>OZ024732.1:44423494-45023494 GCA_964016875.1 Fallopia convolvulus | reverse complement strand
GGGCCAACGACGTTAAACAAATGCGTTGCTCGGGAGGCAACCCGAGGTAAGTTTTTTTCTTTCTTTTCTTTTTGTCTTTTTATTTTAGCTTCGTTTTGTTTCAGTCAGGCTAACTTGCATGTACGATTTTTCCATCTCGAAGAAAGCGTAGCCCGAGGTCGCGGTCCTGACTCGCGCTCGCGGTTCGGCCCTAACGGAACGTAGTTTCTGTTTGTTTGGAAATTTTTAAAAAATAATTAAATAAAATTTTTATAAAAAATAAAATAAAATGAAATATAACAGGTTTTCGGGTGAAACCCCCGAAATAAAAGGCTTCTAGGTGAAACCCCTGAAATAAAAGGTTTTCGGGTGAAACCCCCGAGATAAATCAGAAGAAGAAGAAAAAAAGAGTGTTCTTCCATATTCTACCATCACCCACCAATCCATTTTTCTATATCTTTCCATGTCTAGTTCCTTGGAATTGTTAGTTACTATTATCAGGTACCATCTTATCTTTGCGACATTGTTCAAGTATGGGGGTGCTGCCGTCGTCAGAGTGTTTATTATTTTGAGGAGTCCAGTTCATTTTCATTGGAGACGTCCTATGGTGTGGATTTTGTTGCTGAAGTTGTAAAGACGATGTTCAAAATTGAGATTTCGCTGTCGCCAGAACCCGCGCTCGCGGTTCGTGCCCAGACAAATCCATTTGTTCCTGAGTTTGGTGCTTATAATTCCGGGAGTTCATTCTTCTCTTCTTTCGTATGTGAGTCTTCTGATTTTCCTCTTCTACGTTTAATTCCTTTATCTTTACTTCATTGAGGACAATGAAGGACTTAAGTATGGGGGAGGAAGTACTCGCTATGTTTATCATAGATAGTTGCATTTCAATTTTTTAATTCGTTATTTTTATAAGATTTTTTGTTCCATGTTTTGTAAGGAGAAAAGTAAAAAATAAAAAATGAAAAAAATGAAAAAAGCCATAAAAAAAGAGAAAAAAAAAGGCATAAAAATCTTGGGATGAGTTGAAAACCCGAAAGGGCGGCTCAGGTAATAAGAAGGTAACCCGGACCAACATTAGGATGGGGTAATAAGAGATTTATGAGAGATGTGAGTATTTCTGAGCATACCTAAGAAAAATGAAATGAGTGATTAGGTGAAAACCCGAAAGGGCGCCTAAGTAGAATGAGTGGTAAAATCAGAGTGTTTAGGATCATATTCTACTTTGGGGCTTGGGGATCACATTTTAGATGCCGGGTAGATCCTAGGACGCTCTACACTTTTTAGAGCTTGAGAGCATATTGACTATCTATCTGAGGTGTGTGATTTGAGCATTCATGTCTTTGCTCATTATTTCTCTACATGGGTTTGGGTTTGTGAGGTGAGTGATTTTTGTCTTCCCTTGTACTACGTTGTAACCCTTGATAGGATTTCTTGTTAGATTTATTTTGAGCTTACTAGAGGACGAGTAAGGTTTAAGTATGGGGGAATTTGATATGCTCTCTTTAGTATAGGTTAATTCTTGTACTTTAGGTATGATTTGAGTGTGTTTAGGTTAGTTTTTGAGCATAATTGTAATATAAAGACCGAAGACACGATTTGAAGAATTGCAAGAGTTTTCAAGACCAGTGTTGATTTGGAGTTGTTTTGACGCCACTTTCTTGTGATGCATTGTTCGGGAGCTACGGTGATCGGATGAAGCTGAATTTGGTATCATTGGCAAGCTAACTCGAAGAGCTACAATTCATGTTTGTACGGTGAGTTCAAATTCCAAATATAAGTGGGTCAAAACTACCTCCGAAGTTGACACCAAAATGCTGTCAGAGTACCCGCGGTCGCAGGTGGTGCCAGATCCGCAGACGCCGAAGCTTAATGGAGCCGCGCTCGCGGTTCGTAACCGCTCTCGCGTGTTGGCCGTTCGCCGCACTGACTCAAATTAATTTATCTTATTTATTTTTATTATATCTTTAGTCTTAGGTTATTTCGGTTTACTATTTAAGCTTAGTTTCGTGTTTCAATTGAACTTATCAACCAGAATTTAGAGCATACTTTTACTTTCTAGGTTTTATTTCAGTTTTATTATGAAGAACTAATTTCATTTGGAGTTTGTTTGTTCAAGGAAGCCTTTTTATGTAATTCGTGAGATTCTGGCAACTTTTCTATCCCTTGGTTAATATCAAAACTCTTGTTTTTATTTATATGATATATGTTTGATTTGATGAGCCTGATCAACTTGTTTGATTGACTTAGATCTACTGTTTGGATTAGGTTTGATTGTTGTCTGTGCAATCTTATTTACCCTTGAAACAACTTTTTTCTAGGACCGTGGACTAGAATTTAGAAAGAGTGTTTGATTGTTATTTTATGCATGAGACTCGTAGCTTGATTGCATGATTTGATATCCTTCTATCCTTAATACTTTGCATGATTTGAATTAAGCGTTCTTGTTCATATCATAATTTCGCTTGGACCGTGGACAAGCGGAAATCTTTTATAAGGATTGGAATTTACCTGGGAATTAGTAGAAAAGTGGATGAATTGATGATCGAATGATTAAAAAGGTGGAATTGATTGAATGAACTCTGCTTTTCCTTAATTGATTTGATACTTAATATTATTTGCTTGCTTAATTTCTCAAAAAACCCTGTTTTGTCTTTGCTGATTGTTTCGAAAACCGATTCTCTTGGGTTCGATCCCTTACTTGCATGCTATACTTGGTTTGTAGTTTAGGGTAATTTATTTTTGATCTTGGCAACAATGACTTTAGCCAAGTCAATTCTCCCCCAAGAGACACAGTATGGTGGTAGTACGAGCTATATGCCACCACAGGAGACGCACTATTATGGTAGTACGAGCCAAAGTACGCCACCACAAGAGACGTACATGCAACTGACGTTGTACACAAACTCCGCTCCTCCGTCGTACACAAACCCACCCCCTCCCATGTGCTACTCGGCTCCTCCGGAGCCCGATATCCTGGCCAATGATGATGAGGTCCCGGCTTATGAGGACCCTGAATTAGCGCCCCCGGTCCATCCGGTAGGTGGATATGGTGGTGGCCCAAGCGACACGTCCTTACTCATCCATTTTCATACACATAGGACACATTACACATGGGATCACCAACATGTAAGAACGGCCTATAATTTTTAAATTTATGATATTATTTTTAATGTTCAAAACTTAATTTTTGTTGTAATCTGAATAGTGGGCGAAAAACCTTAAAGTGCAAGGTCGGTCCGAGGCGTTACACTTCTTGAAAATTTTGGCGGACAACCATCAAGGACAAAATTGGGTGGCTCTTGTAAACCAAAGCGTCTAGAGTCATTTGAAGGATTGGAAGTTCCGAGAAATGGATCGAGCGCTGATTTCTGAATTCGTGGAGAGATGGCACCCGGAAATGAATAGTTTCCACTTTCCTTGGGGAGAGATTACCATCACCCTCCATGACGTCTCAAAGATACTGAACCTTCCATTGAATGACATTAAGGTCAAGTAAGGGCTTTTGGATGATGACGCTTTACGCTTGAGGATGGCGGAAATGTTAGGAGTTGAAGTTAGGGAGGTGAACAGGCAGACGGAGGTTGGTGGCATCAACACGGTGTTTTTGAAGGATAGCATCTCTTTACTGGTTCATGTTGCTCGGAAACACATTATTTTTGGACAAGTCTGATGTCGGTACCCATCTACAGCTCTTGCATCTGGTACTAGACCATGCCATGACATCTTATTATGCATGGGCAGCAGCTTCATTGGCCTACTTGTACAAGCAGTTGGGTTGTGCAAGCCGTAGGGAGGCTACGTGTATTAGTGGGTGCATGTTCCTCCTACACATGAGTATACCATACACTTTAAATATATTGTAACGTTTCGTACACACATCTAACATAACATATTTATATATTTCACAGACTTGTATTTGGAGGTACTTTCAGACCTTTAAATATATTGTAACGTTTCATACACACATCGTTGTGTGATGATCCGACCTTGTACCATTCAGAGCGGAACCGACACGGTAATGAAGATGAATGTCGTGACATACGACGTCAATTAGATGAGATCAAGTTTGATCAGGTTATTTGGATGTCGTGGGGCCAGGGCCTTAACTTTTCCACCGGTGAGCTTGTGCTGTCTCGTTATCGGGGGGTACTCACCTACTTTGATGTGAGGGAGCCGTATATGCCGGACAGATGCTATAGGCAGCTTGGTTACCACCAGAAGATTCCTGTGTTAGATGTCACTAGGCCAAGGACTGTAAAAAGAGAATCGAAATTGGGTCCAAACAAATATAAAGTCACTTTTAGAGACGAGGATGACTGTTGGGAATCCCGCTATCAATCCTTGGTGCCCGTGGGGGAGATGGCCATATTCCCTTTTGCAGCAGACAGTAACTATGTATCATGGTTTCAGCCTCGGTCTCATCCATATCTTATGAGAGATCAATGTGCTCATCAAGCGTCAGTTCCCCGTGAGGTCGAACTTGTCCATGTACGGTATTGAACCACATATGTTGTTCATTATAGCCTATACTAATTTATTACTATTTAAATAATCATGTTTTTTGACGCAACACATGGATTACTTGGAAGGGATTGTCCAAGTATTCCGTCCATACGCTAGTGAATTGAGAGGTCCATATTCCACAGAATTTGTCAATGTTGTTGACAGAGCAGTTTTTGGACAATAACCCCAAGCTGAACCGGACATGCGCCCCGCCCCCTCCCCCCCCCCCCCCCCTCGTTACCAGCCTGGGCGGCTTAGTGATGCCGGATATTACAGATAAATGTTTTATGGATTATATGTTTGGATGTGTTATGGTCTTTTTATGTTTGGATATTTGGATGTTTTATGGACATTGTTGTCTAGATAATTATTTGTGTTTTTTTAGTATGTTTGCGCCAAAACCCAAAACCCTAGAAACCCTAGACCCTAAGCCCTAAACCATAAACCCTAGAAACCCTAGACCTTAAACCCTAAACCCTAAACCCTAGAAACCCTAAACCCTACATCCTACAAATACAAGTACCAATACAAATACAAATATGACATTACACAAAACATCCTACAAATTATAATAACCATAATAATATCTTACAAATACAAGTACCAATACAAATAAAAATACTAGTCCTACTCTAATAAAAACTACGAGGCAACCTTGCTGCGTTGTGGTAACTGACGTACCGGGCCATGTGTTCATGAAAGCAAATATCCACCCCATCAACACTATAATGATGATATTGGGTCCAAAGCTTTACAGAGGTCGGCATGGGGCTTCATCTACGAGTGTAACCTACAAACCCAAATTCGTAAAATAATATAATAAAAGCTACTAGACTATGGAATTTATGTAAATGTATGATGCTTACCGGGACATAGTGGTTCCCTAGATGAGCTATCGCCACGATACTGTCCCACATAGAAGTACTCGGAGCTTAACTAGATATCATCGGGAGGCATGTATGATGACCACGCTCGGATAGTACGACAAGTGCACACTAGAATCTAGTAGCAAACGCCAATCCATCCAGTAGTAGTCTGTACTGACTTGATTGATCAATTCATCAATACGCTTAATATAAGGATATATGCGTGCATATGTCTCGTAATGGGTCCTCAACTCCAAAACCATCTCCACTCGCATCCTCCTCCAACAATCATGTCCCCACCCAACAAGACAAGCGAGTGCCCTACACCCGTAATTACCGTCTCCTAGGACATTAGGAGCGCTGACGATGAATCGCCTCATGAAGGTGGGTACATGGACACCGAGATCAACTTCAATGTGACCTCCTTCTTCAACCGTCGGACGATATACATCTTCTCCCTCCTCCTCCTCCTGCTCCTCCTCCTCCTCCTCCTCCTATGGAACATGGCTAAATGCAACCCCAGGAATAGAACGAGTGCCTTTCCCGCGCTGCTGAAGATGCTCCAGCCTAGTCAAGTTTCTTGGTTGAACCTTTGAGTTCTTCCTTGGCCTACCCTTCTTCTTCCTATGGAGAGATGGCTCAAACAAATCCCCCTCCTCAGGATAATTGAGGTACAAGTATTTTCGATCAACCTGGTGTTTAACATTAGAATCAATCTTGCCTTCATAGAAGTCTTGTATCATCCTCGTCCAAATCTCGTCAGTTGGATTTAGGGCTGTGGGGGACACCTATTCATCTAGTCCCCTTTGGCCTTCCCACACCAATTGTTTCCAGAAATCATGAATCATTGAAAGTTGAATAGGCCTGCATTCATTGATACAAGCATGGACTTGGTGAGGGCATGGTAGTCCACGGGCAGTTGTCCACCACGCATCATCGCATATCAGACGGAAAGGCTTGTTCGGGTCATATATAGCATGGACATGGGCAAACAACTCTCCGATAAAATTGTTGGAAACCTTCCCTGGAAGACGAGAGAAGACAGTTTTGATTGGCTCGTCCATATGTTTGATGGACAACGATTCGCTTGTATGGTCTCGTTCCATCTCTCCCCTAATAGTGTGCACCTGAATGTTCACCATGGCGTGCATCTTTCTCAAGAACGTGTTGAACCCCCCAACAGAAGACACCAAATAATCCTTCAACATAGAGTATTGGGACTCGACCCTGATAAATATTTCTTTAACTTAGTGCCTATAGCTAATATTTGTGTTTAAGAGTTTTCTCGTAAGGAAAATTAATTAGCGTACCTGTTTGTAGTCCTTGTAAGCAAATGTAGACAATGATCATTGCAGGCTCTAACAATGTGATCATGCCAAGGAGTAAGCCAGTTCCTCTGGAGGTACGCTAACAACAACGGATTAAGCCGCTTTTGTACTCTAATCTCACTAGTCCGCAATAGACGAAGTCGTGCCTCATACTCTGCTACGGTCGTTGAGCAAAATAGCTCCCATGCTTTGTTTCCAAACTACTCTATAGTCCCCGTAGAAAACTCGTTCGCCAAAGCGTACGCCTTGCAATTCTGTTGGATATGAACCCAAAACAACATGTGCTTGGCGTTGGGAAACAGGACCGCAACGGCGTTAACCTCGGCAATATCCCAATCTGTGACAACAACTTCTGGCATTTTCCCAACCATTTCGAACACCTTTCGCAACTGATATATAACACCCATTCGTAGTGATCTTGGGTCTCTCTTGCCATAAATGCAAACCCAATGCAAAAAGTGTGACCGGTGCAAGTAAATCCTACCATCTCACTCAAAGGCATGTTATACCTGAAATATTAATTAATTTGATAAGTTAACGTGCAAAACTGAAATTTCAACTAAAAACATTTTTATTATAAATACTTACATGTTGGTTTTGTATGTCGCATCGATGATCACAACATACGGAAACAACTTCAGCAAATTCAACGACTTAGGATGGGCAAAGAAAAAGTCTATTATCTCGTTGCTTCCTTCCTCGGCTCAATAATCAAGATAATAGCCATTTGACTTTAAGAAATAGAGTGAGAATTGAGTTACATTCATTAAGCTTATCTCTTTCTTCAATACATCATGCCGAAAAGTGTACAACTGTCTCATCGAAGTTGTGATGTCCGGCCACTTTTTGCGCAAGTATGTCATAACAAACTTCGGCGCACCATGTGCGAGGGTTAATAGCCTTGCATCCTCCTTTTTCTCATCGGTTAAGCGACCGGCAAAAGGATATCCCTCCAAACTAGTGGAAAGGTCGTGGTTGTGGCGACCGAATTTCACGCTTAGCCGCCAATGATGGGTCCTCCTGTCTCGTTGGCCAACTAACTCGAACGGGCAACCCATCTTCCTGCAACGTGGTTTTTTATTTAGATCATCACCAACTTGTATGGTCCTCATATTAACGCCGGATTTACCCTTCTTCTTTGACTTATACTCACCGGCCAACACGCATGCTAAAAGGATCTTTGTTTTCCATGAATTCTTAATAGTCAACACCATGTTCAAATTACGTCCTACTTCTCTAGCCCATTTTAGCATATCATTCCGTTGCGACCACTCATAATCAGACTCAAAGTAGGTAGAAAAATCGGGAAACTGGAAACAATTATGACAAATACTTCATTAATTAATTCGATTATAAACTTACAAATTCAACACAATATGAGAAATTAAAACGAAATTTTTGCACTAAAACAACTAATTTAACAATTATAACAACAACAAAATATGATTAGTTATAACAACTATAACGATTTCTACTCAACTAATCTAACATTTATAACAAACAACCCGATTATAAACATCAAATTCGTCATACTAAAGTATAAAATATGATTGATTATAATAAAACTAATAATTTAGTAAATAATCGATTACATACCGCTTGTTCATTTTGATGCAAAACCACCTCGTTTTGATGTCCACTATAAGGAATTCCTTCTAAACCGCCATATTGATCGTCGTTCACATTCACCAGATTTGAACTAGAATGTCCCTACCCTTCATAGAATGGCCAAAAACCTGACATTATTTTCGTAGAGGTGGATTTGGGAGTTTTTTACGCGGAGTAATTTCACACGGCCTTCATTGCTCGCCTTATAAATAGCCGCGGTGAAGCTTGTGTTTTTTACCGTTGAGGGAAAGGGATCGGTAGTTGTTACCTCTACCGATCGAATCATTTTTTTGTTAGAGCGGCAACGGTGGAAGCTGCCGCTCTTTGCAACGACGAGGTTTTTTTTATATGGAGCGGAAGCTGTCACCACTATTGCTCCCATTTATTCAATTTTTTTTAATCCAAAGCTGTAGGACACACCGCTCCTAAAAAGCCCGTGCACCACATAGAACCCAACACTAAACATTGATCATCCCCTTTTTAAAGCTTCTCCGAATATAAGAATGATTCACCCAATCATGAAAGAAGTATGAACGTACTTAATTCTTAAGACCTCAATCCATAACTTTCTGCTCTTCGTGCGGAATTTCCATCCATTTTTCCCAACCAATGCTAAGTTCAAATGACCCATTAAACGGACACTAAGACACGCCACCTCCCTGGATTTGCACACATCCTCCAAAAAAATAAAATGTAGGCGGCGAGCTTCTTTGGACAATTTGACATCCAACTTGTAATAGCATTGACCCAATTGCAAGACCAAATTCATTTTTATATTAATGTAGTCGATACATGCACAAACTTCCTTTGGCAAATATACAATAGCCATTTTATAAATTGGCAAAGCTGACTTAACGGTCTTAGGCAACGTTAATCTACTTGCAATGTATAGAAAGTGGCTCTACTAACCCCTCAAACCTGTTTTGCACTTCTTTAAAACGAGATCAAAAGTCCAAGAACCCCTTAATCAATGTCATGAGAACGATATAATGCAAACTTAACACAAAAGCAAAGCAACCCCCATGCTAGAGAGACATGCATGTTGATAATTGTTTAATGATTTGGTTAACAAATCTGCAAGCTGCCTATTCAAAGGTATGTAGATGGATTGAATGAAACATGATTAGATTAACTCTAATAAATAAAGTGACATTCAATGTTTGTGTGGTTTATTAGTAATTAATGTCTTTCAAAAAATCTTTACATAGTTATTGTATTTTAATATTAGTGAAAATCAATAATAAAATAATGCATTTATTTGATCAAAAGATAGAACTTTACTAGTTGTATAGATAGCATGATTAACTTTATTTAATAGTGCATCGATACAAAAAGAACCTAGTAATAATTTAATAATATTTCTATTATTCCTTACATTGAAAAAAAATAAAGCCCTCAATTAATTAGTGGAACATATTTCCCTACAAAAAAACTAACTTTGAGCACTTAACATATCCATGAAAACACGAGGAATCACATAAAATCTAAGAATCTCGTTGTTATCTGCTGTAATAGGAGAAGTGTTGGCCCTTGAACTCTTCCTCGCATTCCAATGGCGTATTTACAACGCCGGTTGTGAGGGTGCTCGCTTTGGAATAATCCTTTTGTTGGGATGCTGCCAACGCTTGTTTTAAAGACCTCTCCACATCGTAGTACTTTTTAAGGCAAGCCTGCAATCCCTTGGTAGAATCACTCGGTTTTGATTTTGCGTTATGTGAGCCATCTAGAAGCTTTAGGATCTTTGATTCTAGTTTAACAGTTTTGATATTGGTCAACTCAATTACGATCTCCCCGAGCTGCTTGAACGAGGCTTCCATGATCCTTGGGTCGGATTCTATGAAGTTGACGCATGATTGGTAGTTGTTTCCCTCAAGAGTTGAGTAGTCTTATGCGATTTTCTTGCATATGTTAGTTATGAGTTGGGTGTCGGCGGAGGAAGAAGGGATTGTTGCGACGAGGGTTGTTAGTAGGGCTAGAGAAAGGATTGGGTGACAATAGATAGACATTTTGAATATGATCGATTTGAATTCAATTGAGGGAAGATGTAAGAGCTTCTTCTCCTTATATATAGAATTGATCGATGAAGCTAGAATGGGTCAGTGACAAGTAAGAGGAAAACATTGCGAAAATTGTGTTAGTTGAACAAAACAAATAGAGTTATTCTCTATTTTAATTATAAAAAGAGTAAATATCGCCACTCTTTTTTATGAAGTCTATATGAGGAAAAGGGAAATGAGAGGTTTTAATCTACATTATAAACAAATATAGTTATTCTCCCTTTTTTTATGAAGTTTATTGAGGCGGTTTTGGTATTCCTATTTTTGTAGTAGCTTAAAAATATATAGTGAAGTTTACTTCGGTTGAGTTGAAATTCGGAAATTATATATTGAGTATTTTTGGACGATTTAAATCAAGAAATAATTACATTTAAGATCTTTTTATTGGATGAACGAGGTCCAAACAAGCGGGAATTTTGTTAATAAACAAAAAATGTGGTAAGTATTAATCGACCGGAGTATAGCCCGACCCTTACATCATTCATAAGCAAAGAGTTCACACCCTTAGGAGGGTCAAACAATAAATGACAACCTAGTATAAAAGAAAAGGCTAAAGAAACGAGGTAGTCTGCAATACTATTGGCCTCTCTATAAATATGCCGAAATTAAATAGACCAACCTATACGAATAAATTACAACACATAAGTATCAAACTAACGAGCGGACGACTACAATCTATAGATCTCCCTAGCCGTAAGATCACCAACTATGAGTCTAAGTCAAGGGAAACCCTACAACATCCTTTCCTCAGGCACGGCTCAACCATTATGGAACACCCCACAAATCTTCCGTATGAATTGTGCATATACCGATATTGAAAACAGAATCTACCTACCACTTCCAATCTTCATCCTGGATCAACCCGACTACAGTTGCTAGATCCTCGTTATTAATTGAATCATCAATGTTTAGCTTCACCAAGCCTTCCCTTGGGCGCTCCCAAAGAATATATCCTCCATGCTAGTTACAACACGAGAAATGTTGGCGGGTTTCAAAACGTCATTGTAACTTGTGCATATTGAATAAGATAGTGATCCCTATCTCCTGATTAAAAACAAAGGAGTGATACCATCTCCAAAGCAACCACAAAGCACTTGTGAAAAGATGTGCCCAACTGACGCCATCACCATGTGTGGCGGAACAAAAGATATTGACACATAACCAAATAGCAAAATCGAAATGAGAGAAAACTTCACTATAAAGGGGAGGGTGAAGATCTTCCCAAACACGGTTCGTATTAGGACAATCGCATAAGAGATGGATCAACGAATCCTCATCAGCTGAAAAGCGAGAACACATAGCATTAATCGCCATATGCTAGACGGTCGCTCCTAATTTGTAAGAAAAACTCCCTTGATCAAGATCCACAAGAAAAGGCGTGGCGTTTCCAGCGCCGAAAGCTTCCACAAAGCTCAATAGGTCACCATGTCCATGCAAAAATATTCTTGACGATTGGTCAAAAATGATAAGTGGAAGAAACAAAATATACACCTGAAGCTGGAGCCCAACTCAGAGTGCCCGACTTGCTAATATATTCCCGAACTACAACTAAGCCTAAACGAAGCAACACGGAAGAGGGCAGAACATGTTGGACGAACGTCCTATCTGAACCCGCACTGTAGATTTAAAAATTCTGCACCACATGATGCAAAGAATTCACATGAGGTTGGGCACTATCAAAGTCCAACAAACCCTCATAGCCAAGCCATCTATCCAACCAAATACTAATAGGAAGACCATTCCTGATGCACCATATAGAACCCAACACTAAACATTTTTCATCCCCTTTTTAAGGCTCCTCCGAATATAAGAATGATTCACCCAATCATGCAGGGAAGTATGAACGTACTTAAGTCTTAACACCTCAAATCATAACTTTCCGCTCTTAGTGAGGAATTTCCATCCATTTTTCTCAACCAATGCTAAGATCAAATGACCCATTAAACGAACACCAAGACACCCCACCTCCCTGGATTTGCAAACATCCTCCAAAAAAATAAAATGTAGGCAGTGAGCTTCTTTGGACAATTTGACATCCAACTCGTAATAGCAATGACCCAATTGCAAGACCAAACCCATTTATATATTAATGGAGTCGATACATGCACACACTTCCTTTGGCAAATATACAATAGCCATTTTATGAATTGGCAAAGATGACATAACGGTCTTAGCCAACGTTAATCTACTTGCAATGTATAGAAAGTGGCTCTACTAACCCCTCAAACTTGCTTTGCACTTCTTTATCATAGATAGTTGCATTTCAGTTTATTTTTTCGTTATTTATATGGGATTTTTGTTCCATGTTTTGTATGGAGAAAAGTAAAAAATAAAAAAAATGAAAAAAATGAAAAAATCCATAAAAAAGAGAAAAAAAAAGGCATAAAAATCCTGGGATGAGTTGAAAACCCGAAAGGGCGGCTCAGGAAATAAGCAGGTAACCCGGACCAGCATTAGGATGGGGTAATAAGAGGTTTATGAGAGATGTGAGTATTTGTGAGCACGCCTAAGAAAAATGAAATGAGTGATTAGGTGAAAACCCGAAAGGGCGCCTAAGTAGAATGAGTGGTAAAATCAGAGTGTTTAGGATCATATTCTACTTTGGGGGTTGAAGATTACATTTTAGATGTCGGGTAGATCCTAGGACACTCTACACTTTTTAGAGCTTGAGAGCTTATTGACTATGTATCTATGTGAGGTGTGTGATTTGAGCTTTCATGTCTTTGCTCAATATTTCTCTACATGGGTTTGGGTTGGTGAGGTGAGTGATTTTTGTCTTCCCTTGTACTACGCGGTAAACCTTGATAGGATTTCTTGTTAGATTTATTTTGAGCTTACTCGAGGACGAGCAAGGTTTAAGTATGGAGGAATTTGATATGCTCTCTTTAGTATAGGTTAACTCTTGTATTTTAGGTATGATTTGAGTGTGTTTAGGTTAGTTTTTTAGCATAATTGTAATATGAAGACCGAAGACACGATTTGAAGAATTGCAAGAGTTTTCAAGACAAGTGTTGATTTGGAGTTGTTTTGACGCCACTTTCTTGTGATGCATAGTTCGGGAGCTACGGTGATCGGATGAAGCTGAATTTGGTATCATTGGAAAACTAACTCGAAGAGCTACAATTCATGTTTGTACGACAAGTTCAAATTCCAACTCTAAATGGGTCAAAACCACCTCCGAAGTTGACACCAGAATGCTGTCAGAGGACCCGCGCTCGCGGGTGGAAACCGCGCTCGCGGGTGGTTCCAGATCCGTGGACGCCGAAGCTTAATGGAGCCGCGCTCGCGGTTCGTAACCGCGCTCGCAGGTTGGCCTTTCTCCGCACCAACTCGATTTATTTTATCTTATTTATTTTTATTATATCTTTAGTCTTAGGTTATTTCGGTTTACTATTTAAGCTTAGTTTCGTGTTTCAGTTGAACTTATCAACCTGAATTTAGAGCATACTTTTACTTTCTAGGTTTTATTTCAGTTTTATTATGAAGAACTAACTTCCTTTGGAGTTTGTTTCATCAAGGAAGCCTTTTTATGTAATTCGTGAGATTCTGGTAACTTTTCTATCCATTGGTTAATATCAAAACTCTTGTTTTTATTTATATGATCTATGTTTGATTTGATGAGCCTGATCAACTTGTTTGATTGACTTAGATCTACTGTTTGGGTTAGGTTTGATTGATGTCTGTGCAATCTTATTTACCCTAGAAACAACTTTTTTCTAGGACCGTGGACTAGAATTGAGAAAGAGTGTTTGATTGTTATTTTATGCATGAGACTCGTAGCTTGATTGCATGATTTGATATCCTTCTATCCTTAATATTTTGCATGATTTGAATTAAACGTTCTTGTTCATATCATAATTTCGCTTGGACCGTGGACAAGCGGATATCTTTTATAAAGATTGGAATTAACTTGGGAATTAGTAGAAAAGTGGATGAATTGATGATCAAATGATTAAAAAGGTGGAATTGATTGAATGAACTCTGCTTTTCCTTAATTGATTTGATAATTAATATTATTTGCTTGCTTAAATTCTCAAAAGCCCCTGTTTTGTCTTTGTTAATTGTTCAGAAAACCGATTCTCTTGGGTTCGATCCCTTACTTGCATGCTATACTTGGTTTGTAGTTTAGGGTAACTTATTTTTGATCTTGGCAACAACGACTTTAGCCGAGTCAATGCCACCCCAAGAGACACAATATGGTGGTAGTACGAGCTATATGCCACCACAAGAGACGCACTATTATGGTAGTATGAGCCATAGTACGCCACCACAAGAGCCGTACATGCAGCTGACGTTGTACAAAAACTCGGCTCCTCCGTCGTACACAAATCCACCCGCTCCCATGTGCTACTCGGCTCCTCCGGAGCACGATATCATGGCCCATGATGGTGAGGTCCCGGCTTATGAGGACCCTTAATTAGCGCCCCCGGTCCATCCGGTAGGCGGATATGGTGGCGGCCCAAGCGACACGTCCTTACTCACCCACATTTAAATTTATGATATTATTTTTAATGATCAAAACTTAATTTTTGTTGTAATCTGAATAGTGGGCGAAAAACCTTAAAGTGCAAGGTCGGTCCGAGGCGTTACACTTCTTGAAAATTTTAGCGGACAACCATCAAGGACAGAATTGGGTGGCGCTTGTAAACCAAAGCGGCTTGAGTCATTTGAAGGATTGGAAGTTCCGAGAAATGGACTGAGCACTGATTTCTGTATTCGTGGAGAGATGGCACCCGGAAATGAATAGTTTCCACTTTCCTTGGGGAGAGATTACCATCACCCTCCATGACGTCTCAAAGATACTGAACCTTCCATTGAATGACATTAAGGTCAAGGAAGGGCTTTGGGATGATGATGCTTTACGCTTGAGGATGGAGGAAATGTTAGGAGTTGAAGTTAGGGAGGTGAACAGGCAGACGAAGGTCGGTGGCATCAACACGGTGTTTTTGAAGGATAGGTTGTCGGCCCTGGTGGCACAAGAAGCAGACCCACATTTGATCGCATCTCTTTACTTGTTCATGTTGCTCGGAAACACATTGTTTTTTGACAAGTCTGATGTCGGTACCCAGCTACAGCTCTTGCATCTGGTACTAGACCATGCGATGACATCTCATTATGCATGGGCAGCGGCTTCATTGGCCTACTTGTACAGGCAGTTGGGTTGTGCAAGCCGCAAGGAGGTTGCGTGCATTAGTGGGTGCATGTTCCTCCTACACGTGAGTATACCTAACCCTATATACACTTTAAATATATTCTAACGTTTCGTACACACATCTAACATAACATATTTATATATTTCACATACTTGGATTTGGAGGTACTTTCTGACCTTTAGGGGTCGGTTGAGCAGATCGTTGTGTGATGATCCGACCATGTACCATTCAGACCGGAACCGACATGGTAATGAAGATGAATGTCGTGACATACGACGTTAATTAGATGAGATCAAGATTGATCATGTTATTTGGATGCCGTGGGGCTAGGGCCTTAACGTTTCCACCAATGAGCTTGTGCTGTCTCGTTATCGTGGGGTACTCACCTACTTCGATGTGAGGGAGTTGTATATGCCGGACAGATGTTATACACAGCTTGGTTACCACCAGAAGATTCCTGTGTTGGATGTCACTAGGCCAAGGACTGTAAAAAGAGAATCGAAATTGGGTCCAAACAAATATAAAATCACTTTTAGAGACGAGGATGACCGTTGGGAATCCCGCTATCAATCCTTGGTGCCCGAGGGGGAGATGGCCATATTCCCTTTTGCAGCGGACAGTAACTATGTACCATGGTTTCAGCCTCGGTCTCATCCATATCTTATGAGAGATCAATGTGCTCATCAAGCGGCATGTAGTTCCCCGTGAGGTCGAACTTGTCCAAGTACGGTATTGAACCACATATGTTGTTCATTATAGCCTATACTAATTTATTACTATTTAAATAATCATGTTTTTTGACGCAACACATGGCTTTCTTGGAAGGGATTGTCCGAGTATTCCGTCCATACGCTAGTGAATTGAGAGGTCCATATTCCACAGAATTTGTCAATGTTGTTGACAGAGCAGTTTTTGGACAGTTACCCTAAGCTGAACCGGACATGCGCCCTCCCCCCCTCCCCTCCCCCCCGTTACCAGCCTGGGCGGCATAGTGATGCCAGATATTATAGATAGATGTTTTATGGATTATATGTTTGGATGTGTTATGGACTTTTTATGTTTGGACATTTTGATGTTTTATGGACATTGTTGTCTAGATAATTATTGGGAAATTCCTTTTGTTACCCCTGAGGTTTTAACTTTTCCTTTTGGTACCCAAAAAAATTTCTTATTCCTTTTGGTACCCTTCCAGTTTTAAAATTTTCCCTACCGTAGCCTAAACACACACAAACCTCAACTTTCCATCCATGAACAAACATTCCGTTAAAAATAATTAAAAAGAAAAAAGAAAACCCAATTTCTTTTACCCCTCTTTTATTTTTACTTAGATCCACTGTAAAGCATTTGAGATAATCAAGATCTCTCTTTGCCTTTTTCTTCAACCACCGATCCAAAATATCCATCGGAACCATCATCCGACTTTCATCAACTCCACAAAATGACTGCATAAAAATTGAACAGATTCTCGCCAACCTCGAGCGCCATTTGCTCGACCCCCCTTTCTCTAGCGGCCCTTGACTGAGACGTCGATCTTCGCGGTGAGCGGCGCGGCGCCCAGTCCCGTGAGCTGCGTCGAGATCGGCTCCGGGATCCGGCCAGGGGAGGGTGAGGACGGAGGATCCCGGCCAGGGGAGGGTGAGGACGGAGGAGGGGCGGGCGACGGAGACGGCGCCGCAGTAGATGAAGGGGGAGATGTCCATGGGAAGCTCCGGTTGGGGAAGATGACTCCGACCGAACATGGTTGATTCACGGCGAGTGGGGAGCGGGAATTAGGGTTTTGGAGAGATTGAAAGAGGGAGGTGATGAAAATGGTAGACAAAGAAGAGTTGATGAAAATGGTGGACAAAGGGAGGTGATGAAATAGCCAATTCAATACACTAATAGCGTCTTCTAGTTTGCCAAAATTTCAGTCGAGAGAGATATTCGATTAACTATAAAAGAGGGGTAAAAGAAATTGGGTTTTCTTTTTTTTAAATTATTTTTAACGGAATATTTAGTTCATGGATGGAAAGTTGAGGTTTGGGTGTGTTTAGGTTACGGAAGGGAAAATTTTAAAACTAGGAGGGTAAATTTTTTTGGGCACCACCCTTCTTTTATCTTTCCTTAGGAAATGAAATAAGAAAGAGTTAGCTTACGTCCTTTCAGCCAGGAATGCGAGCGAAATAAACGAATGGAAGACACATCCCCGAGCGACAGTCAAACGAGGGCGATTGCCATTAATGGACTGAGAAAAAATGAACTTTTTCTCTTTGGAACACAGAGTAAATGGCCAACCTTAAATAACGAGTAGAACCATGTTTATGCCTTCTCCTATGAACTTATCTCTTGATACTGCGTATCAAGTTTGCCTTCTCCTATGAACTAAAAAAGCATTCCAACTCAGTTTCAGCTAAATTGGTTGAATTAGATCGATCCTCTTCCCGAGCGAGTCCGTTTTCCTTTAAACCCTTCGAAGAAGAACTCCTCGCTAGAAAGCAACATTCATTCCAATTAATGGAATAACAACAGAGTTGCATCAACTCCCCTTACCTCTTTTTGTTGAATTGGTCTTCTATAAGTGCAATAACTTCGGGCCCAGCTAACATCTACTCCTTACTACCTAAAAGGAACAAAGAAAGAGCAGCAGTCCATAGGTAACAAGGCTAGGGAAGTCACTCTTCGGAGATTGAATCAATGAAAAGCGAGCTGTAACCAGGCGGAGGAGAGATCTGTTCGTTCTTCTGCGTCCACGCCTTATTCTATCTCTTTCCCCGGGACTGACATCAACCATCGGTTTTTGGTACCAACTTTATCCTTAAGATAAATTAGGATAAGAAAGTCCCAAGCGTGGAGCCCTTCTCTTCTTTTTTTTGTGGTTAGCCCGCCCGCCAGCAGCAGAGAGGGTTCGATTCCCGTTATACGCGATGTGACGAAAAAGCTGGGAGTTGTATGAGCGGTGATAGGCTATTTTCCTCCACCGCAAGTATACGGTTCGGTTGTAGTAATCAAGGTGTCGAACACAGGGAACTTGTAGTATTGGTTATAACACGATTCAGTAGACTAAGCCAAAAATAAGAAAAAGAAGTTGTAATTGTATTCAGAAATAATTAAAATCAAAATTAAGAAGTAACTATCAATGGAGAAAAGCATTCCAAGGTCAGGATTCCCACAATGATTATTCAGTAGATTACCGGTGATATTTATTTGGATTTCAATTCAAATGTTGTTTGAAGGACTAACTATCTCAAATGTTAACATTAACTCTTTTCAGACGATTAATGCATGTACCTAGACTCGACTAGCAATCACTCTCGCACAAAGCCAGTCTTATTTAGGTCCTTTAAGTTCTATAGAAATCAATGAATCAATAGAAATAACATCCGCTCTCGCGCTCCGTTAAGACTACTCAATCAATAATTCCTAGGATAGGTTAAGTTCCACAAGTGAATTAAGTCACTCTCGCACAAATAATTCAACAAGTTCAAACCTAGGGATCTAACATGAATTAACAATTTGTGAATTCAATTCAATCAATCTCTTGTTATTCTTATCTCCTCTCGGTCTCAAATTATAACAAGATTCCTAATTCAAGCAAATTAGGTCATTAAGCATCCTAGGTTGAATCAAACAACAATTCAAATCTCAATTCAACCAATCATCACCATTAAATCTACCTATTAAACCATTGGGTTCACCCTTCCTTAGAACTAAGAAATTAGCTAGACATAATATGGAGAGATAAGAAATCTAAATCAAAGAGAAACATACCAATTGTCTTTTCAATAGATCTAAATTCAACTCCAACCAAGTCTTGCCAAAAATCCACAAATCTCCAATCTAGGGTTCTTCAAAGAGAGAGGCTAAGAAAATAATACGTAATCCTCATCCAAACTTAATCTCTAAGTATTTATATGAAACCCTAAAAACAAGATAGAAAAGGCCCGAAATTAATAAATAAAACACGCGGAGGAGAAATTTCGGAAAAAAAGACGCGACTCGGTCTGAAACTCGGTCGAGTTTCAGACCGAGTTTTGTAAAACTCGGTCCAGAACTCGGTCGTGACCTGGACCGAGTTTTTGCCTGGTGGACCGCTACGTTCAAAACGTTGAATGAGCTTTCTTCTGTGTCTTCCACCGAGCTTTTGCCCATCTTCTCTTCAATTCCTTGCATCCGCTTAACTCCTAGACACTTCCTATCGGGTTGCTCCTCTTGCCCTTGTCCTTGTCGTTGCCAAAACTCCTTGAATCCACCTCCAAATGATCCTGAAATCGAACAAAGCAAGAGTAGAAACCGAAACTACAAAATCTACTAAAAAGACAATAAAACCAAGAGGAAAATAAAATAAAAACAACTAAACTAAGGAAATAAACATGCTTTATCCTAGACTAAAATGCATGCTATCAAAATCCCCCAAGCTTAAACCTTGCTTGTCCTCAAGCAAGAAATAGAATCTGACACCCCACAAAACAAGCAAGTCATGCATCCATCTTGACAACGAACTAGACAAAGAGTTTAGAAGTATAGATCAACAATCAAAATCATAGCGTGCATTTGAGAAATTCAAAGAAACTGAGTCAACATATTCATTCTAGACCTCACTTAGGATAATGTGTTTTTCGCTCTCTCTCATGTGTTTAAATAGGACGTGTTTCACTCAAA
Organism: Fallopia convolvulus; assembly: GCA_964016875.1. Taxonomy (NCBI): domain Eukaryota; kingdom Viridiplantae; phylum Streptophyta; class Magnoliopsida; order Caryophyllales; family Polygonaceae; genus Fallopia; species Fallopia convolvulus. The sequence continues at coordinate 45,003,362 of OZ024732.1, read as the reverse complement.
TCTCACATTTGAAAGCTTAGCTACCATAGGCTTGCAAAAGCGTTCTAAATCTCCACCGCATGGGACCTTGCATCCAACAATGATCAAGAGGTCTTTTATTGGGTTGTAATGGGGCCAAGGTGATAAGAAATAGGTGGGGAAATATTTAGGCCATGTGGTGCTAAATCCCGGGAATCTAGACTTAACTAAACTCGATTGAACACCATGTCTCATGATTTTCTTTCCAAGCAACTTATTCCCATACACCAACACCCTTTATTCCCTTATTTCTCATACTCTTTTTTTCCTTTTTCCTTTGTTTTTTTTTTTTCTTTTTTTTTTTTCTCTTTTTTTTTTCCAAAGCATTTTATTGATTTTTTTCTTTTTCTTTGATTTTCCAAGATAAAAAAATACTAGCACATTACACAACCCAATCACCAAATACATATAAGTCTCCCCCAAGCTTAGCTTGCAACCACAGAGTCAATCAAGTAATTATCCTAGTTCCCGGATGGGTCAGGCTTATAAAGGCTCGGATTAATTTTGTGGAGCTTCAAACGAATAAGGCTAATTTAGGCTCGAAAAGGGGCTTCAAAAAAAAGATAATATGCAGGGTGGATAAGGAGTATAAAGGCTAAGAAAATAGTGCCTCAATCACTTCAAAGTCGCATGCAAGAGTCATAAGAGCGGTCTTGAAAAAGAGTCTAAAGCAAGTTCTAGAGGAAGCAATCAAAGTGAGCATCACACATAAAAAGAAAGGACATCATGACATTATTTAGTCCTAAGAAAGGCAAACAATAATCCTCACAAGGCTTTTTGTCTAGAATTTCAATATTAACTCATGTTTCAAAGAATATGCAAGCTCATTCAATCATCAAGCTAATTCATAACATAGCTAGTCATCATCAATATTTTAAGCATTTCAAGCAAGTCAAGGGGTTAGAATTCCATAGAGAAAATTTTGAGGACAAGGGGTGTCTCACTTGAAGAGAAATCCATAGCTCCTAGAATGCAAATTTTTTATGTATATATATATATATATATATATTTTTTTTGCAAGCAAAATTCAAACTAAATATGCAAACTAAACTATATGCAATGCAAAACATGAAAATGTTCCCACCCCCAAGCTTAAAACCTACATTGTCCCCAATGTAGAGAATAAAAGAGGGAGATAAGAAAACACTAACCTTGGGTTGCCTCCCAAGCAGCGCTTGTTTAAGGTCGTTAGCTCGACCTCCCATCTTCTTTCAAGTGGTCAGGTCAGGAGGGTCTTTGGTACCCACCCTGACTGGATCAGGCTCATCTACAAGCTTCAACCTGTTTCTTTGCACTTTGAATTTCCCCGAGTTTTTATGCCAAAGCTCAGTTCCTCCTCCTTTTAAAACTCGAGTTACTATGTATGGCCCTGACCATCTTGTTCCTTTGCTCCCAGGAAACATATTGGATCTTTCATGAAATAACTTCACCTTGTCTCCTTTTTTAATCTCAGCTTTTTCTCGGGCCTTCTTCTTTTTCTTGTGATCCCTACCCTTTATATCCTCAACAATACCACCATCCATGAGGCTTTTAACTTCTAAGGTTTCTTGAGAAGGTTGAGCAATATCAGATTGAATCTCCTCATTAGCCAGCTTCGCTTCAATATTACAGCAAGTTGCTTTGACAGTCTCTTGTGGAGGATTCTTTTGCACTTCAAGGAAGTTATCTTTGAAATATTCATACTCTATCTTCTCTTCCCCAATAGTGAGTGAGATCTTGTCATTCTTGAGATCAATGTTAGCTCCAGCAGTGGCTAAAAAGGGTCTCCCAAATATGATAGGAGTCCTATCATTCATCACCTCCATATCAAGAATCACAAAATCTCCTGGTATAAAGAACTTGCCCACCTTCACTGGAAAGTTCTCAATAATGCCCACAGGATGAGTGACTGAATTATCAGCCATGATAAGACGCATCTTGGTTGGAAAAGGATCACCCAAATTCAGATTTTTGCAAATTGGCAAGGGCATGATATTGACACTAGAACCAAGATCACAAAGGCAATCAAATTGAAGAGAACCAAAACCAGCAGGGATAAAGAACTCGCCTGGATCTTTTAGCTTTCTTGGCATCTTCTCAACTTGATCCATCACCAAGGCGACTGTCTCATAGTCTTCAATCCTCCTCTTTTTGCATAGAATCTCCTTTAAGAATTTTGCATATGTTGGCATTTGAGTGAGGACATCGATGAAAGGAATGTCAATGTGGAGCTTCTTTATCATACTCATGAATTTCCCAAATAGTTGCTCCTGCACCACCTGAATCTTCCTTTGTGGGAAAGGTAGAGGTGGTTTGTAAGGTGGGGGAGCAACATATTTAGGTTCTTCATCATTAGATGGCTTCTCTGTTGTCTTTTCTGCAACTCCTTTTTTCACCGGTGGGAGCTCTTCAAGCTCTTTTCCACTCCTTAGAGTGACAGCCCGACATTGCTCCTTAGGATTGACTTCAGGTTGCCCAGGTAATTGACCAGGAGGTCTAGGAACATTCAAAGCTTGTTGAGCCACTTGTTGTTCTATGATCTTCAAATTCTTCCCTTGAGCTCTCACTTCTTCTGTTAGCGTCTTCATGGAGGTGGAAAGGCTCTCAATAGCAATCTCCCATGCAGGCTTTTGGGAGGGTTGAGCCTCTTGGTTTGGGTGCAGTGGAGCCCTTGGTGGAAACCCAGGAGGTGCTCGCTGTTGTGACTGATTGTTCCCATAAGAGAAGTTGGGGTGATTTCTCCAACCAGGGTTGTAGGAATTAGAGTAGGGGTCATTCCTAGGCCCCCTGTCAAAGTTACTCATGTATCTCACCTCCTCCTCATGTGGTTCCTCCTTAGAAGCAAACAATTCACAAGATTTGATGGTATGATCACTAGCTCCACAAAACTGACAAACAACACTCGAAACAACTTGAGAAGGACTTCCACTAGTAGAAACGGGAGAACCATTCATCTGTAATTTCAACTGTCTGATCTCCTGAGTCATGGCATCAATCTGTGCCTGGTGCAAAGTCTCTTTATCAACTTCATAAAGCCCAGTTGATCTCTTAGAACTTGGAAGAGAACGAGCATCATTATAATAGTGAGTGTGTTGAGCAATGTCCTCAATCTGATCCCAAGCATTATTAACATTCATCTTCATAATAGTACCTCCAGATGAGGCATCAATGAGCAGCCTGGTGTTGTTGTCAACAGCATTGTAAAAAGTGTGAAGAAGCACCCACTTGTCTATTCCATGGTGAGGACATAACAATAGAAGCTCCTTGAACCTCTCCCAACCTTCATAAAGAGATTCCCCATCCTTCATCTGAAATGAACTGATCTGATTCCTCATCTCTGCAGTCTTCTTAGGTGGGAAATACTTAGTCAGGAAAGCTTTGGCCAACTCGTCCCATGTAGTGATAGTGCCACGAGGCAGGGCCTTGAACCATGCTTTAGCTCTGTCTCTTAGAGAGAATGAGAAGGTGCGCAAATAAAGCGCGTCATCAGAAACATCATGAATCTTCACCGTATCCATAAGCTCCAGAAAAGTGTTAAGATGTTGGTGAGGATTCTCAGAAGGTAGACCTCCAAACTGATTCTGCTGAACCATATTAATTAGAGATGGCTTCAGCTCAAAATTCCTGGCCTGAATGGGAGGTCGGACCACACCAGTTGTGGGTCCTTGATGGCGTGGCAACACATAATCACCCAATGTCATAGGTGGTTGAGCATTCAGCTGTTGTTGCAACAATTGTTGTTGTTGTAGTTGTTGTTGTTGTTGCAACAACAATTGTTGTTGTGCATTTGCCTGATCGCCTTCCATAACTTGTGTTTCAGCTTCCCTTTGCTCTCTTCTTCTCCTATGAAAAGCACGCTCGGGTTCAGAATTGTAGTTGTTAAGTGCACTAGCGCTCAGAGTTCTTCTCATAAGAAGGAGAACAAACTGGAACCAAAACCAAAAAGAAACAAATTAAAAATAAAAACAAGACTTAATCTACCGGTTGTGGAACACAACCAATACTAGAAAAGTTCCCCGGCAACGGCGCCAAAAACTTGATAGGCTATTTTCCTCCACCGCAAGTATACGGTTCGGTTGTAGTAATCAAGGTGTCGAACACAGGGAACTTGTAGTATTGATTATAACACGATTCAGTAGACTAAGCCAAAAATAAGAAAAAGAAGTTGTAATTGTATTCAGAAATAATTAAAATCAAAATTAAGAAGTAACTATCAATGGAGAAAAGCATTCCAAGGTCAGGATTCCCACAATGATTATTCAGTAGATTACCGGTGATATTTATTTGGATTTCAATTCAAATGTTGTTTGAAGGACTAACTATCTCAAATGTTAACATTAACTCTTTTCAGACGATTAATGCATGTACCTAGACTCGACTAGCAATCACTCTCGCACAAAGCCAGTCTTATTTAGGTCCTTTAAGTTCTATAGAAATCAATGAATCAATAGAAATAACATCCGCTCTCGCGCTCCGTTAAGACTACTCAATCAATAATTCCTAGGATAGGTTAAGTTCCACAAGTGAATTAAGTCACTCTCGCACAAATAATTCAACAAGTTCAAACCTAGGGATCTAACATGAATTAACAATTTGTGAATTCAATTCAATCAATCTCTTGTTATTCTTATCTCCTCTCGGTCTCAAATTATAACAAGATTCCTAATTCAAGCAAATTAGGTCATTAAGCATCCTAGGTTGAATCAAACAACAATTCAAATCTCAATTCAACCAATCATCACCATTAAATCTACCTATTAAACCATTGGGTTCACCCTTCCTTAGAACTAAGAAATTAGCTAGACATAATATGGAGAGATAAGAAATCTAAATCAAAGAGAAACATACCAATTGTCTTTTCAATAGATCTAAATTCAACTCCAACCAAGTCTTGCCAAAAATCCACAAATCTCCAATCTAGGGTTCTTCAAAGAGAGAGGCTAAGAAAATAATACGTAATCCTCATCCAAACTTAATCTCTAAGTATTTATATGAAACCCTAAAAACAAGATAGAAAAGGCCCGAAATTAATAAATAAAACACGCGGAGGAGAAATTTCGGAAAAAAAGACGCGACTCGGTCTGAAACTCGGTCGAGTTTCAGACCGAGTTTTGTAAAACTCGGTCCAGAACTCGGTCGTGACCTGGACCGAGTTTTTGCCTGGTGGACCGCTACGTTCAAAACGTTGAATGAGCTTTCTTCTGTGTCTTCCACCGAGCTTTTGCCCATCTTCTCTTCAATTCCTTGCATCCGCTTAACTCCTAGACACTTCCTATCGGGTTGCTCCTCTTGCCCTTGTCCTTGTCGTTGCCAAAACTCCTTGAATCCACCTCCAAATGATCCTGAAATCGAACAAAGCAAGAGTAGAAACCGAAACTACAAAATCTACTAAAAAGACAATAAAACCAAGAGGAAAATAAAATAAAAACAACTAAACTAAGGAAATAAACATGCTTTATCCTAGACTAAAATGCATGCTATCAAGCGGTAACGTCCACGTACGGCTTCGTGAGAAGGGCGGTGGACAGAAATGGCCTTGTTGTACCCGCTCTATTCAAGTCAAGCCAGATTGCCTGGTTTGCTGCTCATCAAGCTTGAGATCGGTTCTTACGTCAATCAGGCCCACATCGGATGATGGTCCATCCCTCTTCCATTCCTCAAGTCAGTGCCACTGCTTCAACAACAGCTTCACATCGCTTCTTGCTTTCTTCGCATGCTTGAGCGCATTAATAGAATACATTTTAGGCCTTTGAACATTGATTATATTCTCTCTCCTGGACTAGCTCAAAAAAAAGGTGTAATTCCATGCTTGTTGACAGGATGTATTCCGACGAAATGCTCTTGATTTTAGGAGGACGGAAAGGTCCGTAAAGCCCTCAATTGATGGGACATTTTGATCCCCTTTTCTTCTACCCCCCTGGTTCTGGTTCAGGGAGCTGGAGTGAAAGAACGGAAAGTCGCATCAAAGAAAATTTATTCTTTCTTATCAGCTAGACTGGCCACATTTACTACATCTTTTATCGAGGGAAGTGACTCTTAGTTCTCTCTTCCCCAGCCGGGTCGTGAAGGGAATGAAGTGAAACCTGCAATAGCAGCTTGAAAAAAGCTTGGTCATTGGATTGAAATGCGCGGTAGATTCTTCTGACCGAACCGCTCTTTCTTTCGAGACGGAAGATGGTACCGATTGGCTTGGGTCACCCGCGAAGATGATTCATCCCGGAATTATGGCTAGGATTGGATCAGCTACACGTGAGTAGACTGAGGCCTCAGAGCAAGCATCGGATCGAGACGCACCCCATCTTTTTAGCACCGGATTTCGTAATGAATCTTTGGATTCGAGTAGGTGAGTGAGTCCTCACTGACCTGAGTTCTTTATTCCACCCTCAGAGGAAGTGGTAGAGCTTATTGATAGAATCTGCTCTGTTTTGCATATCAACGACAGCCCTGACCTTCCTGATCCTGTAACTGGTTTCTCCCCAGCTCAATCGGAGGTCAAGAGTGTGGTCTGGCAGAAAAACAGAAGTCGCTTGAGTTGCTCAACCGCCCCTTATCCCGGTGCTCAGCGCTACGGAACCTCAACCGTGCCGGGGGACCAAGCAGGGCATAGCTAGCGGCATAGGAGCCGACTCGGCGTCAGCGGCTTCGCATTCAATAACGCCGCCGCCCCTGGAATCAATAAGAAAAGAAGTGCTATCAGATCAGTATCAGTGAATAAACCGAAAAAAAAGAAGAGACGGTTGGCTGTAGCAGCAACCGCATCACCAACGCGCCCTTTCTTCCGATCCCGGCCTCCATTTCTTCTATCATAGCTTTCTTCCTATTGATAAAGAACCGATTCCAAACCACAATGCTAGCAGATGGTGGGCCTCCGCTTTCCTCCAGTCTTTTCGCCAAAGAAGGTCTTGGAGGAAGAACCACTGTGAACGTAAGTGCTGCATCGAGATTTGTTGCGGTCTTTTATTTACCGCTGCACATGTTATCAAGCTCAACCAGTTGGAATAGCCCTTACCCTCGAAAGGGCTTTAGCGCTCTTAGTTGGTGAAAATAGACTCGTACTTAGAAAGAAGATGCTTCCTCAACAACTCAGCTTTTAAAGTAAAGGCTTCGCACCTACTTGTCGTGTCTCCCGTCATAAGACAGCCGGCCAATACGAGGGGTTGACTTAGGCGCCGGTCCAACCAGAGCCCCTACTGCTTCCAACCTCGAATGACGGAAGAGGAAGTGCCTGGCCGGGAACAACTCCACATAATCCCACAAAAAACTGGGGCGGAACTGCACACTTTCGTGTTCAGAGCATTGTCCGAGTGAGTAGGCAGCGCCTACCAAGCAAAGATAGAGAATGCTCATTGAATGAGCAATTCAATAAGAGATCTTGGAATTGGAATAAGTTCGACAGCGGATCACGAAATCTTAGTGATCTTCTCTATCTAATAAGGGGGGAGTCCGCTTTGAAATCGTCTGCCCTGAACCCCCCCGAGTATATGCTTCAACAAGAATCACACAAGGGTAGATTGATACAATAGAAACCTCTGGTAAAATGCCCGAAAGCGGATTTAAAAATCCCAGTGAGACGACTTCGTAAATGGCACGATCATTCTTTTATTAATCTAAAACAAACATCGTGAATTCCCTTGCAAAACTCGTTTGTTCAATCACACTGACAAGGAATAGAGAATGCTTACCACTGGGACTTTTGCAACTGACTAAGAGAGGGGGCTTGGTCTCGTTGGCTCCACCTGTTATCTCCTTCTACGACCAAATCTCCGTCAAGAACTAATCGCAAATGTCGAGTGACAAGTGGAGGGACTAGAGAGGTTAATCGAGAACAATAAAACAAAGGATGCCCTCTTGTCTCAGCAAAGAGCGGAATACCGCAAGGTTTTACTGGAAGAAGTGGAAAAGATACGGGAATCACAGGCACGATTGACTTTGAGCAATTCATGCTTAAGGGTTGTTATCCAACAAGAGAACGAGCGCCGGTGGTTGTTACTTTTGGTGTCTTTCTTTTTCTTTGAAGGAAAAGTCAAAACGTCGGGGGTACCAAAAGGAATTTCCCATAATTTTTTGTGTTTTTTCAGTATGTTTACGCCAAAACCCAAAACTCTAAACCCTAGAAACCCTAGACCCTAAGCCCTAAACCATAAACCCTAGAAACCCTAGAAACCCTAAACCCTAGAAACCCTAAACCCTACATCCTACAAATACAAGTACCAATACAAATACAAATATGACATTACACAAAACATCCCACAAATAATAATAACCATAATAATATCTTACAAATACAAGTACCAATACAAATACAAATACTAGTCCTACTCTAATAAAAACTACGAGGCAACCCTGATGTGTTGTGGTAACTGAATTATCGGGCCATGCGTTCATGAAAGCAAATATCCACCCCATCAACACTATAATGATGATAGGGTCCAAAGCTTCGCAGAGGTTGGCATGGGGGCTTCATCTACGAGCGTAACCTACAAACCCAAATTCGTAAATAATATAATAAAAGCTACTAGACTATGGAATTTATGTAAATGTATGATGCTTACCGGGACATAGTGGTTCCCTAGATGAGCTATCGCCACGAAACTGTCCCACACAAGAGTACTCGGAGCTTCACTAGATAGCATCGGGAGGCATGTAGGATGACCACGCTCGGATAGTACGACAAGTGGACACTGGAATCTAGTAGCAAACGCCAATCCGACTGTTGGCGTCTCCATCCAGTAGTAGTCTGTACTGTTGGCGTCTCCATCAAATTAACATCTACTATTTTTTTTTTGAAAGAGTTTATCAAGAAGATTAAAAATTCAATAAAATTACTTGAGGGGCATAGATTAATAAAGTGAGGTAAATTAATAAAAAGAGCATTAGATAAAAATAAGGTCCTTTAGAAATTGAATTTATTTTCTAACATAGATTACACAAAGGCCTAAAAGTATCCAATTTAGAATCTTTGTAAAAAGAATGCAAGAGTCGGGATTTCAACCCGAGACCTCTTGCAAATGTCTACATACCCCTCTCCATTTCCGCTAGGCCAATGTGATCTTCTTGCAATTTACCCCACTCCTTTGATTTTATAACAATATTAGCCTTCTTCTTCTTCAAACAAGTCAAAGACATGTGATTGATGTGATACTCTTCCAATGCATGTCCATGGAAGCTTCTTCCACCTTCTTCTTCCTTGCAAGACAACCTTGTTGCATCATCATCTCATCACCATCAAACAAACACACATATGACCAATAGATGATCATCCTCTTCTTCTCCATTGGCTCATCTCCATCGCCATGGATCACTCCCTTGCTCTCCTTTGCCTATATAAAGGGCTCTAAATCCTCTTCAAACTCACACATTCACTCAATCCTCTCCTTCTAGCAAGCATTCTAGTTCAAAAGCTCCAAAATTCAGCACTTCAAGTTCTTGTTCTTCCCTTCAAAAACACCATTGTAGCCCTCAAAGCTCCTCCTCTCTTTTAAGCAATTTCTCTCATTCAAGTTCATACAAAAATCAGCCATAGAATTTGTGAAATCTACCCCCATAAACTCCATTGGAGGCCATTCAAACCATCACCAAACCACCACCACCCTTAGGCCGGACCACCGACGGACCCCCAGCAGCCACCGGAGCCCCGCCGAGCGCCGCCCGTGACCCGCCGTCCCTGCTGGTGCGCCGCCCCTACACCGCCGGTCCTTCCCTGCCTTCTTCCTTGCATTCTGTAATTACAGAAACTAGTAAAAAATCCAATTCCCCTCTTTTTATTTAATTTATGTTTTATTAAATCCCTTATGTTAGTAGTTATATTAGTAGAGTAAAGAATAAATCAAATAAGGATTTATGGAATAAAAATATTAGGTATAAAATCTTGTTAGATAGAAAGCTAGAAACAAATTGTTTTACCTTGGTAACTTAAGCTAAGTAAAAACAAATAGATAAATTCATGAATTTTATTACATGCATGCTTCTTACAAAATACACATAGGTGTTTATAAAATAAATGTAACATGCAAAGTCTATAGTTAGTATTATCACATCTAAGATCAAATAAGAACTCTAGAGGCTTTTGAACATGACTTATACAAAAGGTGATATCATATTATATGATCTTAGAAATAAAAGTTTTATTGAATAAAATCATTATCATCCTTATATGAATTTATTAGCAAAGTCCCTAGTAGAGAAAAGTCATTGCATGTCCTAAACTATAGAAGATATCATATTTATGAGTTTGATCAAGATAATAGATTCATAAAATGAATTATTGACTTAATAAAAATATTAGTTTGACCTACCTCTAGGTATAGAGATTTCTAAAAGATATAAACTTTTATTATTATATGAGTAATATGACTATAAAGTAAACTAGGTTATTTTATGATTTTAGTTATAATATATGATAGTGATGTTAGAATGTCTAAAGACATATAATAATAAGAAAATGGTAGAGAAACCTTATAAAAATATTATTGTTGCAACACTTGAGAGCATGGACTATAGTTGACTTTAGATAATGATTTTTATGAAAGAATAATATCATTAATAATTATAGTCATCATGTGAGAAAGATATTAACTTAATAATCTCTAAGTATAAAGAAATATTGCAAGACATAGGCTCTAGGTTAATATAAGAAGTATGATCTTATAATGAGTTATGATATTATATAGCATAAGGTGACTTGTATGGAAAGAAACCATATAGATATAGAAAAGATATTGTTTTAATGGACTCTAAATATGAAGTAGGATATTTATAAGCCATGATTATATTTTATAAACCATGACCCTATTTTATAAGACTATGATCATAGATATTTTATAAGTCATATAATGTGAAAGGAGTTATAGAAATAGAATAAATAAGATTAATCTAAATTAAAAGTATTTTAGACAAGTTACCTTATAAGGAAAAGTAGGAACTTCTAATTAAGGAAACTTCCTTGTAAAGGGATTATAGACATGACAACTTTGTTAAAAAGAATTATGTAGGTAAATACTTTTCTATTAAGAAATTATTTTTAATAAAGTATGTCTAGATAAGGTAGACCTTATTCTAGGGTCACCCAAGAAGAATCGGAAATTCGAGAGTAATAGTTTATTTAACTTAATTAAGTAAAAAGGATTATTTAATAATTATTTTTAATAAAGGTTTTTTGGAATAATAAGGATATTACAAAATCAAAATAATAATAAAGGAATATTATTATTTTAAGGAAAATAACTTTCTAAATTATTATTATAATAATTTAGAAACTCAAACCCTCTTATAAAAACATTATAAGAGGTATTCCGAACTCGAGAAGGAAAATCGTGTTTTGAATCTTTTCGTAAATTCCTTATCAATAGGTCGGAATACTCGTTCGTAGCAAGGAATCACTTAAGTTTCGTCAAAGCTCGTTTGCTAGAACTCGTTGCACTAAGGCAAGTGGAATTTCCCCTTGTGCCCTTTTATATCCGTCTATATGATATTTCTCGATGTTGGGAACGACTTGTATGCTTAAATAAAAATGAACCTAGGAAATATCGATTGCTAGAAGTAACGACTATTGTTAGCATAGATTGCTTTATATATTCCTTGTTAGGATTATTTATGCTAGTGTGGTTATTATCTTGATTGTTACGATCTCGCTCCGAGATCAATGTCGAACTAGTGAGGGGCGTGGGATAGCCAACGCCTCTACATAACCCCACTAAGTCGTAAGTGCCTAGGCGTTTGAAGTACGACTTTCGGGATCATGATCCCATCCGCTCCGATTGCAAGGAGGGATGAGCGCACTCTAGCTAAGTGCCGGGAAACGGAGTTTTCCCTCGGGTTGCTCGGATTATCCGTGTCCCACCACATTCTCTTATAAATTATAAATGGAATCGAATGACTTTTGTCACTAAATAAGGTAAGTGCTAAAGCACAATTAAGATACCAAAACCGGACCGGTCTCAAACGATCGATCCGGCCCTCGGTCCGCTTGGGCGCGAGTGGTGTTTTGACTTGTTTGAATAAATAAAAGTTCCCAACATAGTTCTAAATTCTAAAGAAGACTACAATCTAGTAGTACTTCTCTTGCTCATCAAGCTATCCCTTTTGGATATGATATAGCTATCGTTCGTATGTTAGCTCCACATAATCAAGCCCATCGTAAACACAACCCTTTTCCTCTCATTACACCAATAAGTTGAAATTACCAAATTACCCTCGGGAAGTTCCATTCCCGCTTGCTTAGTCTCCTAGACTAATTCTTCTTTCCGCATGTTTGCCTGGCATTCTATCGCCCCTCGCGAATTATGTCAGATTCAGGAAACCATAGCAAGGCGAAGTGAAGGGAAGTGAAGGAAGACAAGATCGCTCAAGTTGTACTTTTATTTCCGTTTTAGTTTTTATATTACTTTATTTCCGAGACATGATGGATTTGGTGTTTGTTTTCAAGTAATCCTAAAGTTAAAGACAATGTAAGACATTTTGTAATGAACTAAGTCTCCCTCGGGAACACCTTTCCTCTTTATGTATTATGTTTTGATTTCGCATTTTAATTGTTCTATATCATTCTAAAAGCTTTGGGTGACTTTGGACGGTAAAGTCCGAGGTCACTGGCGGTAATACCCAATGTTGTAAAATAGGGGTGTTACAATTGTGGTATCAGAGCCAGGTTTTTGTTTTAAAACCGAAAAGTTTTAAAACCAAGAATTTTCGAAAACCGAGAACTTTTAAAACCTTAACTTTTACTTCCGCTATTTAGGACTTCCAATTTTAGAAGATTTTCTTCTTTACTCTTTTAAAGAAAACCTAGGAATAGTACCCTTCTAATTTCGAATTCTTAGCTAAGAAAATATTTCCCGAAAATATTAGAAACCTTAAATAGCAAATACTTAGTTCTAGAACTAACTAACTTTTTCTCAAAATCTTTTCTATCTTTTGAAAAACTTAAGTGGTATGAACTTTTCAACTTATCAAGAATGTAAGTGTTCCTTTAGGAAACTTATAACTACAACCTTATGCCTTCACCCTAGGAAACTTGTTAGTAATCCCAAAATTTACTTCATAAAGTCACATGTTCTAAGAGAAAAATCTTAAGACCTCTAATAGGACCAAGAAAATGAAAAGTATTAAATAAAACTTTGTTTTAGTAATTTTCAAAACCTCAACTTCCTTCAACATGTCTTCGCCTTATAGAATCAAGGATATTCTATAAACGCCTTCTTCTCCTCTACAGAAATGGTTCTCACTAGAAGCCAAACCCGAGTCGGGGAAGATGCCAAAAAGGCCGCTCAAGAGCTTGACGAGGCTTTCGCTCAATGGTCGTTTTTGCCAAATGGATACCTCGAAGACAACCCCGAATTAGCTCCACAAGAAGAGATGCATGAAAATGCACCCGAGGCGAATCTCGAGGAAGAGAACCTTGAAGAAGCATTCCTCGAGGGAGGAGTTAATAATTCACTTCCCGGCCAAGCAAGTCCGGAAATCTCTGAGCAAGAATTCTCGGGATATCATTCATGGGGACGCATGACGGAGACTCAGCATCACCAAATCACAAGTCAAGTTCCAATGACCTATCAAGTAGGTGGATGGGCTAATTGGACTCAGGGAGAGTCATCCAATCACCAAGCAAAGGGTCAAGCAAGAAACCCATCTCCAATCAGCGACCCAAAACCAACGAGGATTCGTCATCCAGATTACGATGATCTCCTCCAACATAAGGGGGGTAGGGTCGGAAGAAATAAGGTCCTACCAGAATGTGGATGTTTCTCACCATGAAGGCGTTCATCCAAGACGAACACGTTACATGAACTATGACCTCTTAGAGAAGCGCAAAGAAGGTTGGCTAAACAAACAAATAGCCGAACAAGACGAAATGTTCAAAGTCGAAGTCCGACTAAGCGAACTTCGCGCAAGGAGTGTGTATCGTCTCAGGCAGATTGAACAAGCCAACTTAGTATTGGACAATGAGAGAGGGATTCTGGATGAGAATCTCTTTGACGACCATTTCCTCGATAAGTATAGTTACCCCAACTATCCCTAGGCTTTGTCTTAATTGTATCTTCTCGTTGTAAAGGAGGGAGCTAGTCCGCTCCTCTCGACTTTCGTTTTGTCTTTGGAAGGTCGAGCCGACATTGTTTCTTTTCCGTCCCTTAGTGTAATAGCTTCTTATGTAGAGCCTTTTGTAATCCGTTTCCTTAAAAAGTTCTAATAAAAATTTTCTCCCTTCTCTAAACTTACGCGTCATTTCTTGCCTATACTTGGCAACGAAAAACAACTATATCCTTCTTCAATATATAGAATTACGGATATTCTATATGAATGACGATCGTTAGCCATTTACAGAAAATGGTTGTAATGAAAACTAAGTTTATGCGCATTGGGAATGAGAAGAAGTCATGCCAACTAAAGGTAATACTTATGTTCCCAGAAGAGCCAAACTTACTAAGCCAGTGACTCATGGGAAGATTGAATTTTCCAAAGAAGACACCAAGGGAGGCTTAGTCGACTAAAGATCTAACATGTCTCCACTTAAACCGATCTCGAAACAGATTATCGAGAGGTATGTAAGGGACAAACAATGATCTAGCAAGAAAGAATTGGTAGAATTTTCCGATTACTGAAAGACATATTAATCCGACGTACCGACAAGCAGTTAGGAATTGCTCAAATAGCATATGGAAGCTTGACGTGATATTTGATGTTTGTCAACCGATTAAGCCAACCCTAATAAAGCTATGCGAAAGTCACGTCATGTACTTTTCTTCTCCTCGATTTTGATAAAGTCAACACGGTGACAGATGAAGTTAGAAAAGAAGTTGCTAGGGCCAAGATATTTTGGACATGGATCCCTATGACAGCATTCTCGGAAGAGATTGTCTATCTCGTGATGGAACGATAAACCGTAACCATCAACTCAGGAGGGAATCACATATTTAAGTTCAAAGGAAAACGAGAAAAAGAAAATGGAAGGGGGATCAACGACAGGAAGGTCGGGAAACTACACCGACAATGCTGTGTTGGGTATCTTAGTTACCTCGAGTTGACGGGGAAGAAGGTCGTGGATATTCAAGAGATTCCGGTAGCCAGAAAATTCCCCGACGTCTTTCCAGAAGAACTCCCTAGATTACCTCCCCGACAAGAAGTCGAGTTTTTAATAAGCCTCGATCCAGGAACCACGCCAACCCCAGAGGCACCCTACAGAATGGCCCCGCTAGTGATGAAAGAACTCAAGAGTCAACTCGAAGAGCTGCTAGAGAAGGGTTTCATTCGGCCAAGTGCTTCGCCTTGGGGAGCACCGATGCTCGTTTTAAAGAATAAGGATGAGACTTGCCATGTATGCATCGACTACAGAGAGTTGAATAAAGTCGTCGTCAAGAACAAATATCCTCTTCCAAGGA
Organism: Fallopia convolvulus; assembly: GCA_964016875.1. Lineage (NCBI taxonomy): Eukaryota > Viridiplantae > Streptophyta > Magnoliopsida > Caryophyllales > Polygonaceae > Fallopia > Fallopia convolvulus. Next base: position 44,987,994 of record OZ024732.1, on the reverse strand, counting down.
TAAACGACCCTTAGATCAACTTCAAGGTGCAAAAGTCTTCTCAAAGATTGACCTAAGACAAGGGTATCATCAACTTCGGATCCGCGAGGAGGACTTTCCGAAGACCGCTTTCCGCACCCGCTATGGGCACTACGAGTTTGTAGTAATGCCATTTAGTTTGACCAATGCACCTGCGGTGTTCATAGACTTGATGCACCGATGCTTCCATGAATACCTCAACAAGTTTGTCATCGTCTTTATCGACGACATTCTGATCTACTCCGGAAATCCGGCTGAACATGAAGAACATCTCCGAACTGTGTTACAGATTTTTAAGGCACAACCAACTTCACGCCAAATTGTCCAAGTGTGACTTATGGCTTAAAGAAGTGACTTTCTTAGGTCACGTCATCAACAAAGACGGAGTTATGGTAGACCCAAAGAAAATGGAAGCAGTCTCAGAGTGGAAGCAACCAAAGAATGTAAAGGAAATTCGCAGCTTCCTAGGACTTGCAGGGTACTACCGAAGGTTCATCGAAGGGTTCTCCAAGATCTACCACCCAGGCAAAGCTAACGTCGTAGCCGACACTCTCAGTCATAGGACACACCAAGAGGGCTTAATCACAGTGCTAAAAGTTCAGCCAAAACTCCAACAAGAACTGATAAGAGAAGGCCTCGAGGTTTGGTTTGGAAGTCAACAAGGTTGTCCAAACACCTTGGAAATCCATTCCGACCTGTTAGCCGAAATCAGAAAGAAGCAAATATATGACATCATGCTAATCAAGATCAGTGGTGAGGTGCAAGAAGACAAGAACCTAGGTTTGTCATTCAAGATGACGGTTTCCTTTTGGTTCCAAAATCGGATTTGTGTGCCAACAGAGGACGAGCATCGAAAGATCATCCTGAAAGAAGCCCACGCATATGCCATTCTATACACCCAGGAGCAAGTAAGATGTACAAAGATGTACGAAGAAACCTCTGGTGGCCAAACATGAAACAAGATGTCGCAGAGTTCATATCCAATTGCTTAGTTTGTCAGAAAGAAAGAAAGTAAAAATCGTGCACAAAAGACTCAGGAGAAAAAGGATTTCATCGAGGAAATAGTCCGCCTCCAGGGAACCCCGAAGACAAATATCTCCGATCGAGACGGTCGTTTCCTGGCCTCCTTCTGGAAAGAATTACTTAAGGCCATGGGCACCGAACTGAAGTTTAGCAAAGCTTTCCATCCACAAACCGATGGTCAATTGGAAAAGGACCATCCAAGCCCTTGTGAGGAGAGACCGCTTAAAATAGTAGAGCACCGAGTTAAGCAGCTACGCCACAAAGAAGTACCTCTAGTATGAGTACTTTGGTCCAAGGATGGCAATGAAGGTACAACTTGGGAAACCTGGGAAACTGAGCAGGATATGCCGAGGCGTTTTCCCCAGTTAATGTCTTCTTAAGTACCATTAGTCTTATCTTTTTAAGGGGGTACTAGACCCCGTAGTATCCTTATAGTATGAGTTTGGTAGCTATCTTTCATATCCGAATTTAATCTTCGTAATCATATTAGTGTTGCCCTTAAGGCACTTTTTGTATCGCAACAGTGGATGCCATTGTTGAACCATTCCGGTGACACTTTTCCTCATAAGAGTGTCTCATTTTGAAATCTATATTATGATTTGGGCTATCATATTATATCCTTGCGTATCAAACCAAAGGTCACGTTCCATCGTGAGCTTAATAGAGGAGAAAGTTCGAGCTAAACCCTGATTTAACTTTACGACATATTCACTGCATGACTAAGTTCGCCTAAAAATTTACTTTTATGCCAAAATGAAATAGGAAACTATAAAATCAAATATTCGGTATAGATTCATGGTGGTGAATAAGGATGAACTTTTACCTCCCACCTTGGCCACGTGGTTGAGGTAGAATTTCAGGTCTTATTCCCATAAAGATATACACTTGAGGCGATTGTATTGGATATAGTTCCCCGATACTGATCACATTGGTGGAACTAACCACGCAGTCTCTCGAGTTTGACCTTGCTTAGGAAAAACTACATTTTTGTTATACTGTAAAATAGATTATAAAGGGACGCTCAAACCATTCCTCGATAGTATTATATATATTCGAATACGATGTCGTAACGATGGTTACTCTCTCTTGGAAAATAACCATCCCCTATCCCAATAGGAACTTCGTTAGGAAACATAAATCGAAATTCTTCTTCTAAGGCATGGCCCTTACATATTCGAAACTTCGATTCCATATCGACAGTTGTCAAACATCCATCTTAAAAGGATTCTTCCGCAATGACTTATAGAACGGATTATTCGTTTATACTCGCTTCCTTGAAGCACAAAAACACTCGTTCCAATTAGGATGCTTATTCTATAAGCAGTCCGACTTTTAGGTTGGGAAAATCAACCCAAAACTTCCGTAGGGTTGACCCAAGTTTTTGAATAAAACCATTGGACCCCCGCATACTTCGCCAGCCAGATCGATCGGATTTCCAATCCTATCCCTAGATTACAATTGAGCCGCATAAGCTCAAATGTGGGAATCTTCTTAAGGATTTCTATCTTGACGATTCCTTAAGATAAAGATACAATAAAAATCCTTCTACTTGTACAGTCATCATAACTAAAGAACGAAATGTTCTTTAAGGGGGTACTAGACCTTTTCTTGTTTCCTCACGGATGTAGTGTTAGGAGCTTTCCGTGATAACCTTGTACCGCCCTAAGTCTTTCCTAGTTTCGGGGACGAAACTAATTTTAAGGGGGTACTATTGTAATATCCGCGATATTCCAAGCTTTTTATAATATAATATTTATTTTCTCTAATTAAAAAGGAGAATTTCTTAGTATCAAATTAACATCTACTATTTTTTTTTTTGAAAGAGTTTATCAAGAAGATTAAAAATTCAATAAAATTACTTGAGGGGCATAGATTAATAAAGTGAGGTAAATTAATAAAAAGAGCATTAGATAAAAATAAGGTCCTTTAGAAATTGAATTTATTTTCTAACATAGATTACACAAAGGCCTAAAAGTATCCAATTTAGAATCTTTGTAAAAAGAATGCAAGAGTCGGGATTTGAACCCGAGACCTCTTGCAAATGTCTACATACGCCCCTCTCCATTTCCGCTAGGCCAATGTGATCTTCTTGCAATTTACCCCACTCCTTTGATTTTATAACAATATTAGCCTTCTTCTTCTTCAAACAAGTCAAAGACATGTGATTGATGTGATACTCTTCCAATGCATGTCCATGGAAGCTTCTTCCACCTTCTTCTTCCTTGCAAGACAACCTTGTTGCATCATCATCTCATCACCATCAAACAAACACACATATGACCAATAGATGATCATCCTCTTCTTCTCCATTGGCTCATCTCCATTGCCATGGATCACTCCCTTGCTCTCCTTTGCCTATATAAAGGGCTCTAAATCCTCTTCAAACTCACACATTCACTCAATCCTCTCCTTCTAGCAAGCATTCTAGTTCAAAAGCTCCAAAATTCAGCACTTCAAGTTCTTGTTCTTCCCTTCAAAAACACCATTGTAGCCCTCAAAGCTCCTCCTCTCTTTTAAGCAATTTCTCTCATTCAAGTTCATACAAAAATCAGCCATAGAATTTGTGAAATCTACCCCCATAAACTCCATTGGAGGCCATTCAAACCATCACCAAACCACCACCACCCTTAGGCCGGACCACCGACGGACCCCCAGCAGCCACCGGAGCCCCGCCGAGCGCCGCCCGTGACCCGCCGTCCCTGCTGGTGCGCCGCCCCTACACCGCCGGTCCTTCCCTGCCTTCTTCCTTGCATTCTGTAATTACAGAAACTAGTAAAAAATCCAATTCCCCTCTTTTTATTTAATTTATGTTTTATTAAATCCCTTATGTTAGTAGTTATATTAGTAGAGTAAAGAATAAATCAAATAAGGATTTATGGAATAAAAATATTAGGTATAAAATCTTGTTAGATGGAAAGCTAGAAACAAATTGTTTTACCTTGGTAACTTAAGCTAAGTAAAAACAAATAGATAAATTCATGAATTTTATTACATGCATGCTTCTTACAAAATACACATAGGTGTTTATAAAATAAATGTAACATGCAAAGTCTATAGTTAGTATTATCACATCTAAGATCAAATAAGAACTCTAGAGGTTTTTGAACATGACTTATACAAAAGGTGATATCATATTATATGATCTTAGAAATAAAAGTTTTATTAAATAAAATCATTATCATCCTTATATGAATTTATTAGCAAAGTCCCTAGTAGAGAAAAGTCATTGCATGTCCTAAACTATAGAAGATATCATATTTATGAGTTTGATCAAGATAATAGATTCATAAAATGAATTATTGACTTATATATTCCTTGTTATATATTCCTTGTTAGGATTATTTATGCTAGTGTGGTTATTATCTTGATTGTTACGATCTCGCTCCGAGATCAATGTCGAACTAGTGAGGGGCGTGGGATAGCCAACGCCTCTACATAACCCCACTAAGTCGTAAGTGCCTAGGCGTTTGAAGTACGACTTTCGGGATCATGATCCCATCCGCTCCGATTGCAAGGAGGGATGAGCGCACTCTAGCTAAGTGCCGGGAAACGGAGTTTTCCCTCGGGTTGCTCGGATTATCCGTGTCCCACCACATTCTCTTATAAATTATAAATGGAATCGAATGACTTTTGTCACTAAATAAGGTAAGTGCTAAAGCACAATTAAGATACCAAAACCGGACCGGTCTCAAACGATCGATCCGGCCCTCGGTCCGCTTGGGCGCGAGTGGTGTTTTGACTTGTTTGAATAAATAAAAGTTCCCAACATAGTTCTAAATTCTAAAGAAGACTACAATCTAGTAGTACTTCTCTTGCTCATCAAGCTATCCCTTTTGGATATGATATAGCTATCGTTCGTATGTTAGCTCCACATAATCAAGCCCATCGTAAACACAACCCTTTTCCTCTCATTACACCAATAAGTTGAAATTACCAAATTACCCTCGGGAAGTTCCATTCCCGCTTGCTTAGTCTCCTAGACTAATTCTTCTTTCCGCATGTTTGCCTGGCATTCTATCGCCCCTCGCGAATTATGTCAGATTCAGGAAACCATAGCAAGGCGAAGTGAAGGGAAGTGAAGGAAGACAAGATCGCTCAAGTTGTACTTTTATTTCCGTTTTAGTTTTTATATTACTTTATTTCCGAGACATGATGGATTTGGTGTTTGTTTTCAAGTAATCCTAAAGTTAAAGACAATGTAAGACATTTTGTAATGAACTAAGTCTCCCTCCGGAGCACCTTTCCTCTTTATGTATTATGTTTTGATTTCGCATTTTAATTGTTCTATATCATTCTAAAAGCCTTGGGTGACTTTGGACGGTAAAGTCCGAGGTCACTGGCGGTAATACCCAATGTTGTAAAATAGGGGTGTTACACCAATTGTTTCCAGAAATCATGAATCATTGAAAGTTGAATAGGCCTTCATTCATTGATATAAGCATGGACTTGGTGAGGGCATGGTAGTCCACGGGCAGTTGTCCACCACGCATCATCGCATATCAGACGGAAAGGCTTGTTCGGGTCATATATAGCGTGGACATGGGCAAACAACTCTCCGATACAATTGTTGGAAACCTTCCCTGGAAGACGAGAGAAGACAGATTCAACGACACCACCAAGACTCCAAAATACCCCCTACCACCAGAAATCCAAACAGACACCACTCTTCTCCCAGATATCCAAAGAAATATGGTCGGCTCTATCTCATCTTCTATTCCCAACTCCTCCCATTTCATCACTGTTAAACTCACTCAAGAAAACTTCCCTTTATGGAAGACTCAAGTCACACCCTACTTGAGAGCTCAAAGTCTCTTCCCTTTCGTAGATTGCTCCCAACCAGTACCCGCTTCCACTCTTTCAAACGGTGCTCCAAATCCAGTTTTCAAGGAGTGGCTCACAAAGGATCAGCTCACAATGGCTATCCTCACATCGTCTCTCACGGAGGCGATGCTTGTTCAAGTCATGGACTGTACAACGGCCATGGAAACTTGGAACACCCTCCATGACCTCTTCGCAACCAGGTCAACTGCACAAGTGGTTCAGACCAGACTGAAGCTTGCCTCACTCAAGAAGGGGAATGAAACAGTGACCACCTACTTCAATCAAGTAAAGTCCCTGGTGACTACTCTTGCAGCAGCCGGACACCATATCTCCGATGAAGAATTTTCAGTCTACCTCCTTGCTGGATTAGGTACTGATTATGAATCTCTAGCCACATCTCTATCTATCCAACCTATCCTTCCCTCTCCCACGCAAATACATTCTCACTTGCTTGTCCATGAGTCTAGGCTTTCTCACTCCAACAATCCCCTCCTACCTACACCTCCCTCTGCCAACAATACCACCACCACAAACCAAAAAGCCCAAAATCTAGAAGCAAACTAACCTCAGGCAGAGGCAGGGGATAATCCAATCGTGGTCGAGGACGAGGGCCCCCTCAACAGCAACACCAATAAGGCAGAGGAAGAGGAGACAACAATTTTACTGGCCAACCTGATTCACGTACCATCTGTCAGATGTGCAACAAGCCCAACCACTCCGCTCTCACTTGCTGGCGCCGATTTGACTACTCATATCAAGCACCACCACCACCAAATTTCAGGCCAGCCTCATCTTATCAGGCGAACTACACCTATGCTCCAGGTGCTCCAGGTTCGTGGTACCCTGACACAGCTGCAACCCATCACTTTACCCCTGATATTTCCAATCTCAAGATCGATTCTCTGCCATATGGGGGCACTGAGCAAGTCGCACTAGGAGATGGCTCCACAATTCCGATCCACAACCACGGTTCTGCCAATTTACACTCTCAAAATCGCTCTTTCCGCTTAACACATTTACTGCACACTCCCTCCATTTCTAAAAACTTATTATCTGTACAACAATTTTGCTCAGATAATTCTGTTTATTTTGAATTTCACTCTGCCTTTTTCATTGTGAAGGATACCAAGACACACATTCCTCTGCTTCAAGGAGTCGTTGAAGACGGTATGTACAAGCTGTCGGCGTCCACCTCATCTTCACCTCAAGCCCATCTCACAACCTCTATTGCCTCTACTGTTTCTCTCTGGCACAGTCGGTGCGGCCATCCTTCTGAACGTGTGACCAGATTTCTCCTACATCAAATAAACCTTAATCAAAAAGGCCCAAGTCCATCTACATCTGATTTCCCATGCCAATCATGTAGTTGGGCCAAAGCCCACAGTTTGCCTCACCCTCCTTCCCCAAGCCGATCCAAACGACCCTTTTCCCTTCTTTTTGCTGATGTATGGGGCCCGGCCCACACCCTCTCTAAAAAGGGAAACCGGTTTTATTTGTCTATTGTTGATGACTTTAGTAAATTTACTTGGTTATTTCCTATTTCCACAAAATCACTTGTCTCTTCTTAGTTTACAAATTTTATTAAACTAATTACCAACCATTTCTCCACTACAATTCAAAGTGTTCAAACCGATGGGGGAACCGAGTTTAAACCTCGAATCCATCTTTTCCAATCCATGGGCATTGAACATCGCATTACATGTCCTTACTCACACCCCCAAAATGGTAGTGTCGAGTCTCGTCATCGACGCATTGGTGACATGGGCCTCACACTACTCAAACATTCCTCCCTTCCCTTGTTCTTTTGGGACTTTGCCTTTGAAACCGTCACATATCTACTAAACCGTCTCCCCACTCCACTTCTCAATCAAAATTCCTCTTATGAAATCCTCTTTCATAAATTACCCGATTACCAATTTCTCAAAGTTTTCGGGTGTCTCGCCTTTCCAAACTTAAGGCCTTATAACCGCTATAAATTATCCTTCCGCTCCACCCCCACCATTTTTTTAGGATATAGTGGCTCTCACAAGGGATACATATGCTATGATTGGGGAAATTCTCGCTATTATGTTTCACGAGATGTTCTTTTCCACGAAACCACATTCCCGTATGCCACTTCTCATACCTCTCCTCCCTTACAAGACAAAACCCAATATGCTTTTCTTCCTCCTCTCCAAACGTCCTATTTAGGCCCAACACCATCCACATCTTCCAGCCCATTATCACAAAACCCAACCCAATTCTTCCCCAAATCAAAACTCTAGCCCATCATCAAACCCACCTTCTCCAAATTCCAATCCTGAACAAAACCCTCCTCCTTCTCCAAAACCACCGCCACCACCCACGCATCCTATGCTCACACGATCCAAACACCATATTCACAAGCCATTACTCAGACAAGATGGGACAATTCCCTGGCCTCCACCACCCTCTTGCAACTCTTCCACCATGATTCCTGATGAACCATCCAATTACATTGAAGCCTCCAAGTTTTCCGATTGGCGTCAAGTTATGTCCAATGAGTATAATGCCCTTCTTTCCACTGGCACCTGGTCCCTAGTTCCTCCCTCTCCCAATATCAATGTTCTGGGGGTTAAATGGGTGTTTAAAACAAAATGTCACTCTGACGGTTCCTTAGAATGCCGCAAAGTGAGACTTGTGGCCAAAGGATATCACCAAACCCATGGAATTGATTTTTTTGAGACCTTTAGTCCTGTTGCTAAACCGGCAACCATTCGCCTACTTCTTTCCCTTGCTGCTACCAACAATTAGACCGTCCGACAGCTTGACATTCAGAACGCGTTCCTTCATGGCGACTTGAGCGAGGATGTGTACATTGAGCAACCAAAAGGTTTTGTCAATCCCCTTTATCCTTCTTTCATTTGCAAATTACATAAATCCTTATATGGCCTAAAATAGGCCCCTCGAGCCTGGTTTTCCAAACTGAGTGACGAGCTCAATCTCCTTGGCTTCAATCCTTCAAATGCGGATACTTCTCTATTCAGTTTTCGCCAAGGGCCACTATTGATGTTCATTCTCGTGTACGTCGATGATCTGCTCGTTGTATCCTCCACTCCATCTCTGGCAGATCAATTCATCAAAGCCCTTTCCACCAAATTCCCAGTAAAAGATCTTGGAGCTATCCACTATTTTTTGGGAACAGAAGTCAAGCGGTCTGAAATCGGCTTCTCTTTATCTCAGACCAGATACATAAAAGATCTGTGTGCCAAAATCAATATGCAAAATTCCAAGGCGGTTGCTACCCCAGTGTCCACCACTCCACTTCATCCGAACTCTACACCCTTCCACGATCCATCTCTCTACCGCATTGTGGTCGGAAGTTTGCAATATTTATCATTCACACGGCCTGATATCTCATTCGCAATAAATAGGGTTTGCCAATTTATGCAAAATCCACATGATCATCACTGGCAAGCTGTTAAAAGAATTGTGTGCTACCTAAATGATACAGCTGACCTCCAGTTTCAAATTTCGTCCAATTCCAATTCTCTGTTGTCAGCATACTCAGATGTTGACTGGGGGGCTGACACTACAGACCGGCGATCAACAGGAGCTTATTGCATCTTTTTAGGCTCAAATCTGGTATCCTGGTGTTCCAAAAAGCAGGCTACTGTTGCACGATCCACAACAGAAGCAGAGTATCGCAGCTTAGCCAATGCAACTTGTGAATTACTGTGGATTCAACTCCTATTAGCCGACATGGGCATCTCTCTAACAAAGGCACCTATTCTTTGGTGCGATAATCTCGGAGCCACCTATATCGCTGTCAATCCAGTCCTTCATCACAGGATAAAACATCTCTCTTTGGATTATCACTTTGTTAGAGAAAGGGTACAAAATCGGTCTCTCCAAGTTGCCTTCATTTCCTCCTAAGAACAATTGGCTGACTCTCTCACGAAACCACTGCCAACAGCTCGGTTTCTTCATCTGCGATCCCAGCTGTGTTTACACCCTGCTAGGATCGAGGGGGCATAATAGAGCCAGATATTCACAAAGATATTTTCTCCTTATGTCATAAATGATGTAAGCACCATGATGTCATAGATCATTCTAGAAAAGGGACACATGTAAACATCTGGTGTAATTAGGGTATCATGATGTACCTATATATATCACTGAATACAAGGAGAAATGATTGAGCCGTCTTTTACAAATTCCTCTCCTTTGCTCCTTACCTTTAAGGTTCCAGAAACTTCGTTGTTTCTTCTTCTTCTTCTTACTAAATGTGCTAACAATTCTTGCGTCAACAATTCTTTTGTCACTACGCTTTCGATTTCTTTGGATCTGTTGTGTGTGTGTTTTTGTTCTTGCAAGCTTCGATTTCGTTTTTCATTTGTAATGGTGCCTAATATATGACAAAAGTAAGTAGTATACACTTAAATATCCTGATAGGGAAAAAATCTTTTGGGTCAATCAACTTAATTAATAAGTCGATCATGAAATACTTGCAAGCTTTTATATTCAGCATCATGTACGTGAGTACGTTTTTACATCACCAAACTCAAGGATGACCTAGATGCTCATATGCATATGTTTAGCGTTCAAAATCTCACTAATCATCTCACTATTATCTTCCTCCAACTCCAAAAACATCCTTGGACAGTTTGGATGAACTCTCATTAGTCTCCTTATGTTACATGAATTAGACGTGGACACAACATGGGGTTCATGTTTTGTTATGCTGAGTATGCGATCTGCTAGGCACGTCATTTCCATCTCATTCTCGTAAAAATCCATTTTTACCATCCTCAGATCACGTAATCGATTATTCCTTTCGCGAACCATCCTCCGTTTTTGTCGTTTCCACCGATCTGGTTCATATTCATTCGACATGGCTGAGCGCCGTCCACCACTATAGCAGTTAGGATCAATCTAATTATACACATGCAAAATATATATTGTTAGATCAAATCATTCAGGCGCATGAAATCAATCAAAGAAAGACTGGATCTAAAGGAATTCTCGGAGACGATGGACTTACAGTCACAAAAAGCTTTTGCAGAGCAGGGCAATTCTTCAAAAAGGTGATTAGAGACTCAGTTTTCTTCTCTCCCATGGAGTTATCAATCCACCATAACTCCTTCAAGCAACTGAATCCTTCAAAGCTATCTAAATGAGGCCTGAAAATCGTCTGTGTATATATTCATGCACATTATATTAGTATAAATCACAAAATTTTGAAATGGGTGAGCAAATGAATAATATTTAAAAAAGTATATATAAGGCTGACCTCGAATGTCCATCCACACATGGTGACATGCCGTGCGTCTTTTATGAATTGTACGTTGCGGAAGTGGTAATCAAACTTAGCATTCTTATTCATGGGGCCTTGTCTAAAGTCGAGCATAACATCTTCGATGCGGTAAAGGTAGTGATGGAGTGCAATTTCCATACGAAGGGGGCATCTCCCACGAAACCGAAAAGATTTGAGAGTATCGAACCTCTTAGTTTCCATTGAATCCACCGGACAGTCTATGATTGATAGACGAATTCGCTCGCTAGCCTTTTCCGGCTTCATGCAGTGTATGTTTACACTAGACACGCATGTGGACTTGCTGATTTCTATGCTTTCAAGCGATGGGAAGTTTGACATTAGCCACGAAACGATGTCGTTGCACACATTGCCAACCCCCGTCAAACGGATCGACCTTAACATTAACCAAGGCGGAACACAGGACCTAATAACCCAAAGTGGGTCGATGCCAAGGGAGTCGTCTTGGCCTGCACTCGAGAAATCGAGACAAAGCTTTTTGTTAAATCCCACTTTGGCAACCAATTTGTCTCCTTCGGGGGAGTCGAATACGAGCGTCCTAGGGCACAGACTTTTAGGGCTGAAAGCCCAACGGACGGACCCTGATAGCCACGTCAGGAGGTTGGTTGTGTTCATGTCCCCGTGTTCTTGTTGCACGGCGATCGTGTCCCAGAGATCCCGCCACCGTGTCGAGAGGAGCCTTGTTCCGGCCGCGGTTTCCAGGGGTAGAATTGGAATTATTTGCCGGAGTACGTCGTTTGGAAGATCACTTATTGTGGTTAATCTAGTGTATGGCGATGTTTGTTGTTTATGATCTTTAACTGGAGACCTAAAGAACCGATCGAACAAACAAGGCAGCAATTGTAATTGATAATATTGGAGCATTAGATTATTGGAGTAGTGTACTAATTAATTAATTTGGATTTGGGTTGGAAAATTCTTACTCTGCTTCACCAATGGGGAGATCTAGACTGCCATCTTTATCTTTATGGTGATCTTTCTGGTTGGAATTGGGGGTCATCCCAGCCGCCTTCTTCTTCGAATTTTTCTTTCCCATGGCTGCCTCCAACTCCTAGGAATGAACATCCATCCATAGAGGACGTACAGTAGGGTTTACAAGGCTTGCAATGAACATCCATCCATATATATATAGAGTTGGAAGTGATATGAACCATTGATTTTAATCAACGGTTTAAGTAATTAATTCACATTTCCTTAAATCTACAAGGAAATAAATCCCTAAGTTATCTAACTAATAAATATTTACTCCCTAACAGATAAAACCCTCTCTCACCTTAGCCTTCTCTGCCGTTGATGAATGTCCCAACTTCCAAGTATTTTCCTCCATGGCTAAAGAAAGCTGGCTCCACCGCACTCCTCTCAGACAAAGTTTTCCTCCATGGCTAAACCAAGGGATTTGCTTTACATATTTTCCTAAAATACAAGAGGTAGAATAAGGAGATTTGTACGAGACTTTCAAATAAGGATATTATTGATTGATTCAGTAATAGTGCTTATTTAAAGAGTGTGTTTCACTCATTCAATGAGCAATATATGAATCAGGGACCTGCTCCACATTTCTTTGTTGAGTCCTTGCCTTGCCTTTAATTTCACTCATTCAATGAGCAATATATGTACAATGGAATACAAGGTGTGATTGATAAAACAAATGAGACACTTCCTCAAACGACCCCAAACAGTTACTTTATTAATCAGTTTGAAAATCCTGCAAACCCAAAGGCAATTTTTTTTCAAGAAATATGCAAGAATAAAGGTAAAATTATTGTTGGATCGTAACTTGTAAGTGTTAGCTTAGAGTTGGAAATAGACGTCTGACTGTTCCCAAGGCACCTAGCGGAAGTAAAACAGAAACACAAGTAATTAAGTAGGATGAGATATCGTTCATTTATAGAGGAACCTCACTACAACCAACTAGTTGTATAGGTGAACTTCTACCTCCGCTTAAAGATTTTGAATGACTTCCTTCTTTTATTAAAAGTAAGTTTTCTAAGCTATTACAAGTCAAAGTTCGAACTTCTATGTCCCCAATCGTCACCAAACTTTGGAAACACTAATGAACTCTATCAATCTAAGTACTAGGACAACATCATCATAATTATAACCTAAAGCGGAGGTTAAAAAAATTATTAAATGACACATGTCACTTTTAGATTGGACCACACCAACCTTTTTTAAAAAAAATAATCTTTTATTTTTGGATATGATAAATTCCTATCCGTGTTTTTATAATATAAGATAGAAAATCCCATTAGTAAACAATCTCTTATTTTTAGATGTGATAAATAGGAAGATCATTACGATATTTTTTTATGCTAACATACAAATTCTAAAATATTTATTTTATTTTTAGATAGAAAACTAAGATATCTTAATTGAATAGTTATCTTTGTAACCGTATATTACTAACAATCTTCTTGCCAATTTGGTTATTATATATGAAAAGATCTTGATTAGTTATATGATAAAAACTTTATCTTTTTACACAGATCATAACAAAAATTTATATTTAAGCATTTATATGATTATTTTTTTCGGATAATAAATATATTTGAAAAAAATTTATTATTAGTATTTTATTTAATAAAACCCCATACAAGGTACGGGAATACATACTAGTATCAACTAAAACAAGATGTAGTACGTAAAAAAACTACACTAATTTTGTGTAAATGAAGTATTAAAAATAAAATAAATTAAAGGGGGCATTTTGGTCTAATTAGGGTAAATTTTTGCCAGAAAATAACTTAGGATGGTTGAAATTGAATGATTGTATTATAAAATGTGTTTTTACTTAAAAAAAATAAAAGATGGTTTCTTAAGAAAACCATATTTTAAAAGGTGATTTTTAGAAGAAAAAAAAATCTAATGTATATTAACCTTTCATCCAAAAAAAAATCAAATCACATCTTGTTAACACCTTCAGACAATCAGACATTTGGTTCGGTGGTTAAGAGCTTAAGGTAGTACCCTAGCCTGAGGTCATTATTTCGAATCCCATGGACGGCGGTTGCTCATATTCACTAGAATTGATTAGTAGGGGCTCTAGGCAATGGCAACCCCAGTCCTTACTTTATTAAAAAAAAAGTCACATCTTGTTAGCGAGTAGTTATTTTTAATAAATCACATCTTGTTAGCGAGTAGTTATCATACTTTGAAATGCTAGTGTGCTATATGTATTTGTATAGTGCTTTTCACTAAGCAAACATACCTAATGAACAACAAATGAAACTAAATAGGCAAGCAATTATTAGAGTGGTCAAAAGCTGACCTAACCCGCAAATCCGACCCGAACCGTCTGAAAATTTTAGGGTCAAGATCCGGAAATTTGAACCCAAAACCTGAAATAAATCGAACCCGCTAGAACCTGAAACCCGCTGGGTTGAAACCCGAAACCCGTCGGGTTGACCGTTTTATTATATTTATAGAATTTATAAAATTTATTTTCAAACTTATAATATATTTTATTAGTAAAATACATAAAAATTATATATTATTATTTAATTAAAAATTGATTTTAATAATCATAAAAAGAATGATATTTTAGACCCCTGGTCACCCAACCAGACCAAAAACACGCAACAACCTAACCCAATTGACCCGTGACCCGAAATGAACCGAATCCGGTTTAAACAGAACCCGTCCAGCCTGACCCGATTGACAGGTCCAATAGTGTATCCCATCTCCCTCACTGTTTAAGATCTTCTTCCATCCTAATAACCGAAGATCAATATCCAAACACAGGATTACAATGCCACTGAACTGGGGCAAACTTCAGGTATTTAACTTTTTTTTTTTTGGTGGAAACTTCAGGTATTTAACTATGCCATGAAGAAGAGCAGAGAATTTGTTGCTCTCTTCTGCCATGGAGAAGCACATCGAGCACATTCAGGTATTTAACTAAAATGAGTCCAGATCAGATATCTTTGAAAAAGCTCTGCAGATCATAATAAAGAGTTTCATAAATTTTCAAAATATACATTTCATCAGCTTTTCTTAACTCCCTAGATCCGCATATGCACATGTTGAGCTTCTGAATTCCAACTACAATTGTCCTTCACAAACATCCTAGGCCAATTTGGTTTAACTTTCACTAGTCTCCTTACATAAGGTGTTCTCGATGTTGCCAAAACGGTTGGTTCCCACTTGGCTATGTTGAATATGCGATCTGCTAAGAGCAACTCATCTTCTTCATGCTCAAAACCATCCATTCTAACCAGCTCCAGATGTGACAGCTCACTTTGTTCACGGCATTTGGGTCTGCCTCTTTTGCATCTGCTGTTGCTTGGGAGGTAGTAGCACGTAGGATCAGTCTACAAAGATGTTTGAAACCATTCAAGAATTTTTTAAAGTAAAATCAGATAAAACATACATAGAAAACAAAAAGTAAAAGAGTTAATTAAAGGACTTACTGTGACAAAGAGCTTCTCTAGACGAGGGCATTCTTTCAGGAACGTTATAAGAGACTCAATATTCTCCTCATCCATAGAGTTATCGATCCACCATAACTCCCTTAAGTATTTGAATTGAGCATAAGAATATAATGTTGGCCTGATCATGGCCTGTGTACACATCATAATATATAACAAGTGAAGAGTAACAATGTGAAGAGTTTGAAGAATTAATAAGGATCGAAGCATATAAATGTAGGGCTTACCTCGAATGTCCACTGACACATGGTTATACATATTGCTTCATTTATGCAGGGTGAGAGCTTTGACAAGTTCTTAAAAGGATCATTCATATTGAAAGGGCCTTCTCTTAAGTCCAACATAAAATCGTCGATGCCAAAGAAGGATGAAACCTCTATCTCCATAATAGAAGGGCATCTCCCACGATAGCAAACAAATCTCAGCCTACCAGGCCCCTTGATTTTGATTGAATTCACCTGGCAGTCTATAATTGACAAATTCCTTAGTCTCATCTTATCATCTAAGAAAACATTTATATCACACAGACCTTTAGATTCTCTGAGTTCTATGGTATGGAGGGAGGGGATGTTCAACAACAATGAAGCAAGAATATCAACGCCGTTGGATGGAAGATTCAACGCTGTCAAACGAATTGATGATATAGGAGGGATAATACTGGTTGAAAGAGGAGGGCAGGGTATATAACTTAGCATCAACCACAAAGAAGCCCACCAATTAACAGATTCCGCACCATCGTCTTGACCGTGAGAGAAATCCAGATGAAGCTTCTTATATTTGGCCATGGTAGCAACCAAGACCTGTCCTGATCCATGAGAATGGAATACGAGCTTCCTTGGGCAGTTAAACGGTTTCCTCCAGTCAATACAAGAAGCCACAAATCTTAATGCAGAAATGGCCATGGCGTAAATACTTCCATCTTCGTGTTGCACGGCTGTTCTGTTCCAGAAATCCCACCATCTGGTTGAGAGAAGCCTTGTTTGTCCCTCAGATTCGGAATCACTGTCGTACGTTATCAACGAAATGATGTGGCGGAGTAGGTCATCTGGTAAATCACTGATTCTATCTTCCTTTTCTGCTGCTTCAATTAGAATAAGCCTAAAACACAAGATCCTGATTATTTAGTTCTATGGTGAAGGTTTGACTTTGAAGAACAAAAGAAAGCACTATGTCATTGTGTAATTGGATTATCTTACTGTGATGAGTCAATCAAGACACTATCAAACTGAGACGCAAATCCACCAGTATCCTGATTATTCTTGTTGAAGTCTCGTTTCCTTCCATTCTTCTTCTTCTTTTGGAGTTTCTTTCCCATTGTTTTTGTGACCGCCTCGAATTTGTAAAATCAGAAAAGGCCAATTAACAATTCCTAATCGTCCATCATCACATCTGCAAAGCATTTCCTGTTATGTGGCATTAATCATACCCTCTGTTAAATTCCAGTCAACTACTACACAATAGACATACAAGTACATTCTTTACCCAACAAGTAATTCCAATAAAAAATTTGTCTGCCAATTTGAGAAGCAATCACGCACTCAACGTTCAAAGCTTCAAACATCTAGTCCAATTATATAAAGCAATGTAATTTTCTGGGATTAGAGAAGCAACTGCTTATATCAAAAACAGGAGATGCAAACCCTAAATTACAGTTGCACAGAGGCATACTCTTTCATCAGGTTGGCGACAAAGAGATGCGAGAAAAAGTAGAGATGCCGACTAGAAAGATGCGGGAGGAAGCGATCTCATCGTCAGGCAGAAGAAGTGGTAGTGATCGACGCCGACAAAAGAGCGGGGGAGTTCGTTGCGACTTGCGAGAGCGGTCGTCACTCGTCACTCGCCAGTGCGCTCTGTTCTTAATAAACAAGATGCAATTCTACAATCCAAGAATAAATGACTCATTGATTCCCTTTATCCCGTTGTTATTAAGAATAATTATGAGTGAATTAATTTAAAACCAAAGTATATAGATAGATGCTTGATTCCTAAACTTGACCAAAAAAATAAATTTAAAGCCAAAGTAAATAAATGATCAATTGAAAACCATGGTAAATAAAGGGCTTTTTTTTTTAATTTTTATCACATGGAATCACGCTCGATCCATCAGCACACCCGAACTAAAATATAGGGATAAAAACTCGATCTAAGACGGATTATGGAGGGTGACGGATCGACTAAATAATTAATAGTTCGGATGCGGGTGGTGGGTTGAAGGGTCATCCAATCCAACACCCGTTCCATATCCACGAAACACTACCACAATTAAGGCTTTTTTGAATTAAAATTTGTTTCCTAATAAAGACCACAAAATCGTTTCATTATGTATGTCATCATTGAAAAAGAACTCCAATTTCAACTCAGGTTTAGATCGGTAGGGCTTATTAATTTGTCATTCTCCATATAGCATTAACAATTCCAACTTTCCTGTCCTGTATCAAGAAAAAAAAAACATCTGCACACTTGCCAGTTACATACAAATTCGCAAATCCATATGCATGTGTTTAGTATCTAAGAATTCAGTATCCATCTCCTCCACAAACTTCCTCTGGTTTGGACTAATTCTTATGAGTCTCCTTGTGTAAGAGGAGTTCCTTGATGTTGCAATAACTATCGACTTTATCGTAGCTATCTTGAGTATACAATTTGCTAATAACAACTCATCCTCCTCACTCTTCAGACCTTCCATCTTAACAACCTTCAAAAACTCCAATCTCTTAAATTTTCTGCTTGGCGCTTTCCTTGTCCAATCGCAATCGCCTTTTCTTGGAAGATCATAGCATGTAGGATCAATCTACACATACAAATTCAAATCATAAGAGGCAAGGAAAACACAACTTCAACTCGAAAACATGACTTTTCTAACTTACAGTTATGTAAAGCTTCTCTATCTTGGGGCAAACTTCAAGAAATGAGATCAAGAAATTGATGTTTTCCTCTTCAATGGAATTACATATCCACCATAGCTCCTTCAAGTACTTAAATTGAGCGTCCGGGTCTTCTGAATATAATCTTGGTCTGATCATCACCTGCATAATGTTAAAAGCAAATCTGTCAATTTTTTTGTTAAAACTCATCATTCTTGATTTTGGGAAATGTTTTAAAGACTCACCTCAAATGTCCACTGACACATAGTGATATGTTCTGCATCTTTTAAGAATAAAAGGAGCAGTGAATGAGAACTCAAGTATTTGAACTCATCATAGCCGACGCCTTCTCTAAAATCGAGCATAACATCCTTCAAATTAGAGAGGCCTACTATAAAAATCTCCGGGAACTTTCCTTTGTAACGGAGACTCTCAAGAGCATGACTCAATATAGAGATTGATCTCAACTGACAGCAGTCCATGATTGTCAAATGCTTTAGTTTCCAACCAGCACTTACGCACATACCAAACACGCCCTTACATTCTCTGATTTCTAAGCTCTCAAGAAAGTGTAAGTTCAACAAAAGAGAAGAGACCGCTTCACTAGACAGACTATCAACTGATTTCAAACAGAGTGATCTTACAGGAAATTTTGAGGGGCAAGGCTGTAATTTCAAGTTCCAGCTGCTGAGCTCCAACTCAAAGTAAAAATTCCATGGAGAATTGGAACTTCCATGGGAGAAATCAAGATGAAGCTTGTTGTTTGCACCTGTGGAAGCTTCTAGAATGCTGCCTTCTTCAGAGTGGTACTGAAGCTTCCATGGGCGCGTAAGCGGTTTGACCCAGTCAACGGAGTCAAGGAAGGTGGTAATTGCCTTAGCCATGCCATCTATTTTGCCTTTTTGTGATGATGTTATGTTCCAAACTTCTCTCCATCTTGATGACAAGAGCCTTGTTGTTGCAGCGGATTCGAACGGTAACAAGGAAATGATTTGTCGGAGTATATCGTCTGGAAGATCACTTATCTTATCAGAACTGTTTCCTTCCTCTACCATTAGAAGCCTGAACACAAAGGTAACTTTCTTTTTGAGATTCTATACTTGAATTATGGAAAAGAAAAAAAGAATGTAGTAAAAAACAAAATTCTTACTGTGTAGTAATGTGGAGGTTGTCTAATTCAGCAGCTTCTCTATGCTGATTCTGGTTTGAAGTATGTTTCATTCGATTCGTACTCTTCTTCTTCTGAGGTTTCTTTGCCATACTATGGCTGCTTCAAATCTATCAATAAGGTGATCTAAATTGTACTCTAATATGTATACGTTCTTATATCTTTTGCTTGTGAATGAAAACGAAATTTTTTAATAGCATAGCAAGAGGAAACTTGTAAGAGTTGATATATATAGTGTTTGACAGAATCACAAGAAATAGAGTAGAAGCTACCTTCCTTTTTGTGTTGAAGTTGATTTGATGAGAATGAAAGAATAACAACAGATTTTAGTTTGATACTTTCTTATTCTTTTATCAGTTTTTACAAGGTCAATAGCTGTATATATTATTGACATTGCATATATATAAGATCCAGAACGAGTTTCTCGGTACATTTATGAAAAATTCATCATCTATAAATTATAGATCGTTTCTAGATGTCAATATACCTTACCTATCTATCTATAATACTTGGATAAGATATTTTAGAAACGTTTTTTGAATGTTCGGTACTGTGACATATAGCCGTGGTCCTTTTTCTTATCTTTATAACCTAGAATATGACAATTCAAAATCCTTTTTAAGTTATACACAGTCAAATTTTAATAGATTTATGTTTTAGAATTTCTGATGGAAATGTCAGAATTATGTTTAGGCTTCAAAATTACTACCAGAAATATAACAGAATTGTTTATGAATTTTAGATGCAGATTGATGAATTTGTATCCTGAATGATCAAAATCTGCCTATTATTTTAGTATTATAGTATACCAAGTCAATGAATATTTTTCAAGCAAAAGAAGTAGATGGCTCTTTTAGTTAGGACTTGCACTTGAATTATTCATTTCAACTTTCTGCTGCTTCTTCTGTGAGCCTTTTCTGGTTTAGATTCGTTCCATACAAATTACTTGCATGAGAATCAATCGTCTGTTAGGTGATTAGCCATTTTTTCATGACATGTAGCTGTACAAGATACAAACTAGAGAGGTAGTGACAACATTGGCAATCATATGGGATTAGGTTCATGTACCATCTCTATAAATTTTCGCATATTACACAAATGTATTACATCAAAAGGCACATTAGATGAATCTTGAAAGTTTCTATATTTAATTTCTGGTTTTTCTTTAAATCCATATCCATTAACAAACTAAGGTATAAGTACAGATCTTTACAGCAAGAGAGACTGACAGATTCGATAAATCTTAGCAATTTCAGCTGCTATATACAAATTTTTTTTCAGCCGTGTTACATATCTCTATAACAAGACAAATACTTGCATTCTCATCTACACTATTTACAGACTGTACATTGTACAATTGGCCCTCTCTAGATAATCATGTGAGAATGCTTCAATTCTGATACCATTCTCTCTTCACCCACTTTTACATGCTTGAAAGCATGCTTTGTTTTGGTGCATTCAAAACCTTGGACCCCAATTCTCATTGATTGATCCAAGTCCACCTTCACATATCTGCGGTAAGATCCATCATTCGTTCTCGAAACAATTAGCGGATTCATGGTGGCTGAATCTGTTATAGCCTCTGCAAGAAGCGTTTCAGCATCTTCATCAACGCAGCCCTCGATCTTAACCAACTCAAGCCTGGAAAGTCCGGTGTATCTGATTGGGCGCTCAAAGCGCTTGACCATGCTCCGAGACCAACTGCTCTCTGGATCAATCTGTTTATCACACAATGCAAGAGAAATAAAAATACAATTAGACACAACCTTGCTCTATGATCAGCATATGACACAAAAATTTTGGTATGAAACAGGGGATTGAAGAGTGTATGTACTGTGATAAAAAGCTTCTCCAACGCTGGACAGATCCTCAAGAAGGATAGCAATACACTTGTTCTTTGAAGGTCGACCGAGTTATCGATCCACCATAACTCTTTCAGCTTTTCGAGTTTGATCTTCTCACACCGTGCGTATGCCTCTGATGATACAATCTCCTGCAGCACATGTCATCCAAAAAAATAACTAAATTAAAAGAAAAAAAGTTCAACAAACAATCCGTATGTTTGGTACATCGAAACACTTTCCTTATTAAACAAAGAAACAAACCTCATAGGTAGCTCGGCATAAGGTCATGGATTCGACATCTTTCATTAGGAGAAGGAGCAAGTTGAGCTTGCTCCCAAGATATCTAGAGTGGCTTCCATTCCTAAAATCAAGCATGGCATCCGCCAATTTGGTCTTATCCAAACCTTTAGCCAAGAACCAAGGACGGGCGCCCCTGAACCGAAAAACCTCAAGCTTCGGAGCAATCACATGAACACTTCTCAACAAGAAGCAGTCCAGCACCGTCAGCTCACGGAGCTCGGGTGCTGCCACGTAAAGTGAGTTCATTCTACATCCTTCAATGTGCAAGCATTGCAAAAAAGCAAACCTTGAAACCACCGAAGAAATGACATTGCTCATAGGATAACTTGAAACCGACTCTAAATTAAGGCTCTTAACACAAAACGACGTCGTTTCAGGATCAGAATCGTGGTTGTTTCTCTCTGGAGGAGTCTCGAGGCTGAGATGGAAAAGGCCAGCTGTCTTTTCGGGCTTGAAGAAGCTGAGGTGGAGTGTCCAATTACATGTGACGGTGGCTCGTAATGTACTTAAATGTCCGTACCTGTATGCAAGGCGCCATGGATGTCGAAATGGATCAGAGGCGTTGATTCCGTCTAAGAAGCTTGTGATTGCACCTTCTAAGCCGTTTATGGATCCGGATGACCGAGAAATCGTGTTCCAGAAAGCGTGGATTCTCTTGCAGATGAACTTGATGTTTGCGAGTGACGGGTAAGTAAGGTAAGAGAAGATGAGATGAATTATTTCATTAGGTAGGCTGCTTAGTAGATCGACTTCGGAATTCGACATCCTTAGGGAATTGTGAGCTTTAGTACGTAGTTGTTCTATTGTGTGGTGATTGTGTAACAGCCCCAGCAAACGCGAGTGTCACGGCAACGTGTGTCGGGGTGGCTCACAAGGCTAGATTCCAAAGAGAAAGACATTGTTGTTGTTGTTGTTGTCAAGCCTCTGTTTATCTGTATAAACACCTACACGAATTTCATACAAATATGTTATAAAATTCAGCCATAAAACTATTTGATCAGGCAGATCAGCCCAAGTTATGACTAATATGATACTGTTTAGAAAAAAAATTTACCATTTACCAATCATGATTCATGCATAACCATATCGAAAGTAATAGACATGAAAGAAGGAGATAATTACAATTTACATGCCTGAAGTATATAATTCGTCCTGCTTAAAGTACGGAATGCAACCGACGTGTCTCTATTCCTCTGGATAATAACTAATCACACCAAATGATAAGATATGTTTCCGGAAGGGTGTATTCGGGGATTTGCGAGCCCTTCAAACATAGTTTAGGGGGTTAATGGTTATATAATTTTTAGGATTAGCTGTTCAAAGTTCAGAATTGTTGACTTGATATATTTTAATAGATCTAAAGATGACTTGATTAAAAAAACTGGTATGGCTGCAACTGGCAATTTAACAATGTGTAATATTATGTTTATGTATGGCTAATTACAATGTAATTTAATTGGTCTAACAGTATAATCAATCTTGTCCGCCGCATCCAGGGGAATTATGAAACAATTTTAATACTAAGTCATGAGGTCATCGAAGTTTATACAGAAAAGTCAGGCATTTGCTTACATTGTAAAAACAGATGAGAACCAAATACGGCCTTTGCTTAATTAGTCCGACTCTTCATCCTTTATCAAGAATTTTCTGATACTGACTGACATGGTCAAAAGACTCAAAACTTCAGCATTGTTTTGTTCCAACTTCCAAGAAGGCAAATTACCGCGTCGACCAAAAAAAAATGCAACGAGGAATGCTTGAAATGTTCTTACGGGGATCTAACATATTTATGAATATGGCACATCGCACATCACACCAACCAACCCTTAAACACATCACACCCGAATAAAGCGGCTTGTTGCGCTACAAGGTGCGTTAACCAATTAATGACAACAAGACACATCGCACATCCCGACCCGTGGAACAAAATGCATGTGTTGGATTGGATTAATTCCCCTTGGGGTTACCATGACATTCATCACAATATATAGGATTACAAGGATCTCATGTACAAGGCAAATATCAACCATACAAAGCTAAATAAGTACACTTTCCTTAATACAATTATCCTAGAATTTATCCTTGCTATCATCCCCCCGCAGTCGCAACGGGAAGAGGTCGAACCGTAAGACTGGACCGAAAGTCGAGAAACAGTTGTCGGGTTAAGCCTTTTGTGAAGATGTCAGCATATTGAAAAGAGGACGGAACGTGTAGAACCCGAATTAATCCAAGGGCGACTTTCTCACGCACAAAGTGTATATCAAGCTCCACATGCTTCGTGCGTTAATGCAAGACGGGATTTCATGCGAGATATGCAGCGGACACGTTGTCGGTGTATACAATGGAGGCCACAATTAAGGGACAATGCAACTCCAAAACTAGATTCCGAAGAAACGCACATTCAGCCACCACATTTGCCACGCCTCTATACTCAGCCTCGGCGCGCTTGGAGGACCATGAGATAAGGGTATCGTTAAGAAACACGCAATATCCCGAGGTAGAACGTCGAGTATCCGGGCAGCCACCCCAATCGGCGTCGGTGTATGCGACAAGCTTCGATGAAGAGCTAGACCGAGAGATAGTAATGCCAAGAGCCGATGTGCCTTTTATATACCGAACGATACGCTTGAGACCGGCGAAGTGAGGTTCACGAGGGGCATGCATGAATAGACATATCCGTTGGACTGCATAGCTGATATCCGGGCGAGTGAACGTCAAATATTGTAGCGCCCCCGCAAGGCTGCGGTATAGCGTCGGATTGGACATTAGGGCACCAGCCGAGGCACTTAACTTGATGGAGACTTCTACAGGAGTGGCGGCAGCCGAGCATTCCGACATTCCAGCAGGTTGAACAATGTCAAGTGCATATTTTTCTTGAGATAAGAACAGCCCGGAAGAGGTTCGACTAGCCGAGATACCCAAGAAGTAATTAAGAGGACCAAGGTCCGACATGGCGAACTCGCTGCTCAAAGCCAGGCCCGGCCCAGAGGGTGGGGCAAGGTGGGCGCAAGCCCAGGGCCCATAATTTTTAGGGGCCCAAATTTTTTAAAATGTACTATATATAAAAGAGTGTTTAATGCATCATAATTTACAAGTTGGTCTAGTGGAATAGTGTTTTTATCTTTATTAAAGAGGTCTTAGGTTTAAATCCCACCACTTTAACTATATTAATTTTTAAATGTGGGCCCTATTATATATCTTCTTTCTTTACTATTAATCAATTAGTGTAGTCATGTATTACCATAGTTATTGTAAATGATTCTTATTTATATAATTGTCTATATTGGTTTTTTTTATTAGATTTAAAATATACGGCATATGCATTTAAAAAAATCTTATTTCTTTTATTTATACATTGTTATATGATGATAGCACCCAATTTTACGTATGTAATTAAGTTAAATTTAGCAAATTATTTTATAAATTCTTCGTATCTAAACATTATAACAAGAACAAATTTATACGAAAGTATTATAAAATTTTACGAAAAACGTCTAAAAATTATATAAAAAGGGCCCTTTTATTGTAATTCGCCCCGTGCATCTAAAATGTATGGACCGGCCCTGCTCAAAGCCGAGATGATAGAGCGGTGTAGAGATTCCGATGAGGCCGTCAAAATTATGTCATCGACATATAATAATAAGAACGCCATATTATGACCTTGCTTGTACGTAGATGAATAAAGACGTGTCACTCTTGTTGCCGACAAAACCAATCCGAAGGAGATAAGAGGCGAACCGTTGATACCACGCTCGTGGTGCTTTCTTGAGTCAGTAAAGAGATTTTTTTAAGCGACACACATGATGAGGCATGGTCGGATTAACAAACCCGGGAGGTTGATGCATAAACACGGTTTCATTGAGATGTCCACGATGGAAGGCGTTTTTGACGTCCAGTTGATGAATGGACCATTGGCGTGAGATGGCAAGGTGGAGGACGGTGAAGATCGTTGCCGGTTTAACGGCGGGACTAAATGTCTCGTCACAATCCACACCAACCTCTTGAGATCGACCATTATCCACCAACCGGGCTTTGTACCGTTCTAGGCTCCCATCAGAACGGAATTTGTGTCGGAACAACCACATACAATTCACAATGTTTGTTTTGGCCGGACGAGGCACGAGCTCCCAAGTATCATTACGCATTAGGGCTCGGTATTCATCAAGCATGGTCGCATACCAATATGGGTCGAGGACGGTCTTTTTATGAGATGTGGGAATGGGTGAGAGAGAGTTGGTTTGAGTATGGAGATTGAAGGGAATTTTGGGCTTGAAAATGCCACTTCGACTCCTTGTGTGCATGGGAGGTGGAGGTGGTGGCGGTGGAGGCGGGGTAGGAGAAGGCGTTGAGTTGGACGTGGGAGTAGAAGCTGGTGGTGAATTTGGGTGAGGTAACGAGAAAGGCAAGGGAGAGATTTGGTGTGATTGTGAAGATTTGGTGGTTGGGGAGGGAAAGAAATTTTCCAAAATAAGAGGAGATATTTCAGAATCTAAAATAGGAGAGGATCTTTGATTGGGAGAGATTATAGGAGAATTGTTAGCAAATGGGAAAACGTGTTCCACAAATGTAACGTGACGAGATATGAAGATCTTTTTGGATTTGAGATCAAGGCATCTGTAACCTCTATGATGGCTCGGGTAACCGATGAAGATGCACGGAGAGGATCGTGCAGCAAGCTTGTGGGGAGTGGTTGCCGAAAGGTTAGGGAAGCATAAGCAACCGAACACTCGTAAGTGAGAGTATGAGGGAGACGTGCCATAGAGGACATTGGTGGGGGTGGTATTTTGTAGTAAGCGAGAGAGGGGGTGATATTTAGGAGATAGCACGCAGTTTCGAGTGCATGGGGCCAATATTTTAGAGGAACCGACGCATGGAGGAGGAGAGTCCGCATCATATTATTGATGGTACGGATTGTACGTTCGGATTTACCTTTTTGAGAGGACGTATGAGGACAAGCAAATCGAAAAGCAATGCCATTGGAAGAGAAGAATGAATGGAAATCATTATTATTGAATTCACCCCCGAGATCGCATTGAAATAATTTTATGGGTCGTTGGAATTGTGTTTGAACGAACTTATGAAAATGAACAAATAGTTGGAAGACTTGAGATTTGTTTTTAATTGGAAATACCCAAATAAAATGAGAATAAGCATCCAAAAACACAAGATAATAACGAAAACCATCAATACTTAATAAGGACGATGTCCAAAGATCGCTATAATAATATCAAACGGAGCCAAGGCTCTTGAAAAAGATGAATTAAAAGGGAGGCGAGTGTGTTTGCCCATTTGACACGAGGAGCACCCATTAAAGGAGAAATCCTTGTCAATTATTTCGGGAAGAAACAAATTAAGTACGAAAGACATTGAAGCTGGGAGAACCGGGATGACCAATCCGAGCATGCCAAGTTGACACCGGGACAGCCGAGAGAGCAATATCAGCGGAAGTTGGAGGAGTGAGAGGATAGAGGTCGCCAGAACTATTACATCTCAGACGAGTTGTTCCCATTGGATAATCCTTCACAGAAAAACCAAACGGGTCAAATTCAACGGAAACACAATTATCTTTTGTAAGCTTACGGACGGAAACAAGATTTTTAACAATTTGAGGGGTCACAAGAACATGCTTAAGAGCAAGGGGACGAGAGTTGGAAGGTATATGGGTTTGTCCCAGACCCGAGGTCGGTATGCGGGAACCATTGACAACGATGACCGATGGAAGAGAACCAGAATGTGTAATGTTTGAGAGAATACCTGGGTTATTCGTCATGTGCGAAGAAGATCCGGTGTCCATGATCCAATTTTGATCTGTTGAAGAAAGACCCATAGACGCGAAAGCTTGGGCTAAGTCCGTCGGATAGTATTGTTGATCTTGATAGACCGCATGAGCCTGAGGCGGCGTGGAACGAGGCGCCAAACCTAATATGCCAGCACTAGGGGAGCTTGGATAAGGGCACGGTGGTTGGGCCCAACCGGACGATGGCCATTGTGGAGCGTTGGGCCATTGTCCATTGAAACCGGGAACCGGTGCCCAGCCAAACGGTGGTCGAAAGGGGAACCATTGTGGAGGCGTTTGTTGATCCGAGTTGCCCCGACCACGTCCCTTTCCATTACGACCTCCTCGTCCGCGGCCACGACCCCTATGAGACCCTCGTCTGGTGCCAAGGTTAGAGATTGGATCCGAAGATTGACCCGAGTCGGGAGTCGGGGTTTGAGTGGTATGAAGGGCAGGCGCAAACGGTGGAGTGGATTCTGATTGCTTGGCCCGACGAGTCTCCTCAAGGAGAAGACGAGAGCGAGCCACAGAGAAAGGGGTAACGGATCAGATTGTTGAATGATACTGGCTACGGTGTTGAACTCGGATGTGAGGCCGGCAATAAGTCGGAGGACCAATGTGTAATTTTCAACCGGGGCGCCGACGTTAGACAACTGATCGGAAAGCATCTTAAGTTGCTGACAATAGGCCGAAATAGAGGAGAAGGACTCTAGGCGACAATTGTTAAACTCATTCGCAAGATAGACAGCACGCGAGTTGTTGTTATCATGAAAGAGCGCCTTGATTTTGTCCCATGCTTTTTGAGCCGTGGAGTCGGACTCAAGGATAGTGAGAAGGAGATCTTGAGAGATTGTGGCGTAGATCCATTGAAAAAGAATGGCGTCAAGTTGATTCCAGAGCTCGTCGTCGATGTTGCTTGGGCGAGTCACTTTGGGATCAATATGATCGAGCACTTTGTGAGCACGAGCCGCCACTTTGAATAGTTCAGCCCAAGAGGAGTAAGGACCTTTTTCTGCATCAAGAACAATAGGAATGATGTTCTTGATGTTAGAGACGATAAGAGCGGAATGAAACGACGATTTTGTCTTGGACTGATCATCGCCATCCGATGCGCCTGGAGTTTTGTCACCGGCCATTGAATTGAAGAGAGTGTTTTGAGAAGGGAAGGAGATGACGAGGGGGACGGCGGGCTAAGGCAATGACCTCGTGAGGAGGTGTGGCTTGAACAGGAAGGGAGATGGGCGAGGTTAGGAACCGAAAAAAAATGAGAAATTTCTCTATAGCTCCGATACCATGTTGGATTGGATTAATTTCCCTTGGGGTTTACCATGACATTCATCACAATATATAGGATTACAAGATCTCATGTACAAGGCAAATATCAACCATACAAAGCTAAATAATTACACTTTCCTTAATACAATTATCTGTAATGTTTAATATCTTTCTTATCTTTGTTCAAGTTATAATGTATAATTTTTGTTGTCTTTATAAGTTTCTCTGTATATTTTTTCATTTTGAGGTGGCACTTTGATTCATTACAATATAAACAGTGTGAGGAAATTTAAAGATGATAGTTATCTTTGGAATAAGAAGAATAATACAAGAAATAAGAACTTAGACAAATTCCAAATTAGTACCCCAATGAAGTGTTCAACAAGCCAAAACAACCCCAAAAGGGACGACGGGCGACTGCTTTCATTCCAAACTCTCCAAATCGACAAAATCGACTTCGGAGCATAAAATACATGGCTTCAAGTACAATTCAGTATGAATGTATATAGTTTGGGAGGTACGATAGAACCAATTTGACAATGAACAGTCAGATTGGGTGACCGGAGAAGTACAACAAGCGAAAATCCCGCATTTGGTAATATTTTTCGACAATTAGAAGAAGTTGATGATCAGCTATACTACAACGTAGGACCCCAAATGTAACTAACCCACCTTATATACAAACTAAAAGCCAAAAATAGTGTCAACTACTTAAAAATGAGAAAAATGCTTATGCTTCATAAATCTTATTGAGCACAACGAGCCAAAAAAAAAAGTAAAGCTAGCAGACACAAACAATGCATATTTCCACAAATAAGTGAATGACAGATGAAACAGGGAAAATTATTAAAATATTAAAACAGAATTAGGAATAAGCTTTCGGGAATTGGAAATATACGAAATGCGTTTTTAGAAGAATATAATTAGAAACAGTTCAAAATTGGGGGCTCTAATCAACAAACGCTAATGAAGTAAAATATAGTTTTCATAAGACAAGTCCATAATAGTGAAACTAAAAATGTTATCTTTTTTTAGGCAAAAATAAATCCCCGGGTTCAGATGAATGATAGCCAAAATTTACCAAAAGTATTTTCCGTCCATGATAAAGGCTATTAAGAGCTTTTTTTCACTCAAGGAGAATGCTAAAACAAATAAACCACACTTTTATCTAGGGCTGGGATATTTCGGTTTTTGATTTTATTTTAGCCTACCCGCAGGGTAATTTTTTTTTTTACGGTTCGGTTCCTGGATTTTTTAGTGAAGAACCGCAATAACCGAACCCGAACTTTGATCGGTTCCTAACTACGGTTATTTCGGTTAACCGAAATACAGGAATGGCACATAAATTTTGGTTCCTCGATTCTTCAGTTACCCGAAATATGGTTCGGTTCCTATATTTAATTCGGTTCTTGTTAAAAAAATCGGTTTTTTTATATATTTTTCGGTTCTTCGGTTAAAAAATCGGTTTTTTTATATATTTTTCGGTTCTTCGGTTACCCGAAATTATATATTTTTATATATTATTAGTATATAACGGTTATTCGATTTTTTTTTGTAAAATCGAACCGAACCCGAAGTTTTTTTACAAGAACCGAACCGAAAAATTTACCCAAACAAATTATCATTAACCGAACCGAACCGAAATGAGCTGTTCGGTTTGGTTCGGTTCGGTTCTTCGGTTCCAAGGATATAAAGTCCCAGCCCTACTTTTATCACACTTATACCCAAGTGTAAGAACCCAACAATGGTAAACCATTTTAGGCCAATTAATTTGTGCTCTACAATCTACAAAATAATAGCCAAAATATTATCAAAACGACTAAAAGAATTGCTTCCTAAGTTGATACATCCCCTTTAAGGAGAACTTTTACCCAATAGAGCCATTTAGGATAACATACTCATAGCACAAAAAATCTTTCATTCTTTTAGAATCCAAAAAAAAGGAAAAAGAGCCTAAACAGCTATTAAGTTAGATATCCAAAAAGCATAAGATAGAATTGTAGAAATTTCCTTGACCAAATACTAGAAAACTTTGGATTTAGTCACGTTTTTTTAAATTGGATTCGGGAATATGTGTAAACAACATCTTTCTCATTATTAGTAAACAATGAACCTTTTGATATTTTCGTTCCAGAGAGAGGACTTCGCCAAGGAGATCCCCTATCCCTGCTATTATTCATATGAGGTGTAGAATTCTTGCACTTAGACGACAATTAGAAAGTATAGTAAACAAAATCATTCATTTCTTATCCTTTGCTGACGACATCCTCATATATTTACCCCAGCAAGTAGTAAAGCATGTCATAAGACTTAAGCAAATTTTGGATGAGTATGGTGTTATCTCCGCCATTTTCTGCCGAAAAACGTGGGATTGATCAAACTTTTGACTAGCCATCCTTGTCCCATCCATGGAATTAAAGCGCTAATTGGATAAGCACAAAAATGAAAGCTCGGGAAGGAATTCAATATCGGCGACATCTTCCTCCTCGATTCTGGAAGAAGGAAGAAAAACCAGTCAACCACAGGGAAGGAAGGACAAGAAGGAGGTATAGCTCAAGTTTCTTGCCTCTTCGCCAATCCAGTAGCGAGGTTTCAACGAGTTCTTTGTACGCGTGTAACACTAGTGCCGATATCCCTGAAGCAATTAATGGGAATAGACCTGAAGCCTTCACTTTTTCGGAATACGGGATAGTACGGTAGTAACTTCAATCTCAGGGGAATAAAATGGACAATAAAACTGCTAAGGTGAGTTTACTCTCCCTTTAGAAGATGGAAGTTTACTTATAAAGAAAAAGGGAAGCGTGGGTATAATATTTATTTTTTAGTCTCAGTTCTTTCTCTACATTAGTCAGGGAATTTGCTTGTTGCTCAAGGGAAGGATCTATGTAATAATAATTTAATAAGGATTCTTCTAAGCACTAGAGTCCGAAGGAGTGGTATCAAGCCTGATCGTAGCTCACCCGTAACCCGTAAAGTAGGCAATATGTAATATTGTAGTAGGAGCCTCTTACTCCATCCGAAGAGGAGAATCTCTATTAAGCTTTCTTTTTCTTCGAAGCCCAAGTGAAAAGAAAGCTCCCTCGGTCAAATCGAACTTCGAATCCAATGTATCATAGAAAGATAACGAGTGAGCTAGGGTAATATTCCATATTACAACGGTTAAACAAAGACATAGAGGATAAGCTGTTGTAAACAGGGCATGCCACAACGATCTTGGGCTGGCCTATTTTCTTCTAATAGAATTACAAAGTGGAAGCACGCAGCTATATCTTTAAGCAGCAGGTTTATGGTCTTTCTTCATTGTAGTAGAGGATCAAATTGTGAACTATGAGACGCTTTCATTTGCCGGGACATTATCTGCTCTTTTTCTGTCGTCCCACCAGACTACCTGAAGTAGAGAATAAGAGTTGTTCTTCATCTCAGAAAGAAGCTAGTATGGGTCTTTCTTCATTGTAGTAGCTTTATCTCCTTCTCCTTGACTTTAATCGAGATTAGGTAGGTGTTAAGTCTTACCCTAGAAGGGTTTAGTACGATAATTTCCATATTCTTCATAATCCTAAGTAAGTAGAAAAAGGTAGTTAGAAGGTTCACTTGTACTGTAGTTAGCAGGCTTACTCGAACGGATAAGAAAAGAGATCAAAGAAAGGTCAGTCTTAAAGAGAGGTTTTCCGAATAGGTATTGGAGCCTAAGTTTCTACATGGTATCCGCACTTTGCTTGGTTAGGTTCTAGGGCATTTTGCCAACTGATTCAACTCAAGCAATAGAAAGAAAGGCTATCTCCTATAATCTCTAACTATGCTAAGTTCAATCAAGCTAAAAACTTCTTGAACCTTCGGCCTACTCTCACTTTCTTTCACTGGTCGTCTCCCTCTCGCTCTTAGGGCGAATCTCCTGCCCATTTTACGCTTTCCTCCTTGCTATTTGAAAGAGTGCTTCTTTCTCCTTATAAAAAACTTAACGGCAAATTAAAGAAAGAAAAACTCCTTAACATGGACTCCACGATAACTACCTTGACATGGGAAAGAAACCCCAATTATAATTTCTAAAAAACTTTAATGGCAAAGAATAGTCTTTCAAAAAGAAATAGTTGAATTGATCGATCATTCAGATCAAGAAAGCATTTAAAAAGCTCAGTTTCAAAGTTTTCGTCAAGGTTGAAGTCCTCGCCCATATGTAAGAAGAAGTTTATTAAATAATAAGAAAGTAAGTGCGCACGTATGTCGAAAACACCTTTCACAAGCGTGATTTTCTTTCGGATGATTTCCTTCACTTCAATAGTCAGAGGCAAGCTACCGGCCTTGATTTCTCTTTTAAGGTAAGGACTTTCGTTCCCCATTCCAATTATTAGTAAGAAGAAGAGGGCTCTATTGTTGTCAGATCAGCTTCCTTTTTCGAGTTTCTAGTTGGGCAGCAGGCCTCAGAGCTCAATTCAATAATTGAGTTTCCATTTTCCCCGTTATAGGCTTCTAGCCAAACCCGAGAGAGGCTCAGTGTGAAATCTGACCGCAAAAAAGGGTATTTTATCATCCCTTTTCAATGTGATCTTTGAAAGAGGAACGAACTCGAGAACGTTTATCTTCCGCTTTTTCATTGTTATTGTCTTAGCTTAGCGTGTGTGCTTCTATTCTCTTTATGCCCAAAAGACAAGGAAAGACAGACCTTGTTGAAGAAGTTGAGAAAATGGTAGTGGCAATCATTAGGTAGAGTAGCAGACTCCTTAAGGTAGTTTTGACTTTAGAAAGGTAATTTTTTTCTTCCTACTTTGCTATTGCAATACTAAGAAGACTTTTATAAAGAATGTGAAATACCAAATGTCAAATTACAAATGGAACTAAATATCCCAAATACAAGCTCCTTAGAAAATACATATATAGGATGCCCCAATTATAAATGAGAGGGTAAACAAATCCACATTCAAACAATTATTTCAATTGCAAGAAAACAATTAGCAACATGAAAGGCAAATTGCTTATCTCAAGCAGGAGAATAATCCTTATCAAAACAACCCTAGAAGCCAAACCAAACTATATAATACAAACCTTTATGCTACCAATTGCTAATTTGAAGGAATTGGGTGACCTAAATTGAAAAAATTTCATTAGAACAAAGACAATAATCATATCCCTCTTATTAGTCAGGACAAAATATGCAAATCAAAACAGAAAGGTGGATTAAGACTATGAAAGGCAAAAACATATAAACCAGGCCTTACAAATGAAATTATAGCTTTAAACCGCTATTGTTCGGTTCAGATAAGTCAAGCTAAATTTCTCGAATGGATAGATCCATTATTATAGAAAATACTTGTGAAACTAGAGAATATATGGGTTTGTATTATAAATGAAAAATATCTAAAACGGGAAGACTTGCTACATTATCAAGGCCAAGGAAATGCTTCTTATCAATGACGACAACAAAAGAAATTATTAGACAATGGGTTGCACATACACCACTAGTTAAAATTCTACACCCACTAGATAGTGCGGATATTGAGAATTATCGAGTGGCTTCTTTCGTCATTGACACAAAGAAATGGAACATGAAAGAGCTAGCTAAATTTGTACCAGAAGACATTTTTGCCATAGAGCTGATATAAAATGAGTAAAAACCAAAGGATAGTGAAATTAGATGGATTTGAAAATTAATTGCACCCCCTAAAATAAAAATATTTTTATGAAAACTAGGAAAAGAAATTTTACTAAAAAAGAAGTGGAAGAGGACAACATTATTGTATAGAGCATACTGAGCAGTTGCCCACTTTGATGGTTAGAGAGAGAGAGAGAGAGAGAGAGAGAGAGAGAGAGAGAGTAAAAAATATTAAAAGTGGAGAGAGGGTAGAAAAAAGTTGATGACCGGTCATGCCCATGATCAAAATGGGGTTTGGTCATTCAATGGCATAGTGACATTTGTCACATGTGAAAGAAGAGAGGGAAAAAATATTTTTTTAATATGATGACTAAAAATTTTGGTCTACCATTGAGAATGCTCTAAATGTTGTTTTGGGGGGGATAGATCATGCCCTTGGCGGATCGAGATGAATGTCACTGAAACTCGTGTGAGTCTACAATGGTTTGAGCAAATAAAAATTAAACATGTGTCTCGCAATCGTAATATAGTCGTTGATACAGTGGTTAAACGTTGACATTTTTTACTTGCGACCAAATTTGGCTTAACTCATAATTTCATGCTCTGGTCCAAAAGGATACACTAAAATGAAACTTATTTTTTCGAAAAAATAATACATCTTTGATTATTATTTTTTTTGAAAAGGTGAGGATTAGGAGGCCCCCTACGGGGGGCGTCCTAGGGCATCCTTCCGGATGAGAGCTAACAGCTCTAGGTTATCCAACAAGAGTCTGGTAGTGATGTTGTGGCCCAGCTTGGAGATTTTGTCGGCCACAACGTCGCAGTCCCTACCCACATGACGGACTGAGACAGATACAAACTGTTGCAATGATATCAAAATATCTGCTATTAATATTTCGATTTCCCATGGGCATCCTCTATAATTATTAACGGCCTTAATGACAATGAGATTATCGCCTTCAATTTCAATGTTTTCTATACCTAATCTTCGAGCTTCCTTAATTCCTTCTCTAAGTGCAAGTGCTTATGCTTTTAAGACTGAAATAGATCCTTTATTTACTCCTAAACTTACCACTTCTTGTTTGTGATTTCTGATTACAAATCCTGAGGTTGCTAGACTAGAATTGAGTTTAGAGCCATCAAAATTTAATTTCATATGGTTATTTGGCGGTTTACTCCATGTCTCCCTTTTTCTTAACATCTTCACTTGTGTAATTCTTATTTGTTGTTCTTGTTTTTCTTCATCTTCTATCCGTTTTTTTTTTACTTATTCCATTGCGCAATTTAATTTTTTGTATATTGTTCTAAATAATACATCTTTGATGCTTCTCTCGCCAACAAATTTTGGATGTTATTTTTGGGAGGGAAAATAAGAAAAACTTTTTAGCATTTTGGTCCAATTTTGAGAATATATTTTATTTTGGTCCTGATATGAAAATACATAGCTGTTCTCACAATGCAAAGTGAAACGCAAGGGCAAAGACAGGGTTTCTTTCGTTGGACTGGGGGTTTAAGGCCGGCTTCTCTGGCTCGCGCGCAGACACAAGGGAAGAAGATGGTTCTGTCCAACAAGAAGCTCAAGCAAAAGCTAAGAGAGGAGCTCTCGAAATCACTCGTCTCCTCGGAGTCAAATCGCTCTGCTCCCATTACTCCTTCTTCATCAAAGCCCCAATCTTTCAGACAACTCCTCGGAGCCGCCGCCCACAATTCCGGGCTATCGAAGCGGGAGAAGCGCCGAAAAAATGCGCCATTGGTTGCCCCTGATTCCGTAACTGATAAGAGGGAAGGCGAAAATTGCTTGAATCCGGTTGATGGCAGCGATGGAGAAGTTAGGGTTGAAAATGGGAGCAGTAGCAAGAAAGAGAGGAAGAGAAAGAGAAGTGAAGATGATGAGAAAGTGGATTTGAAAGAGGGCCTTGATTCGAATAAGGAAGAGAAGAGTAAGAAAAAGAAGAAAAAGAAAAAGAAGGCTAAGAAGAAGAAAACTGTGAAGAAGGAAGAAAATCAGGAGGAGGAGGAACCAGTTGAAGTTTCAGTGTTGGTGGGTGGATTAAAAGAGGATCAACTTGGTGCTCAGAAGAATGAGATTAGTGATGGAAACTTGCTGTAAGCTCAAACTGCTTCTTACAATGCTAAAAAAATTCTCTTTCTTTTTCTGAAGTTTACCTTATCTATGTGAGGACCAATTGGTTAGGTTTAATATTCAGTTTGTATGGGTTTTGTTGGTAATTTGTAGTTTATCTTTTTATGTGATTGTTGATATGGCATTTGCTTCATGTGATGGTTATCTACAGTCAAGTGAATGAGGAAGTTTCTAAGAAGGTTTATGTCGGAGGAATTCCTTATTATTCGACAGAGGATGATATTCGGAGTTTCTTCGACCACTGTGGTACAATAACTGAGGTCGACTGCATGAGGTTTCCTGAAACTGGGAAATTTAGAGGGATTGCCATTCTCAATTTCAAGGTGAATTTTAGTTTATTCTTCTATACTTATATTTGTTTGCTTGCATAACAGGAAGCTATGGATAGATTGTAACTTGTGAAGTAGACAACTCTTTATTCACTCTCTGTTGATTTTATAGAGGGGTTTAGGTTAAAGATGCTGATAAAGCATTTGGACGTGCAGTTACTTGAAAAAGTGATTTTACATTGTGTCTTAGATAAATGGTGTGATTAATTGAGTCTATGAACATGAAGCTGACCTTGATGTGAGCTTTATAGAAATAATGTTAGTAGGTTGCCATTTACTAAGTTGTCCAAGAGAAAGAGCTTAACATCAGTTTGCTCTTGAGTATTGCTGAGGAGTTTATAACATTTGCATGGTTATCCCTTTAAAGGGTAATGAGTGAGATTGATTTGAATAGCTTCCCTTAAAGTAGTGTCATCCATCATAGAATGTTATGCACCAAAATCATGAAAAATGAAGAAATTGACCCATATTTTGTAGTACTGCTAAATGAAGTAGAATGGCATTTTAGCTGTTGGAAAAATCTGCAAGACATTATCTACTAGGATTTATTTGACGAGCAGAAGACTCCTGATCATAATGCATTCACGTCAGAGTGATCTGCAATAGTCGGTCTGAGATTGTATTCAGAACAGCCCTAGAAGTTTATTTTTTTATCCTAATGGTTTGCAGTCTATTTTTTGGAAAAATTAGGATGTAGCTCATAAATTTGTTGACTACTTGTCTCTGATAGAAAAGATGGAATTCCTGTCAATAATTTGTACATCCTGTCCAAACAGTATTAGCTGTTGTAAGTTCCTGTCGATAAGCTGTTACAGTTGGCCAGTTTAACTCATTGATTTTGGATAGCAGAATCTGTTTACACTTACTCGCTGTTTGCCGTCATTGTGTTTTATATTTTTCCTGAAATGATTGAGCTCTAACAGTAGTAGCTGTTCTAAAGCTTCTCTACTTTACCAACCTCTAGCTGTTATGCAAACTAGTTGTACATCCAAGGCAATAACCTATCTTTTGGAACCTGCTAAATGGAAAAGTAAGGCTGTATTTTGGCAAAAAGAAAAGTAAAGAAAATCAAAACATGTACTTTTGATCAACATGCTAGCTTAAAGCATGATTACTCAGAGATGACTCCAGTCTGATGTCTTGAATGCTTTTCATTTTGTTGTGTTAGACTGAAGAGGCAGCTAAAAGAGCAATGGCCCTTGATGGAGCAGACATGTGAGTACATTCATTCTTCTTCATTTGCTTTAATCATATTTCTTGATCAACTTAAATCCTTTCTTTGGTGTCTTAGGGGCGGATTCTTCCTCAAAGTCCAACGCTACAACAAGACGACTCCCCAAGTGGCAAAAACGCCTGCCTTCTCCCCTCCAGTAATACAGGGCTACCACAGAATCTATGCTGGAAACTTATCATGGGACATCACAGAGGATGATTTGAAGAACCTCTTCTCTGATTGTAGCATATCCTCCATACGTTTTGGAGAGGATAAAGAGACTGGAGCTTTCAAAGGATATGCCCACGTGGACTTCTCAGATAAAGCCTCTTTGGAAGAGGCATTGAAATTAGATCAGGAGATTGTTTGTGGAAGACCCGTGCGGATTACTTGTGCAGTTGCCTTGAGAAAACCTCAATCTCTTCAGTCTACTGCTAAGAGTAACGTGGATAACAACAAATCCACCTCTCAGATTGTTGTGCCAGTTGTGGATAACAACAAATCCACCTCCCAAAGTATTGTGGACAACAATAAGCCAACTTCTGAGGGTACTGTTGATATTGAGAAATCCACCTCTGAGGTTGTTGCTGTTGATAACAATGCTGGAGGAGTGAGCACGGGAAAGATGAGGAGGAGGAACTGCTATCTTTGCGGAGAGCGCGGTCATATCTCCTCAGCTTGTCCAAAACAAGCTGCTCAGCAGACGGATCCAACTACAAGCTAGCTAGGCAGATTTGACACATGGATACTTTTTCAAGTTTTGACTGCTGGGATCAGTTAAAATTTGCGTACTGCCATACTGAGGCTCTTGCGGCTTTGTCTTGGCTTCTGAGGTTCATGAGTGTTTAATAGTCAGTGTATCGATTTAGTTGATACAGTTGAATTTTGACAGTTATTATTTATTGTATGCTCAGCTAACCTGGCATGTACCTTGGTACAATTTTCTTCTCCTTTTTCCCTCAAGAAAGCAGATTCAATCAAGCCGTGGTTTTTTAAATTTCTAGAAAGAGCGCCATCTTTTATCTTGGACAGACTATATAGTTTGAAATACAAATGCTGATTACACTATAATTTGGCTCACTTTTTTAAAGCATGCAGAATTATGTACCCATTTGCTTTATTTGATGCATAAGGTTATAACTTAAAAGCTTGAAGCATTAAGATTTTGCTATGTGGTTTCCAAATCCGGCAGGTATGTAATTGAAACCCAGTATCTGATCGTTTGTGTTTGGTTGATATTTTGGAATCAAAATTCGGATTTCCAAACACCTTACTTCATCAAACCATCATTCAATTTTCAAATCCCCGTTCTAAAGCTTTCTAAACCCCTATTGTTTTGAGAGGAATGGGTTTCATACACAAGGCAGCTTGTGAATAAACCAGTCTCTGGGTGAGTGATAAGAGAAGGCTATAGGCAGAGCATGAACAATAAACAACAGCAAAGCATGTAGTAAGCGATAATTTCACACAACTGAAGATTTATTTTCAAATCATACTATAACTGTTAACGTATAACCATATCTCTGACTTCCAACCACAAAAAACAAATGATCAAAATAAAGACAGAAGTGGCCCTACAATGTTAGCGATGCAAGCTGGGGATTCGAATGGACTGACTTCCCTCTCTGTTCTCTGTGATACCTTATAAACTTGTATACACTTCTCCCATAGCAATTGCAAAGATAAAATCTGCAAGAAAAGTTACTTAAGTTACCATTACAAGTTTCATTTTGATATCAACTAATCAACAAGAAAAAAACATGCACTTTTCCTAGTTACAACAATGACAGCTACTTTATTTCAGCATTCATTTCCGGATTTCAACTTTTGAAAGTATCATCTTCTCGAATCAGATGGGTCAAGAAAAAAGGAAGCATAATAATATATGAAACTTAACTAGATAGATCAGATTGCACAACACTGAAAAAATATGAACCTTGGCCCTTAAAGTGCCCACAATGTCACTGCCGGGCGTTCTAACATTTTAAATTAGAATGCAGGAAATCAAAAATCTCTTTCCAGTTCCCTAGATTTTCACTGCAAGTGAATGTGGTTGCCACCAACAGCTCGGACTGATCATTCAAAGCAACCATTCTGTAGCACCAAACTATGCCTTCGAACATTTAAAATTGTTAGGGTTGTTCAGAAATGCCTAAATCGGTCTACCTAGAATGAAGGTGTAGAAATGAAAGGTGCCACACAAGATGCCCAAAAACATGAGCTATTGGTTTTAAATTACTCTCATTCATATTGCAAATCCAATCAGACACAAAAGTTGAGGTATTTGATTTTCAATTCCTTTGCCTGTTGTAACTATCTGTTGCATTTCAAAGCTTCACTAAGCAAAATTTGGAATGCATCTCTACAACTCCCATTCTCATAGCTCATAAATGAGGAACAAACGAGTTTCTGAGCTTCTTTTCATCAATACAGAACCAATACTTCATAGAATTACAGAGCCAAAAGTGAATTAACGTGAATAATTATCAAAATAATAGATCTGTGAACCGATTACACACAGAAATGTGAAAGAAAAATTGTTCCGGAAATTCACATTCGCATACAGATTAGAGTTCAGCGTTCAGAACCACACAAACAGTTCGATCACCGACGGAATCTCCACAAATCAAGATGAGAGAATGAAAGAAAGGTGGTTTGAAGTGAACATACAATCGAGACATCAGTCCTTTTGAGGAGAATCCTCCTCAAGGTCACCGAATTTCTGCTTGAAAGTGTCCTGCTTTTGCAACCACATCATGTGGCCCTGCAAATCACCGATTCACACCGAAAATTACTACTTAATAAAACCTAATTGAATAAAAAATCAGTATTTTCTGCAACTCGGAAAGAAGGATAGCGATAAAGAT
Organism: Fallopia convolvulus; assembly: GCA_964016875.1. NCBI lineage: Eukaryota > Viridiplantae > Streptophyta > Magnoliopsida > Caryophyllales > Polygonaceae > Fallopia > Fallopia convolvulus. Next base: position 44,947,046 of record OZ024732.1, on the reverse strand, counting down.
AACGAAACCTGGAGACCGGCCGCCCAAACGATCAAGAAGGAAGCAAACCAGAACTTCTTATCCTTCAAGAGATACTTTACTTCCATTGCTACGATTGTCCACTGATCGTATGGTTTGAACTGGTGGTGGCGTGGCGTGGCGTGGCGTTGGTGGTGGTGTTGAACTCTTGTTGAGCCGACGGATAGCCTTATGGGGATGTTGGTTCATTTTGGGCTGGGATTAGTCAACAAGGATTGGGCCTAATCTTTAGTTCTTTACTTATTTTCTTTCTAGTTCTTTTTTGAAATTTACTTCTCTGATTTATTCGGTTTGTCCATTCTCTATTCTAGTAGAATTGTAAGAGATCTTGGAATAGTTAGAGGCAACCACCAACATATTACAAGTATATATATGGAGATGGAGTTGCATTTTGGTCATGTAGGGAAGTGGAGCATCAAGCAAGAAGATATATCTGAGTGTGAGATGAGAGAGTGCCACGAGTGTAGTTGAGAGTTGAGTGGTGTAGTTGAGAGTGAGTGGTGTCTATTGTTCTTGTTTCGTTGGAAAAATTCTAAAGATAAATTTATAAACTCTCTCACAAAAATAATAATTTTTTAAAAAAATATAAAAAGGAAAAAGATTTCGGGAGAGTGAATAAATCCCAATACTTTATCAATTGATTAATGACTAAGATTTCTCAAACTCTACCTAGAGTAACTCCGCCTTAACTAAATCCGTTGTCTAATATTAAACACGTTGAGCTACTCGTAATATATATCTAGTAGATTTTAACTATAAAATACATAGTTATTTTTATCGAATAACGTTTGTCTTTTTGTCAGTGGGATAGTTGGTGAGCGAACAAATGTTTCAAGGAGGATCAATTTTCAAATAATTGGCAACCTTAAATTCTCAATGATTGAAGTTAAACCCTCTCATTTTTCGGTTCAAATTCTCTGTCCCTTTTTTTACTTCAAGTTGTTGAGAGTTGGCTTGTCCTTATCGAGAATGTGATGGAAAATTAACAATGTTTCGGGGGATGAGATCCCCAATGTAAATTTTCTGTCTCATTTCTATGTTTCCTACCATGTCTTATTGATTGTGATTGGTTAAAAAATATTTAAAAATCAAGTAATGCTATCATGTGTTTAATAAAAGAATAATTTTTTTTGTAATCAGTCACAATCAATGAGACATGGTAGGGGATGCAAAAATGGGACAGAAGATTTGCAGCGGTGAAGTCCCTACCTATTAGCTTAATTTTTTTGAGTTGAAAGGTAAAGTTCCGACTATATATTAAAAATTAAGTAATATATATCGTACATTTTCAATCAATTACGGTACACCGAATAATTTAAAATGATATCAAAGCGGATTTGGATTAGGGTCATTTTTTGTGGATTAGCTGACCTTAAGGCATGATTCAAACATGGATAAATTACCCATTCGTTGGGGCCAGCCCACATTAGAAGTTTGTCAATTAGATCAACCTATTTACACTTAAAATGGACATATTGAGATTTGGACTTGTCCCGTGTTGAGAAAGTGATGGAAAAATTAGCAATATATAAGGAAGGAATGGTGAAGCCCTATCTATATATTTTTACTAAACTCGAATGTCTCTATCCTATTTGTCACCCATCTAGCTATGCCACATAAGCATCTTAATTCTCAAATTTACTTCTTTACCCTTTCTTCTTTTTAGTATTTACAGTCCTTAAAAATATATAATATAATAATATTACTGTTTCTATTGTTATACAATGATTTACTACTTTCTCTTATGGACAATTTAAATATTATATAATTGTACATCATCAACTTTAATATGTATCGTTATTTTTTTTTCAATGGCAAGTATGAAACTATCCATAAACAATATCTCTAATATATAATGATCTGCTACTTTTTTATGGAAATAATTTAAATATTATATAATTGTACATCATCGTCTTTTCAATAATTAAATAATAATATATAATATAATACTATTGCTAATGTTATTAATATAAAATTATATCCTTAAATTATAGTATGATTTTTATCCTTTTTCAATATTATATATACGTTGTTTTTGATAATGTATCATAATTTTTTCCAATGATATATAGTAAATTTAATATAATGCAACATAGATATATTTAAATGTTCATTACCTCATTCATTACTATTACTTACCATATTTAAATAATAAATATGAAATACTTGCCAAATTCAATTAATGAGTATGAGAATATTATTCAGTTTATTTAGTATTTATTTACCTATATATTATATAATATTATCTCATTCAAAAATTAAATCACATATCTTATTATAACTAAAGAAATTTTTTTTACATTCCCTACGTATTATAATAATTATCGCTTGAAATAATTCAATCGACATGTATGTTCCTACGTAATTTTATTTGAATCCTACATAATTTTTTTTCCAAATCATAGTCGTACATGGCACGACCGGATCTCGCTAGTTTGTTAATGTGTTTAAACTTTTAGTTACGTTAAAAGATGGTTTTGGTTACAACTGTACTCTACTATGGGCATATAAATACATTTTGTTAAACTACCAATACTCAGTTGATCTAGTGGTAAAGTGGTGCTAGATTCGTTAAATGTTGTTCAGGAGTTCAAATCTCATAGGCGGCATGTATGGAGAAACTATATTGGGAGAGTCTCCCCCAAAATGGAACCGCAAAGTATACCCGGTCCAGATGTAGAGCGCTGTCTGACCGATCGAACCGGACGAGTCAAAAGGGCAAGACCAAAAAAAATACATTTTGTTAAACTAAATTATACAATCTCAAAAAAAATCTCATCTCAATGAATAGAAAGTTTGGGTCGTTAATTTTTTAAGATCAAACAATTTCCGTGCATCTCAATTCTTCTTTGTGCATCTTTCTCACTTGTTGTTAATGCAACTCCATATTTTATTGTTAATACTTTAATAGTCACTATGAAACATATAGTAAATCAACGTATAGCAGTGAGTTCATACAATTTCCTGTTTACTTAAAACAGGGGCAAACTTTATTAGCAAACGACATCATGTTGTAATATCAATCTCTAACACTAGCTTGTATGGCAAACATCCAACTTGATTTTCTAGATAATATATTAAAAATTCATTTTGACCAACGAATGGTCAATGGTGGATTAAGCTCTTAAGTCAAGTAATGTATACACGAGAACAGTTGGATGTTGATTGTTGACAGCAAAGCTTATGTGTAAGAACAAACACAAAATCGAGTTCATAATTCAAACCGTCACTAGATAGTAACGATGACGAAGCTGATGACAAAACAAACCGCGGCTATTTTATTAAATCAAATCTTTCACGTCACTTTCCGTAATTTGCTCTCTCTAATCCAAATCTAAGTCCAACTGAAGATTTTTTTTTTTTATAGTCTTGAATATACTTGTTAGGTATCATTTTGATCTACTTTTCGGTGAGAAATAAATAATCTCTAAATCAGTAGAATATGTCTTTATGAAACAGTCTTTGATCGACCTAATTTTAACTAGGAACTTTGAATTGAAAGCGATTATATGAAGCCGATTTTAAATTGATTTTGGTTTTGTAAATGCCACAGATTCAAACTCCACGTATGATAAGAACGTAGCTGCGTATTTACCTTCGTAGTGAAGCTAGATATTAAAAAATAGTTGGCTATATACTTGTTTTGCACACGGAAAGTTAATGTCAATATCAAATGTATAGGAGACGTCCGGAATGAAAGTAGTTGTATATATGCTAGTAGTTACTATTATTGTGATAAATTAATTAACAAAGTCTCTTCCAAGTTATTTTATGACTATTTCTTGATCAAGAGCTAAATTCATTGTTCTAATTAGTATATATTTGACCCCAAAATACAGCGACCGTTCAAATATACTAACGAATAAATTTACCTTGCTCATACGTATTCATAAAAATTAAAAACTGTTTATCTAATCGGTGATCGTATCCAAAAAGCCACCCCAACTCAGCGGAGAAGCTTTACTACATCAAACACCTACGTCTGAAGTTCAAGTCTCGCGAGGGTCCCTTTATTTTTTGGGTGGGATCTGCTCTCTCAACAAGTTCATTTCTCTTCCACTGAGAGTCGAATACTCGACCTCAGCAAAGGGAAGCGTAGCCCCTCCCACTAGACTCCATGCTTGTTGGTAAGAAAAAAATTATATAAATGTCTTGTGTTTATTGACAAGATATATTAGGATATAAATAAGATAGATAATTTCCTTATCTCTAATATAAATAGTTTTTTATGTTATTTCATGGTCTTTTATGAAATAGGAGAAGAGCCGAGAAAGACAATCCAGTCGGTCAATGAGCGACGAGAAATAGGATAGTTTGCCTAATTAGAGTCGCACCATCTTGTGAGTTGAAGGTCTGCATCATTCTTGAGTAGTATCCTTTGTCCCGATGCCCTTTTAGATAGTATACAACACACAAAGTGACATGTCAATGGTCCATAGTAGGGTTGTGCATGAAATGCGATAGAATATGTATTGAGTATGCCAATTCGGAACAAGTAAAGGATAGGTATATGAGTCGCCCTATGAGTCTCCGATAAGCATTAGGATTAGATAAAAAGTGTGGTTGAGGAGAGTGCTAGTCTGTGGTGGGAATCCATGGGAAAGGTGGCAAGTTTGGACCCAAGGAGACCGACTTTCTTGATTATATCAAGCGCATATTTACAATGGCACAAATAAATCCCTATTGGAGAGCATGCAACTTAATTTGACGCTAAGAAAATATTTCAATGATCCCAAATCCTTCATTTTACAACAACCACTAAGATATGTTTTAATGTTGGTCACCGCGGTGCCATCATTTCCGAAAATTATTAGATCATCAACATAAACAATAACATTGAATTGTATTGAGCCGTGATTGTAAACAAATAAGGAATACTCAGAAAGGAATTGGTGGAACCCATACCATTTCAAAGCCTTAGATAGTTTTGCAAACCAACATCGTGGGGCTTGTTTCAACCCATAAAGCGACTTGTGAAGCTTGCAAACTAGGCTTGGTTTTGATCTGTAAAACTTCGGTGGTGGTTTCATGTACATATCATCATCGAGATCGACAAGAAGCTGAAATCAATTTTGTGAATTCTCAATTACCACCGCCACAACTAGGAATGTGCGAACTATAACCATTTTGCGACGGGTGCTAATGTCTTGGAGTAATGAATTCCTTCAACTTCATGCTTTTTTTAGTATGACTAATCAAGCCTTGAAGCACTCAATTGATCTATCAGATTTATGTTTGATTTTGTATATCCATTTGCATCCTAAGGCGTGTTTCGCTTGGTGGAAGAGGTGTTAGTGTCCAAGTCTGATTTCCCAAGGGATCGAGTCTCCTTTTACATTGTGTCATGCCAGTGAGCATCTTGTGTCGCTCGTGAAAATGAGGATGGTTCGGTTATTGTGATGGAAGCTAAATAACTACAAGGACGAGGAGAGAACTGAGGAAAGATATTCATTCGAGGGGTAAGGTGTGCTTGGATCTTGTCCGGATGCCCAAGCGGTTTTGGCTTTTGGAAACATCATGTTTGTGTTTGTAACAAAATCATTTATTCGGCACAATGATTTCCTGGCCTGATGCCCACACACAGTTTGTTGTTCATGGATTGGTGGTTCTTATGGATCCTTGTTAGGAGTTACCATATTGTTATCTTGTTCGATTAGGGTGACCACACTTGCTGGTGTAATATTGGATGCAGTAACATCTAGGATAGGCCCGATTGTAGTAGGTGTGGTACTTGGAATAATCGGCGCCATAGTTGTAAAGTCATCACCCTCGTCGTCATGAGTTGGAGGAATTCGGTATTCAACAGAAGATGTGATAGGTGCAACAACTTCATACGGAAAATCAGATTGAATTGAAAAAAGCGACATCCCTGGAGATCAAGAAAATATTAGATTTAAGATCAAAGAGTCTCCAAAGTTTCTTACCAGATGAGCAACCGATGAAAATGAATTGTCAACCCCAAGCTGCATGCAAAGTTGTCACCATCATGTCATGGTACATGGGAATAACATAACGACCCAAAAAGGTGTAAGTGATCATAATTGGGAGCGACAATATTTAATAATTCAAAAGAGTGTTACCATGAAGGAGTCAAGTCGAAGTACAGATTATTAAGTATATTTATGTTGGTACACATTCTCCCCAAAAATCAATGGGAAGATTACCTTAATATCGAAGGGCTCGGGTCATATTGATAATATGTTGGTGTTTACATTCAACCCGACCATTTTGTTGTGGTGTTTCTACACAAGAGGTTTGAAAAACTATGCCATTTTGAAGAATATATGTTTTCATACAAGTAAATTCAGTTTCGTTATCACTACGAAAGGTTTTCACTTTCATTCCAAATTGTCATTCGACACATGTGAAAAATTGAAGAAGTGTTCTCATAAATGATTTCTTATCAACAAGCAAATAAATACATACAACTCAAGCAAAATCATCAACAATAGTTAAGAAATAATGAGCATCACAAGACGAGGCCTTCCTATAAGGTCCATAAAGATCACAATGTATAAATCAAAACTATTGTTTATAATATTAAGACTCAAAGAAAAATTACTACGAGAGTGTTTAGTGCATTGACATACATCACATGCATTTATTTATTTTTTCCAACACTCAAATTACCAATAGTTTTTTAAAAGAGTTGTGTGCTTCCTACAAATGATGCCCAAGATATTTGTGCCATAATATTGGAACCGAATCAACACCAATTTGTAACACCTTGGCTTGGATCATTGAAGGAAGTAGTAAATTCGTCCCTTCCTTCTACCCGTATCAATTAGTGTCTTCATAGCGCGGTCCTAAGATCACACATAAATGAGAAGTAAGATGGACATGGCAATTATTCTCATTTATTAATTGCATAACATAGATAAGTTCACAAGATAATTGTAGCACATAAAGCACATGGTTTAGTTCAAGACAAGCATTAGGTTTAACACTCCCTTCCATCGAGGTTGCAATATGATCCCCATCGGAAAGGTCAATTTTTACCCCTTCAATATTACGAAGAAATCTAAACTATTCTCGGTTACATGTCATGTGGTATCCCCAGAATCAATAATCCACATATTTTGAAAATTCTTACCACTCATATGTTCAGTTGCAATAGACTTTTGAGAATTTAGTAATTCTATAAGGGATTGAATTTGTTCACCAATCAATCTAGGTATGTCACGGGCTTCAACCTCCATATTTACTCCACCTTTTCCTACACCATTTGAGCTTTGTGTCGCATTGTTTCGAACCTAAACACCCTTGTCACACCTTGCATCAGATCTGGTTTTGCATGAGTTATTGGTTCCTTGATTTCTTTCTTTTTCATCAATCTTGGTCTGGTCCCCCCAACCATTAATGGTACTGTATCAGTTTAAAGAAGCCCGAGACAATATTTCCCTGTCGATTGTAATGAGTGCAAATTGTGAGGCAAAATGAGTTTTCCCGGTGACCATTGAAAGTAGAACGAGATCGGTCTCAACTCTTAGTCATCAAAGCCATTGATCTTGTTTTCCATCACTTGAAAGGCTCATAGTACAAACCGTTCTTCTTGTATTAGAGTCAAGTATACCTTGTTTATTGATGACAGAGGTTCGATAATCAGTAATGTGGATTGCACCGTTTGTAAATATCGTTGTCTAACCCCATCAAGAATTGATGAACATAAGCCGTCTCTTGTTGCTTGTGGATCCTGGATTCAATTCACACTTGAAGTTTGTATAAGTGCATACGAGAATTGAATCGTATTGTCAAATATCCTCCCATAAGCACTTCGATTTTCCACAGTAGGCTAGTGTTGGGCCATCAAAACTTGGGGCTCGACCAAGATAAACGATCCGTCTTTGGATCCATTGGTTACAAGCATTCAACGATTTAATGAGGGAGTGAAGGAGACGAGAGGAAGACCTTGGGCGGTAATGAATGTGAGTGTGAGATCTTCGCAGATATGGGGCAACCACTCAACGACTCTTTGAGTTATAATATAAAGAGAGAACAGAGGACGGAGACACATAAGCTCTACAAATTCCGCTAGCAACTATCACTCTTGATTTATTCATACTACTAGATTGTCGTCCTTTGAATCATTATTATTTATTTTTGTGTATTCGAGCGTCATAGTATCCATCATCCTCATATCAATGTTGATTTGTAATCTTGTCCTTATTATGTTCTCGATTCTCTATATTACAATATTATTTTCCCTTTGATTTTACTATTGTTTCAATTATGATTTATCATAAATTAATCATTCTAACATGTCTACGTATTTTGTTATGTGTGTGACTAAGGTTCTTGCATTTTAGTGAATAACGAGTTTACGTGTTAATTTCGCCCAAAAGAATTGGTGCCCACCGTGAGATCCTTAGCCAAAGAAACCGATTAAAAAAACTGATCCCACCCACTACCAACATGATTGATGAGTACAAAAGCCTTTCCAGGAGGACCATAAAACCAAAAAGGATAACTATTTTGGGCAAATTACCACGTAAACATGTTATTCGCTAAAATGAATGAACTTTAGTCAAAAATCAAATTAAACATATAGACACGTTATGATATATAAGATAAAACAGACGATGAATCCAGAACTAATAATAAAGATATTGATTCAGGATTAAGAGTGAATAGAATTAGGAATTCTAAATGTAATAGATCCCAATTATCAACAAAGTGTAAGGATGAATGTAGGACAAAGCAATTGGCTAGATTGTAAGCTGCATAGATCTCTATATGTTTTTGAGTATTCTTCTCGTGATATTCAGCTGCCTCTTCCTCTCTATCTCAATCTCTTTTATATCCGACTAAGAGAAGTCGTTAGCCAATTCTCAACGTTCCACTAAGATTTTTCGCTTGCCAAGCATTCCATCAAGTTGTTAGGCCCTTGTTTTTTGCCTCTGATCAACGTCCAACTTATTCCAATCTCGGGTTGCGCTTGTAGGTTTATTCATACAACCCAAAACGCATTAGCCCAACAATACCCCCATCAAAAGCCAGCTCGAAATTTCCTCTGAAATATCCAAGGGATTTTGAAAACAGCGTTGGAAACCGAAGTGCATCAGAAGTCCTAACAGTCGGTCCTATTTATTGCAACTTCAAAACAATCATCACCCATGCCTCATCTTTCTTTCCCAAGTATGTTCCCCTTTTCCCTTTCTTCTTCTTCTGGCTATGTTCTGTCTTTTCCCTTTTACAATGAGCAATATCGAATCCACCTCCGACCATTTTTCTAGTTGATTTAAGCCCGATGAACCCCCGGTCTTCAAATTCTATTGCATCCTTCCCTCTACTCATCACAAAATCAGTTCCTCTTCTGCCCCACCTCTTTTGCCTTGTTAGTCTGCTTCCCTGCATATATCAGACGTGGTGTACATACTCGATCGGAGTGAATGGGTTGACTCTTTCAACGAGGATTGGACATGTTTTTATGAATATCCCTTTCGAATAGGTCAATGCCTCCCTTTTTCTCCTCTTGTGACTGAGTTTCTAGAAACACTAAATGTGTTTCACGACCTACTACCTTCCCAAGCTTGGAGAATTCTTTTGCCTATCGGTCTTCTTTGTTCCACAAATAGCATCCCTTTCAAAGCTAATGATCTTTTTCACACTTATTGTCTTTACATAGGCGGGTCTGGCTGTTTTACTCTGAAAACCCTAAGGCGTAGATCTGACTTGATCCTGTTCGTGTCAAATTCTGACCGTGGTTGGGCAAATAAACACTTTTTTGTAATGTTGTCGTCTTTAGAATTTGGGCCTCAACCGAGATAAATGACATGTCTTTGGATCCATTAGTTACAAACATTCCACGATTTAATGAGGGAGTGAAGGAAATCGGAGGAAGACGTTGGGTAGTAATTAATGTGGGTGCGAGATCTTCGGAGATATGGGGCTATACTCAACGACTCTTGAGGTATAATATAAAGAGGGAACAGAGGATGGAGACACAAAGGCTCTACAAAATTCTGCTAGCAACTATCACTCTTGATCTAGTCATACTACCAAATTGTCTTCCTTTAGATCGTTATTGTTTATTTTTGTGTATTCGAGCATCATAGTATCCGTCATCCTCATATTAATGTTGATTTGTAATCTTGTCCTTATTAAGTTCTTGATTCTCTAAATTACGATATTATTTTCCCTTCGATTTTGCTATTGTTTCAATTATGATTTATCATAACTTGATCATTCTAACATGTCTACATGTTTAGTTTGTTGTGTGACTAAGGTTCCTACATTTTAGCGAATAACGCGTTTATGTTTTAATTTCACCCAAAACAGCCACCATCAACATCCATCTCTACTTTGTTTATGCGAGTTCGCAAAGTGATCCTTGATATCATCCAAAAGCTCCTTTGTGTTCTCCTTGAGATCGTCGATCGGAGGCTCGATTGAATCATTTTTAAAATCAACGAGACCACCATTGAATGATCTGTCTACCATTCTTCAACTTATGGTGAGTCGTCATCATGCTAATTTTTTTTGGATTTCAAATGTGAAATGAGTTTTTATTCTTAACACAACTCGAGTTTAAATCGATCATATATTCAACTCTAATGTACATAACATAAATTAAGCTACCTCATTTGATTCAAAACATAATATAAATCAACTTAAATATTAGTTTAATTATACGGAGCAATAATTGTATATATAATCGACCTCCAAATAAATTAAAATCAGTAGTATACAAGTCTTAAGTATTATGTGGATGTCGTTATTAGCTAGCTAGTGACGTAACTAATTGGTAAAGAGGTTGGCTTGCCAACCAATAAACGTGGTTTTGTGAAGAGGACGGTGTTAATTGTGATCATACGATAAAATTGGCTGTACGGTACTTTCTTAGATGCTACACATACACGGTTTCATATCATATCATACTATATATTAAAAAATGGTAAACTTCTTATGACATGAATCATGGTACAAAGAATAATAATAATTGTCCACAAGCAAAGCAACTAATTAAGCAAACTCTTCCTCTTAGAAACACTCAATAATATTTATTATGCTAAAAAGTCAGTTGTACAGTTTGTTTAATTATCGGTCCATGATCAAATCAAACTGATATAGATCGGAGGGTACTAATATAAAATTGCTAGATACTGATCGAGCGAAGAAATTGATGGATTTTAAGTGATTATAAGAGTATATTAGTAGTCCACATGTTTATTAGTTTATACAGTAGTTATAATCAACAAATAACAGCCCATATACACGCATTTTGAGAAGCAACTGAAATTAGCAGCTGTTATATTTTATGTAGAATAAAAATGTGGTTTGTTTTCTTTCTTTTTTCTCTCTTTTTTCATCCTGAAATTTTTTCAAATACTTTGTTTTATTTAAAAATCCGTTTCTGAAATAAATAAAGAAATTAAGATCCTAGAGAGATATCTCATTTAGGACGTAAGATGTACTGTGTATAGCATCTTGAGATCCACCGGATTAATTTCCTGAAAATGTAATCTAGCCGCCATTAACATCTCGACTTCATAGCTTTCGGACATCTAATTAAGGGGTGAGTATTATGAAGAAAAAAAACCTATATATTCCTTTCAAATTTAATTTGCATTTTAGTTGTGCAAATAGGTAACATGGTTATCGTATATTTTTTTTAGAGAAACTTCCACAACGTGGCACGCACAATTGCATAAAATTATGAGTGATGACTATCCAAAACCCTAAAATGATCCACCTAACTATATATACACAGACAGATCACTACTATTCTTACGCTGTGTACGTGTTAGTCAACTTTTTATACGCGGCTGTAATATCTTTCTAGAATTGTATTCCTCGAGTTCTTAATTTTTGTGAGTGCAGCACGATGTTGTCCCACAATTGTGATTGACATTTTTTGTTTATCTGAAATTGTGATTGACATTTTATCAACCGTATCTTACCGGAAACAAAGTGTTTTTTAATCAACCGTATATCTACCTAATACATTATAAAGAAATAACCATATCGATTAAAAAAATTGAGCCACATGGTATCTTAAAGATTTTTTTATAAATTACATAATTTTATTACGATATTACATATTAGTTGGTTAAATTTTATATTAATATCATAATATTGTACAATTTTTTTTTTAGAAATGATAAATTGAATTTCCAAAGGGGTAGAGAAGAACCCAAAAAATTACATGATCAGCGGGGACCAAGGTTTTTCAAGCACTACATATATAATTCCAAAAAAAAAAATCCCCACAATGAGATCGGGGCCCATTACACGGCAAAGAACACAAATGGAGATCAACAGATAACTAACAAAAACTGAGTTGTCATTGGAGCCCCATCTTGCTTGTCCACTTCATCGATCTCCTTGATCGTTGACGGTTTAAGCTTGCCTTTGGTTCGAATGCAAGTGAGAGTGATGGCCTCAGAGGCGCATTGGGCAGGGTCAACAAAGATCCCTTCAAACACTTTCAAGTTTCTGGCTTTCCAGATGGAGTAAACCAAGGCAGTGAAGGCAGAGATGCTCACTTTGTAGAAGGTCGAGTGCTTTGATTTGCTCTTAGAGAAGCAATTCAACCAATCATAGATGGAGTTGGCACTAATCTGAAGACCAGTCCAAGCCATGACCTTGGAGAGGACCTGATGGGAATAGTCATAGAGGAACCACCTGTGAAGCAAAGTTTCATCCGAGGAATTATAGAGCGGGCATACAGCTGAATCTACTCGTCGAATTTTGAGGAGGAGGTCTTTGGTTGGAGCCCGATTCCCAGCTGCGAACCAAGTGATGAATGAACACCGAGGAATACAATGCTTGTTCCACATAGAAGGGCTCCAAAGAGCTTGATTTCCTCTATGTCTCCAAGAATTGTAGAGGGTGGTGGCAATACTCTTTCTATCAGCTGAAACCCAAATAAAGTCCTAGTTAATTGGGTTAGCATTGTTCTTCACGTCCTTGATGAGGTCTCTCACATGGAGGATGGACTTCCACATCCAACTGTCACTATCTTTTTTGGGGACCTCCCAGATGTTGTTGTGCCTCAGGTAGTTGGAACGAACCCATTGAACCCAGATGTTGATATTATTATAGCCGATGTCATGAATAAGCTGGGAAACATTGGCTTTGTTCCATGAGAGAAGCTCTTTAAATCCGAGTCCACCTTCAGATTTAGGGCAAGCAACGTCCTTCCAAGCAACTAGAGCTCTCATAGACTCACTTTTTCCACTCCACATGAATCTTTTAAGAATCTTCTGAATGTTTTTTAGGGCGTTCTTGGGGATCACGAATGCTTTAATCCAAAAATTACAGATACCTGAGAGGACCGAACGAATCAGCTCAACGCACCCCGAGTAAGAAAGCTTCTTGGCTGCCCAAGACTGAACTCGATCTGTAATTTTGGAGATGAGGCTAGAGTATTCCCGAGATTTCAGCTTGCAGGAATGAAGAGGGAGGCCCAGATAGCTAATAGGAAGAGTGCCGAGCTGAAGGCCAGAGATGTTGGTAAGCATACTTAATGTGAGGTCATCCACCCCGGCAGCAAACAAAAGAGACTTGGAATGGTTACATTCAAGGCCAGACGTAGCAAGGAACTCATGAAAGGAGTTACAGAGAGCGGTCACTGAGGGGACATTTCCTTTAGCAAAGAGGAAGATGTCATCTGCGAAAGCTAGATGAACAAGCCGCACATTATGACATTTAGGGTGGAAGCTGAATGTCTGAGAAATGGTCATGAACTCCAAACTCCGATTAAGATATTCCATAATAATGGCAAAAATATACAGGGAGAGAGGGTCACCTTGCCTGATGCCGCGCTTGCCTGGAAAGAAGCCCGTAAGATTTCCGTTCACATTTATCGAGAAACTGGTGGATGTGATGCAAGCTTCAATGAGCTGGACGAACTTTTGTGGGAACCGAAAACTGTGGAGCACATTAATGATGAAGTCCCAGCTAAGGAGGTCATACGCTTTCCGAAGATCAAGCTTAAGAGCGACTCTGGGGGAGACATTCTTTCTCCCATAATGCTTGAAGATGTCCTGACACACGAGCGCGTTGCTCCATACTCCCCTCTTTGGCAAATAGGCACCTTGCTTGTTATCCACTATTCTTTGTGCTACGCCGCTCAATTTGGAAGCCAAGATCTTTGCAATGATTTTATAAAGAGTGTTACAGCACGATATGGGCCTAAAATCAGCCAGAGATTCAGTGCACTTCTTCTTTGGGATGAGATGTATGACGGTGGAATTAATTTGCTTGAGGAGCTTGTCATTGCTAAAGAACGATTGTATGGCTCTCGTGATGTCAGCTCCAACAATGTTCCATGTGCTCTTGAAGAAGCAACTGTTGAACCCGTCCGGACCAGGAGATTTCAAGTCAGACATGGAGAAAATAGCGGCTTTAACTTCGACTGCAGAAACAGGGTTGGTGAGGAAGGAGCCCTCCTCAATGGTCACGCAAGGTCCAAGCTCAGAGATGTTGGGATCCACATTACTAGTAGGAGAGCGGGAGCCAAGTAGATTAGTGTAGTAAGAGACGATGTGGGCGCTAATATCTTCTTGGTTGTTCAGCACCGACCCAACACTATCAGAGAGGGAGTTGGGTTGGTGTTGAACAACCAAGCGGATATTAGCGTCCACATCAATCTTTAGTAATATTATCCAATGAATATTAAGGGGATTTAACTAGTTGTGATTAATTTTCTCACCAAACAATGTATTTATAAATCAATTCTCTTTCAACTAAATTCTTTCAGAAAAATACCCTTGTATAAATCAAAGAAACTAATTCCTATTTCGACCAAAAAGCAACTAAATCCAATTAATATTGTTTCAAAAAAATCCAACTATATAATAATTAATTATTATATATGAAAAATTATATTGATTATTTTATAGGAGTTTGGGTCAAATGAAATAAACTCTTATTTTTAAACGTGAAACAAATGCACTTTTCCTAGTTCATAGTGCATTTTTCATGCAAAAGTGCATTGCAAAATACAAAAAACACTATCCGAAAAAGTTCACTATAAAAAGTACGAAAAGTACACTGCAAAGTACGTAATAAAGTGCAAATCTAAAAAAGTGCACTCCGAAATAGAAAAAATGCACTACAAACTTGAAAAAGTGCATTCTTTTCAGGATAAGAGTATATTTCATTTCAACCAAACACTATTTTATTGATATGAATATATGATCATTAACCGTAAATCTATTACGTGCTTAATTTTTTTTTGGGTAGAATTGCTTAATTTGTTTTATATAAAATTCATTAGTAACTTAAAGTTAAATATTGAATATTATTTTAAATTTGCAACTTTTATTTAATATGAAATGCTAAAAATAACTATCTGTGTTATATTCTCAATATATATAGAAAATCATATATATTACAAAAAATGATATATATATATAATACGTCAATATGTATATTATTCTTTTTTAGGATTAATCCAGCGAAATCCAGCCGTGTGTAATATGTGTGCCGATTAATTAATTACTTGTCAAGAAGCTTCTTAAACTATAGTATGAAATTAGAGAAGGGGGAAAAGTCCCTAAGGAACAAAAAAAATTCATGTGAACAGTTAAATATATAGTATAATAAGTCCGTCATAGAATTATATTACTCCGTATCGTGTACTAGCTACATGATATGGATCCTGATGAACACATTTTCAGCGTTCTTATTTCCTCAAAATAAAGTAATCGAATTTTTTTTTATTTTGGTAGAATAATAGAAAACTTTATAAACATTGCGTATATACACCTTAGCGCGATAGCTAGCCATTGGAAGCATGAAACGACAGATAGGATGTCGTGTTGAGCAAGGCATCTGGCAGAAAGATATGGCAGAAAGGCATCTGGCATATTTCAAACACATGAAATATGAATATCCTCCTCCTCCAGCTACCTAATTGTTTACATTAAGATCTATGGAGTAACTTTATAGATGAAGTTATTATTGTATATATAAATTAACCCTAATAAAATAAAATATTTATAATTTACAAATGTGTGAAATTAGAGTTGTTACTATTTTTTTGAAGTAGGGGTGTAGATTTTCTCAACTTACAACTTTGCATATATAGTACCCACGTTAGGGATGGTGAGGTGAGATGAGTACGTACTTGACAATTAATTTATATACTCAAATTATTCACATGTTTCGAAATTGAACTCTGAAAATGAAAAGAAAAGTATATTTAAAATTCGATCCTATATATACAACGTAAAGCAATTGGCCGACTAGTTTGGACAATCTTCCTCGATAAATTAACAAGTTAAATTGTTTAAAATATTCTTGCATTGTGAAATCACATACAAACTATGGGGTCTATAATCATGATTCATTTTTCAAGGTATATATCAAACATAGAGAGAGAGTTGATTTGGCCTTTGTTATATATAGGATATTTTTCGCTTAATTAATTAATTGCATTATAGTTATTTAAGGAATCCAATATCGCTTACAAAAACAAATTCAACGTTTGGCAGCATGTGATGGAGTTGCTCAGTCGTGTTCACAATGCAATTGCAATTACAAAGAAAATTCTACTCTAACATGTGAACCGTAATCTGATTTTTCTTAGGGGTTTCAAAGATGGAAATATTCCTCAAGTTATAGATCCCTTCAATTTTTTAATGCTTTCTACACCTTTAGACTTGTAATAAGGCTATGACATATGAATCGATATTATTAAAATTGCTTAATATGAATAGATAGATAGATAAGGATAAAAGTGCCACCAAGACAAATGGTGGGTACGTGTAACCCAGTACTGAAGGGTAGATTCTATGATCAACAAGTAAAAACGTGTTCATTTTTAATTTTGACTCCGGATCAAATAAAACAAAATGCCTCTGGCTCTTCATCTGTTTTAGGATGATCAAATTTAAATTCTTAACAAGTTTTGTTACAAAATTCGATACTACGTACAAAATTCTGGTGTAAAGTGAAAATAGTTTTATTTGCTAGACAAAAAGCGAATGAAAATAAGTAATTAAGATTTAAAAATAGCATCATGAATTTTTAATTTGTCCAGATTAAATATTGAAGAGGTTTTGAATTAAGTGAGATTTGTTAGATCGGAAAGCGCACGTCCGGTCGTATAAAGAAATTAATATATCTACCCTTAGACTCATTTTTAGAAGATTTTAATAGATTATTTACATATTAAGTTTCAACAATTACAATACAAGTTTTTGTTAATTAGGCATTGACTTAAGTTCAACCAACTTAACCTTGATCTACAACCTAAATCGTAAACCTAAGATTATAAGTGAATTAATTATGAACCTGAGT
The DNA here is from genome assembly GCA_964016875.1 of Fallopia convolvulus. Lineage (NCBI taxonomy): Eukaryota > Viridiplantae > Streptophyta > Magnoliopsida > Caryophyllales > Polygonaceae > Fallopia > Fallopia convolvulus. The sequence goes on along the minus strand of OZ024732.1, from coordinate 44,929,778 downwards.
ACTCAAACCAGTGTGGAATCTTCACTAGAAAATATATACCACGTACGAACCACTCGAACAATTTTGACTTTCTCTCTGACAATGGCTCATCTCCAACGCACACGTTAACCCTAGCCTATTTTTTGATGAACGATTCATATGATACTTGTGAAACAATATATTAATCTTTTCAAATTTAATATTTTCAAAATTATGAAAAACTATAAAACTACGAGTGTTCCAGCCAGGTTGATAGGAATAAACTAATTCATACTCCCTCCGATCCAAAATAAGTGTCTTTTTAACACTTTATTTTTTATCCATTTTAAGTGTCGTTTTAAGTTTTCTAGACAATTGATTATGAGAGAGTTATGAAAATAGTTATTGAAATGTGTTTTTGTTGACTAAAAGTATTCATTTATTGGTTCAAAAAGGTGGTGAGTGATAAAATTGAGAAAAAGTTTAAGATTTTGAGTTTAATTAATACTTTTCTTAAAACTAGTGTCAAAGTCTAAAACGACACTTATTTTGAATCGGAGGGAGTATCATGTACTCATCGAGGCGTGGTTGTTGCAAACGACTTATCGTAAGGCATCCATCGGCCCAAAAGTGTACGTAGGTCAAAATTGATTAATCAGTACACAGATTATCTAGCTAGCTAGGTTTAATATATTATAAGTCAAACTAATGAAACAATATCAATTTTCCAAGCCAAAAAAAAAATTGAATGGGATTAATTAACTAGTGCGTCAATCCAAACCAAACATGTGATTCAATTTGAAACGTAATCGATCGATGTTGAAAACATGTTAAACTTTGTAACCCGATTCCAATTCCACATTCACACTCGAGGTAGCTCACTGCGATTCGAACTTAGAAGTGAGTAAAAGTTAGACGCATGCACGTTCCTAAATACTTTCAATTAAGGTTTACGGAGATCAAAGCTTCTAGTACGTAGCATTGATAGAATATATTCCGGACAAATAATTAGTAGAGAGAATAAATTCTAATGTGTACTGTATTAAACAAAAAGAGAGAGAGAAGAGAATCAAAAGGTAAGCAGTGAGCGAAGGGCTGCTGGTGGGGCCCCACCGCCAGCTGGTCGGTAACGACTAACGACCATCAGCAATTGAGCTAGCTGGCCCGTAAAGACCGCCGCGCGCTTTTCCTTAAACTACTCCACCCTCCGCACACGCCTTCTCTACTCGCCGCGTTAAAATTTCCCTTACCTTGCTTATTCCTCACATGCATAATTCAATATTCCTTCTCAATTTCAAATTTCAATAGGTTAATTAATTTATTCTGGAAAATTAATCACAGATATTATTTTAGTAATAATAATAAATAACAACATATTGCAGAAAAGAAACTCCAACTCAAAATCTTGAGATCGAGTACTAAAATGACTCACGTTATTAGGAAATCCAATATATTCAAATATATATGATTGAGATTTTCCAAATTTATTGTAATACATAGAATAAAATTGCAATCGGATACGCATCTCTGACGTCCTCCTTACCATGTTTTCACGGTTCACCAAATTTATTAAAACAAGACTTATCAGCATGAATTTCGTACTCTCCAAGCTCACCCCATCATCCAATAAGGAAAAAGTCAAAACATGAAGCAAAAGTCAGACACTCAAAGTCATCCAAATCCAGCATTTTCTCTATATAAACAACAAACCCATACAACCTAACCTCCAACTTCATCCTAAACCACCACCCTAAACAAACAACAGCACAAGAAAACAACAAGCAAACCGCAATCAATTCAAGAAGCTAGATCGATGATGAAGAGAAACCGATCCGACGAGCAACTGATCATGAACGAGAGCCTGGCCACCGTGGCCAACTACCTCATGCTCCTCTCCCGCTCATCTCCGGTCACATCAACCGACACCACCACAACAACCACCGCTTCCTTTAACCGCGTCTTCGAGTGCAAGACCTGTAACCGGCAGTTCCCGTCTTTCCAGGCCTTGGGCGGGCACCGGGCCAGCCACAAGAAGCCCAGGCTATCCGACGGGGCCCACTCCTCCGACACCTCATCCAACTCCAACTCCTCCCCGGCCAAGCCCAAGACCCACGAGTGCTCCATTTGCGGCCTCGAGTTCGCCATCGGCCAAGCCCTCGGCGGCCACATGAGGCGCCACAGGGCGGTTTACTCCGACGGAGCTGCCACGTTGGCTCCGTCCACCACCCTCTCTCTTTCGCTCTCCTATCCGGCGGCGATGGCCGTTAAGAAGCCCGTTGTGGAGCCCAAGAAGATCAGCGGGCCTGGGCCGGCGTTGTGTTTGGATTTGAATTTGACGCCCTTGGAAAACGGTTCGGAGGTCGGCAAATTGATGTTGATTAATTCTTAATTTTTTTAGTCTTTTTTTTTTTTGTTTTCTTATGCTGTGTACATACGGTATACTATACAGATTTATTTTGTTCTTGTTATTGGTTTTGTAATTTATTTTTTTTGGGTTATATACATGGCTTTTAGTTAGAAATTGATTCTTTGACTAATTTGTTGGATGTGTATACATACGACACTATTATTGTTCGATGTGTGCTTTTATACGTGATATTTAGTGCAGAGATGGAAATGATGAATTGTGTTCGCCAGAAGAATTAATTGTTGGTGATTTTAGTGTCATCAAGTGACTGTTTTCTATATGGGAACAGTGCCTTTTAGTGTGATCGGAGTTCATACGACACTATGGGATCTCACTTAGTTATATCACGAGTTTGGAGGTGTGGAGTACACGCTTGTGTAAGTATACTTGAGGTCTAGAGGGATATATAAAGGTTAAGTTACGCTGTTCCTTTTGGAACAATGAAAACTACAGATGTGCTGTAGGGAACTATAACTGTGCTGTAGGGAACAACAGTTTAGCAGTCTTGCGGAATTTTCGCCACGTGCTTAGTGGATGATAAACTGCCTTGATAACTGATGTTTAAACGTCTAGTAACTTCCCTTTATGTCTGGTTTGAAGTCAAACACGTGTCTCTTTGATGAGAGACGTTGGTGATAGAAGGAAGGGTTGGTAACCGTTGGTAACCACCATGTAACTTCTGTTGAACGACCAGAAATGAATCCCTATTATTTCTCACGTCCTATTTAAAGGCAAATGAGAATAGAGTCGTGGTTGTTGAACAAGATCTCTCTCTAGATCAAATCAAAACCGAAGCCACAATCTATTATTACATTATTCTATAGTTTAGTTCTTTCTAAAAGCCTTAGAGAGAACTAGAAGATTTGTCTTATCTCACTTCAGATTTCGTGGATTCCCTAAGGCTTATAAGGGGCGAAATTCTGATTTCGGAAAGTGTTCACACGATTCAAATCTATCCGAGTACAGGTATCATTGATTGTTCCCTCGCAGACTGCAAGCAAGATTCAAGACTAGACAAAGGAGTTCGCTGGCTGTTCCTATCAAGACGCCCAGATCTTACATTAATCCTAATTAAACTGATCTACAGGTGGCGGACGTACAAATTCTCCTCGCCACTTGAAAAATAACTTAACGGTTAGGGCATATATATGAAATTAAGGCCAGTAAGTAACTTAAGCTTCCGTAATCAACTTAAAATTGCATCTTGGTTCATGTACGTGGGATGGTTTAGGTAGCTTAATCAGGAAGATGTCATCGCCAGCTTTTTGATCGAGTAGAGTCTATGACCGTCCTCTTGTAATTATCCAACCAGCTCCACTAGGGCAGTTAAAAAAGAAAGAAAGAAATAAAAGGGGGCTGCGATTTATTGCTTAAGCCTAAGGCAAGAGCCAAAAGATTGACACAAGCCTCACAAGTCACGTGTATTAAAAGAAAATTAGTGTTATTCCCGTACCTTGTACGGGTATATTTTAAAATAATTTTATTTCTAACTTATTATTTAACTATTTATTCGGAATAAACTTTTATGATTGAATCTTATTTTCTTTAGTAATAAAAATTATAAAATTTTAATTTGTTTAAAAGAAAAGAGTGGATGGAAGGTAATTTTTGAGATAGTGGGGAAGTGGTTAAGGTAAAAGTGGATTAAAAATGAGAAATCAAAAATCAAAAAATATTTCAAATTTGCCATGTGACTCAAATTTTTACAAAGACTTGGTTTTTGCTTTATATTTGTACTAGGGTAGATAGGAGGTGACGGACGCTGCATAAACTGGAAGACGGGGCACTAATTCCGGCGATAAATAGGCAAGTGTCATTTGAGGTGACGACGCTGGTTAAAATGACATTTTTTTATCATTTAAAAGAAACAAAGCTACATATACATTATTTTAACCCTTTTTATATCAAAATATAAGATGAAAATAAAATCGTTTTACATATTTTTAGAAAAAAAAAATTGACCAAAACAAATTATCGTAAAAGTTCAAAAGAGACCGAGCTATGCTAATCCCGTCAACCTGCCCAGAAGGGGCTGTCATTTTAAGGATATGGATAGGGGGTTCAAATTCAATTAATCATGATTTAAATTAATCAAACTTCGGTTATTCATGATTTCAACTAACCGCAATCGATCCGTTATTCTCGGGTTAACAAATGATCGATTAACCGCGTTTTCGGTTCAGTTTTCTCCGTTAACTAATAATTTTAAATTATAATATACTCTAAAAATAACAATAAAATAATAAATTTTATATAAAAATATTATCGTTTAGTTAGAAATTCAAAATAAATACTAGTTTTACATGATGACTAGGGTTTAAATTGTCCTCACAATATATATATCATACATATAGCCATTGTTTGGAGTTAAAATATTTTAAAAGTGGGCATAATTAAGCATTTAATAACTGTATAAAAAATAATGTTATGGAGAACCGAATATAATGCCCTTTTTTCAAAATAAACTAGCATGCAATTCCATTAAATCAAAGTATATATATGCAAGTGTCATTGAGGTGACGGACGCTGGTTAAAATGATATTTTTTTATCTTTTAAAATAAACAAAGATATATATATATACATCATTTGAACCCTTTTAAATAAAATGTAAGATGAAAATAAAGTCGTTTTACATATTTTTAGAGAAAAAAAATGACCAAAACAAATTATTGTAAGAGTTCAAAAGAGACCACCGAGCTATGCTAATCCGTCAACCTGCTAAAAGGGGGTGTCATTTAAGGATATGAATAGAAGTGTTCAAACCCGATTAACTTGCTAGAAGGGAGTCGTTCCTGGTGAGCCGAGTTGAGATCAGTGAGGATAGGGGATTCCAACAGCAAATCCTATCCTCGCGAGCATGTGCTCGGACCAAAAACAAACGTCAAGGTCCGGCAGGGTAATCCAACCCGGGACGGTCTCATGGCAGGAGCGATCCAGTGGCATGTTTTCGTACCACCGTTAGTATTATCGGCATGTCTCCACCAATTTTACATGGACCACGTTCAAGAACAGAGATGAGATCTTCCTCTTTGCTAAAGCGGAAAACAAAAAGGCCATTGTCTTTCCTGAGGATTTTTGGTTGTGCAATGTTGGTCCAGTGGGTGGTGACGATAGGATATTTTGTCACCAAAGGGGGCACCCACTATGTTAAGCGACCATTTGTCAACGAGGTCAGCGACATCCTTTTTTGTGAAGTGAATGATGCCATCAACAATCCCATTAACAAAGTGCAAGGGGATAGATTTAATTTAGGTCCATGTCTTCGAGCATTGACCGCACCACTGTAAGTGGGAGTGGCATTCGATGGTCGAGATTGTGGCTGGACGGGGGCTAGAGGGGCGGGTGCCAACTGTTTAATATTAATGTCAAGGCTAATGTCAGAAGGTTGCTCAAAGGGGGAAGGAGGGAGAGCGGCGGACATGGAAGGTGGAATAGGAGAAGGGGGATTAGGGTTACGGTTAGGGGGCGGAGTCGGAAAGGATCGAGGGAGGGGGTGGGAGTGCCAAGGAAGGCTGGAGAAGAGTTGGGAAATCTTCCATGTTGGGAGGAGGGGGAGGAGAGGTGGCAGAGATGGGGGCAATGGGCTCCGAGTCAACGGAGAAGAGTTCCTGCGCAATAGCAATCCCGACCGCGAGAGAGGGATTGGGGGGTTCTTGCCTCTTGGACGGCTTGAGGATTCTGGAATTATTGACGGTGATGAGACTTTCAAGGATTGCTTGAAAGGAACTGTCATTGCCATCAGGGGTGGAGGGTGATTTTTAGGGACATAGGGTAGGAGTTAGGTTTTGGATCTAAGGGAGCAGGGTTATGGATAGACAGGAGGATTCCTTGATGGAGAGCTTCTTTCCCCTCTTTTTCCTATTGCCACCCATGGGTGGAGGTTGAAGAGAGGGTAGGGGTGGGTGGTGGTTGTGACTGGGGGAACGGGGCAGACGGTTGTCGGAGCTCAAATTCGCCTTCAATGGAGCGCGCGTGAGGCGCGTTCCATATCACTAAGAAAAACTTATCTCTTCTTTCTCATGAAACATCATTTATAAGACTAAAAAACCATAAATTTTGGAACAGATTTCAGGTATAGTCACTTCAATTCAATTCAGAACAGCATCCCACATGTTTTATGAGATAAAACGTATCACCAAATATCATCAACATTTTGCAATATCATTCATAAAGATGTTCAAAACATGTATGAAAAAAGGTTGGAAATAGACAAAGCATCCAAAGGTTCAAAATTGCAGAGAACCTCTCAAAAGATTCTTCTTTCCAGAAATAGACAAAGCATCCAAAGGTTCAAAATTGATGTAATGATTTATACTAGAGATGTACCTTTGACTATCCCTTTCTATTGGATGAACCAGAGTGCCCAGAATTGTTTCTAAATTCCATGACTAGGTAAGCCAAACGACGCACGTCAGGAGATGACTCATCGCCACTAGACAACAATTGGAAAACATTGTTAAAATCAGTTAAAGTTGCACGTTCATCACCCATTACACGAATGTATATCGCCCGTTCCATAAATGCCTTTACTATGGCAGAAGTTTGAACCAAATATAGATTAGAAGGGTTAGCAATGCATGCCCTAAACAGTCAGCCAGGGGAGGGGCAAGAGGAGCGGGCATAAAAGTATCAACAGGAACACGCATAAAAGTATCAAAAGGGGCGGGCATAGATGTCAAAATTGGAGCAGGCAGTGATGACTCAACGGGAGCGGCTGGAAACCTATGAACGAATACTGAAGCCTTGTAACAGAAATCATCAATATGTAGATCACTGAATGTGCAGCCGAGCTTCAGGTTCAGAGCGCAGCTTATAATTATTTCATGTAACGTAACAAATGTCAAACATGCTGAAATCAGAACGTGGGGTGGTCACTCTGTTGTGGCCCTCAGGAGCAATGGGAATGTCAGCATAGTCATCAGCCCATTTTATGTCAAGATCATTGTCAAATCTCTCGATAGCGCCAGGAAGACCACAAGATTTACAAGCAAATCCATACGTAGTCCAACGAGCTCTCAAGTACTCATATTGGAACTCATCCACCACACACCACATTTTACAATTGTTTCAATTCATTGCGAACTCCAGATCCAACTTTTTAGTATTCTTGGGTGAAGTGTTGGCCAATGAAAATGGACAACGAGGTTCAGCTACAAAAGTGGCACCAATTTTGAGACTGATAACAATTATTTTATCTTTGACCTTGCAAAATAGAGATAGGACAGATCCAACATCCGCAATTTTAAAGTTGAGTTTATCCGTGTTGAATCTTACAACGTTTGAAGATTCACCCCCACTGGAAAAGCCACCATTCGTAGAGCCCATACCCCCACTGAGAAAGCCATCATCCATAGAGCCCATTATTGATTTTCCTTTGTCAGATTTAGGAATATTGGCTCTTTGTCTCAGTTTCGAGAGATTCTTTCAATACGCCTCCGAATTCTTGCTCTATTGGCCCTTCGTCTCCGGAAATTGGCCATCCGTCTCCGGAAATTGGCCCTCTGTCTCAAGAATCGAGAGATTCTTCCAATACGCTCCTGAATTCTTACTCTGATTTCAAGCGCGTCGGGGCCCAAATCCAAAATATTTGACTGCTAATCCCAGCCAATATCATCCAAAATATTAGCCAGCCCATATTACCATTTGATATCATCGTATGAAAAGACACAAACCTTGAAGATGAAATCGCAGAGAAGAGAAAAAGTATATGGGAGAAGATGATGAGAAGAACAAAATGTTTTGTTGTTTAGAAGAGACCACTGTTACATTGATATAACACAAAAATAGAAAGAAGAGTTTGGGAGATTTTTCACGCCTTCTGTTTCCAATCTTTCTTCCTCTACAATCTTCACTCCTTTCCTGATTCAATTTGATGAGAAACAACATGGTATCAGAGCCCGAGGTTCTGAATCTTTGATCCGATCTCATCGAATTGATTTTTCTTTGGAGATTTACTTGTTTCAACGTCTTCTCGATAGCGTTTTTGAAGAAAATGATGAGGAGCGAAGTTCTAGATCAGAATGATCCGTACGTATTTTCTGGCTTTAAATAAAAATCCTTGATTAAGACTCGTAACACAAATCTTCGATGGAACGAGCTTCGGAGAATGGAAGTTCTTCATGAAAATTGTTTTGTCCGCGAAGAATAAGACCTGTTTCATTGACGGGACCCTAGCAAGGCCAGATTCAACCGATTTGAAGTATGGACGGTGGATTCACTGCAATGATATGGTGAAATCGTGGATCCTGAACGGATTGATTCCATAAATTAGGCGAAGTGTCTTGTACATCAATACAGCTCAAAAGAATCTAGAAAGAATTGGAGGATCGCTTTAGCCGGTTGAGCGGAGCAGAGTTATACTCGGTACGAAAGTAATTGCACTCACTTACACAAGGTGCAAGTTCCGTTTCTGCATACTTCACTAAATTGAGAACTTTGTGGGACGAACTTGATAGTTTTTCACAAATTCCGTTGTGCACATGTGGATCAGTGATGAAAATCCAAAAATATGAAGAGGATCAATGTCTTGTTCACTTTCTGATGGGGCTGAATGATAAATTCACTATTGTCCGAGGAGCGATATTGATGATGTCGCCTCTTCCAAATATCAACAATGCGTATTCTCTTCTTCTTCAAGAAGAAACCTACAAAGAGATTCAGAATCCCTCACAGATCTTCGAAGAATCTGCTGCTATGAATGTGAATGCTCGATCTTCACAAAATTCTCTAAACAAAGGTGGAGCATAGAAAAAGCCTTTGTACTGCACAAACTATGAAAAGACCAATCATAATGTGGACATATGTTATCACATTATTGGATTTCCAACAAATTTGAATGATAAGAAGAAAAAGACAACACAAGAGGAGAAATTTGCTGGTTCTGCACAAACTTCTGGTTCAATTGTTTATTTGAGTTCTAATCAAATGATGAAGCTTCTCAATCTACTGGAATCTGGTACATCAAAAGGGAAAGAAACTTCACAAGATGACTTTGTTGGCTTCGCATGTACAACTTTCACAACTAAAATCTTTAGCAAAGAGACTTGGATAATTGATAGTGGTGTGAGTTGTCACATGTGTTGTGATGAACTTATGCTTGATAATAAGCAACAATTGTCCAAGCCCTTTGTCATTACATTGCCTAATCAAGCTACATCAACTGTTTATATATCTGGAACTATGAGAATCATGACTGATGTTGTGTTAAGAGATGTGCTTTTGGTTCCTAATTTTAAGTGCAACCTGATCTCAATGGGCAAACTGGTGAAAGACCTAAATTGCACATTGATTTTTACACCTTCTAAGTGTTTATTACAGGCTCCTTCCAAGGGGATGCCTTTGGAGGTTGGTGAGTCCAGCAGAGATCTATACTTTTTGGTTCATGCATCTCAACGGGCACTAAAACAAGTTGAGAAGAATAAAGAGATACATAACCAAGAATATCAATATTTCGAACCATTACCGACCTGTAAAACCGCAAAAAAGGTTTCGGTTATTTTTTGACAGCCCTAGGTATAGATATGTATAACCAGGAGCGGCCAATGGATTTTCAAGGCCCTGTTTAAGAGTAATTTGAGGCCCTAATTACACAGATATTCAAAAGAAAAAAAATTGGAGTTCCAATACTCCACCAATGCAACCTTATTGTTGGGTTTCAATGATAACTCAACGATAAAGCATGTTGCTTTTGTCTATATAATTAATAAGGAATAGAAGGTATTCTTTTACCCAAAAATAATAAAAACAAGGATTGGCTAGTTAATTGAACTTTCGTAGGGAACAAAGTAGTAAGTTTTCTTTTGTGCCTAACATGATCAACCTAATCTTTCCTAACCCTCATTACAAGTCGAAATGATGATTGATCATAAGACTTGTCCCAAGCCTTGATCCAGGTAAACGTTTCCTACGAGCCATATTGTTTTATTTAACCCCTATTTACTTAGATCCAATTACTTGGATACCTTTCATTCCTTTCCATGTTTATTTGTTTGGATATGCTTATTTTATTGTTACATAAAAAACCCATGCTATCCAAACCTAGCCCCCATTACTCGATCATGGCATAGAAGATTGAGAACTAATTGTTAGTACTGGATATCATGGGAACTGAGCAGGGAATGACAAGTCTAGTGAAGAGAAGAAGATAAGGCTCAAGATACAATTTCACTCTTTGAGGGGCAACTATTGGTGTCGCCATAGCCTATGCAAGTTACAAATTCTTTAAAAACAAGGGTGATATTCAAAAATATATTCCCATGAAGGAATAGTTCCAAGAATTTGAAGAGATGTACAAGTGAGGATAGGAGTTAGTAAAGCAAGGAAAGGAAATGGATGTAAAAAATATCCACAAGATGAAGCATTCTTAAGGACCAGTGTCTATTGTGAGGAACAATGGTAATGCTTGTTATTCAAGAGAACATGCCCTCTTCGAAATCCCCCTACAAAATTGCCTTTGCTCATCAATTCCCATCTTTTATTTCCCTTGTGCTTATGCTTTCAACTCCACTGCTAAATAGTTTTTAAGTTTTTACTTATGATGGTTTTGTAGTTCCATCTCTCTATGATCATTAATATATTATCCTTTAGTTAAGGTTGTACTTTGCATCTTTTTCCCATACTTTTGTTTGATTTTCAATGATGTCAAAAGGGGAAATTTTGGAAAATTGTAGAGATAAGTTGTGCTTAGATATAGATTAATATTTTCCGTATGCTAAGGAGGAACTATTTGATAACATTGGTTGGTAAGAGCTACAAGTACATCTCAAGGAGAACAGAAGAAGGTAAAAGAAGTTTTTTGGAACTGTCATGCATTCATTAAGGAACTTTCATGTACTCAAGGGAAACTAGTACTTGTTTTGCTCGACAAATTTTGAAGGGTTTAACATCATCAAAAAGGGAAAAATTGTTGAGGCAAGGTTCTTTTGGCCCTTTGGGTTTTGATAATAATAAACCTTTGGTATTTGATGTACTCTATGAAATGTTTTAGGTAAAGGAACTATCCAAGGAATAGTGACAAGAATTGTGAAGTTTCGAGGTTCTAGGAGAAGCAAAACAAAGAAGGAAGACTCAAAGAAACACTGAAAGGAATTGTCCCTTTAACGAATTTCAAAGGAATTGTCCTTCTAATGAAGCTCAAAGGAACTGTGAAAGGAAATATCCCTCTAATGAAGTTCGAAGGAATTGTCCCTCTAACAAAGGTCAAAGAAATTGTGAAAGGAACTATTAGTCTAATTTGAAGGAATTGTCCCTCTAACGAAGTTTGTCTTGCGCATCATGGAAAGAAGGGTAAAGACGTCCTTTGGAAGGACTGTCTTTCGTGTCAAAGAGAGAAGGGAAAAAATGTATTTAGAAAGCTTGTCTTGTGCCCCAAAGAGAAAATGATAAGATTGTAATTGTATCCTTTGCAAGGACAATTCCAATAACCCTTTCACTATAAATAGATGGAGATAACCTAGGGTTTGGTGTGCTTGAGCAAATAGTAAAATTGAACTGGGACACCTCTAAAGGCACGTAAGTTTAATACAATAGAATTTTGTGTGCATGAAAAATGTGAACAACAACCAAAAAAATGCGCCTTGTATACGTATCAACACACATGGCCGAGTGCATTTTGAGTTTCGGACACATCTGTATTTCAATCTTTTTTTTGAATAGGTAAAAATTAGGGAGACTAGGTCATCCAAGGGCATCCTTACGGATGAGGGCCGAATGCATTTTGAGTTTCGGGCACATCTATATTTCAATCTTTTTTTACTGTCAAGGTTTCATGCCTATTTTTATTTATTGTTATTGTTTCATGGGTATTTTTTTGTAGAGTTTTATTGTTTCATGGTTCTTTAGGATTAACAAATTAAGGATTCATGTGCATCCATCCTCGGATCCAACTTCCTTGCAACAACTTAAAAATATCGTCATCATTGACCCGATGAGGCTCCGCTACTACGAAATCTGAGGGGTCAAGATGTGGTACCTCTGCTCAAGGGGAAGAGAGTTCACCCGATAGACCCAAGAAAATCTGAAATTCAGCTATGTGACAATAATAATTGAATTAGGTTAGAATGCACCAAAATTGATATAAGGACTAAATCCATCTCAAAGACAGTGTGTAAAAGTCAATGAGGATGATGATGCACCCGTATCAACTTAAAAATATTAAAGTGAAATTATATCGGGCCTCTAAGCCCAAGCCCAATGCATGCTAAGCGCAAGTTTATATCATGCTGCTATAGCTAATAGCTTATCAAAATGGCAAAATACATCAACAGACACTCGAACTTGTAACTTTTTTTCAACCAGCCCCCCGTACTATAAAATATTCAAATAAGCACCTAGACTTAACTAAATTTGTTCTATTAAACACTAAAGGCTGATGTGGCATAGCATGTGAGATTCACTCTCTTAACGTGCAAGTGAGATTCTTATAAATACATATTTAGATATTTGTTGGAAATAAAAAATTACAATTGGTTAAAATATCACAAATTTACTTTTTTTTTAAAAAAAAAAAAATTCCTTTCTTGTATCTACATATTTTATAAACAAAAATTCTGTGAATTTTTTTTTGAAGAAAGCAAATTAAATTAATGGGTGGCTTCAGAAACTTGCTGCTAAATTCCCAAATAACCACCAGAAAATACTAAAATTAAAGAAAATAAATTAAATTAACCGGTGGCTTCTTGATGTTGGTGGCTTCTTGAATCAACATCAGCATTCAATTTTAGGAAGTTCAAATCTACACATACAACAATTGTTTAGCAAGGCTATCACTGGTGTTCTCTGCAAATCAAAGAGCAAAGTAAGTCTATTGCAACGATTTAGATTCAAGGTTTTGGGTGGAAAATTCAGCAAACTTTCCAAAGAAGAAGATCTAGCCAAAGAGTCTTTCGGATCTGGTTTTGGGTCGCTTGAGATGTCGTTTCTCTCCTCTGGTTGTTCTCTCTCCAGATCTGGTTTCTCCGCAACAAGAATCATCACTGCCTAATTTGTTTTTTTGACAAGAGGTTCGATCTTCGACCTAGGGTAAATTACAACCACTTCAATTAGGGAAATCGATATTTGAAAAGAAATTGCAAGAATTTGGGTAATTCCTTTTCCCCGACGGTGAAGAATTCGTACTCTTCTCCGATTCGTCGTTCCGTTCTCACTCCGGGTTCGTCGTCCGTTCTGGATCTGGTTCCTTTTCTCCGGCGGTGAAGAATCCGTACTCTTCTCCGAGTTCGTCGTTTCGTTCTCACTCCGAGTTCGTCGTTCTGTTTTGGATCTGGTTCCATTCTATTCCGTTCTCACTCAGATCTGGCTCCTTATAGGAGGAAGAAGACCCAAAATAAAGATTAAAAGTATTTACATTTTTTAATAAAATTAATACATTTATATATATAATAATTGAGTCACGAATGAGGTGTTCTTATGTGGTAAAATATTGACCCAAATTTGGCTTAGGTAGCTTAAAAAATGTACACATCAGCGCGAGTGATATTCACGATCAGAAAACTTAGAGCTTTAGTGTTTATAAGTGTAAAAATAGTTGAGTTTAAGTGTTTCTTTGAAACTTTTATAGTACAGGGGGCTGCTTGAAAAAAAGTTACAAGTTTGAGTGTCTGTTGATGTATTTTGCCTTATCAAAATGGAAAATCATTGGTGACATTTGTCAAGATCAAGGGACAAGATTTACTACGTGCTTACACTTTGCCCGAAGGTTTTATTTGTTGAAGTTGAAAATCCAAATACCACCAAGATAATTATGATAAAATAGAATAACAACAAGATACTCTATATAGATCGCTCTTGCAAATACTCTTCCATGGAGGTTTCAAAATAGTACTCTAAGCATTCAAGCTTTGGATTAGTATTCGATAATGAGCAAAGGGTATATGTTCATTACAATCAACAAAGATTTGAAAACTTCTGATCAAAAAAAAAACAAAGATTTGAAAACTTACCATATGCACTTCTCTAATATGTCTCAAAAGCTCACACCTACCATTCTACTACTAATGATCTCACGTGGAATATACAAATTCAAACATCAAACCACGTTGGAGGACTACACAACTTTTTTTTTTTTTGAAGACGACAACACAAGTTCAAATACCTAGGTGATTCTCGAATGCCCAAACCACATTGGAGGACTTCGACATGTTCATATACTTAGATGGAATGGTCAAGATCTTTACCTATATATATAGAATGAGGTTCTAGAGAAACCTCTTATCAGAGAGAAACCGGGGAAATAATTAGGACCTTTAGATCTGATTTTTTTAATGGTTGAGATTTAAAAAAAAGGTGCATATTAGTTAATTTTTGGTAGAAATAGTGGATTAGATCAACCTTCTCTCTCCATATCTCACAAAAGGCAATTTCTGATTTATATTGATTCACTCTCCATATTTGTTCGCTTCACTCTCCATAATTCAATCTGCATACCACTGATTTCTTTCGGATAAAAAAAAACTACCGCACTTGTTGCCGGAGGAGAAGCCAACGTTGATAGAGAAGCCGGAGAAGTCGAGGCAGCCATCGCGGATTCGCAACCTGAATATGGCGTTGGTTTCGTTGAATAAAATTGAATCTGTTCTTGCTTTTGTAAATTGAATTTGTTAAGCAATTACAAATCAGTACAAAAATTGGTAAGTATCGATGTGATTTTCTTCATTATGTTTGATTTAGAGAGTTCATACTTTCAATTTCTCATCGTACTCAAATTTGATTTATATTTGCACTTCCACTGTTCATTATTGCAGGGATTTAGCTTCAAGATTAGCAATGAAAATTTTATTTTCAAGATTTGTATATAAATCTCCCAACCATTCAAACACAAAGAAGAACGAGTAAAGCCAACGAAGTTGGTCGATCTGGTGGTTATATTCGATTATTGAACTTACATATTCTAATTATTTTGTATACATGTTCAATTCTGTAAACTTAATATTCAGATATATTGTAATCATGTTCAGGGTTGTTACTTAATATTCGATTGCGTAGTTTGTTTGTTCAAGATTTGAACTCGTATATTCAAATATAATTACAATTAAATACATGACTTCTACAATGACACATTCGAGAATGTATTATTAATATTAGTTTACAAATATTGGCTTGTTCAGTATTTAAACTAACATATTCAGACTTGCACATGACTACTACAACGACATATTCGAGAATGTGTTTTTAATGTTCGTTTATATATATTGGTCTGTTCGATATTTAAACTATCATATTCAAATATTAGCACATGATTACCACAACGATATATTCAAAAATGTGTTCTTAATATTCACTTACACACATTGATTTGTTCAATATTTAAACTAACGTATTCAAGTATAAACACATTACAACTAATACACTGACATATTCGAGAATGTCTTCTTAATATTCGATTACATATATTGGTTTGTTCAATATGTAAACTGACATATTCAGATATAAAAAAATGACTATTGCATCGACATATTCGAAAATGTAATCTTAATATTCAGTTACACATATTGCTTTGTTCAATATTTAAACTAACGTATTCAAATATGAACTCAAATATACTACAATTCGAGAATGTGTTTTAATATTCCTTTACACATATTAACTTTTTTAATTATGGCATGAATCTCCTAAATTTTAGCAACAAAATAAGCTTAATTAATTTTTCAAATCTTGTTTGAATAGATAAATATTACGCCGGTTACAAATTTGTTAATATGAGATTTTTTTTAGATTTTCTCTCTTTTTTAAAAAAATTCCACCCCCTTTATTTTCGGACCTTCCTTTTTAATTTCAATCAGATAATTCTCTCCCTAATTAATGTATAATGGACCCTCAAATCTCACCCTTAAATTACTCCCATCTGACGCCTCATATTCGTTCCCCCATTTTTCTACAAGAGCCGTTTCTCTTGAACCCTCCCCTATATATATATATATATATATATATATATATATATATATATATATATATATATATATATATATATATATATATATAGTATAAAGATCTGGTAGAAAGCTCTTTAGAGTAGAAAGTGAGTGTCATTATGGACCATTAGATGAGGAGATTTTAATGTTCCAGATCAGCCTAAAATAGATACACCGGTAGAATATGAGCGTGTATCATGCTATTATACCTATTAGGCGGATTTCACGGGGGTTAAAATTTTCAGTTTCTACATCTTTTTATATCTAATTTATACCGCTTTATATCGTTCTCCTTCTAAAATCCAGATCTGGCGATTCTGATGCACCCGTTCGGATCTGAAATCACGATTGAATTGTCGGCCTCACATGTTCGTTTCTCTTGTTCTCTGGTACGAACTCGTCTATTTTTTTTTGTTGATTACGAACTCGTCTATAGAGTGTACATATTGTGGTGAATCGATGAGTTGCCTATAATACTGTGCTGAATTCATATTGTTAATTTATACCGCTTTTTTCCCTCTTGTTCTCTGGTACTGTTCTTGTTACAAATTCCTCAATTTTTGTTTTATATAATTTACCCTTTTCTTTTGTTATTGTTTTCATTAATCCAAGATCATTCGAAATAGATAGATCAAAGAAGTTGGATATGATCATTACACTTATCTAGGGGAGAGCATTTAAAAATTACTAGTCGTCCCCGTCGTGCCCTGCACGACTATGACTCGATATTTTTTAGATATACTATAACGAGATATTAATAAATAAAAATATAATATAAATATTTGTGAATTGGTGATTTATATAAATTGTAAGAAAAAGCATAATTCTAAATTAAAGATTTTGATAGCAAAAATGAAAATAATGGGACATTTAATATGGATTAGCAAATAAAATTGACTTGACATGTACATATATTATCAAAAAAACATTACCGGGAAATTATAATTGAAAATTACAATTGTAATTGGCTAGATTTGTATGTAAATTATCAAAAAAATCAAAATTGAAAATTCAAAGATATATCATAATTGAAATTTAAAGATTTGGGAACAAAAAGATTCGATCCTCTCTAAATATCATAATGGGAAAAAAATATAGATTAACAAACAAAATTTGACTTGATTTGTACATATATTGTAAAACCGTAACTCATTTTTTCTAAAAAAAATATCGGCAATGCTGATTTTTGATGTAAATTCGTCCTTCCCTCACTATGAATATATTTTACCTTTTCAAAAAAAAACATTTTTCTATATATTTATTATGATTCATTTTTTTAATACCGTAACTTATATTAGAAAAGTCAAAACATTATAAGGTTGTCGAAAATATATTAAGATTATCTCTAGACATATCTATTCTAATTCTTTTTTTAGAAAATATGTTAATTGTTAAATTTTCTGTTCAATTTATTCGTTATGTACGTATGGTCATATGAATCCATAACAATTTATTATTAATTTTGTAATTTAAAAATATTATAGGATAAGATCTCGGTCTATATTTATGTGAGTTTTTTTATATTATATTAGAGAGTTGTTAGGATCATGAAGATATGTTAAAATCTTATCCTATAAAATACATAAAAAAAATATTTTTATGTTAATTTTATGGAAATTAATTTTTACGAATAATTTTTTATTTTGTTAGAAAATAGGTTAACTGTTAATTTTGTTGTTCAATATATTCGTTATGTACTTACATATATGATCATATCATATATATGGATCATTAACAATATATTATTAATTTTGTAGTTAAAAAATATTATAGGATAAGATCTCGGTATATATTTATAGGAGTTTTTTTTGGTAGATTATATTGAAGAGTTGTTAGGATCATAAAGATATGGTAAGAAATATTTTTATATGTAAATTTCACGAAATATGTAATTAAATTTCCAAAAAAACATTATTGTAATCCAATATTAAAAAATTAAAAAATTGATTGAGATTTGTAGATTATGTGGCAATATGATGTGTACATAACATATGAGTGACATGGAAAAATTTTGACATGTGGACTATGACATGGAATATTTATAAAGACGTCTAAATTATAAGAAAATGACACGTGTAAAAATCTGAGGTGACTTAATATAGGATCGACATGTGGCGAAATCCTAGGTGGCGTAATGAGAAGGCCCCAAACCTTATTGCTTTTATATATATAGTAGATTGGGTAAGTAGTTTCTTTTTTTTAACCAACTAATGTCATTGAATTTATGGGCTTTTGATTATTTTTGGTTGTTGATTGAGTAATATTGATCTATATTTATAAATATTTGATAATTTGTATATATTAATTTTTATATTCTATATTTTGTTAGTGATATTCATTGTAGTAAAAATAGATATTCACAAAATTAGATAGGAATATTCCTTGTAATTGATTTGTGGAATTCTTCATTAAAAATAATATTTACTGTAATCAGCAATGATATTCATATAATTAGGCAGTACTATGGCATACTAGTAATTGAATTATGGCATACTAGTCATTAAAAATGATCGATGTGTATTTTTTTAGAGATTTTATGTATTCTTATGAATATTTATCTACTTTTTTTTAAGGTCACAAATGGTGTGAAAATATCGAAGAAGTGGAGGAAGATGAAGACTAGCTACATAAGGGATAGGGATTTTAATCTTAAAATTCTATTTTTTATCCGTGAGATTTGTACTTGGGTGATAATATTCACCATATTAGCTAGTGATATTCATATAAGTGGGTGGTTATATTCACTATATTAGATAGTGATAGTCATGTAACTAGGTGATTATATTCACAACAATATTTAGTGATATTCATGTAATTGGGTGATCATATTCACCGTAATAGATAATGATATTCATGTAATTGAATGGTGATATTCTTATCATTAAATGACGATATTTATGTAGGTTTTCAATTCAGGTTGTACGTATTGTTATATAAATTAATATTCACAATTTTATATAGCAATATTCATTGAAGTTGACATGGTTGTCGAAACTATAATGTGATTATACAGTTACTCGTGTTGATTATATTCATTATAACAAAAGTAGATATTCATTTAATATTACGCCGATATTCATTGGACATTCTACGAAAATGGAAATGCGCGCATTGTTTGTTACGTTGGTATTCATTTGATAAGCTACTAGAATGAAGATCAAAGAATTACGTCAATATTAATTAATTAAAGAGAATACTAGAGAGAATCCGTATTAAAAATATATCAATAATATTTAATTAATAAAAGAGGAAAGAAGAAATAAAAAAAATTATGTTAATATCATATTTATCTCCTCTCAAATGTTTTATTTTTTTATTTTTTTCAATAAAGTAACAACCCTATATTTTAGGAAATTACTCCTAATCAAATCTCTTAATTTTAATCCTATAAATCTCTCCCCACATTAAAAAGAAAAACACCCTCATATCTAGCCATTAATTATTCTAATCTAACGCACTATATTCACCCTCACTTTCCACTATAAAAAGCTTTCTACCATATATATATATATATATGAGGCACTTCTAGGGACGTTAACATCAATCTAGTCAACTATGCCACGGTAACCAAGCATGTTTTGGACCTTCTCATACAAACTGAAGCTACGGAAAGCATCTCGTAATATATGCAATCTCTTGGAAAGGATGCATAGAAGACTGTCCTCAGAGGTCTCAAGTCTGGACACCATTGAAAGCACAAAAATCTTTAAGAGTTGTAGAAGTAAAAGAGTAAAAGAGACCTGTTTTACTCGACTGCTTAACAAATGCACATGGTAAGGAACTTGATGTTGAAAAAAACATAAATAAAGGGAAGAAAACTCAAACACAGCACTGATACCAGAACATTAAGCACAATAATCCTTACTCCTGCTGAAAAAGGAGAATAACAACTCTTGATTGATGTTCTGAATTACAACCCAGCAAAACCATGTTTCTGTAAACAAAAATGTTTCCAACACAACTCCAAGACAAACTTCATTTTAGTAGAAGAAACCAAGCACTTTACCACCAACATTCTTTCTCCTGGCCTCTTCATGGTCCATAATTCCAGCAGAGGTGGTCAAGACAATGTACCCAAACTGCAGATTTCAAAAATTCATAATCAGCACAAATTCAAGTACTTTATTCAGATTGATAGTGCAGCATTCAATTATCAATTGCCCAACCATTTGATTTGAACCTAATAATCCAGTCTTTACCTGTCTAGATGGAAGCAACCTAGCAGTCCAGGATTCGATTTCTTTCACACCTACGTCAAATCGAGGGCTGATGACTCCACACTTGTTCAGCCTTCCATTCAACTCGACCACAATCTTTCCAGATCTGTGGTCATCAACATACTCGAACTCTCCGATGTAACCTATAGTAGCACAATCGAAGAGATGAGAAAACATTGGTAATCAATGATCCACATAAATACAAAAGACACATTACGAATTCATTCATACCATGCTTTTGCATCACCAAAAGAAACTTGACAATGACCTTTGATGACGGTCTGATCAAGACCTGGCGCTTCCCCCTCTTCTCAGCATTGTACATGCTCTTTAGAGCATCATTCAGCACGCTAACTCTCACCATTTTTCCTCAAACTGCTAACAGGATATACAGGTAATTTGTAAATAAATGCACAGACAACCAATTAGCAACAACAGCATTAATTTGATCACTCAATTCTCATGAGTAAAAGTGCATGAGTCTGGGATTAAAGTTCAATCTTTTAGACTTTGCTCAATCGAACTAAGGAAGAAATTTTAAACCAAGCAGCCCGTATGAGGAAAAAATGAAACACAACAAACATATCATATCGATTCCGTGTTTCTCAGCGGTCCAACAACACCGAATTGAAGAAATGAATATGAATTTAAGTTTCAGCATCCACAGCTGATACTTGTATACATCTCAACTCACAACCATTAAAATCAGATTGCAATGAATTGCACAGACTGACAGTATAACAAAAATCAAATTGAATACTAATTTAAGATCGGGTACCTGAGAGGCAAAGGAGAGAATCCGAGATCTACTACACACCTCAAGCTCTCAATCGAAGGGGAAGGGGAAGGGAAATGTAAGGGCGCAAGTACTAGGGTTTAAAAATGGGAGAAATTACAAACCCTAGTCTGTCGAGACATTTTCAACTTCCTCTAATTGGGCTAGCCCAAATAAAATATATATTGGGCCAACTCTGGCCCAATATATATTAGACTCGCTCAGCACTCTTACTAATAAACACTAAGAAATTTAAAAATTATAAAAAAACGACCCATGTATTATGAAATTTGGAGAATATTTACAAAATCCGATATGATTTCCTTGATTATTTACCGGATCATACATCCTATTTATAGGTTAAATAAATTTGGTTGATCTTGTCGTATGAAGACGAAAGATATGAAGGTCGTAAGGGTCATCAACGTCGTACGGCTATCAAGCTGTATGGGCCAAAGACTACTAAGTACAAAACAGTATAAATACATAATACAAAAGAGATGATTAATTATCTCTTAACACTCTCCCTTTAATATCCATCTTTTCATTTGGGGTATGTATATGCTTCCCGTTAAAAAAATTGGCTAGGAAAACCTAGTGAGATAAAAACCAATGCACGGGGAAAAAGAGTATAGTTTGTCTTATACGCTTTCATACTATTGTCTCATCAAAAAAACTTGGTTAGGTGAAACCCAATGGGGAAAAACCTAAATAAGGAAAAAGGAGTGTAATGCGTATAATTTCTTCACCTAAAATCAACGTACTTCTCGAAATTTGTGAATTCCGATCTTGTACTTGTAACATTTTCATTTGATCGTATTTGGTGGATTTCGATCTTGCCCTCCTTTTCTAGATCGTGAATTGAGAATAGTTTTGGCGAAATGTGCTTCATCTCATCTCCTTTGATATAACCCCTTTTGACTTGTTTGACACGAGTAGAATTTTCTTCATATATCATGGTTAGATTATTGATCTAATTTTACATTCTTTTTGTATATATCTAATATTAGACGTTAACTAGGCACATCTCTTCATGATTCATAAAGAGCAAATAATGAGAAGAGTAAACCCTAAATCCTAACCCCCATAAACCCCTTTAAATAGACACCCTTATTAATGAGAAGGGTAGTTGTCTCTCATTTTCTAAGAATTTTCTTTGTTCAGTCTTTTCGTTGTTTTAGGTCAAAAAGCAATTTTTGTGACGAAATATTATGCGGAGGGAAAAGAAGTAGATAGAATAGAGAAAGATGATAACCAAAAAGTGATTTGTTATTATTTGAATTGATTATAGTATTTTTTTTTAAGCCGATCAATCTTAGATCGATACTCAATTTTGGAAGAAAGAGATTGTTATCAATGGTGAGGTGGGATTGCTTTATCTCCTCCCTATATCTCGTCCTTCCATTATTAGGGTTTTATTATCTAATTTCTTTTAAGAGTGGAACGGGTCTCTATTTTAATTTTTAAAAATTTTAATGTTGCAAACTATTTCTACGAATGTTGTTGCATAGCATGTCCCATCTTATTTCATAGCTTAATTATCCTTTTCAAAATTTCAATCTCTTCAAAATTAGATCGGCCTAACTTCATATTTCAAGTCAAAGGTACAAAATACATTACAGCTATTGTGCATGTACCATGCGTCGTTGAAGATGACAAACAATGGTGATCGTCTAGAGTCTAGACTATTGTGTCAATTGCCACTAATCCAATGGGTAGGTTTGTTTTTGTTATACAAATTAAATTAATTGACTGGATTTTATAAATTATACCACCAATAAATCATATCACATTTTTTCAGACAAACCATTTTTCTAACACTAAGAGAAACTTCCAACCCTTGCCACTTTCTGCTAGATGTTCACGTAATCAATTAAACACATCTAGGATGGTAATTGAATTGAATCGAGCCGAGCTTTGAGTTAAGCTCAACTTGGTTAAAAATAGGCGAAATTGAGCTCGAATGCGAGTTTGGTTCGAGCTTAAAATCTTGTTTGAATTTAGTTCATTTAAAAATGCTCGTCGAGCTCGAGCTTAGATCGCAAGCCTCTCATTTAGTTTTTTCATGAAACAAATACATGAACAACTCATTTACTTGATCAATTATGCAAACAAATGAAATTAATTATATTTAAACTATGTAGTTTGAGAAAGACTACCAAAAACTATATAATTTGAGACAAATTATATATTGCACATAAATATATAGTAGATCCTATTCATGAACATATAATCTAGTTTATATGAGTGTATAATCGAGCTTGCTCATCATGAACGCACAAACGAGTCGAGTTATCTTGTGCTCATTCGAGACTTAAATTTGTGTTCAAGTTTAGCTCATTTACAAATCGAGCCGAACAAATACAAGATTTAACTGAACCAAACATCAAATTTCTCACAAATGACTTTGTTCATTTACAACCCTAAACTCATTCGATATTAAAAAATAAAGTAATGAACGTGATCTAGCTTGCGTAATTCAAAAGACAATCAAAGAGTTATGTAATGCAGTTTCTCTATAGCCCTAATCTAGTAAATTCCGTTTGATTTCATTGTCCTAAGTACCCATAAACGAAATATTAGCTAGATGATAATTATGGAAATCTTGAGTAGGTTCAACCATTAATTTCTTCTCAATCTTTCTTTCTTATCCCATCTTCGTACACAAGCTGATTAGACCCTTTTGTGTCTCTGTCGATGCCAACTTGATTAGACGAAATATATATGTGGCATACTCAATGCATCATACATTTTGTTTTTCTTTTTACTTTGTCAAAATAAAAATTATATATGAAGAGCTAGCTTATGTGCATATATATGCTACTATTTTGTAGTTTTGGTTTGTAGCTAATTATTACTAGGGTATCATATATAGCTGGCCAGTACGTCAAAAGGAAAATTACCAATTAAGCTAATCTCCATAGGTCCTAATGGCATATAGATCAACAATATTAGCAACGATCATTAAACTAATTGCGATTATTCTCAATAACCCAGTTGTCAACGCCATTTTTTCTCATCATAATACTCCATATATATAAACCATTTTAGGATGCAATAGTTTTAAACAATTTTTATACCAGTTCTAATCATGATTAGGACGTTCGATATTGTTTTCATTACAATAAATGACTTAAGATGCTTCTTAAAAAGGAAACTAAACGAAAGCCAAATGCTTTACTCAAAATGTGATTCAGAAAGTAATTGCATACGTTGCTGCCTATAAAAAGTACACATCTTTAGATTTTGAACAACATCAACTCTGTACATTTCTATAGCCACAACATGGATTTCTGTTATGAAAATTCATATATACTTTGAAGAATTTTACTGATTGATCTTTTCAAACATCTTGTGCTTGTGGATGCAATTCCCTCCCTCGATCACTCCCTTCAGGCGATTCGCTTAAGATGAGGAACTACTCATCATTCCCTTCGTTGCTGTTCTTGCAACAACACAACTCAGGTAAAAGTCTACAGAAAAGTTTACAAATCTTGTTTACATTTCATTTTTGTTTCATTTCTTGCACTGAACTTAGCATATTTTTGGGGTTTTTTATGCAGAATTCAGCCAAAATCCAGTACCTGATCCAAGCATTTCCTTACAAATGTGCAATAACATGTATTTCTCCATACTAATCCATAAATCCATACAACTAATTAAAACATAGCTGCAGTTTTCTTATTATAGCTTTTCTGTGTGTGTGTGTGTTTGTAGGAATGATACTGGAAATCAAATATCTCTTCATTCTGAAGGACTAGAGACCCATCAAGCTCAGCTTAATCATGCAGGCACCGCGTTTTCTTCTGGATTCTCGTACCTCACACCGAATGGTTTGCCCCAAAATATCTTCTTACATTCTGCTCTAATCAATTATTTGGCAAATCTCAATTCAGTTGCTAATATTTGTAATTGTTGATTTGAAATAGCTTACGCATCTGGCACAATGAATTCTCTTGTGCCGAATATAATCAACGGATGCAGCTCTAGCAATGCTGAGAAGGAGAGACATTTTGGGTCACCATTTCAATCAGTATGTACTGCATGTTACTACTAAATCAAAACTTACAGATTTCAAGATTTGATAATGTTGAGTACTTCAAACAGCCTAATTACACATTTTCATGTGCATTGTGTTTATAGGAGATTTTAAGAGATTCAAGAAAGCGTCCCTTGGAGGAATTCACGCGGAGAGATGGAATCTTTAGTATGATCAATAACACAACTTCTCCTGATGAATCACATGTCTTTAAAAAGAAGACCATTGAACAAACTGTGCTGAAGGTATCAAAAGCTTCAGAGTTTTATGTAAATTATTATAATTCACTGATTTGATAAATTGAAAATGTTGAGTACTCTCAAACAGGATGATTATATATTTCTTGTGCATTGTTTTTATAGGAGATGTTTAGTGATTCAAGAAAGCGTCCCTTAGAGGACTTTGCGCGGAGAGATGGAATCTTTAGTATGATCAATAACACAACATTCCCTGATCAATCACATGTCTCTAAAAGGAAGATCATTGAAAAAACTGTGATGAAGGTATTAAAAGCTTCAGAGTTGCATTGTATGTGAATTTTGAATTTTCTTTTCCTGCCTGTTATATCATGTTAAAATTTGATTTCCCTGTTTTAATTGTAGGCACCAGAAAGGAGGAGCCAGAAACTAAGTGACAAGATCACATCTCTACAGAAAGTTGTATCTCCCTATGGAAAGGTCATTTCTTCATGAACTTATAATACTAAATTGTCGCGTTCTTCAACTCCTTACATTCGAGTATTTTTTGCGAATTGCAGACTGATACAGCTTCTGTTCTTCAAGAAGCGTGTATGTACATCAAGATTGCTCATCAGGAAATCCGGGTAAACTAACAGCTTCAACTTCAAGTTCTCAAAGTCTAAATTAATTAACCCAAACTTAATTATAGCAGCTAATTAAGATGCTAATTTATTTCAAATTCTTGAACATACATGTAGAGGCTAAAACTTTCATACTTGGGAACCAGGCCCCTTCAAACGCAGGTGCGCGTGCCTAAACAATCTTAAAAACAAATGATGAATACCTACCCTATAATCTTCCATGAAAAAGATAATCATAGTATATATCAACTTATCCACCTTACATATTCTTCTAAACTCAATACTTCTTATGCCTTGTTTGGCAAATGAAAATTCATGCAGCTGACGCAGACCAATCTGGAGAAGTGGTATCCGGACCTGCAAAGCAAAGGGCTGTGCTTAGCTCCATTGTCCATGGCAAGCCAACTTGTGATCGAGGATTCGGCTGATGCCAGCAACTCTAATCAGGGTGTTGTTCCAAATATCATGAACTTGTGGGGATTTTAGGCAGTCTTGTAAGACAAGTTAATTCTATATGCATGATCATATGTACATGATCTAAGGGGGGAATACAGATTTGTTAATGTGGTAGAAGAAACATGTGTCGTGTGGATGTTATATTCTATTATATATTAATTAGTATATAAATTTGTTGCAATTTCAGGTATGATTTGTTTTCATGGTTTTGCAGCTACATGTATATCTATAGGAAGATTGATACCTGCACTATGTAGCAACGTTCTACTAGCCAGTTGTATTAGGATTATTGTAAGGATTGTTTAATGACCATATATTTTGGCAATATATGGGTTAGTAGCCAAGGACTTGTTCCTAGGTTCGAATCTAGATCGAGAATGAAATTGTGAAGTTCTTTTATTATAATAAACCATATACATTAAATAGATATACGGCTAAGTAGAGTTTGAAAATAAATCTACCATATAGTTTTAAAAAATTCAACCACCTATAAAAAAAATTAATTTTTTGTTTTAATATTTAAGGATTTATTATATAATCTTAGGAGAATAATTAACTTTACCCAAAGAGTTGTTCCATGCGATCCTAACTGGTTAACTAAATACTGCTCATCATGACCAATTATGTCGATTCATTACCAACTTATATATCCACCTTTTGCTATCTTCTTCCCTAACTTTTTCAAAGTAATACAGTATATGATAACAATTGCACATTATCTCTATGCCTGAAGGATGAAAAACTAGACTTACGGATGCTATTCCCATACCTGCTACTGCGGACAATACTGGGTAGTGTTGTTGTTGGCCGGAGATTACATTTTGTATCTCCTGCATTCTGCTAACAGTACTAAAACTCTCACGTGCTGAAAAAAGTAGCCAACCTTAACCTGCCTAGGACTCTGGACTGTTCAACATATCTAGCAAAGTCGTTTTTTTTATAAGGAAAGTAATTAGGGTGACCACTAACAGTCTAGTGGTCGCCCTAGAGCATCCTGACGGATAAGGGTAAGTAAACCCGGATCAACTGCAAGCGGGAAGGAAGAGACACGTCTGAAAGATCCAGCGATGAAGTCCGCCACAGAATTGCACTCCCGATAGACGTGAGTGATACTCCAATCCTGGAACCGGGCAAGCAAACAGTGGATGTCCAAACGCAGCAGCTCAATCTCCCACGGGCAGCGCCAGTCACCGAGCACGGCCTTGACCAGCTGCAAATTATCGCCTTCAATCTGGATCCGGGGAATGCCACGTCTAGTGGCCTCGAGAAGTCCCTGGCGCAAGGCGATGGTCTCGGATATCAGAACGGACTGTCGACCAATCAGTCCTCCGTCAATGTGGATGGGAGAGCCACCAGAGTCCCTGAGGATGAACTCGAACGAAGCCACGCCATCTGCATTCACAGCACCATCAAAATTCAGTTTAATATAGTCCCTCTTGGGTTTTGCCCATTTCGTATGATTTCTTCTTGCTTCACCCCCAATCGTGTGGTTGCAGGGGCCAGGGGAGTCCGAAACTCCAGCTAGTTTCCATTCTTTAATCTGGTTTCGGGTAAATTCAGCAATGTTATCAGCATTAGTCAGGTTTGTTCCGTTGTTGTTATCAAAAACTCGCTTGTTTCTAGCAAACCATAGGCTCCACCAAGTGTTTATAAGGATTTCCAATTCCTCTTTTGTTAGCTTTTCCTTAATTTCTTCGAGGACTTGATGTGGTTTTTTGTCGTCTAGGGATACCTGGTTAGTAATCCTACGGATTTTTGGATTTATAGAATTAATGGTTGCTTTTGTAAGAGGGCATGAAAATAGGATGTGATTTGTGTCTTCAACCTGGTTATTGCATGCTTCGCAGCCTTGTGGGACCGGGATATGGTTAGCCGCAAGCCTAGTTTTGGTCGGAAGGCCGTTACGAGCCACTTTCCACATGAAGTTTTTCATTTTGGGAGGAATGTTTAGCCGGCTAATCCATTCAAGGTTAATCTTTGGTTCACCTTTGGATTGGTGGAGCCACTGCATTGTCGAGTGAGTGGAGTACCAACCATTTTTGCTTGGTTGCCAATA
Source organism: Fallopia convolvulus (assembly GCA_964016875.1). Taxonomy (NCBI): domain Eukaryota; kingdom Viridiplantae; phylum Streptophyta; class Magnoliopsida; order Caryophyllales; family Polygonaceae; genus Fallopia; species Fallopia convolvulus. The sequence continues at coordinate 44,901,142 of OZ024732.1, read as the reverse complement.
CAGTCTGTCTGGTATTTTATTGATGGGGTTAATAATTTTGGAGATTCTTTCGAGGTCATCTTGGTTAACAACATGCCTCAACTTTTCAATGTTCCATGAGTTATCCTCATTGAGATACACCTCAATAAGCTCCTCCCAATAATTGAGGGTTTCAACCTCTGGCTTTGGGATGATGGGACCATTGCCGGTCCAATTGTCTTTCCAAAATCGGATGGTTTTGCCGTCCCCCACTTGCCAGATGAGTCCCTTAATGAACAGGTCTCGTAGGCCCATTAACTTGGACCATTGCCATGATGTGTTATGTTTTTTCTTATAGTTTAGGATACTTTCTGTTTTGAGGTATTTTTCAGTCACTATTTTGACCCAGGGATTGTTTGGTTCTGCTAGGATTTTCCAAAGTAATTTCATTTGGAGTGCTTGGTTCATTTCGACCGCCTTGGCGATTCCCAATCCCCCGTGAGCGGAGGGGCGACAAATAGAATTCCAGCTTATGAGTGGTTTGTAGTTGTTTTCCTTGTTCCATAAGAAATTTTTGTTAATATCATCTAGCTCTTTCAAGGTTGATTGCGGTAACAAAAACGATTGCATTATATAGTTTGGTTGTGCTGAGAGGTTTGCTTTGATTAGGGTTTTACGCCCCTCCTGGGATAAGGTGTTAGCTTTCCATTTTGTTAATTGAGATCTGGTGTGTAGCACTAGGGGTTTAAAAGTGTTTTGTGTTACTCTCCCGTTAATTATCGGGCATCCTAGATATTTATCCAAGGCAACTGTGTTTGCAATTTGGAGGATTTGTTTTATTTGCTCTTTTGTGTTGTTATTTGTGTTTTTGGTAACTTGGAATGCTGATTTATGGAAGTTGACTTTCTGACCAGATATTTGACAGTAGTTATCAATAATGTCTTTAATATTTTTGCAAGCATGGTTATTGGCTTTTGCAAAGATAATGATATCGTCCGCAAAAGCCAGGAAAGGGATTTTTGTTCCATTTCTCGAGATTTGGACCCCGATGCCACTTTTTGGGTTGGTACTCAAAAGGTGGAGTTGTCTTGCCAGAATCTCAGCGGCAATAATGAACAAATATGGTGATAGGGGGTCCCTCTGCCTAAGGCCCCGTTTGGGGTAGAATTGTTCTGTTGGTCCATTGTTGACTAGTACAGAAAAGGAGACTGTTTCTACACATTCCCGGATCCAACCCAGAAATTTGTCGTGAAAACCAAATTTGTGGAGAATATCGGTCAGGAATTCCCAACTGATTCGATCGTAGGCTTTTTCCATATCAAGTTTGATTGCAATCCAGCCCTCCCGCCCACGTTTGTTGCGGAAGGAGTGGAAAATTTCATGCGCTATGAGTGTATTATCATGGATACTCCGATTCTGGACGAATGCCCCTTGCATCGGGTGAATTAGTTTGTTTAGGACGTTTTTAAGGCGGTTTGTTATAATCTTCGAGATTACTTTGTAGATGGTATTGCATAGGCTAATTGGCCTATAATGGTTAGTTGAATTAGGGTTTTCACATTTGGGTAGCAGGGTTATAAATGTGTGGTTGATTTGTTTCAAAATCTTCCCTGTGTGGAAGAAGCTTTTAACAGCTTTTGTCACGTCCGGTCCAACGAAATGCCAGTACTTTTTGTAGAATATTGTCGGCATTCCATCCGGGTCGGGGGATTTGTCATCCCCAATGTCGAACATTGCATTTTTAATTTCACTATTTGACACTGGTTTTGTAAGCTCTGTGTTGTCTGCGTCTGTTATTTCTCTTTTGATGGTTTGAGTCATGTCTTGGAGCTTGCTGCGGTTTATTTTCAAAGCCCGGAATCGATTTTGGAAGTCCCGTTTAATTTCTGTTTTGATGTTTTCTAGTCCGGATATTTGTGTACCCTCAGCTGTACGGATTTCTTTAATATTGGTTCTGTTCCTTCTGCCACTAGCAATCCGGTGGAAATATTTGGTATTTTTGTCATTTAGTTTAATGTGCGAGTTTTTAGCCCTTTGTTTCCAATAAGAGTTATGGAAATTAATGAGGCACGATCGTTTCTTCACCAATCTCTCCTGATTTTGAATTAGTTGCGTGTTTTGATGTTCAATGATATCTTTCTGGATTTGAAGAAGGTCATCATCTAGTTTTTTTATTTGTTCGAAAATATTTCCAAAAGTATGTTTATTCCATGCTTTTGCTTTTGTCTTAAGTAGTTGTGTTTTTTTGGTGAGATTAAACATGTGTGATCCACCTGCATTGTAACGCCAGACTTGTTTGATGACGTTTTGGAAGTCTTTTCTAGAAGTCCACATCATCTCAAATTTGAATGGTTGTGCTTTGAATGGTACTCCTGTTGGGAGATCGCACGAGATAGGGCAGTGATCAGAGGATGAGAAGGCATGATTTTTTGTCGCTATAGATGGATACCATTAGATAATCTGGTTGCTTACTAAGGTGCGGTCTAATTTTTCGAAAGTAGTACTTTCGAAATTTTTGGATCTTCTCCAAGTGAATTTGTTACCAGACGTCGGAATATCACAAACGTCACAATCGTTTTTAAAATTGATAAGCCGTTCAAACCTGGTGTGGTTAGGATTGGCGCCCCCTTGTTTTTCGTTTGGGTGTTGGATTTCGTTGAGGTCTCCCATAATGATACAAGGAAGGTTACAATTTTGGATAAACAGTTTAAGTTTAGTCCAGAACTGGTCCTTGTCTTGTGCCCTTGGCGGAGCGTAGGCAAAAATTATGATCAATTCATTATTGGTTTCCAAATTTGTGTAATGAAACCCAATGAAGCGGTTGTCTTTGTGAATAGTTTGGATTCTTTCATTTGAGAGTTGTGACCCCTTCCAGAGAACACAGATCCCCCCAGCGAATCCATTTGCCGGAATAAACTCGATAGAGTCAAAACCAGCTTTTTGCCATACTTTACTTTCTGGCGGGTCTTGGGCTTTTGTTTCAACTAGAGATATTAGGTGGATATTTTCGAGGCGGCATAACGCGTTGACTTCGGTCCAAAAGGACCTACGCTTAATGCCCCTGCAGTTCCACATGCAAATCTTCATAAATAACCATCTAGTTTGTGGTTTTTGGCCATCGAAGGATGGGGAGACATCCTTGACAATGTTTTCAAGAATTTTGTAATATATTTATCGGGTGATTTAGCAGGGAGTATAGGATTGATCAGTTTAGTGATCTTATATTTGTCATTTGAGAATTTTATCTCAAAGCAACGGGTTATCCCCTTTGTTTTTATGTTGATGCATTCCCTTATTTTCCTTTGTACATTATTGTACTTAGGATTTATTGGGTGCTCTTTTGCAAAAGCGATATGGTTCGCTTTATAGCGATACTTTGTGGGTGAGATATTACAGTAGGAAGTTTCCTTTTTTTCACCATTCATCCTCATTTTTTTCATTTTTTTTATTATTATATCGTTTTGGTTTGATTTTCTCGAGTTCACGCCGGTAATGGTATAAACATGAGTTTCATGGGATTTCTTGCGATTGTCTGTGCACATAACGGTGGCACAAGCACCAATACGGGATTTGAATTCACTATGCCTCCTTTCAGGCCTCATAAAATTGTGTTTACTCCAGGGCCGCGTTTTGATACACAGAAAAATACCATATTTCGGTTGTAAAAGGCCCATCAAAGCCGTTCGAATGTGTGTTAAACGTGTTTTTAACACACAGTACATGGTTAGTGCAGGGGTACTGCAAATGCAATCATTGTAATGCCATTTGGTAGAAGGGAATTGCACAGGATAATTAGCTTTATTCATCCAAGCATACATGCAATTAGAGATGGTGACTTTATCATTCCCCCAGGAGAGATGCAGCCATAGGAGATTTAATTTAGTAAAGTAAAAACTTGTGTATTTAATACAGAGACATATCGCTCCTTGCAACTGAATCCAGGAGGCAAGTAGACACCCATTTGCAATAATCATGAGCAATGCAGGTTTTCCGCAAATAATTTCGGGTTTTACTTGCAACGTGGGACGGTCCACCTTAAGGTGCCGAGCCCGGGGATTTGAGGTATCGAGACGCGCAACAACACGCCAGCCCGAATCAACATTGTGGGTAAAGACGCCCTGCGAACGCAAGATCTTGACAGTGATTTCTTCAGGAATTTTCAGATTGGAAATGAAAAATTCCGGGTCGCTTTTAAGTCTCGACTTATTGATTTCAACCAGGTTTTGGTTGTTGGGTGTACACCCATAGGATTTGGCTTTATCAACAGCCTTTTCAGAAGTCTGGATTTGGAGTTGAGCTACCGCCTCCACATAAGTGGGTTGGGCGATCGAGTTGTTTGGTGTTTTGGAGTTCCCAGCCATGGGACTGGGAACAAGGTTAGTGAGCAGAAACATATTGTAACAACAAACAGGCAAAGGAACAGAAGTAGATATGGGAGAAAGATAGGGTTGTTTGACTCTGATGGAGAAAGTGCTTGTATAGGCCAAGCCCAGCCAGAACATGAAGATGGAAAGAACGACCCGCACCTTGCCGATGCGCTGGGATCCGGGCCACTGAAAGGACGCCGGTAAGGAGAAGGCGAAGAGACGCGCACTCCCACAGACCATACCTCGACCCGCCGAAGCAATTTTGCCGCCGCTGCCATGGAAAGCGCCCACGACCTTTTTGGTTCTCGCATTAATTTCTCGGGATTCAGGGAACAGAGGAGTACCCGAGCGCCTTTTAATCTGGGCAGGCTTTCTTTTGTCTTCCTTCTTCTTTGAAGGGTGGAGCCAGATTTCGGTGAGGCAGGCCGATTCACGCCACGCCGTGGCCATTTTTTATTCTGATTTTTGCATGCAATTTGGTGCTCGGACTGGGCGAAGGAGCCTTGATCTTATGTAGCTTGCAATTGTGTATCTAGCAAAGTCGTTTGATGTTTTGGTTAATAAACTGAACATTTTTTTTAAATAATTAAAGAAACGTGTTAGCTTGTCGACCAAAGTCTGTCCAAGACCGAAAACCTAAATTGGGAATTTTTGTGATCGTTAGCTTCACGGTTAAATAAAACAAGAAGGCTAAATACGTCAGCAAGGGTCCATAGCTCAGTGGTAGAGCATTTGACTGCAGATCAAGAGGTCACCGGTTCGAACCCGGTTGGGCCCTTTCTTTCGTTTGATTTTTTTTTGAACTCTACGGCAAACGAAAGAAAACGTATTCATTTTTGCACAATTATACTTTTTTATTTTCCTTAAAAAAAAACTCTTTATGTAAGTTGCAACCATTATCTTCAGCGCAATATTGCAATTTCTACTTCTGAAGCAATTTTCTTGTAAAATATGAAAGAAAGAGGATCTGTCAAGTTTCACAACCAACCGTGTGAATGAGAAACAAAATCAACCAAATCCACTAAAAAAAATACATTCTTATGATGTCTGAAAAAATTGCGCCCTAAAGGTACATCCGACAAAGCTAATCATATGACCCCCTTTGAATAGCTCATACAAGCAAGCAGTCATAGAGACAACGACAATGCCATAAATATACAATCTCACAAGATTTCAACTTGCAATTTCAAAAGAGAACCCTTAACACTTCAGAGCAAGCAAAAGAATCAATTCGGCAGCTCGCAAATCCTGTGAAATTAGAGGTTTAAGCTGAGATTCAAGCAGACTATCACACTCCAGAAACTCATTCGTCATGACAACTAGCTGCCATTGTGGGTGCTCTGAGATAATTAATCATATCTGCAAAATAAAAATCTCATGTTACTATCTTTTTTAACTAAACAGAAAACCACCCTAAATGTAGTAGCATGAACAATCTCACTGAAAATTGCATTCAAAGAAATAAAACGCCTAAAAATCAGTCTTAGGTTCTTGAATTCCTGATGAAATATAAGAAGTGGAACTTGAATTCAGCTACTTGCCTGTTAAGAAGAAAGCAACATCTTAGATCGCCAAGCAAAGTCCTCAGAGCCATGCATTTCTCTTTTAACTCTCTGGATGTAACGGTCCAAAGAGTAGACTTGCTCATCTATGACATCACTCAACGTAGCATCCTCTGCTAACTTGACAGCTGCCGTTTGTTGAAGTTGGAACGTTTCAGCCATATGTTGCACTTTAGTTGCAGTGTCTACCAGGCCTAGCATCAGAAGACAAGCCAACAAAGATTTGACCTCGATTTTGGCTTCAACAATGATAGCCATGCCTTTCAGATGCTCTACCAAAGCCATTTCCTCATCAGCGCTACAAACGTAAATCAGAAAAGACCACATATGAGAACATGATGAGAAGGAAGAATTATGAAATCAGAAGGTGCTAAAACTTACCTGCCAGCACGAATCTTCCCTCTTTTCCTTTGTCGCCTAGCGCCTCTAGCCTTGCTAGTTGTACTTGAAATGACAGAAGAGGCCTTTGTCGTCCTGTTGATGCCGATATGTCAAATGCAAATGATATAATTAGGTTCCAGAACCTTCAGAACTTTTAAACTTTTTTTATAAATGATAATATTCCCTTATTTAGAAGTTGCTATGCATTGGCAATTAGTTCAAATGTTAACATTGATCTAAAAGACTAAAACCATATAAAGCCAGCTCCATCCTGAGAAAACAACTAACTGGTGATGCATTGCCTCGTAAGACACTAACACTAGCATGAACAAATGTACAATAAATTCCAATTTTGTACTTCACAAAGCACAGGGGGTAATTTTCTTTTTAAAAACTATAACAGTATGAAGCAAATCATATAAATATATGTATATTCACAAATATGGTATCACGGGAAATCGAAAGGGATTTTTTGATATAAAGAGGAAATGAGAAAATGTGGAATCTCAGGAAACCACTTCAGATAGTGATGTAAATAATTGCAGGAATAGATCACACAAAAGGGGAAATTGATCCACAAATTGCAAGCTATTAAAAGTTCTTACCCAGTTGTATAAGCACTCATTCCACTGAAATTGCTACTAGTTTCTGAAATATTGTCATCACCAATATTGCTTGTGTGGTCCTCAAATTGAATCTTTGCTACAAGTAGTAATCTTCTTTGACGAACAGCAAGATAGCGAGTGAGGTATTTTCCAACCTTTTCCAGCCCTTCCTGGTATTCATTAATCAGCACATCAGCACATTCAAGACATGCAACTTTAACTTCCGAGACCAGATCATCATTTCCAGACATAAAGGCAACCCTAAGAGCTTCCTCCCATAGTCTTGCACTAACTAATAAGCTGACTGCAGTTTTAGTATCTCCACAGTACTCCAAGGAAACTCGGGCTGCTTCCCCTGGCTTACCCAGGGCTTGGAGTTCTTCAGAAAGTTCATGAGCCAATTGAAGAACATCTTCTTTTCCTAGATTAAGAAGACCAGCAACAGTAAGCACCCCACGCCAAAGACCACAAGCACGATATGCCTTCAAAGCCTTTTCAAAGTTGGAGCAACACAAGAAAGTCATAGCAGCATCTTCAAAACACTTCTTATCAACAAGATGGTCTCCCCATGCCTCATAAATCTGTCCCCTCTTTGTAGAATCAGTCATCAACTTAAGTCCAAGAGGGAAAAGCTCAGGATGACCCCTCAGGAGATTCATGCACTCTTCATGATACGCATTGCCAGCTGACACGATATGCTTGAGAGCCTTCTCGTACCTCTGCAAACGAAGATCAATAGTGTACTGCCTGAAGAGAGTTGGCATTCCTTCCAATTCCTGAAGAAATGGAATAAACTCTTTTGGGTCCCTTTGAGCATTTAAAGCCACAATAGCAGCAAGGTTTAGGTCGTAAAGGCCTAATGCAGCTTCAAAAACAGCATCAGCATCAGATAGCCACAACAGATGTTTTAATGCTTCGTCAGCTGAAGGGTAAGATGCCCTTCTTGAGTCATTGGAGCCTGATAACTCCAATTCCCTTGTGATCTTGATTCTCTCTAAGGCTTCCTCAAGAGCTGGAGGATCATTCCGGGCAAGGGTGGTCAAAATGCATAGCTCCCTAGCAGGATGTTCAGGTACATGCTCTTCAAGAGCCCTCCTTACTGCTGAGAGGACCGAAGAAACCTTGCAGTTGGAACCAAGATCATGCTGGACACCTTGAAGTTTATCTTTTACCTCACCTGTATAGGGGATAAAGATATAATTTTTGTATAGCTTCTCGGTCATATTTTCATTTTTTATGGCACAAACAAAGTCTGTAATATAGCTGAGATTGTTCACTTGCTTGACGAACTCTGAAGCAGATTGCACAAACGCTTGCCAACCACAATAGTCAACAATTACGTTAAAATCTATCCTATGCCGTCTTACCATTAGCAATGCATCGCTAAAACGTCTCTGGACCAAAGCGTTCACAATTGAGGTAAGAACCATTTTTCTCGGAGAGATGCATTCCAGGTTTCCTCTGCTTGTTTGCAGTATCACTGCAGCAGCATCGCCATGAAGAACTCCAATGATTTTAGCACCTCTTTCCCATATATTCATAAAGATTTTAGTTTCCTCCTCTCTCTTTTTGGTAGCAATATGTGTGAAGTTCTTATATTTTATATCCGTATCCCCAACAAGAATGTCAGGGATATCAACAATGAACAGTAAATCCTGCTTAGTTGAAAGAATCAAATGAGTAATCACTTGGTCAGAAGAATTGGAGTAGAATGAAAAACTGCTGCAGTTGTTACATAATGCCCTTCCATCAACACTAAGCCTGCCAAGCTCATCCAATCCAAAGATCAAAGGCTGAAGATTTCCATCATTATTAACCAAAGCGACACTCATCCAGGGGCATGATGGTGAAAAAACCATAGCCTCGTGCTTCTTAAAAATTGAACCTGTAGCTGCTGCAGGAGCTCCAAAACCAGAGACATATTCGAAGATATGCCCATTATTGAGCTGAAAAAATGCACAACAACTTTTAGCAGGATTGGAAGCAACACTAATAACTAGATGCTCCACACTCATTTGGTTGGTAACTTTTGCACGCCAACCAGAGCAAGCTAGTGAGTTCAGGGCTTGATCCTCTGCACAAACTACTTCAATTTCCATCAAATGGTAACCAAGATCTTTCATCTGATGTTCGGAATCGGCCAAGTGACTTTTTTTATTGAACCCAATATGTGAAGCACCAAGAAGTATATGTGAATCTAACCACTGAAGATGCAAAAGCGAGCCAAATACTGCTTCAGAGTTACAAGCTTTAACCAGAAACTCTTTTCCTTCTAGATCTTCCCAGTACTCCAGCTCTGGAAATGCTACAACACAAAGGTGTCCGTCCGACAGAAATGCAGCCAAATACATATTCTTTGAGCCTTTGGAACAGAAAGCAATCTCTCTTACAGCGCTAGAAAATTTTAGGCTAAATGAATACATGGGTGGAGGGATCAGTGAGAGGGTAAGGGGTGTGATTAGTATGTTTGAGTGATCAACCACTAATGCCACCGAATTTTCACTGATGGCAGAAACCCATACAAAATTGTATACTGTTATCTGACCGCCAGTAGTCCAACAAAGTAACTGCAGTGGCTTTGCTGGATCCCACATAATTCTCACAACATCCTGCTTTGAGTATCTAATTTCTTGTTTTATATACCAATGGTTGTTGCTGAAAAACCAGATTTTTATGCAATCATAATCTTTGCATTTAATAATTCCAGCTAGTAGATCAGAATTGCAGTTCCATTTCAAAAGATCAACTGCAGCATCTCTTGATTCATTTATAGTGAACGAGCTTCTTTCCAAACCATTTCTCTCAAAGAAACGTATAGAGGGACACTTGTCTTCGTCTGCCCCATTGGAAACAGTTGCAATTTTTGCTCCACTTGGCATCCATTCCAGAACAGTATTTACAAAAACGTTTGATTCCGAAGTGGACTGCAACATACCTGAATCTCGTTCCCAAACTTTTATCTGAAGCAAGGGAGAGCCCTGCACCCTGCTTAATGTAGCAAGGTATTTTCCATCACCCCTCCAGGAAATTGGGCCTCCATTAAAACAACCATCCAATCGTATCTGCTCACCTGCAATTAAAAGCACTGTCAGCACAAAGCAAAGGGCACAATAGATAACTTCAAGTGAGAACATGTAAAATTTAGCTAAAGCAAAATAATACCACCAAGAAGGATTCCCTAATACTTTTACAAAATGCAGGCTACTAAAGATCAATGAGGATTATGAGATTTCATCTCACAATTAACAGTTTAATACAGCCATTGAATGCCCAATCCCCATCAGGCACTAAAAATATATGTACCGATACACAAGAAATCAAAAGGGTTATATTTCTGATATGGTCATTCTATAAACATAACCAAAATAGTAACATCCACTTGAGCCATGAAAAACTTAGTAATACAGATGCCACATAAACTTTCCAGATAGGTTCATTGGAGAAGTCCTTACGTACGTCAATTCCTTCTACAGGATCCTCAAACATAACCTCGTAGAGCACATCCCAGTCATGAGTTAAAACGAGAAGCTGGCCAAGACCAGTAGTAACTGCAAGAAGATCTCCATCTGGGCTAGGAGAAATGCTCTTGACACCCCCCTCTACTCTACCTACAACTTCAGTATTGTTGCCATCCACCATATGCAGCAAAAGAAGTCCACTAGAAGTCCCAATGATCAAAGACTCCTTCTCCATCAGATAATCAAAAGAAGTAATGAAGTCATCAGGTTCCAAATCAAGTGGCTCGACTTCAGCTGATAGGAAGACTCCACTTTGTGCTTCTGCATTCTGAGAACACCATAGTATACAAAATTGAAGAATAAGATAACAGCATAGACCAATATCACTCTACTAAATAACTCCCATCTCAAATCCCATCAGAAGGTGCAAACAAGTATGCTCGGCATAACCTTTATATCGAAAAGAAGTCATATTGAGCATGTAGACACCAAAAAAGCAACAAAATGAGGAATTGGATAAATGCTAAAGCCATAAATTTTAGTTAATGAAGAAACTTCAAGGGAAAAAAGGGGCTAATCACTGAGAACGATATGAAACGAAAAGGCCAGGCATAAACCGGGAGTAAAAGCTTAGATATGAAAGAGGTGCCATCCAGAGAGATAGAAAGACTGACCTGTGGGGTAGGAAGCTGGGCGGTGTAGATGAGATTGGAGGAAGAAGCGAAGAAAAAGCGGTTTCTCTCGATGTCGATAGCGGAAAAGCGCAATACTTCGTCTTCAGACAGCAACTTCAGTTGCACGGAGATTTCGGTGGAGAGCTTGAGATTCTTCATCCTTCTTCTCACTCTACGTTACTTGCTTGGAAGAAGGTTGTGGCTATGGCTTCTGGGCTTTGCGGTGGTGGTTTTGGCTTTTGTAGGGTTTAAGCATTCCGAAGGAAAAGATACAAGTATACAACCGTGCAATGGCGCCGCAACTCCACATACAGTCATACACAGCCAACCCCGCATCGGGCCGGGCCGTGTATCCTTGTCGAGCCCGTTCTTAAGGGTCGGGCACCCGACAGCGGCTTTATTTATTTTCAGGAAATAAATTTGAGAAAATGAAACAAAAATATTACTATAGAATACAACTTCAACAAATAGGTCAAGAAAAAAAAATTGACATTGAGTTAGATCTAACAATACAATGTTGAAAAGGCACACATTTATAGATAAAGAAATGCTAATAAATAAGTGGGTCCAGAAAAAAAATATATTTGGATCGGGTCTAATTAAAAAGTATATCCTAAATAATAATTATTATGTAACAAGAACAATTGAATTTAAGAGTTTTAACTCTAATAAAATTTGTTAGATTTAATCATGGAGAAAGTTTAAAAGAAGTCTCTAAATTTTTGTTTATGGGTTGAAGTCTTGGAATTATGAAATTTGATTATAATATAAATTTTTTATGAGGGTCTATTTTTGGTGGTAAATTTGAGTCTGTAAGCTAGTTGATAAAGTGTGTGAATCATGTAAACTAACTTGTGCTAACCGACTCAATCTAATAGAAAGAAGAATCATAGACTTGCTTTTTCGCCTAAGTGAAAGGACGATGCAAAATTAATCATAATATATGATTTTTCCATCAAGTTTTCCAACAAATGCTAAATTGATAATGTGACATTTAGTTAAATAGTGTAACTTGATTATGCATGCATCCATTTTCTATAGTTTTTTAAGAGAAAAGTCTTGTATTGTATTAAACAACCAACACAACCAAATTGATAACACCCCGTGGAGTATCAGTTGTAAGAATTTGTTCAATTTTTAAAGTAGGACATATATGAGCAATATTATAGTCAATAATATTTTCATGCCTACTAAAATGAATACAAATGGTAAAACTAAAATTATTAAGAAAACTTATAATAGCCTCTAATATAGCACCAAATTAACTAGATACAATAGATAAAGAATATATCTACATAATTATATATTGAATCCCCAATGAATCTCGAATGACGACCCCTAATCCAACTCCATCAGATCCTAAAAGTACAACATTTGTATTTATTTTAAGGGCTCCATGTCGGGGTGGAGACCAACCAGAAATAGAGGAACCAGATAAGATTGTAATCGGAGATAGCAGTTGTGATCCTTGTATGCAAAGACCAATTTGCTACATCCAATGAGCAATTGCAAGACATTATCATGTTTCCCTTGAAAAATATGTTCATTTTTTTTATAAGGTAAGAATTAGGAGACCCTCTACGGAGGGTGTACTAGAGCATCCTTACGGATGAGAACCTGAAGTTCTGAATTATCCAAAAGGAGGTTGGTAAGGATGTTGTGGCCCAACTTGACAATTTTATCATGTTTCCTTGAAAATTATGTTCATTTTATGATGTTCAACTAGTCCAACAAGAGACAGACATTTCTTCTAGCCATTTTACACCACAAGTATTAACAACCATCAAGGCAATATCAGGAGAGAGTTAAAGATCTAGTGGTTATAATGAAATCAAAGACAAATCTTGCCATACAACTTATGTTGCTAGACATGTAAATAATGCATGCCAAATAGTTCAACGCGGGGTACATACGCACAGATTTTTTTTAAAAGCGCACACAGACATGCGCGCAACGCCATTTCACGCGAAATGGCGTTGCGTGCAAGGGCAAATCCGTCAAGCGGAAAATGGAAAATGGGATTCGGAAAATGATGTTGGGCCCAGCGAAATGGGCTTGCGCGCACCTATTGGGCCGCTCGAAACGAAGTTGCGCGAACCACTAGGGTTAAGGGCAAACGCGGGCCACCGTCAACATCGGGCCACGCGAAACGGGCCTGCGCGCATCAGGGGCGCACGAAACGGGCCTGCGCGGGTCTTTAGGGTTAAAAGGAGACGCGATCCGCCATTGTCGTCTTCTACCTCCGACCTCACCCACCTGCGAAACACCGTCTCGCGCGAAACCAGATCTCGAGCCGAAAAAAATGAACCAACCCCCGATCCACACCGTTCGCCGGCTTCGGTCGGACCACCATCGGCGTCGCAACCCACCCCCGCGACGTCGGAACCCGTTGAACCAGCCCCCGTTCTTGTACGGACTGGACCGAGCCATGGGAGCCCAGATCCGGCCGCCCCCGCTACCGACTGGCCCGAGCCATGGGAGCCCAGATCCGACCGGCCCCGCCCTTGAACCGACCGGTCCGACCCATGGGACCCCAGATCCGGCTGCCCCCACCACTGGCGCGCCGCTGCATGCTCTGGCCGGCCCCACCACATCGACCGCAGATCCGGCCGCCCCTCCCGAGCCCGTCGCCACCACCGTTCAAGGCGCCCCGGTTCGTAGTCGGATTCGCACTCGAGCGACATTTACGGCCGAGGTACGTTTGAAATTCATTACGAAATTTTATATTATTTATATTTTGTAAAACAATTTTGTATTGAATTTTAGGTATTAAATTTCGTTTATATAATTGACCCTAATCAATTTGAATATATATTGAGTAAATCAATTTCGCTTAATTAGTAAGATAATTAATGTTTATGATTCAAATCCCTATTTATATTTAGTTTTTGTTGTTGTTATTAGTTGTTTTATTTAATTTATTTGTCTTAATTTAGAGTTATATGTAGATTTTGAATTATTAGTTATGAACTTATACTTAATATGAATTCATAGTCGTATGTTGAATTCTTGATTTAAAAAAAATAATTACAGTTATAATTAGAGTTTGAATTATGGTTTTATTCATTTTTCATTACAAACGTAATGAAAATTGAAATAAAATTAGTAATGATAAATGAGTTTTTGGTTCGGAATTTGAATTCCGACAGAAACGACGAATTCATTAGTTGAATTCATATTCATAGGGTGAATTTCTAAATAAAAGAAAAAAAATTAATAGAAAACTTACTAATTTAATTTGAACTTGTCGCCTAAAGGACGTACACACTAGTTTGAGCGCCGTCCTCCTCGATAAGAGGAGGAAAAAGCAGGCGCCCAAGCTCACGTGCGCCGAGATTGCACATGCGTTACTTGCCAGAGTGCCGCCTACCGAGCAGCAACGGATAGCTACTGATCCGGAGTTGACGCGTGCACCAGAGATAGATGTAGACCCCTCCGTCGAGGTGGAGGTTGATTTTACGGAGGAGCTCCTGCAGGACGACTTGCCAGATGACGTTGCAGGGGACGACATGCCCTTCACGGAGCAGGACGTACAGTTTGATGCTCCCTTAGGTACAGCGGAGGATTTGTCGGTTGACGATTACCACATATCCGAGGCCACCATTTCTATTTCACCTCCCACCACGACCCATGTCCCGCCACCACCACCGGTCTTTTCCAGTCCTCCACGTACTTCTTCGACCGATCCTACTACATCCGTGGCGGGACCCACAGCTCCTCCACTCACATCCACATCCCCTCCTCCCGTTCCAGCAGCACCCATCCCTCCTCCCGTTCCATCATCTCACATACCTCCCCCCGCTGCGGAGGTACCCCCACCCCCCCTGCACCAGCAGCAGGGGCCGCTCATGAGGACCCTCCTGCTGCGGAGGGCTTTCCGGGAGGTCCTATTGACGACAGCCTGTTGACGACATATTCCACACATGTGGCGGGCAGGATTTGGATCGACTGTACCGTACGTAAACTTTTCCAAACTACGAGTATTTAATTTTTTTCGAAAGCAATGCTTAGTTTTTCTAAGTCACGTTTATTTTCCTCTGTTCAGTATCTTCAGGTCATTAGAGTCTGGTCTAGGAACTTGGATCCTTTAGACTTGTTTCGAGAGTATATGCATGGAGGATCCGATTCTTGGTGGGGCCTCGCCCAGCGGAGCGGTCTCACCGGGCTGATTGGCATGGAGTTTGGCGCGACGGACCACATTCTCATCTCTGTATTTCGGGAGCGTTGGTATCTAGAGACCAACTCCTTCCACTTCCCGTGGGGCGAGATTACCATCACCCTCCATGACATGCACCGCATTTTCGGGCTGCGTATAGATGGAGAGGCTATGGTACCCCAGATGGATATTTTGCAGCTCGAGGCTCGTTTAGGGGATTTGCTCGGCCTAGATCCACAGACAGCACACGCACGGGCCCCGACCAAGGCCATCGCAGCTATTCTGTTGGACATGTTTAGTGGGACGCGACCCGCATCCCCAGGGACCATTGCCAGTGTGTTTCTATGGTACTTTATTGGGATGACGTTATTTGTCGACAAGTCCGGGAACATGATCAAGACGTGGATATTGGGGTTTCTATTGGACCACGAGAGGACTGGTCAATATGCTTGGGGGGCGGGTTTATTGTCTTTACTATTTCGCGAGCTGGGCAAGACGTCGCGCGCCAAGACTAAGGGATGCTCGGGTTGCGCTCTTGTTTTGAGGGTACGTGCTTCGTCCTAAATATTTCATTCTTCGAATTTGGTTGGATTCAATATCTTATGAGTATTGTTTCAGACTTGGATCATGAGTTATTTCGAGCACACCCGGGGCCGGACCAAGCATGAACTATGTTCTTCTTGAATGGATTAAGCCACACCTTCTCCACGTATGCAATAAGCGTCGGTCGCCATCTTCTCTTCAATTCTACGTACCGTTCTTCAAATGTCGCCTCTGTGGTGGACGAAAAGAGCGCCCAACAAGCGTTTGCAAACCCGCGTGACAACTCATGTGGTTTTTCAGCGTTCGCAAACACCTTTAGGCCGTACGCAATAATTTTGTGTCTGATGTGCACCCAACACAACAAATGTTGGACTCCGTCCCCGAAAATTTGACTTATCGCCTTGATTAGAGCCTGCTTGCGATCTGTCATGATTGTATTGACCTGGACTCCAAGCTCGTCGTACACGCCTTTCAATTGAGTTAACACCCACCTATAACTAGCGACATCTTCGTTTGAAATAAATGCAAACCCGATGCTGAATGTATTTCCGGTGCAAGTGAAGCCAACCATCTCCAATAAAGGCATGTCGTACCTAGCACAACAAGTTGTTTTAAGCATTCATACTGGAAATATACTAATCAAGTCGATTACATATTAAAATAACATACCTATTGGTCTTGTATGTGGAGTCCATAATAACGACATAGGGAAACTTCTTCAGCATGCGCAGACTTGTGGGGTGCACAAAAAACAAGGCATTCATAACATTAGAACCCCTTACTCGTCTTGGACGGACAATGTATTCTCGGTCTTTCAAGAACTTCAGAGACCATTGTGTCACCATCAATTCTCCGCAATCCTCAAGAAGTGACTTATCCCTCATATTGTAGATTTGTCTAATTGAGGTCACATTTCCCGGGTACCTTGACCTCAACTCTTCAAGTATCATCTTCGGGGTGGCTAGATATAGGAACTTCTCTTTCACAAACTCCTTCTGCTCAGCTGTCAATCGGCCCGCATATGGATGAGCTAACAAACTAGTGGGGAGGCGATGATTGTGTTGTCCACACTTTACCTTTAAGATCCATCCATTTTTTCCCTTGAGGCGGACCCCATTCAATTCAAACGGACATCCACACTTCCTAGTCGGTGTATCGGTAAGTGGCTTATAAATGCTCCTATTTTCCAGTCCGGGCAACACCCTCTTGCCACATCTATATCTACCAGCTAGGTCACAAGTGAGTATGACCCTATTTGGATTTGAGGTTTTTATGACTAGTACAAAATTCTTCGAAATTGCAATTTGTCTAGCCCAATCAAGCATTTCTCTTCGATCACTCCACAACCCATCGTGGTGGAAAGCAATAGAAAAATCTATTCCGACAACCTATGATTTCAAAATGTAAAAACAAAATATTATAAATTACACTATCCTAACTTTCAATATACTACGTTCGTAAATGACATAATATTATGGGTTCTTTGAAAAATATCTCTTTTGGCTCGCTTGATGCATCGGAGTCGGTTCCGTATTCTTCTCCCGATACACCTTCCTCATCCTCAGCTATGAAACTATCGATTGACGATGAATCTTCCTCCTCGGGATGATAATCGCTCGATGACGTATCTTCTTCTCCTGACGACATTTTTAAGCAATGATGTGGAATGAAGGTATACTCCAACTATAATGTGGAATCGAAATGAGTATTTATAGGGGACAATTCAACCGTTTTTTTACCGTTGAGATCCGCGCAACGAAGCCTCGCGCCAGTCCAACGGTACTTTTTTTTACCGTTGGATTGCGCGCAACACCAATGCGCGCATGCACGAAACGGTGTTGCGCGCGCAACACCGTTTCACGCGCATCGTCGTTGCGCGGCCCTTTCCCGTTCCTCCACGCTCCCGAAACCCTTTTTTGATATTCCGGAATTGCCCTTTTCGCGCAACGCCATTTCGCGCGAAATGGCGTTACGCGGATATCTGTGTGCGCTTACCAAATTTCTCGTGTGCGCAAATCAACAGCCTAGTTCAATTGTTGATAAACACCTATCACATTGATCGGTGGCCACACCGTGCCAATGATATAATCTTGATTTGACAATTAACAAATATGTTAAAAACGCCAAGCAAAAACCCATAGCCTTGGTGGTACTTTAAGGTTTTAAATTAATTGATATAGTCTAGAGTCATCAACCCGAGTATTTTGCCACAATGAATGGCGACCCAATAACAAAACCAATACTCCGTTTTTACGGTGTAAACACCATCTTTAGACATGCTCCAGTAGGGGTTATCAAAATTAAGCCTTAGACCAAGCGAAATGTTCAACACTAATGGGATATCAATTGAGTTCAAAACTGTACAAACTCTCTACACAACCCACTGACGGTGATTTTGATCGATAAGAGAAGAAACATAAAGAGTCGTATCCGCACCTGAGATGATCAACAAATGCACACGAGACCCATTCGAGCCACCCGAAATCCATTTCTCCATCCAAATAGACACGTTTAGACCAATATCAATTCTATAGGATAAACATTGAAGCAATAATGATTTAGTGTCCCAACTACTTGATCCAAGCATAACTCGAATTATAACCTCGCGCTAGCGTTTAAAAAGGTAGCCCCTTGTAGTATTTTTCCATCAAAACACAACAAACCAAATTGTACGGATGTCACAGCAGACTTCATTTTTGTTTAAGCAAGCAGAATCATTCAAAATTTTAAAATTTAGGAAACTCATACCTCCTTCTCAAATCTTTTTATAATTAACTAGGGGGTTTACCCATCCGTTGGACGGGATCAGATTTTTTGAACATGTATAATATTTATATCTTGGATTTTTATAACTTGGATGAGATGAGACCATCCATATATAAAAATGGCAAAAAGTGTTTGAATATACTCTCTACTCTTTTTTCTATGAAATTAACAATTTATCTTCATCTATATATGGCTAAAAAGTCATGTTGTGCATCATGATCAAATAAATTTATCTAGTTTACTAACTAAATAAAATATACTTTAAACTAATTCAAATGGATACACATAAATCTAGCAAAGTTTTGGTTTCAAATTTTTGGTTTGGAACATTTTTATGTACCTTTAATTTCCATAAAAGTAAATATTTCCTGCAAAATCACACAATAACAATTAACGAACAAATAAAAAATATGAATTTGACAATTTGATCAAAAGAGCATATTAACGATTTCAAGGCTACTATATATGGATTAGCTTGGACCTCTTTGAATAAATAAAAAATATGAATATGCAAGCATATAAAAGAAACTAAACAATTTGATCAAAAGAGCATACTTACTATGCTAGTCTTGAATTGATGCTATTAACGAACAAATTACAATGGATCTCGTCTATTTCTCAAACCCAAAAAATAGAAACACTCAACTCTCAAACTCCTAATTGGTGTTTATAAGAAAAATAAGAACCTTAAGAATTTGAAAAGACATTAGGTAATATAATTCTTGGTGAATTAAAATACGTATTAATTCTCCAAATTTTACTAACCTTCTAATTCAATGGAAAATCAAAAGTCATCATGCAATACATAATGTTTGGTGAATTGAAACACCTATTAAAGCTCCCAAATTTACTAACCTTTTAATTAAATAGAAAATAAAAAGTCATATATAATAAGGGTAGAGAGCAAATCAATTGTAAATTAATAAGTAAATGAAAAATCAAAAGTCATCACCCAATACATAAAATAAGGGTAAAGATTGGTATTTATAAGAAAAATAAGAAGCTTAAGAATTTAAAAAGACATTCGGTAATATAATGCTTGGTGAATTAAAATACATATTAATTCTCCCAATTTTAATAACCTTCTAATTCAATGGAAATCAAAACTCACCACCCAATACATAATGTTTGGTGAATTAAAACACCTATTAAAGCTCCCAATTTTACTAACATTTTAATTCAATAGAAAACCAAAAGTCACATATAAGAGCAGAGAGCATATCAATTGTAAGATTAAATTGTAAATGAAAAACCAAAAGTCACCACCAATTACACATAATAAGGGTAAAGAGTATATCAAATGTAAAATTAATGAGTAGAATTTCTTCTTTTTTTCCATTTTTAATCTTTCACCATGTAAAGAAAATCATATAATTTGTATAAAATACATAAGTATTAATTTCCATACTTTATATTTTTTTATAAATAGATAGATAGAAGATTCTTTGGAATATGTATAATTTTATCTTTGAGTTTGAATAAAATTTCACATTAAATACATAAACATTCGTTGTAAAAATGTTTGTCTTATATGTTTATAGATAGATAGAAGATAGAATAGATAGATTATAGAAGATTAGAAAATAAATTAAAAATAAATATTAGGTCATTTTAATGAGGCATTGATTGCCCAAAATTTTTCTATTTTATAGTATATATAGATATAGATGATAAATTTAATGAAAAACCACATTTGTATTTAATCATATATATATAAGACGCAAGGAATAAGGCCACCATGTTGCGCTACCTAAGATTTTCTTACATGTCGTTCCCACATTAAGCCACCTAGGATTTCGCCACATAGAATTTTTTATTTTGGAAATTTATATATGTTGATATTAATTTAGGATAATATAGAAATATGATAAATTAATCTAGGAAAAATTATATCTAAAAATAAAGATGTTATCTAATGTTAAATCTTAAGTATTAATGTTAAATATTTGATATGATAATTTATTTAACTTAAAAAGATTATGTCTAAAATAAAATAAACTATAAAAGCATTAAATATTTGGTAAAATATTATTGATGAATATTATTTATATTAATTTATTTGTTATTTTTCCCATCACAATATAAGCTATATGCCATATATGATTTTACCATGTGCCACCAAAGATTTTTCGTACATCTCATTCTCATGTTAATCCATCTAGAATTTTGCCACATAAGATTTTTTTTGACAATTTATATATACTAGTTTTACCCGTCGTACCAATGTACGACTACGATTCGATATTTTATAAACATTATAAATTTTAATATAAGTAATTTTTTGCTTGCAGAATGTATAATTTTTTTTATCAAATATTATATTCTTCACATTTTATTACTTTTTATTTACGTAAAATTAGGGCTTATCAAATATTTTAATACATCTATTAAATATTTTACTATCTATTTTTATAAATTTAAAATTTTAAATATTTATCATTAATTTTATATAAAAGAAAATCACTGTATATATATATACAAATAAATTCGTCAAAAGATATATGCTAAAAGATTTATATTTATTATAAAATATTTTATCTTTAATCTTAAATATTTGTATAAGGAAGTTCTCAAAAGATATCGTTATATTAAATAGATATTTGTTTGATGTTAAAGATAGATTTAAATAGTTAAAAAAAAATTTAATAGAAAAAGTTAAAATATTAGGAATAAAAATTAATTTTGTAATTATAAGGGGGGGCCAGAATCGTTCTAGTGGCTTAAAAAGGAACAACTTTAATATATAGTTATAGATTTAAAAGATTCTGTCTAAAATAAAATAAACTATAGTATATATTAGGTTCAATTATGAGTATATAATTGATTATATCTAAAAGAGTTAATCTAAAATTAAAATAAATTATGTAGCATTAAATATTATATTATGATGTATCTAAAAGATTTTATATAAATTAAAATAAATTATAAAGAATTAAAAGACTCAAGGAATTAACATCATATTGTATAACTTACCTAATTGCATCAAATTTTACATTATATTTTCTATATTAATAATTTATTTATAACATGTATAAAAATAATTTTAAAACCTGAATCGTAGTTGTGCATGGAACTACGGATATAATTAGTTCAACTAAAACAGTGTACTGATTTCTTCATATTTTTTCAAAATTTAGAAATCATAAATAAATTTTACTGTTTATTTTAGTGTTCTCTTATTAAAAAAAAAAAAGAAACAAAAAAAATGCTCCGACTTAAGAACTTTTTTTTTTTTGGGAAAAAAACCCAATTTGCTGCGTTAATGGAATAAATCATCAATTCCCCTTTCCTGGTCCACCTGAAAGTTCAACCTACATAGAGAAGCCAGATCAGGCCTTCTTCCTGTTTCGTCTTTCTGCATTCTTCCAGAGCATCCCAGTAGCAAAGCTTTCCTCATCCCCTCCATCTCTCTATATCTCCGGAGCTACAAGCACCGGTATGTTTTTTTCTTGTGCTAGTCTACTGTCGGTTGATGTGTGATTATATGCTGTGAGCCTTTCGCCTGAATCTCATTTGGTCCTGATCACTCTTTCTTTATCGTTATGCTTCTATATTTTTTGTATAATTTGTGGTGTTGATTGAATTGTGCATTCCTCTGAAAGTTTTTGCAATTTAGGGTTTCATAGGAATAGTATTGGTTGGTGCTGAAATTGTGCATTCGTCTGAAATTGCTATGCTTTAATTGGTACTGCTATTCTTTAGTGATTATACATACCAATTGCTTGGATTTGCCCTCATTTTCCTTTGTGGTTTAGCATTTTGATTGGATTTTGAATGTGTATTAAATAGCACTCACAAGTCACACCTTCTGTAGTTGTGTTAAATCTAATTATAGGTATATGACAACTTTCTTACTCTCTTCTTTATTTCACCTGCATTCTTTCTGCTGTTACTTCGTTTCTAGAGTTAATTCTTAGGTATTATTTTGAGTTGTTAAGAGTTTTGCATGACTCTAATGCTTTGGATAAGAGGATTTCTTTGAACCCAATGCAGAAGCACTTTCCTTTTCTTCTAGTTAACTTTCTTGATTTTAATTTGGTCAATTTTCCTTCCTAATATTGCTTTTCTACTATCCTCTGTACATGGTTGTTACAATCTTGACAGAGAAATCCTTTGATACCTGGCTTTTGATGACAATTTGGGCAGTGGTTGGATGATCTGAGGCTTTTGGTTGGTTTAGCCTGGTTTCAACTCTTGTTTATTGGACTTTGAAGAGTGAGACTTGATGTTGTGACTCACCTTGCATCTGAAAGTTCAGCTGTAATTTCCTGCCTGTGACATTGTGCTTTGAATTAAGTGTTATTCTCTACTCTCTAGGACACTGCATATATGTGAAGGAGTTGCAATTTGATAAGAATCAACTGGCAGCTTGAAGTTGATATCAGATGGGGAAGCCTCTATTCTATGAGATATTAGAAAAGCCTGTGACAAGCTGCATTATAGGACTATGCACTGCAATTTGGTTTTACATACAGAAGAAAAACGTCGGTTACTCACAAGTGGGTTTGAGTTATGAAACGGCTCTAGAAGGACATCATTGGAGGATAATAACATCTGCTTTCTCTCATATAAGTGTGATTCATCTTGTGTTTAATATGAGTGCCCTGTGGAGTCTTGGAATCGTGGAACAATTAGGCCATATGGGTCTTGGAGCTCAATTTTACCTCCATTATACCCTTGTCTTAGTTATTTTGTCTGGATTCTTGGTAATAGGGGCTTACCATGTTCTGATTCAAAATTTTAAGTTCGAATATTTCCGAAGAGTGACTGCTGTTGGGTACTCTTGTGTTGTCTTTGGGTGGATGACCATCCTTTCGGTAAAGCAACCATCTTCTAGCCTGAACCTATTTGGTTTTCTTTCTCTTCCAATCAGTTTTGCACCTTTTGAATCACTTGTCTTCACATCCATAATCGTGCCACAAGCCAGTTTTCTTGGTCATTTGTCAGGAATCATAGTTGGGTATGCAATAGCATGGGGTTTGATCAATGGAATGACCAATTATTGGGCTATATCTATGTCTGGATGGATTGTACTTATATTTATCACGAGTCTGAAGCGTTCTGGGGCATGTGACTTCAATTTCCTTGAGATTGAATCTGTTACAGATCCTTCTCTTCCTTCAGTTCGCTTTCTTGCATCTGGAAATGGAAGAACGTTGCAGATGAGTTCACTACCGGGAGGAGGTGCTGAGCTGGTATAGCATGTCGGCTTAGACTACATTTTTTTTATTAAAAAAAAGGTAAAACTAATTCCTGTCATGTAAGGCTAATTGGTGTTCATTCTATGATATGATATCATCTAGTATACTTCTTTCTGGCTGAACATATTTCACAAGGTTAGTGCATTGGACTTTGGCTTGCAAATTCCTTATATTTTGTACACTTGTACTGCAAATTTGCTCAAATTAGACATTCTGATTCTCTTGAGTTGAATTTTCTGTGGCAGCATTTGCCAGCGGTTTTTGTTATGTGGTTCAAAGAGTATATTATATATGCTGTTGGAATATTTGCCAATGGTTGAAGCCATCTGATGTCAAATTTAATCATATATGTATAATGACCAAATAGGCAGAAAGATGGGAAATTGATAATTGCAGTCTCATTGGATTCTAGCTGTGATTGTCTGCCACAATTTATCCGTGCATGAATAGGTTAGGGAATGAGGTTCTTCATGTGAAAATGGCTTGTTGGCTTATATTATTATCTGACTAAACAAATGTTTATTTCAAACATTCTTTTTGGTTAAATACTTAAACGCGTGTCAAAATATGATGGACTCATTTGACAGGATCGACCCAATATTCATCCTGTGACAATCCTAGGGATGCAAGTAGAACGTTTGATTAAGCTCCTTTCCATCACCGGACCCAATATTATGAAAACTCTTCCAAACTTTTGAGTCTATGGCTTCCATGAATTTCATCACTTCCTCTATATGATGACATATATAAGAGCCCACTGGGTCAGTGTTGTTGTTGTCGTCATCTATAGGATGACATGCTATAAGAGCTCAAATTTGTAAATTCCGGCAAAAACTTTTCCATCATTCGATAGATTGTTCTTTCCTCTTTCCGGAAAGCCCTTTTTTATTCATTTTTGAGCTACTTCGTAGGTTGTCTCATTAGCATATATGTTCATTATTACACAAAACTAAACTAAGTGTGTCCAACATATATGTTCATTATTAAACAAAACTAAGGTTGCGTAGCCAATTAGTTTTTTTTTTTAACAAAGTAAGGTAAATAACTAAATATTAGGCCACCCGTTTCCTACAAGGTTAACCTAAATCATTATAACGAATGATCTAAAGAAAGTCAAATAAGAAGGGCTGATAACGTAAAAGTAAAATCGGAGATGAAAGGCCTTCACTCCCCGTACTTGAATGGATAAGAGAAATAGCTTGGCGAAACAGATGAACATTGACATGTCTTTTTGCCAGAAAATCTGCAACATTATTACATTTCCTGTAACAATGAAAAAATAAAACATGTGGAATCTGTTGAACAAGATTTTGTATGTTAGATATAATAGAATCGATTTTCCAAGGAACTTTCCAAATTTGTTTTACAGAATTGATAACAATTAAATTATCACCCCCAAATATAAGGTTAGAAATATTCATAGAGACAACTATGGTAATGCCTTCAAGCAAAGAAAGTGCTTCAAATTTTAAATATATTACTATCCCGAATAATGAATCTAGTAAAAGTTGAAAGAGTTTACTTATTTAGAGGCATCAGAGTTCAATTTGAGCCAATGAGCAAGTGGCTTAATCCAAACACCATTCGGTTTACATTTTTGTTGCAATTTCTTCTTCTTTTTTTTTTTCAATAACTAAATAGGTTGAATCCCACTGAAGATGTTGATTAAAAGCCAAGTCATAAGGTAAAATATTACTAATTAATCGAGAAGGATTGAAGATCAAGATATTTCTATGGCCTCAAATAAACCACCAAAGAAATTAGAGAATATCACTTTGAGAATTAACATTAATACAGTAAAACCTCTATAAATTAATTGGGTTGGGACTAAGATATTTTATTATTTTATAAAGATATTAATTTACTGATAAATTAATATTTATTAATTTAAAGAGTTTTTGTATTAAGATCTTTCAAAATGTATAAAAAAATTACTATGAGATTTTAGAAAACTATGATTTAGACAATCTGATTCATACAAATTAATGTTTCGGATGCTATAAATCTTGCAATCTCGGTATTTACAGTTAATGTTGAGCAAGAGATAATAACAAATTATTTTCGACACTACAAAATTCATTAATGGGATGAAGTCTTAAGGAATTATAGATGACACTACAAAATTTTCTTTCAACACAACGCTAGAAATGTTTGTAACAAGAAAATTTTATCGATGAGTCCCAAGTAGAAATGTTTTCAGAAAAAAAAATAACACTAAATCATATTTCACTAAATTATATTAGTTATGTCATGTAAGTTTATATAATTATTAATTTATGATATTAATGGGACCTCATATTTATATAGTGGTTTTAAAAAATTATATTATCTTATTGAAATTTGGTAAATTTTACACTGGCCCAAGTCGGGACCGGAAAAAAATATTATCTTAGAGAGTTTATTAATTTACCGAGTATTAATTTAGGGAGGTTTTAATGTAGTTGCACTTAAATTGTCATTAAAATTTCATGTTGTGACTAGTTGGAATGCACAATTAATCTTGAGTTCGAGCTCAACAATCATTTTTTGAGTGAAAGTACAATGGAAAAATAGGTCATTTAAAATTTTGTTTTGAAGATCACACAAGGAACAAGTGTGTGAACACAATTAAAGAATCTGCTTAATCTTTTAGTTGTGGGCAAACATCCAACACAATATTTCCACATATTTTTTTATATTTTTGGCGGAAGTTTAGTTTTCCAAATCCAAGAGTAAGCATAGGCAGAAGTCGAAATTTTAGAGGAATCAAGTAAAGCAGAAGCAGACTCCAAAGAAGGAATCCAAATAAGTTTGTCATCAAGATCATTTAAGGGGATACGAATGACAAGAGAAAGAGTGGGTAAATTCCAAGTTTTGCTGAAACCTTTAAATAAGGATTAATATTGTTAAAAGAGAGTAACCAATTTGACTGTCCAATCCATTTATCATTCCAAAAATTAATTGAATTTCCGTTTCCAACCCTCCAAATAACCCTTGGAAAAACGCGTCTCTAATATTTAAAAGGTGGCCAAATTGCCAAGAAGTATTTTTCTTTTGATATTGGAACAAACTTTGAGAGCTCAAGTATTTATCTTTTATTATTCGAACCCACAAATGATCAAGTTGAGTAAGAGTTTCCACCGTAATTTAGTTTGTAAATTGTAAGGAAATATTCGCATTTTCTAAAGTCTTAATACCAAGAGTCTTGCTATTAAGACTTTAGAAAATGAATTGATGAGCAATCTTCTGGAGAACAAATGTTTTTCCAACGTATAAAAGGATGAACATTAGGTGCAAATTAATTCAAAAAAAATTATTTATTTTGTTAATTTCTTCCCAAATTTTCTTTGGTAAAAAAATTTACATAAGATACTAGCCAAGTAAATTGGATTGATTTTTTTTAGTGAATAGTAAATTGGATTGAATATGGAACTGGGTTTTCATGGAGAAAGTTGTGTAAGGCCAAACTATCAAAACTACAGAGGTAGGTTGTTGATATTTTGTAAACTGCGGTACTGAAACCTATTCTGAATTCGATTTGGGAATAAACAGAGTACGGAAGTTGCCAAGAAGTTACCAATCATCGATTTTTTAATTTATAGTTTGTACTTACTTGTATAGCCAAGGAAGGGACGTGCAAATCAACAGCAGTCGTCGGCACGCCGTGTTTATTCCCGCATAAGACTCCTCTTCACTATTATTTGATATCGACTGTGACTCTTTCACTTGCCTAAAACAACAAAACTACAACGTCCAACACTTACTAGCTAAGGAAAGACCTCTTAATTGAGTGAGACAATCGGCCTTGATTTAGATTAAAACTAGTATGTATTTTCGTATTTTGTATGGGTTTAAAACTGATTTAAATTGTTTAATTATTTTGTATAAATGAATTATTAAAAAGAAAATAAAAAGAATTTAAAAGGGTATTTTGGTCCAATTAGGGTAAATTTTTGCCGAAAAATAAATTAAGGTGGTTTAAATTGAGTGTTTGTATTATAAAAGAGGTTTTTATTTAAAGAAAATTTTAAAAGGTGGTTTCTTAAAAAACCATATTTTAAAAAATGGTTTTTAGTAAAAAAAAAAGAACTCCCTTTAAAAATATGCCAGACTCTTGTATTTTAAATCTTACCAAATAAAATAAATGACTTTCCTCACTTTTAAAACCAGGAGGAAAAAACACGTAGAGGAAAAGGATGGCACGGCTGAGGTTTCCTAGCATATATAATATCTGATGATGACGCAACATTTACACGGCTTCAACTGATTCATTAGTTGGCTTACTTGCTATTATCTTATCTTCTTCTAGCATACCCTTATGTATAAATACCCGATGATTCATCTCCAAATAAATCAGTCAGCACTCATATCAATTCACAATTCATCCCTAACCTTAATCATCGATCTACATCCACACGAGAAGATACACACATTAAAGATATATACCGAGATGTGCAAGGAAGCAAATTCCGTCGAGACGCTCGCAAGGCAGAACTGCGTCTCCATACTCCTCCACCGTCAAGCCGCCGAATCAACCAATGCCCGTGTAAGATACACTGGCGGAGAAGGCATCCGCGGCTTCAAGTGCAAGTCGTGTGACCGGGCCTTCGAGACTTTCCAAGCGTTAGGCGGCCACCGAGCGAGCCACAAGAAACTCAGATTAACCGGAGACGCGATGATGAATCGGACTCAAGGCGGCTGCGGTGTACTGGCTCCGGCGGTGCAATTGAGTTTTCACGAGTGTAGAGAGTGCCGGATCCGGTTTCCGACTGGGCAGGCGCTAGGCGGTCACATGAGGAAGCACGTGGACTTGAGGGCAAAGCGGAAGCGATCAGCGGAGGAGGACGACGAGCACCATGAGAATGCTGTAAAGAAGCAGAGTCCGACGTTTCCAATACTGAGCAAATTCAAGCTTAGCAAGCGAGTGGTTTTGAACTTGGATTTGAACTTCCCGCCACCCCTGGAAGAGTGCTCTTTTTTGCAGCTGGTGTAGGTTATTTCGATTATAAAACATTCGTCAGAGGAAAACTTTTATTGTGTCCTTCCTTGATGATTTTATTTTGTACCATACTGTTTTCTTTTTAGTCTACTACGTAGACTTTATTGAGAGGAACAGAGTTTATAATGTTCCATTAGATTTGAAGATGTATTACACATATACATGTATTAAGTTTTGATCCTTTACACACAATTAAATTGACAAAATTTCTTTCAATATCATATTATTTTCACAATTATTTTCTGAAGTTTTACAGCTAAGGCGCCACGCCAATATAAGCATATGCATGAGCGATGATAAAAACCTGTTAAAACCAGTATATTCATTCAGTA
Organism: Fallopia convolvulus; assembly: GCA_964016875.1. NCBI lineage: Eukaryota > Viridiplantae > Streptophyta > Magnoliopsida > Caryophyllales > Polygonaceae > Fallopia > Fallopia convolvulus. The sequence continues at coordinate 44,872,161 of OZ024732.1, read as the reverse complement.
GAGAAGGTTTCAGCAAATGACTTTTTATTTGTCAACTAAAATTCTAAGACTTTGGCAAACAATGTCATTAAAAGGCCTTGATGACAAACAAAATAAATAGTCTCGATGACAAACAAAACAAATATGTCATCAACGACCTTGATAACAAATAAATATGTCACCAAAGGGCCTTGATGACATTCATTTGTTTGTCATCAAAAATGCTTTAATGCAAAACAAGTGTAATAAAAAACCTTAATTAATCACAAACAACCGTCATCAAATGTCATCAAAAGGCTTTCAAAGAGCTGCTAGACCATCCCCATCACAGCTTGTTGCCACACTCACAAGAGCTCAGTTAGCACTACGACCATCCCCATCATAGCTTCAACTCACATACAATTTATCAATATTTAATTCTTACATGTCATTCTAATGTATGTTATATAAAATAATTGGATACCAACCATATCTTTACCTAGAATTGAATTTTACTGGTACACCATCTCTTAAATAAACATACAAGAGACCCAGGTGGACTTGAACCACCAAACTCCAAACTTGCGTTTGGGTGCTCTTACCATTTAGAGCTTATGGATCTATATACCAAGTACCAAAAAAAACATCCAACACTGACTTCAACACTCATTAATATCCACATCCAAGTACATTAAATTCTTGAAGGAATCAATTCTAGGCTTAGATAGTAGCAGAAGCAACCAGTATATAACCTTAAATGTAACAGAAATTTTACACAATATAACCTCACATGTATAATTTCTAAAAGCATCACTACTTTACAGAATTCTACCACAGTAGCAGCAAATAATGTACCAACAATTTCCAGACAAAGCCTTGAATATAACTAAACAAGATGACACATCACGTTAGATGGGTGCTCAAAGCTTCTTCATTTCTATTCAGAAATTCAAGAAATTTCAGTACAGCAGAGAATCAAATTCAAGAGAAACTAGTCATTTTAGATGCAGTTTTCTAATGACAAAAATAAAAATCAAAGGCATTCTCAAAAGTGTCATCAAGGGGTTTACATTTGATGTAAAGTTGAGAAACCAATGCTTACCTGTCCACCTCTTTGAAAGAGTTTGCTTTCCCCAATACAAGTGTGAGCATCACAAAATTGGTGCATAAAAAACTCTGTTCATTGAAATTAAACCAAAACACAAATCAATTAGATATGGTACCCAAAAAGATTAGAAAACAGAGCAAATTAAATAATTAGTTGATCCCAGTTAAACATCAAGATGAACATCAACACAAAAACAAAGTTCTAGTTGGCTTGCAGATCAGGTACTTCCATTTTTTATCTTTTTTTGGATTGGAGGGCAAATATAAATTTATGCTTAGAAATAAGAAAAATTTGCATAACTACTTATTAAATCAACTTCAGATTAGCAATATTTTGTGTACCATGAAGCCGGCTTGTTGATAGTCCTCCTTTGACAAGAAAGCAGTTGTGAGTAGGGCTCTGAGTATCATATATATACCAATTAGAGAGATCAAGAGAAAACAAGTGTCATCAAGGGATAATAATGTGATTTGCAATACCAATGATGAGATTTGCAACAAGGGATAAATAATAATGAAAATGAAGAATAATAACCAAATTCAGATTCTAATGACATTCAACTATCATCAAGGCCAAAATTCATAACTTGATGACATCAAACCTGGATGGCGTTTGATGACAATTCACAAATTAAAGCAGATACTAAAAGCACATCATGGAAGAATGAAGAGCAAAAACCGATAAACATATAAGCACATCATCCACCCCGTCGTCAATTTTTTGTCAAGCTATTACTAGATTTCTAACTTCCTGTATATTTCTATAAACAAGAACAATTCTAGTTTAGCTTCAGCTCAGAAAGCAATTCAACAATAGGATGAGTAACCAGGACATCAGAAAACCTTTCTAGCAAGTCCTCATCTCAAGTTTGATCCATGGAAAATCCCATTACCTTAGCCCTAAGAAAGTCAATATCACCAATTGCAAATATTATACAGATATTGAAAACTGACATCCATAATGAACAAAACAAAGTAGAAAATAAGCAACACCTCCTACAAAAACCCTTAATCATAATACACAACGGAACTCAGGTCAGACACAACAACATTTGCATTCTAATGAGAGACCGATGCCAAAAAAAGCAACAGAAATCTGCTTACTTCATCTCATGGTCATCATCATATCATATCCTGTATGATGCCGGAGTGTTTCATTCCAAGATGGGGTTTGTTTCGGAGCACAAATTGCTGCATAAACAGCTGCAGCTGCAATAAGTGATGGGGGACAAGACAACACAAGATCATAATCCATTAGGCCGCTTTCTGCTAGGAAAAAGGCCATGTTCTCAACCTGCATTTTGCATCCAAACAAAAGTAAGCTAACACAATGGCAAACCAGATGGCAAAACACATCATCATAATGTAAGGGTTCTCGTACTTGTTTTTTCTTTAGAGTCTCCATTTTGGTATTGTTTTCCTCTTCTGTTATCTCACTCACTGACTACCTTTTCTCTTGTTTCAGGTTGAGAACATGGTGCAGATCTCATTTATGTGATTTGATGGTAAAGTAGCTAAATCCTGATACAACTAGTATTTTGCAGGCGGTGAAAGTACCTCCAGTCGAGATGAAATAAGAGAAAGGCAGTCAACTAGTACTTTGTCAAACGGAGCCTAAATCCTTTGAACATACAAACCCCGAAAAATCACCCAACTCGCAAATTCTATCGTAAGCCTAGAGTCTACCAAAAACAATATGAAAATATCACCCAATCCTTGCACAAATTCAAACAAATTAAGCCTAAATCACAATTTTAACGATTCAACCCTCAAAAATCTAACCCTTAACACTCGAAAATCTTTGAACAAAAAATATGAAAAATACAATCAAATTAGATAGAGCATTACCTTAATCAGTTGGTATCTTCAATTGGGAATAAGAAACTTAAACAAATTCTTGATTTCGGTCAATCTTGAAATAAATTCAGGATTGGCCATTTTTTCCAAAAAGAATGCCTTCAAGAGGTATTGCGGAACTTTTTCCTTTACTAATCACATTGAAAAAGCAAGGGGTTGGAGGTGCAATATGCTTGCAAGCCAAATTCAAAAGAGCATTTTTATAATAGTAATGCAGTATAAACAAAACAAAACAGAGATCAAAATCATCAAATTTATAAATACATGAGTTGAAACATTGGATATTAGTACAAGAAGATGTTGGGCTCAAATATGCAGTTGCGTTCACAACTGTTAACTACATTGAGTCATTGACCGAATTTCGATTGAAGACGGAGCCTGGAATTTTGAAACAACAGTTACCCGTGAACTCTGCTTCAAAGCCGGGAAACCGCGCTTCTTCGATTTGGAGTCGAACTCGGAGGATTAATCGGCGGATCCTCGTCCCCTTCCACCGTCTCATCAAACCCAATCTCCTCTACCACCTCTCCGAGCAACCTCCTCCGCCTCGCACCGTACGCCTCCCCACCACCAGCCGCCACCTCTTCCGCCAGCCTCACCGCGCCGGCGACCGTCTCGGCCGCCCCATCGTGAGCCTCATCCACCGCACCGATTTCTATCCCCCGCCCTGCCGGCATCTTCTCCGCCGCCAGCAGAACATCCCGGCGATCCACCGGCCGCGCTATCTTGCTCCGGACCACGGCCAGGAACCACCTAGGGATCTTGAGCCCCAATTCGAGCTCGCTCATGTACAGGAATCCCCTGTCGCTCCTCATCACAACATAGTCGTGGCTCAGCGCCAGTATCATCCCCGCCGCCGCCGCGTGGCCCGTCACGGCGGCGATCGTCGGAATTGGCAGCGAGATCAGATCGTTGACCAAAAGTCGGAGCTCAGACGACATTTGGATTAGGTTTTTCTTAGTTTTTTTTTTTTTTTTTTTTGGTAGAAGGAGAGGCGGTACTCTCCGGCCCCTCAAGGGGGCGTTTTATTAATATAAGAAAAAAAAAAGGCTAAGTAGTCCTCAAGCGGGGGATAGCCCGACCCCTTACATCATCAAAGAGCAATAAATAAATCCCCTCTGGCGGGGCAATCAATACATGATAACCTAACGGAAAATTAAAAGCATAACTAGCTATGGAATCAGCTACTCTATTAGCTTCCCGATAGGTATGACGGCATTGGATGTTCCAATCCCTACTTATAAAGCCATGGCACTGATTGACCAGGTTAAACAACGGATGACTCCTCTTGACTCCTGCATTAATAAGATTTATAACTAATTTTGAATCTGACTCAAGAATGACTTGCCTGAAACCGCTCTCCCACGCGAGCTTGAGCCCATTCAAAATCCCCCATAATTCGGCCATTGGGACAGTGCAAGATCCAAGATTGTGAACATAGCCGCTGATCCATTGACCATAGTGATCTCTTAGTACTCCTCCCGATGTGGCTTGCCCATCACGAACCGCTCCGTCCGAATTAATCTTGATCCAACCCTCGGCCGGACAGCTCCATGAAATATCCTGCATAATTTTAGACTGACTAGAGGACGGGCAAGAATACTTACTTGAAACCTCACCGTATTCTCGGGTCTGTTCCAAGATGAAATTTGCCCTGTTTTGAACCACTTTATCTTCCTTAAAAATACAATCGTTCCGCCACTTCCATATCCACCAAATCGCCGTAGCAAAGACGTCCCTCCATTCAAAACCTCCAACTTGGCCACCGTACATGATATTCTCCCTAAGCCATACCGAGAACGGTACCTGAAAGAATAAGGGAAAGATATTAGTGACTTTCAATTGTAACCATATGTTGTAAACCTTTTCACAGTCCCTGAATAAATGTTCGTATGTTTCATCCTCCCGCTTGCATCCAGCACATCTCCCATTGGCTGTTAGGTGGCGTCGACGACGTTCGACATTTGAAAGAACTCCACCTCTACAAGCAAGCCAAAGGAAGTGTCGCGCCCTTTCAGTAGTATCGCACTTCCAAATTTTCTGAAAAACATGGGAATCAATCTCCTGCAGGCTGTTATTTCCTTTCAGCATGTTATAACCCGATGACACAGAATAATTTCCATCACTGGATGCCATCCAACTCAGCTCGTCACCCAGGCTATCGTCAGAATTGGTAACTTTGTATGCTGCAAGCTTCAGCAAAACAGCGGCAGGAAGAAAGCTAGAGATCGCAGTCCAATTCCACCCTCTATCATTTGACCAGTAATTGTTGACAGTCTCCCTCCTCTGCTCGTGATTCAAACGGACAAGGGCAACCTGCTCCAGCGGCACCTCAAGTAACCATATATCAGTCCAAAAATAAATAGACGTTCCATTCTGTAGATTCCAACGAGTTCCTTTGCTAATCACCTCAACCACTCCCAACTTAAGGCTTTTCCAAGTATGCGAGGCTGCTATAGAATTTCCAAGAGCAAAATTGACATATTTGCACTTCAAAACAGTAGTCCAAAGGCTTTCTTCTTCCATAACAAACCTCCACCCCATCTTTCCCAGCAAAGCCACATTCAATTCATGCATAGTTTTTATGTCGAGCCCTCCATACTTTTTGGGCTTTGTCACCTCTTCCCAAGCCACCTTGTGTATACGTCTTCTTCCGCTAGTACTCCCCCATAAGAAAGACCTGTTTAGCTTATCAATCTCTCTACACAAGCTCATAGGTAAAAGAGAGGACGACATCGAGTACACCGGAATCGACGTCAAGACAGAGTTCGTAAGAGTAACCCTTCCGGCAAAACTCAAAGTTCTCGCTTTCCATCCCATAAGCTTCGTGTTAAACTTGTCCAATAGGTTGGCATAAGTATTCTTATTGATTTGTTTATGCAATATCGGCATTCCAAGGTAATTCCCCAAGTTTCTAGTTACCACGAAACCGCTTTCCGCCTTTATCTCCCGGATTACACTTTCATGAACGTTAGGAGACACAAAAATTTTTGACTTCGAAGCACTAACACGCTGACCTGATGCCTTACAAAACATGTCCAAGCACCCCTTGATGATTCTGATCTGTTCAACTGAAGCCTCTGCAAACAACATGATATCGTCGGCGAAAAAAATATGAGAAAGAAACGGCCCGTTTCTCGTAAGCTTAATTGGTTTCCAAGCCCTCCTAGAGATAGCCTCTGTTATTATGTGGCTAAGCCTTTCAACACACATCAGAAAAAGATACGGTGAGATTGGATCACCTTGTCGGACCCCCCGAGAGGCAGCGAATTGTTTCGACATCTCACCGTTCCAAAGAACCTGCATTTTGGGAGAGCTAACACAAGCCATCACCCAATGGATCCAATTGGCTGGAAAACCCGCTTCTTTCAGAGTTCCCTCAATAAAGCTCCAATCTAAGCGATCGTAGGCTTTCTCTAAGTCAAGTTTCAAAATCATCCATCCCATTCTCCCTTTTTTCCTCCTCATCGAATGTACCACTTCCTGAGCAATCACTATATTGTCTGTAATCATGCGGCCTGGCAAAAAGCTTCCCTGAGTAGGCCCAATTAATCTCATCAAAATCGGCTGAAGACGAGTCACCATCACCTTGGTAATGATTTTGTAAAGGACATTACAGAGGCTAATCGGTCTAAATTGGTTAATCCTTTCAGGCTTCTCCACCTTAGCTAACAACACAATAAGAGTGTCATTAATCCCTTCCAGCAGGGTAAAAGTATGAAAAAAATCTTTCACGAAATTGATCACCGACCTCCCCACGATGTTCCAACAGTTTTGGTAGAAACCCGGTTGGAAACCATCGATACCCGGTGATTTAAAGGCGCCCATACTTCGGATTGCATTCCAAATCTCCTTGTCTGTAACAGCTGCAATTAAAGACTGACTTTCACAATCACTGATGCTGGGGAATCCGATATTCAAGGTCGGCAAATCAATAACATTGTCGTCCTCTTTGCTGTACAGGTTCTGAAAAAAATCAACCGCCAAATTCTCAAGTTCGGCTGCGTTTTCAACCCATCTCCCCTGGTTATCGCGGAGACCCTCTACTCGATTATGCTTCCGTCTAATTATCGTAGACAAGTGGAAGAAAGAGGTGTTTCTATCTCCGAGATTCAACCATTGTTCCCTAGATTTCTGAAACCACAAAATCTCCTCTTGTTCAAGTATAAGATCCAAATTCTTACGAACCTCAGTCTCCGCCCGAACCAAATCAGTCGTCTCATGTCTACTAAGCTGAGTCTGAATGTAGTCAAGTTTCTCCATCAGGTCCCTTTTCTTTTGGTGGATGTTACCGAAATTTTTCTTATTCCAAATAATAAGATCACGTCTAAGCAATGCTAAGGCTTCCGGAGTATCGACCTCATACCGCCAGCTCTCTCTAACCTTTCCGAAGAAATCCGGGTGTGAAAACCAAGCGGCTTCAAATCTAAAAGGCCTTCTTTTACGGTTGGACAAGTTGGGAGGGTCGCAAGTAAGAAGAAGAGGACAGTGATCCGACGATAATTTAGGAAGGTGACGAACACGGGCCTCGGGCCATCTAACTCTTCCCTCCATATTAACCAACACACGGTCCAATCTCTTATAAACAGTAGACGTACTTGTGATCTTTTTGCTCCAAGTGAAATTCTGCCCCACAAATTCCATATCTACCAAACCAGTATTGTTGTAAACCTGATTGAAGGTAACCGAATCGGCATGAAGACCTCCCGAACCACCCTTCCTCTCATGAGTGAACATAATGCAGTTAAAATCCCCACCAACAATAACGGGACCCGGAACTCTTTTAATAGACTGCTCGAGATCCAACCAGAAAGACTCCCTTCTCCCTACTGACGGCGGACCGTAAACAGCAAAGAAATGACTATTAATCCCCTGATCCGAGAAAACAGCGTGTATGAAGTGTTCATGCCTCGTAACGGTATGAAACCGAACATTAGCCTCATTCCATAGCAACCAAATCCCTCCAGCGAAGCCCACAGCTTCAACACGAACACATTTTGAGAAAGACGACCTAATGAGCCTTTCACAAATAGCTTGGGATCTCTCCCCAGAGACTCTTGTTTCAAACAATGCCAAGACATCAATCTTATTGTTTTTACACATATAACGAATGGCGCGTCGGAAGCCTGATTTTCCTGCACCAAAGCAATTCCACATAAGAAAATTCATCATATAAAACAATAACAAAAAGAAATTATAAAACTTGGCCCAAGTGGCCAGCATTCAAATCCATCATAGAAATATCTCCCTGTTCCTCATGTTCTTGTTGGTTTGGTTCCAACGAAAACAGAGGGTTCTCCGTCACCGTCGCATTGTTGGTAGCCGTATGCGATCCTGTATTGTCCATATTTTCCCCAGCACCCATGTCCTGTATTGGTGGTGGATGGATGATTTTCTGATAAGAATCGTCGGTGACCAAAGCGTCTAAAATTTCTTCTGAGGAACGCCTTCTTTTAGTGTTCGCCCCAATCACTGAATTACTGAGGTTGAAACAAAAATTGGGGTTCTCCAATTTGCACCATTGTTCGGTTGATTTACGCCTCAGGCCCTTTTCCCATTTTTTCCTCCCTTGGGCCTTTTGCTGAGACGGCCCATCATCTTTGTTTGCCTTGAAAACCACTGAGGCTTCTTTATTTGGTTCAGAACTCACAAGAGCAACCTGGGCCTCTTGGCCCAAATTCTGTTCATCTGCTTTGTTCATAGACGGCTTATCCAAGGAAACCTTGCTTTGCACTATCACCCTATTAATATTCTTCATGTTTTTTCTTTTTTCAAAACCCTGCCCATTATTCTTTCCTTGGTTAACTTCCTCATCACCTCTACCATCATTTCTTTCCAGATCACCTTCCTTGATTTCCTCCTCATTAACGGTTAGCACTTCAAATCGATTGATTTCCGGATATAATTTTCCTTTTCCTCTCTCGGTTTTCGCAGAGACATCTTTTTGATTGACTTTCCTTGGGTGCTCTTTCAAATCCTGCCCATTCCTAAGGTTTCCTTTCTGATGCCGAACTTTCCTTTCCGGAATCATCCAATCACCGTAGGACCCTTTCCCAGTTCTAGCAGCTTCATGAGCCGTCAACGGAACGTTTCCAGTCGTGATCGCCGGGAAGATTTCTGGTGCCGAGCTACTCGTCGTCGGAGCTATCGGGCTCTTATCTTTCTGGTTTTCTTTATCATTACTCCCTGATAAGCTTGCTCGGAACGGACAGGATTGCTTTAAGTGCCCAAACCTCCCACAACCATAACATATCGTCGGCAATCCTTCATATTCCACCCGGTATTGTTCGCCATTAATTCGAATCGTCCCTTTTAGCGGACGTTCCAAATCGATTTCCACACATATACGGGCGAACTTTCCCCTATTCGTATATAGGGTCCTTGTATCAACTTTTATCGGTTTTCCGATCCCTGCCGCCACCTTCATCAGCACCTTTTCTTCATACAAAGTAACTGGCAAGTCCGAGATACGAACCCAGGTAGGTGTCGTTTTGATTGGATCCGAAGTTTTAAGGTTTGGAGACCAACTTCGAACCGTCATGCACCGCCCAAATACCGTCCAAGGACCATATGTAAGCGCCTTAACATAGTCGTCTTCACGTTCGAATCTCACAAGAAAGCATCCATGGGTGAGATCAAGAATATGAAGGCGATAATCAGTTCGCCATATTTCCCTAATTTTCCTTTCCATGATCTGAAAAGCTATCGGTTGTCCAAGCACCTTAACCACCACTGACTGCTGCCAAACGGAAGCAAGGGCGTTCATCACATCTTCAGCAATCTCAATCGCTGGATCACCATCTTCACCCTCCGGGAAAAGGATCGAGATTTTCCCTTCAAGAAAATTCTCATCAAGATAGGTTTTGTGTGCCGTAGCATTCCCGGATACAACCACCTCCTTCCAAGAGACCCTAGGATCCGGGGGATCTTCCGGGGGCCGACCTTGAATGGAAGTTTCAACCTGCATTTCATTTGAGACGTGGGGGTTCACCGGAGCCGGCGGAAGAGCGTTTTTCTTTTCGTTCATAGAGAGCGTTTTCTTTTTTGGGTGTTCTCTTTAAATTTAGGTTTTTCTTAGTGGTGGCCAGTGAGTAAGGAGAAGAGGAGAAGGCCCAGGCTAGATCGTAGCCGTTGGAGAAGAACTTTCCCTGCGCGGTGGTGATGAGCGCACCGCCTCTGGCCGCAGGTCCGGTGGTGGAGAACTCCGATTTCACCAGTGAGAGGGCGGATCGGATGGCGGCGATTAGGCTCGGGTTGAGACGGTGCTCGCCATCGCCGGTTAGGGTCAAGATGTACACGTCGGATCGCTTTTCTAAGCTACACATTTTTGCTCTCCGTTTGCCCAGTCCGAATTTTCTATTTCCTAATATACTTCCGATTGGTAGAATATTAGATTAAGAAAATTCGGACTTGTTTGATTTCGTAAGAAACCGCCATCCAACTTGCCCACAAGAGCAACATGGAGGCCCATTATATTTTATTCGGCCCAAAATAAACCCGTCTATACTCTTACTGTCTCTCCTCTACCCCTCGCGGGGTCATCATAGTGGTCAACTTTTCCATCTCCTCCCTCTCTTGCCATCCTGGCATCCTCCGACGCTCTCCCACCTCCATCCCGCTCCTTTTCTTCTTCCGCCGCGTCCGTCGTCCCGGCGTCGTGCCGTCTCTCCTTCGAGATCCGATTGCCGCGTTTCACGTATAACAGATTTCATGGTCACCAGATCTATTCATCAATTTCATTTTGCATTTTTTATTTTTTGATTTCGATTTGTGATTTCTGAAAATTCGTGATTCACTTTTTTCAATTATTATTTCTGTCTCGTCTTTTGATCTTATATGGAGCTAGGCTGTTGAAACCTAATTTCAGGGGTGCTGGGATCATCAGCCTCAATGGAACCGCTAGATCGGGGTTTGTGTGTTTGCGTTCCAAGGGTAGAAGTAGCTTTCAGGGTTCATTTTTGTCGTCTCCCAACTGACTTATGAGATTTGTCTGAATTGGGCAAGGGTTTCCCCGTTATGAACATCAAGAGGTCGCATAGCGAAGTGGATATCGCGTTAGACTCCGAATCTAAAGGTCGTGGGTTCAAATCCCACTGCGATCGTCTTCTTGGTTTTTTTTATCTGCTTTTTCACTGTACCTTCCTCTGGCCTCCGGTGAACGACCTTCAACCAGGTTCAGGGATGCCTTTTGTACTTATTTTGCTAGCTCCAGACTTTGGATGTGTGTAGGAAGGGACCTCAGTTTTGTCGCCTTCTGAGTTGAAGTTGTCATTTGTATTTTGTAGCATGATGCAAGTTCAGTGCTAGTACAGTAGTACTTGTGTATGTGTTGAGATTGTTTTCAAGCGTTTAACTCAAATGCCAATGATAAATTTCCTGTGTTTTATCCTTTCTAGTTGAATTGGATCAATTTACTAGTGTGGCTTAGGTTGCTAAACTGAAGTATTTTGCAAACAGTAAAAGTTGTTCATGAATTGAGTCGATGGCTCAATGCTGTACTTTCTTAACTCGAGTTCGTTGATGTGAATATCTTAACTTTACATCTAAATGCCACTCAAGAATCTCTATAATCTAGTCAATCTCGTACTTTCTTTGGTCAAGTTTGTCAATGTAAATCTATAACCAAATTTAAAAGTCACCTAAGAGTGATTGGAAATACAATGGTGCACAATTGCACTTGTAACATCTCTACAATGCAATGATTATGATGGAATGTTACAAATGATATAACGCACAATGCATGATTTCCATGAATTATGATATAATTGTCTTAAGAAGCTCCGCCAATGGCTAATGCCAGAAAAGGCATACAAAATTTAATGTTCTACACCAACTCAAAAGGCATAAAATTAGAAGAACATCGAAGCACTGTGATTTATGTATAAATTACCTTTCAAACAATAAGAAATTGTCAATTCAAAGAACCACAACTAGTCTTTTCCAACTTCATTATTTTGGATACTTACCTACTACGGAGTACAATTCTTTCAAGTGTATTAATGAAATATAAATTACCTTCCAAACTAGCTTTCTGTAATCCATTCTTATTATACACACATAGATGTGTAATGATTATTATTACATATACACGGTCAATCGTTCATAAAAATGTATTATATTTTTATTTCAAATTTAAATAAGCATTTACCACTCATATGATTGTGTAATCTGTGCCCCTATTAAACATTACAAATATAAAAAATTAATCATTAAACTATGCATAAATTTTAAAACTATAACACTGATAACTATAGGATATTTACAATTAGGCACGAAACTTTCATTTTTTATAGACTTATATTAGTGTAAGAGCCCGTACCTTGTACGGGTTACGGATTTTATTAAATATAAATAAAATAAATAAATGGTTAAAAAAGAAAATTTTGTATTATGAATTTTTTCTTAGAAAAATATAGTGAAAAAAATTCATTTAAATGGATTTTTTTGTATTATGAATTGTCTATCTCTTATGAGAAAATGTAAAACTTAATTATTTTTGTCAAATTTTATTATATTTATTTAATTGTCAATCTTGTAAGACATAATGTAAATTCGTATCTTTTTTTTTCAAAATTCTATTTTAATAAAATATTTTCCATAAATATATAAAAGGAAAAGTTTTTTTTGATAGAAATAAAAGGAAAAGTTAATGTAAATATTCATTTAATTATAAGAGCAGTTTAGATTCATATCATTTTTATTATAAAAATTATATTTTTGAATAAATACATTATCATTTAATCAAATTTTTAATCATAATTCGTTTTTAAAAGAAAATTTACATAAATAAAATATCCTAGTATTTGTATGATAGCATAAAAAAATATCATAATGATATTATTGTCTATCATATCCAAAATAAAAAATTGTTTAATAATGAGATTTTTTATCCTATAATCTTTCTATTTATCATATGTAAAATTAAAAGATTATTTTTTAAAACTAAGGGTTCTTTTACCAAAGATTATTTTTTAAAAAAGAGGACTGTTGCGATTCAATCTAAAAATTATATGTGTCATTTAATAATTTTTTAACCTCCGCTTTAGGTTATAATTATGATTTTTTTAAAATAAATAATATAGCGTGACTTTGACATCATTTTCATTAAATTGGAAAATAAATATTTGTAGCCTCTACAAAACTTTGCTGGTAATATCTACATTTTCTTATATAGTAATCCTAAGTAAAATTATATTTAATTTTAGTAAAAAAATGTTGGTAGCATGACAATTTCATTTGTATACACTTATATTTAAATTTTTTTAAAAAAGAAATAAGATAGCGTGACTTTTACATCGTTTTCGTTAAATTGGAAAATAAATAATATTTGTAGCCTCCACCAAACTTCGCTGGTAATCGCTAAATCCCCCTGTCCGGCTGTCCTCTCCTCACTCCTCATCTCCCCCCTTCTCCTCTACGCTTCCGGCACTCTCCCCACGCCTTTCCCACTTTCTCCTCGTCTTCCGCCGCTGCGTAAGCCCACCGTTCTACCGCCTTCGCCTCCGGCCAATCGCCTCTCCCCGGTGCCTTCTCGATTGTTCGAGAAGCGACCGAAATCGAATCCAAGAAACTGTGCCTGCTTCCAAGGTAAGACTCCGTTGCGAAATTAAGACTCGCTCGTATATCGTTTTGTACATCGGAATTCGCGACTACTCTTTGGTTTCAGACTCTCAGATCCGTTATTAAGCTTGATTTTAGGTTTGATTTTGCGGTTTCTAGAAATTTCGTGATCGGAATCCTGTGGTTTTCCATCCTTTGATGTTCGATGAAACGACTTGTTCTTTCCCGTTTGTAGTTTCTCTTTTGTATGGAGGTCTATACTGACGTCTTTTCAGTGGTTGCATAATCTCGTACTTGTGGTTATGAGGGAGGGTTCAAGTATTATCTCGATTAGGGGCCCTAAGCTGAAATTATATTGAACTACAAATTCTGTGATCCTATTCAAATACTTACATATTGGTGTTGTTTCTTAATTTCGGTGCTAGTTATTCTTTGCATGATTAGTTTGAGTCGTTTGACGTCATAATGTATATATGATGCACACAGGGCAGTGGCGGTGGCATTTCACACCTGTATCATGTGTATTTTTTCCCTTTGTGCCAGACATGTTGTTTTATTGCATAATCCCTATTGTATTGATATCCGTTGCAATGCAATTTCGGAATGTAAAAAAAAAAAATACTATGAATGGCTCTAAAACATTGTCAAGGAGTATGCGATTTTTCTTTCCTATTTATTCAAGATTGAAGATAATATTGCAGGCGTTAAAATTTAACTAGGAATTACTTCAAAAGGCCTTTCAGGCTAGTCTTGTGTGTGCCACATGAATCCCAAATTCTACCAGCTGCAGAACTGTGCTCGAATAGGATCTTGTACCTTTGTACATACTTTATCAAAATCGTCTAATGATTTTTGTTTTGTTTGTCCAGATTATCAGTAGTATTACGACTACATCTGGTTTGGGTTCCCGTTAGAGAAAATGTTTGGCTCAAGCAGCGGTAAGTATGTTTATGACATTGAAGTAAACTCTGCTTGTAACGTTATCTTGACTACTGGGTGCTAAAAGAGTTTGCCAAAAATTATCGGGAGTTCAAAACTGCAAAAAGTAAATGTAACCTATTCAATACACATCACACCCTTTTTGAGAGTTGGTGTGTTACTACCTCCATTTTATGATTCAGTCGTTCCTTCATTAGTTAGCTGGACTCTTGTTTTTTGCTTTGTCTCGTTTTCATGATCTCTTTGAGTAAACCTCGATTTTTAATTACTTTATGATCTGTTTCAGCATTTGGGCAATCTTCTGGAAGTCCATTTGGATCCCAATCAGTTTTTGGGCAAATGAACAATCCAAGTAGTAATCCTTTCACACCAAAGCCTTTTGGTAGTCCAAATCCCTTTGGCTCACAGACAGGAAGTCCCTTATTTGGCAGCACTTCAACTGGTGTATTTGGTGCAACTCAATCCTCATCGCCCTTGTCCTCAGCTCCAGCATTTGGTGTATCATCAACACCTGCTTTTGGAGCTTCTACGACTCCTACTTTTGGTAGTGCCTCACCATCATTTGGCGGTAAGTAAGCTGTCTGATATATGCTGTGGCAAAAAAGGGATACCAGGATCTATTTATGTTTACTAGTTTTTCCTCACCATAAATATTATATCGACGAGGGTGCTTCATGATATACTATATTGTGTAAAGTGATTTTGATTATGTGGGATTTTCTTTAGTGATTCAAATATATGTTTGTGTTTCAAGATTGAATTAGCTGTTCCTAAGTTGATATTCTACCAAGACGACCATTTGTGCATATATGTGGAAATTGACTAGACTGTTTCTGCCTTGTTTTTAAATGTAATAATTTAATGGTATTCTTTTTAGAACATATTGATTAGTGTCCACATATATTAATTTTTCTCTCTGATTCATGCAATAATTATGAAACGCATAGGATCTTCTGTATTTGGCCAAAAGCCTGCATTTGGAGGTTTTGGTTCTTCTACTCCAACCCCATCGAGTCCTTTTGGCAGCAGTTTTCAACAGTCACAGCCGTCGTTTGGTAGCAGCAATCTATTTGGTCCCTCCAGCACTCCGGCTTTTGGATCTTCCCCCACTCCAGCTTTTGGTACCTCCAGTACTCCAACTTTTGGCTCTACAAGCACACCTGCATTTGGAGCCTCTACCTCTGCTTTTGGGGCTAACACTAGCAGTACCCCAGCTTTTGGGGCTAACACTAGCAGTACCCCAGCTTTTGGGTCGACCAATACGACTACTTTTGGAAATACAGGAACTGGTTTTGGCGCGTCACCTACCCCTTTTGGATCTGGGGGAGGATTTGGTGCTTCAACCACTCCTACATTTGGCCAATCAAGTACACCTGTGTTTGGTGCTTCCACCACTCCATCCTTTGGTGCAACAAGCACTCCATCATTTGGTGCTTCTAGCACAACAGCATTTGGTGCATCAAGTACTCCTACTTTTGGTGCTTCTAGCACACCATCCTTCAGCTTTGGATCAGCTCCAAGTTTTGGCCAGCCACAGACAACTTCTCCGTTTGGAAGTAGCCCGTTTGGATCCACTACATCTCCTTTTGGTGCTCAGAGCTCTGCATTTGGTAAGAAGGCTTTTAACTAGAATAAATTCACTGCATACATATTTTTTTACCTCTTGTCATGGATACTTTATGCTTGATTCTTCATGATTGCCACATAATTGTCTGTGCAGGTTCCCAGACTACTACGCCAACTTTTAGTAGCAGTGGGTTTGGACAGTCATCTTTTGTGACTCAGCGTGGAGGAAGTAGAGTTGCTCCTTATACACCCACACCCGAGGCAGATGTTGCTGCTGGTCAAACCCCTGGGAAGCTGGAGTCAATATCTGCCATGCCTGCCTACAAAGACAAGAGTCATGAAGAACTTAGATGGGAGGACTATCAGCAGGGTGACAAAGGTTTGTTTTTTTATATGATGTTAACTATTAATTTGACATCGACCAATAAATTGGAGCCTTGAATATGCTGATGAATAAGTATTCCCTGCTTTTGGATACGTGCTCTTAGAACATAGTCGTCCTCTGTAGTGACTTAAGTGACAGGAAAGTTGCCTGTTTAGAGTCTACATGAGTTGAAATATGTCTTGTTTATCAAGGAGTTTTTTTTGTAGAAGTTTATTGTCTTCTTGAATAATAATCTTCAACTATATGCTGATCTGCTTTCCACACTTGTATTTTATTCTTTAGTTTTTACACACTCATGTATATGTTGTATATCCTGTGAATAGACCTGACATGTCCTCTTTTCTGCTTCAGGTGGACCTAATCCTGCTGGTCAGTCCACGTCTACAATGGGCTTTGGTACAACTCCTGCCCCATCAAATCCATTTGCGTCTTCGTCAACATTTGGTCAATCATCTTCGAATCTGTTTTCCACTTCGTCCTCTACCAATCCATTTGCGGCAAAAACTTCTTCTCCCTTTGGAACCCAAGCCTTTGGGACCACAACTTCTGGATTTAATTCATCACCCTTTGGCTCCACAATTACATCAAACCCTTTTGGGTCATCAACAGCAGCAACATCTTCTCTTTTTTCTGCATCATCTGGTGCACCATTTGGTTCCAACACATCTATTTTTGGAACAACAGGTTCTTCAGCATTTGGATCGTCGTCACCATCTCTGTTTGCTCCTGGTCCAGCTCAAGGAACAACTCCATCATTTGCTTCTGGTTTGAATTTTCTTAATTCATCATCATCATCTCAGCCGTTTCAGTTAAATACGCCATCGATTGGACAAACAGCTAGTCAATTTGGGCAAAATAGTTTGCCTTTTGGCCAAACATCCACAGCTTCTTTTGGGCAGTCAAGCTTATTTAGCACACCTTCATCGTTTGGAGGAGGAAATTTATTCTCAAACTCTTCTTCTCTTTTTGGTCAAACAACGGTAAGATCTGCTACGCTGTCTGAAATTCTGTTCAGTTTACAATGTCCAGTGCTCATGGTTTTGTATGAATATCTGAAACATGGTGTTTATATTCTGTAAGCTTCTGTACATATTAAGAAGTGTGATACTGGTTGTTCCCATGTCCTTGTGTACTAAGTGGTAGACCCATGAATTTAAAACAAAGCTTAGATTATATACAAGTAGTCTTGAACTGTTTTATCTGTGCTGATGTACTTATTGGTTGTTCATCTCTGCTTCTAGCCATCCCTCTCAACTCCTTTTTCATCAGCTCAATCAACACAGACAAACAGCGCATTCAATTTTGGAAACTTAAATCAGACACAGACAGGTAAGAGTTGATTCTGACACAGCGCTTTCTATTTCCGTGCAGCTTGACATTGTTGGTTATGTTTTACTCATTTCCTAACTAATCATCCTGACTTGATTCTGAAGCAGGTATGGGTGCATTCGGGACAGGCATGTTTGGACAAAATGTTGGGCCATTGTATGTTTCTCTTCTTACCACTTTATTTCAGAAGTACATCAGTTGTTGCTGATTAGTCATGCTTTATTCCATCATTCTCTATTCTCCTAGATATCTGAATTTACTTTTACTTTAATATAATTTGCTCTAGCCCTCTTAATATTGTTTACATTTAAGTCCATCTGTGCTGGCCGCCCGGGTTCTTATTCTTATCATTTGTATATAAACAGATCTGCTGCTCAGAGTCCTGCCGTGATGCAGCCTGCAACGGTTACAAATCCTTTTGGATTGCTTCCTGCAATGCCTCAGATATCTATTGGTCGCAATGGAACATCACCATCAATACAATATGGAATCTCTAGCATGCCTGTAAGTATAGTATATTTTTTTTTTACTGCTTATATGGAATGTGTCTTGGCTTTTTTTTTGTAGATTGTGCTGACTTTTAGATAGCAGGCGGTTGACAAACCTTCTCATGTCAGAATTTCCTCCCTTCTGACCTCAAGGCACTTGTCACAAAGGCGGACTAAATTGCCTGCCAGAAAATATCACCCCAAGAGTGATAGCCAGAAAGTAAGAATGGTCTTTTATCCATTCAACTTTCTTTATATAGTAAATAGTTGGAAGTGTATAGATGTGTTTCAGCTTCCTATCTTAAAAAATATTGCAGGTGGCCTTTTTCAGTGACGAGGAAAATACACCAAGTACGCCAAAAGCAGATGCTGTTTTCATTCCTAGAGAGAATCCACGATCTTTGATCATAAGGCCTATCGATCATCGGCCTTCGAAAGCAAATTCGGAAAAACCATCTCCATTGAAAGATACCACTAAAGGGCCACAGGAAAATGGTAATTGCTATTCAAAAAGTACGCTCATTATTGAATAGTATACTTTTCATGATGTCAACTGCTTGGATTTTGTCCATTCTTTTCATCTTCTTTAGTACTGTACCAGCCAGTTTAATTCTATATGTGTTTGAGAAGTGATAACACATCCCTGGTGGTGTATCTTTCCTTCTTAAAATTATTTACTTATTTGCATCCTGATATCAAGGTGCTTTAGACTTTAGTGATGTCAACCTTGAGCAAATGAACTAATGAAGGTTAGAAGTCAGTTTGATATGATATACTTGATTTAATTTTTAGATCTATGATCATGTTTAATCTTATTTCAAAAAGCAGGTAACCTGGAAATTTCTGCTGAACAATGTTTAATGTAGTTTTTAGTTTGCTGCTTTGCATGTCTCCAGACTGTAGTTGTCAGGACATTGCTGTTTCCTAACCTATGTTTTTTACTGGGCCTTGTATTTTTCTGCTGAGTTTTGTCTTGGTCTTATTAGGAAGGGCATCCACCAAGGAGAATGAACACATCACTAATGGCTCCAATGCTGCAAATAAAGGCAGTAAGTACCAACTCCTCACAGCAGTGATCATTAAACGAGCTTAAATTTTTTTTCTGTAGTGTTTAATTATTATCTCGCTATTGGCCGTTTTCAGAGTGCATTCTTGAAGATGAATCGGAAAAAGAAGAAAATCATTTCAAATCGAAAAGCAACCAGAACCAGCAGTATAACGGAATCCGAATCCATGATAATGATGATGATCAAACCCAGAAAGGAGATTCATATATAACACTTGGTGGTCACAGAGCTGGGGAAGCAGCCATTGTATATGAACATGGAGCTGAGATTGAGGCATTGATGCCCAAGCTCAGGCACACAGATTACTATACAGAACCCAGAGTTCAGGAGCTTGCTGCAAAAGAAAGGGCTGATCCAGGTTTCTGTCGACGAGTGAACAACTTTGTTGTTGGCAGACATGGCTATGGAAGCATAAAGTTTTTAGGGGAGACTGATGTGAGAAGGCTTGATCTTGAATCACTAATCCAGTTTAATAATCGGGAAGTGATTGTGTACATGGATGATGCTAAAAAGCCGCCAGTCGGCCAAGGCCTCAACAAGCCCGCAGAGGTAACACTTTTGAACATCAAATGTTATAACAAAAAGACGGGAGAGCAGATCACTGATGGACCGAGAATTGAGAAATACAAGGAGATGCTGAGAAAGAAGGCAGAGGATCAGGGTGCTGAGTTTGTATCGTATGATCCTGTTAAAGGAGAGTGGAAATTTAAGGTCAGCCACTTTAGCAGTTATAAGCTTGAAGACGGAGCAGACGAGGATGGACAGATTCCCACTGCCTTGTGCTGACATAATACGAATGACGTCAATGCACGTGCACCGGATTTCGGGGTTGTAACTTGCATTCCTGATGGAGGTTGTGGTTTGTTTGTTTCTTTTTTCTTTGTCAATGTGAAAGAGTATTAAGTTTTGAATTTGTAATGGCTTATTGGGTGTTGCATATTGTGTGACTTATACTCAGTTTTAATGGCTTTTCAATTGTATGAATGTAGCATGGTTCAAAAGCTTCGACCAGGATCATGCGTGTTATTTTTGAAGCTAGTCAGTTTTGAAGTTGTGTGGATACATAAATGCGAAACTTCTGTCCAAGAGAAAATAAAACCAGTACCAGTATGACTGATGTCTTTTTAACAAGCTAAACAAACTAAGATTAGATGTGTACCAATGTTTGTCATTCATTTGTCAATTCATTTGATTCTATATTAGCCTCCTATTACAATGCGTGGTCAAGTTTTATATATTTCCACGGAGGGTTCCCACAGCTAAAGTTAAATAATTTAATCCTTTAAATTTGTATTTCTCATTGCTTTATGCATCAAGAAGTATAAAATTAAATCCTAATCCATATCCATGGTCCTTTACTAATTTTGAAGATTTTAATCCTTTAAATTTGTATTTCTCATTGCTTTATGCATCAAGAAGTATAAAATTAAATCCATATCCATATCCATGGTCCTCCACTAATTTTGAAGATTAATGGTTGGCGTTTTAAGAGCATCTCTGATAGATTCCCCATATACATTTATTTTTAGAGATTTTATGGTGCAAATATTTTGAGAATTCTCTAAATTTATTTGAGAAATGCATTAATTAAAAGTGTATACATGGAAACTTGTGATTGACCATATTAAATTTTATTAAAAAAATTATATATTAATAAAACTAATAAATGTAACATTCTCTAAAATAAAGAAGTTGGAGTTATATAAATTTTATATGTAAAATATGACTTTTGGCTCTTTATTTTGGAGAAAATTATAGAAAAACTGCTAGAGATGCCCTAAGCTTCAAAGTTTTACACAAGACAAGGCTGCTATTTGTGGTCCAAAGGACAAATGACCAACTGTTACTATTCAAATTGGGAGGTGAAATATTAGAAGTTAAGAATTTACAATGGGATATAAAGCATATTCCTGTGGAACATGCCTTTCAATCCTATTAGAAATCCTTTGGAGCTCTCCCTGATTATTATACTCCACATTTCAAAAAAGTATCCAACCCAGAATATACTTATCAAAAGCTAATTATCATCATCTCTTCAGTATAGTGTTCATCCAACATACTTTCTTCCAGGCTTCACTGTCTTAATTCACCAGTTAAAACCATGTTCAGGAAAAGCAGAAAAGTTCTATAGCTTTTTAGTCAACTATAATGAAGGAATTATGAGTTGCCAGGAAGAAAGCTATACAAAACAGTATCAGAGAGCTTATGATGGCCATTTTCATTGCCCTTTTACAGCCTACATAACCCGCTTCTTCCTTCTGATGCACAGTAAGTGGGTAGCTGAAGCTTTGAAATTCCGACAATGATGTGCTTGGTAAAGCCAGAGTGGTTGTCTCCTCTTGGGTTAGATAATGCACATTAGCAGGATTTGCACATTTTGGACAGGAGCAGTCACCACCCAGAAAAGATGGCAGCGTCTCAAAAAGCTCCAAAAGAACTTTCTGGTAGTTATCCCCTCCAATCCTCAGCTTTTTTCGAGTACCGGGTCTCAACACCTGGATTTTAACAAAAGAAAATCAGCACATCAACCTAAGGAGAAAGGTATGTGACATTATCTCACCAAAAAAAATAAAGACCTCAACTATTTTTACCCTGCTGTTTCATAGATGAATCTATTATCCAAAGAATTCTCTAGGATAGCAATACGGTTCAGAACGAAAGACAAAAAAAATAAAAATTGGGGTTGTAAATTAAAAATAATAAAGCAAGGAGAATGTGGAAAAGGCTTGCAAAGAATAACTGGAATTGTAATTTGGCAGTATTAGACGTGCACAAGGTGCATTTTGGTCCTTTGTATGTTAACTATCTTAAGAGAGATTATCATCAGGATGAGTATGATGATAGAGATGAAGATCCACGGCTGTTGAGAAGAAAATGAAGGCGAATTGGGAGTTTTGACAAATATCCATGTTCAATAGGGTAAAAAAAAATACAGTAATTGTTGTTAAGCAATTGGAACTACACTGTTGAAATTATTTTCATAAGTTGATAAAAGTACTTCTCCTACAACAATATTGATGAGTTACTTGGGATAAGAAAGAGTCAAACCAGAACTTTGAATTGAAAACCTTGGTGATTACCTGAAAAAGAGTTTGCGCAATGACTCGAGCAATTGGAGGCAACCGTATGACAAAGAGAGCAGCAAGGCGATTAGGGTAATGATCTTGCAGAAGGATGGCACATGATCTCATTGTTTGCATTGGGAAGCGAAATGGCGTTAATCCTTCACAGTCCATCACAACTATGATTTGACGAGCTTCTGAATCAATTAGGTTGAGAACTCCATGCTCTATCTGAGAAACTAGTACACAGGAAAAAAGATTCTCCCAGAGATTAGAAGTAGTAATGATAATAACGATAACATGACGCTGATTTCAGAATTCAGTATGACTAACGCTTCACAAAGGAGTTGGAAACATTATATAACTTCATGCAAGTCTGGAAACCAAATGACCTTGCATTATGAAGCGGGTGCGAATATAGAATATGTAGTCAATGCACCTATCATATTATTTGCTAATTTCTTTATTGCCTACGTATTGTGTAGACTAAAATATATTACTGGGCTGTAAACCCTACCTTTTACATATTTTAAATTGGGAAATTGATTAGTATATTTCTTTGCCACCAGTAAAATAAAATTTTTAGGATCTCAAAAGATAAATGTTTTTCAAATCATTCTTTGTAGCCTTGCCTTAGCCTTGAGTCTCGACTGAAAGTGTTTGTAAACACAATATAGCATGAAATTTTAGAATTTTCAGGACTAAACACATACCAACGACTTCATTGAGACGAGATCTATCTTTTGGTGTTGTATTGGAGCAAGCTAATCCAAGGCGAACAAACAGGCAGGGACGTCTTTTTTTATCACGTCCATGCCATAACACTACGGTGGACCAAGCTTCAAGCTCTTCTAATGAAAGGAACTTGAAATTCTGTCTCCATTGAATGGTCTTCTTAATTGCAGACAAAAAGCTTGAGAAATCACCATTTGTGGCAGTGTAAAATCTATACAGCTCGTCCTCATTAATCCTGTAGAAAATCAAAGTTTTAAGTTTCTTCCAAAGAAAACAAAAAGTTTATCTATTTGAGCCAAGCATAATTCTCTATAGAAGAAAATAAAAGATTAAAACAATTTTCAAGATACATTTTTCACCAACAAGCAACCAGCCAGCCCATTTCCAAAAACAGCTGATCAATCAAGTTCCCAAAAAAAAGATTCAAATAGTTGGAGAGAAGGGGGCCCTGGAGGCAGAAATGTGATAAGTTTAAAGATCCAAATAGACAGCAAAATGGTTTATAGATTGTTCGGGTGAAGATATGTTTTGGCCAACAAAAAAGAAAATTTCTTTAAGGAGTTTATGCAAATGAAGGCTAAATAAATACAAAAGTTTCTGAAACAGAAAAGAGCGTGCTGCCACAAAATGTGCAATGCATAGAACAAATAGCATCAGAATAACTCCTTATAAAAAAAAAAGTACCAGAATAACACCCAATCAAGACAAATAGGGCCACAAATCTGCTTCAGCTAAATAGCTCGCAGCCAAAAAAGAAAGAAAGACTATATGAGAGCAAATTTCAAGATGATCATGACACCAATTTACAATACAATCTCCAGCCTATACCAGATTATTCAAGCTTTCTCCAATAAACCATAAACTTCTCCAAAAACAGGTTTCAACAGTTTGCCTAGCAAAATTACTTTATGTTCAGCCTGTCACCACTAATAGATGTTCCAATTAACAAGCCATTATTACCTCTAGTATTAGACAAATTATTCAAAAATTTGTCTAAAACTAATTCGAACAGTAATTCCAGAATGAATTTGAGCACATTTAACTATTTAAGAAGTCATTACCTGTCTGGAAGGTTGATGCCCTCCTTGTGGAGCTCAGAGGAAAGCCTTGACATCCACTTTCCAAAGATTAGACTTTGTTCGGCTTCAGCAGCTGATCTGACATACAGTTGGGGAGAACTCAAAGACAGAAATAAACAATTAAATTGAAACAACTTTTTATCAATTCAAATTATAACCAAGATTAGATCTAGAGTGAGCATCCAAGATTAAATATAAACTATATTTACCAATACTACAGTCTGATGTGTCAAACATAATTACACCATTGCATATAGAAGAAATAATTTTATAACCATCAATCCATCAGGATAAACTATGTGTTTAGATCGTGCTACTTAGTACTAGTGGGTATTTTCCCATGTTGTACAAACAAGAAATAAGTACTTCCAGAAACTTTCAGTGCTTGGAGTCAGACCTGTCACCTGTATCAATAATATCAAATATTATTCTAGCATATTCACCTGGTATCTGATGTTGTTAACTCGCTTCTTGAGTTAGATTGTGGATCATCACATGCCTGAGAAGTATCTGAACTGCTTGAGGTATCTTCAGCTGGGGGAGACCAATCAGGAAGAGATGTTGCAACAGAGAGGAGCAGCAGTGGCCGGGACAGAGTCTATGATCAAAAAGTTGCTGTTAGATCGACTTGTAAAGTATTGTAAAACTCCAAGTGATACATGTAACAGCAATAAAAACTTTTAAAATAGTTGCAACAACAGTTAAGCATAACAAGAACTCTAAGAAGTCCCCTTCAGAGACACAAGAACAAACACACTAAGAACTAAGAAGTACACATTCTCAAAGTCAAACATCTCATTTTACATTTTGAAACAATTTTGTGTATAAACAAGAAACCATTATTAATTAAAGTGGATAATAGTCCTTCAAAAGGGCCAGTCAGAAAAAAAATCGAATAAGAATCACTTTACAAAGCTAAAAAATGGAGAACCCCCAGGCAAAATAAGTGCAAATGATAGTCAACATCCACAAACAAATCCAAAGAACTGCAAAAGCAGGACTCCTGGCAAAAAAGTATTAACAAAACATATATGCCCTGGAACCAGATTATGGAAAATCCGAATAATTTCTGAATTTTAAAAGTATAAATGCATATGTCAAATTGGATACCCACAGCCAGAGACTGGATATAGGTGAACCTTAAGAACAGAATAATGTAAATTTTAACAGACCTGCATATATTTCACCAAAAATTTAAGAGGTGCACACTGTTCAATCCACTTAATTGGTGAATAGCAAACAACTTGAAGTGCTTGAAGACCACGCCATGCCAAGGGGCAATGAGCCTTTGAGAATCTTCTAATCGCCTCCAAGGTTGCCATCTTAAGTAGGAACCATCCAACTTCCACAGCTGTTTCAATACTAAATACACTTGGATCAGTTGAGGAATTATTCTTAAGCTCCTTTTCTGGACAAGGTTTTGGAATAGCAGCAACCAAAGACAGCCTAGATTTCCCTTTACTATTGCCCGTGTTGGAGTCCATGTTCGCCTGTGTACTAGTAAATTGCAAATAATCACTCATTGCTTTGTACTGAGACATTTGACTCTCACCCTCGAGTAAGTACAACCATCACTTTATAGTGATAAGGACCATGCAACCAATCTGCAAAGTGAAGAGCCATATGAGAAAAGTGCAAGGTTACAAAGGCAGTACGAATTTTGTGCAACTCCTACAGGAAGCTAAAAGAGTCTTTGCCAATCAAATAATAAGCAGGAGAAGAATATGAGATTCAAAATCCATGAAATCTAAATTTTTTTAACATGACACTAGTACACAGCACATACACTGTGTCAACAAAGGAAGATTTTGATCTCTTTCGCTAGTAACAATTCCTCGGGGATACAATTTTCACGAAAGAAAAGGCTTTTTATTTTAATCAGTGGAAACAAAGAAGTCCATTGTCAGCTTAGGTGTAGACCTTACATAATTTGGACAATACACAGAAATTTGCATTCGGCAAAGTGATATTTGGTTTCATTCACTTCCTGAAGTTTCCTCCACCCGGGGAACAAAAAGCTAGGGTTTTCAAAATTCATAACTTCAACTTCCACCAACCCTCACCATAAATGCTGCAACCAACCATAAAACACTCCCCGGAAGTACTAACAGCAATCAAACGGCACAAGGAAATTAAAAAACGCCAATTAGGGCAAGATCAGAAGCAGAGAAAACCTAAATCCCAATACCAGAATTCGATCAGTGATTACAGAAATAGTCTAAACGGGGTAATTACTTGTTCGTAAACGTATTGAATAGGAAGGGGGCAATTAGAAGAAACAAACGATCGCAATTAAGAGATGAAGTAGAATATTGAACTTGGAATACCGTCGAAATTTCGAGAAAATTGGCGAAGAATCCTCCGGAAAACGGAACTGGGGAGCTTCGGAAGAGAAGGCAGAATGGAGAGAAAAAGGGGTAGGTGGTTGAAGAAGGCGCCACTGACCCACCAGAAGAGGAAGGAATGGAGATTGAGGATTTGGATAGATGGAGACGTGAACACGTGAAGTTTATCCCCGCCATTTCTAATCCCTTAGCTCTCTCTTCATATGGACCGTCCAAAATTATACAGCCCATACAAGGACATAAAATGTGGACCGTCCATGTCAATTTAATGTATATTATATTTCATTTCAATGCTTTATATAGTTTAATAAAAAAAATTATACTGTTTTTTGTTATATAGACCGATTTTTTTATACATGAAAAAATTAGGAGGGTCAGTTCATCGAGATATTGGTCGTTCTAGTGTATCCGCAAGGATGAGATCTTGAAGATCTATATCTGTTGCGTCAGTCAGGTCGTCTCCATCATGAGAAGTCTTCGCGAAGAAGTCTGTCACTCTGTTGATCTCCCTGAAAGTATGGATGATGTGGTGCGTTCTGAATCGCCTTAGCAGAAGGAGGATGTCAGCTCGCATCATCCCACTCACCCATGGACAACTCCTTGCACAATTGAGACATTGATGGCGCTAATCAGATTGAGGTTGTCTCCTTCAATCTCGATATCCGAGATCCCAAGACAGATGGCATCTTGGATGCCCGCTCTAAGGCCAAGAGCTTCTGCAGCGATTACTGGCTGGAGCCCGCATCTCCCGTGACTCCACGAAATCGGTTCGTCAACATCATTCCTGATTATGAATCTGAAACCTGTTTTACTATTGTCTAGTTTAGAGCCGTCAAAGTTGAGCTTGAATTTTCCAATTGTTGGTTTGTTCCATGTTGTGACACCCTTATACCCTATGATGTATGCTTAGTAATAACTTATTTCTTATATAAACAGATAATTCACATATAGCAACTATACATGGAAGCACAAAGCAGAAAGCAACAACCATAAAGGGTTGCACACACACATCTATGTCGTTACTTCTCATACTAAAACATCTATTACTCTAGCTTCTATTACAAGTCATATGTCTATGATGCAAAATGAGGAGGAGAAGGTTGCATTGAGCTTCAGCCGATCGACCCGTTTGAATGTGACCTCTAAACGGACACACATCAGTAAGAACTAGCTGAACCTGAAAAATTGTTTTGCGATTTACGTGAATCGCATACTCAGTGAATATAAACCGTCATCAATTATTTCACACAATGCCAAGCAATTGGTCAATATACATATTCATACATATTATATATGTCATATATGAATTTACTATGCAAATACAAATGCTGATGTTTCCGATTCTTTATTCTGTGAACTGTTCAAGCCTGAATCTACCCCGAGTTTACTGTATATGGACTCTTATGGTCCCTGTAAGAATTATGACCCGTAGGTCTTGTATGATCCGTAGATCCTGTATGATCCGCAGATTCTGTATGACCCGTAGGTCTTGTATGATCCGAAGATCATGTATGACCCGTAGGTCCTGTAATACAAATTCAGGGCGAGACAGTCACAAGTCATTTTAATCTCATGCAATATGCTATGCAATCAAGTGCATCCTGTAACCATATATCATATATTCATATGTCATCTGTTAACATACATTTTGTGCAAACAACTTTGAAAATTTAAGAGCTATCACATCTATCCATATAACACATATATCCATATAGCACATATATTCATATACCTCATATACCACACATAGCGCATATATCCATATATTCATATTTCACATATAGCACATAGGGTTGAATATCCGGTCTATACTCACCTGTTTAAGGTAGATACTATATTTCTCCCCATTGAATCTGACCACGGTCTATTACTTGGGCTCCTATATGTCATCCAATGCAAATTTGGCTATTTACTCTTACAAACTCTAACCCCAAATGCAATGAAATGCCAGAATGCATTACAACTTCTTGTGCATCTTTCCAAATCCTTTAAAACTTGACAACAATAAACTATATATATATATAAGAACATTTTTCTAGTTCAAACCTTTCTGAAAAACTTGATCAAAGGGCTCCCTAATATCATTACAAAGAGAAACCCAAAAATCACTCTGAAATCTTTTACCGAATATAAATCCGATATCGAAAACACCCTTTGAAATCTATAGATCAACTGATTTTCGAATCAAAAGCAACTGTAGATCTAGATCTGGAAAAATTAGGAAAATCCAGATAAACCATTAACTAATTAAAAACTTACCAAATCACGCTTATACTTCAGATTAAAACCCGATAGAAGAGATCTTGTACCAGATCCAGCTAAAAACAATCGAAATCCAAAACAATCAAACTTCTCATTTTCTTTCTTCTTTGTACGTACCATCTCTCATTTTTTTTTGTCTTATCCATTTCTTAAAAATGAAGACAATGAAGATGATGATATATATAATAACGTAAGTCGGCAATTTTTTTATAAAACCACACTTTTCACCCTCAAATCTCGTTTACTATAAACTTTACCCTGAAATAATTAATAATTAATTTTTTCTTAAAAACTTTTTAAAATATAATAAACTTAATTAGAAAATAAATATTACTTTTAAAAATTCACTATATATCATGCCAATATGCTATGCATATGCTCTTAATCTTATATGAATGCAGAATGACATATGTATTTTGGTCGGGGATGTTACACATTTTATGTTCTTTGTTTTCTTTCTTATTCACTCTTGATGAGGCTTAAGCAGCTGCACTTGGTTTTTGCTCTCTTGTTTGGCCATTCTCCAATCTTGTATTTGTTGTTGAATAAATCCTTTGATATTTTTTATTTGGTCTATATTATCTTGTCGGAATATTTTTGTATTTCGTTAAAAGCATAGACTCCACTAGATAACGCTTAATTCCTCAAACTGCTTTTGTCTTAGTTTCCCTCTTATTCTATTAAGGAGCTCCATGGGGTTTCCACTACTTACTTGAGTTTAGCTTATGATATGACAAGTTTTGGGGTTGATTCCATGAATCGTTTGTTTGGTATGTGGGCAAGTTATAAGGTGGTGATCAATGTCCTCACTTGTGTTGTCGCAGAAGGTACAAGGTAAAGTCACAGGCACATACCTTTCAAAAAGTTTTGTTTTTGTTGGCAAGCCATTTCTTGCTATCTTCAATTCCCTAGGAAGACAATGTTCCTTATTTGGTCCCAATTAGAAATCCAATTACCGGCGTTATCCTGAAGGGCTTGTACCGGCATTATCCACTTGCCCCTCACAATTCATGATTTTCTTAGAAGGTGATGTGCAAAGAGCTCAAAGAGGTACTTGAACAAGAACAAATGCTTTGGTTTCAGAAGTCAAGAAACGGGCGTTACGGTCACCTTCCAAGCAAAAACGAAGCTCTCGACTTTTGAAACCAAAGTATTTGTTCTTGTTCAAGTACCTCTTCGAGCTCTTTGCGCAGATCAACTTCTAAGAAAATCAAGAATTGTGAGGGGCAAGTGGACAAGCTACGTTTAGCACCCACCAATTTTGCCCATAACTTTCGCTTTTTGTGAAAAAAACTCCCAAAGACGATCTTATTCCAATCCATGAGTTCCGATGACAGTAGTTCTAAGGAGTCCATAGTGCTCCTATTATGTACCCAGTCCTGCATGAAATCATTGAATTGTTCATGCAAGATCCATGCGGCTTGCAAGGTCCCCCGCTAGGGTTTCTTTGAAAGAACGAGAAACATTGTTGTTCCCCTGCATATCAGTAACAACATGTACCATCTGGGAACCTGGAGTAGCCACGCCCTTCATGGGCAACGCTGGGAAATCCTCTTTTGGGGGATTTTCCGATGGGTTCGTGGTGATTTGTGTATTAACACTGTTCGGCGGGTCAGTATCCATGACACTCACAACAGTTTCAGGGACAGGGGGTGACAGTATCGGAGTGGGAGCACCACCAGGCGACAACGCCATGGCATGTAGCAACGCCGGCGAGATCCAATCAAACTAATTTTGAAAATCACAACGCGGAAAAAACCCTCCTAATCGTGTGACAACGCGTTCTTTAGCGGATATGGTTTAGGAAGAGGCGACTTTGGCCTACTGGAGTGGGAAGAACATCAACTCCTTCCACTACTTCAATATAACAGAGATTTAGGATTGAAAGAATCAACAGTGATTTTAAATATCTAAAGCTGCGAGAGATCCCGAATGCAGTGATCTACTTGTCTAATTTAATTTTTTGTTCTTTCTCAATAATATATTCGAGTTGTATTGTTGTAATCTCTTTAACATGAATCTCATATCAAAGAAACAAATCACTCTCAACTACCATAAATCACTCCCAACAACCATTTAGGCAAAAATACCAACAAGGCAATCACATTTCACCGCAAAATGAAGTAGTTTGAGCTGTTTTATGCATAAGATTATCAATTTCTCTCTTTCAAAATCCAAATCCTGCAAGCATTTGGGGTGATCAGTGTGATTGCAGATGATGGAAAAGCACTTCGATTAAATATTACATGGAGCATCATCTCACAGTCCATAATCGATCCCCGCCCTCTTTAGCAAACTCGACTATGGTGACTGAAGATTCAATGACAAAACAAAATCAAAACCACCCAAGAAGATGATTACCCGTTCTTTAGCTTTGGCTCATTCACAACATCTCTTGGGATTTCCTCACACATCTGCTTACTTTCCGTCTGAAGTCATCCCGGTTTTCTCTCCATTCTTTCTGCACCCACCACAAGTTCGAATGGCCATGTCAGTATTTGATACTCAAAACAGTACATGAGATAAATGGAATCAAATTTTCGAATAGGAAGTCAAAGTGGTAGTAGAATGATATTTTCTTTTTATGTTCGGAGTTTAGAGATTTATAAATCAATACCACAATTAAACATGTGTTAAGGGAAATGATGAGAATAATGCTTGCTTACCGCAGCTTCAACGTTTGCAGGGGATTCATCATTGGGGCTTGAAAGCATGGAGATGATGCTCAAAACTATGCTCTCAACCTACAGAGTTGAATTGTCCATGAAAACATCAATTATACTCCATTATTCTACAGAAACTGAAGCTATTGATTATTAATGGGAGCATTAAAGCATTTCAATATCATCAACCGAACTTGCAACATTACACCCTAGAAATATAATTCCTTGTTTTTCCCCCCCAAAAGCAATTACAGATCCAATATCTTAATGGTTAACTAGCTGAATGGGATCCCAGAGATTATATGCTAAAATTTTGAGCAGGACCTCCGACAACTGTAGCAGCAGCAATCACAAGGACTCCAATATTCACTTTGAGCTCCATCTCCATTAGCATGTTTTTCTTGAAACAACAAGTGCAAACGAACAATGTACAATGGCAACTTATTTAATGCATAGGGCAAAAGGCCCACAACTAAATGGACGATCAACATATGCACATGGACTTTCAATGCCTCATCCTTTCCAAAGGCGCGGATTTTTTTATTCCAATCTCTATCTTCTAGCTCAGATCCTCTTTATTTCAAGAGCATCACATTTGGCTACTCTTAGGCAAATCAGGCAATCCCTAGTGCCTCGGACGGAAGGCCTACTGTATAAACTAAGTCACCTAATAATAAATTGCTGTCCCAAAATAGTGTACACTTTCATACAAAGAACTGAAAGAAGACGGAATATTATACCTATGTTTTACTTGACTCTGAAAAGTGAAAAACTTAACATGCAGAAATCTGTAATCTTACCGTATGAACTGGCGACCAGCGCTCGCTTGCCAGCTCATAGCCATTTGGATCGTCACCAGGTGGATGAAGTATTGAAATGCAGACCTTTCCATCAGAATATACTGTAAACAAATATACAAGTACTCACAAGATGGTAGATTGAACTGGTTTTTTCTCTGGTCACTACAAAACAGATCTTTCCTTCTAGAATATTAAGTAGTTAAGTAATGTAACAGGTGAAGATAGCAATTGGAACAGTTGAATAAGAAATACACAACACTTAAAAAGTATAGCTGAAACCAATTATGTGAACCAGATGTCTGCATTCTAACACAATGTCAAAACACCAAATTATCATTACTTCTAAATAAGAAAAGAGAGGTATGACTCACCATTAGGATGCCATACTTCTGACGTAAACCTTACAGTTGGTGGGCTGTTGGGATAATTAGAAGGGAAACTCATTATGGCATTGAAGAAGCCTCCTTCACTGCAATGAAAAAAGTTCATGTAAATAGGCACATTGGCTCATTAATTTAATCACCTCAAACAGAAACGAAACCAAATATACTAACAAATTTTGTCTCAGTAACTTGAGATCCTTTTTCAACGGCAAAGACACAGTATAAGAATTTAACTAAGTACTCAAAACATTCCTACAATCCACCATTCTACAGTTTCTGGTAAAATATTGAATATTCTACATGATTCATTCATCAACCCTTGAAAAATCACCAAGCGGGAAACAAACACCTACAAATCACCAACCGATCACATCTAACTCAAGTCCCACAAGCAATCAACCTACCAT
Source organism: Fallopia convolvulus (assembly GCA_964016875.1). Lineage (NCBI taxonomy): Eukaryota > Viridiplantae > Streptophyta > Magnoliopsida > Caryophyllales > Polygonaceae > Fallopia > Fallopia convolvulus. The sequence goes on along the minus strand of OZ024732.1, from coordinate 44,839,169 downwards.
ACAAATCTAATTGATCGGATATCCATTCTAAAGACACTGGAAAAATCAAGAAATATGTTCATTGAATAATTGCTGAATCATGAAATCAACCACCGACAAACCATTCCTACAATAAAAAAAAGGAACAACTATAACAATCAGACAAAGAAAAGTATGTTAAAAACCCCAATCAATACACTTTTAACACAGGGAATCCAGAAGTCACGGATCAAAGTATAATCTGAGCAGAAAAAAAGAAGATTCCATTGGAACAATTAGAACACTCAAATCGACCAGAATGTCATTCATTCAGACATAGGTAAATCAGGCAAGAAAATCATTAGAAAAGGATCAATTAGAACGGGAGAAGAGAGAATAGAAAAAGAGCAATCTTTGAACTCACTAGAGAGTATCAGGAGGGCCAATAATGGTAACACTCCATTCGAAGACGTTGGTTTCGTCGACGAGTCCCGCCGAGAACCCATCCACCGGGTTTTTGCAGAGATCTAACAAGAAACTCAACAGTAAAAAGATGAAGAATAAAAAATCAGAACCGTAGAGCAGACCAACAGAAGAAATCATAACATCAGTAGATTAATTTAGTTCGTAATTTAGATTCAAACCTCTAAGCTGCTTTTGGAGGAGAAGTGTTGCTTGAGATTGAGAACCCATGGATCTTCAGATAGAAGAAGAGAGGGTTCTGGAAACCAAAGAGGGCGAAAAGAGGGGGCGTACTGAACGAGAATCAAGAGTATATAGATACGCTAACGCTTCTGCTTTGCAGGCGTTGAAAGCCGACATCACTCCATAATAAATTTGATTTTTATTTATTTTCAGCTATATACAAAAGTGGAGGTTAAAAAAATTATTAAACGACATATGTCGTTTTTAGATTGGACCACAAATTCCTTTTTTCAAAACAAATATAAATGGTTAAAATTTAATTAGGTATTTTTTTATTAGTTAAAAAATATTTATTGACCTCACATATAACAAAATTATTATTATATTTATATAAAATATTCTAGAAGGTTTGGATTTGGAAGTTTTAAAAAAAGATAGAAACTTACATTATATCCTACAAGATTGACAACGATCTATTTATGTAAAATTTCTTTTAAAAATTGATTTTTGGTTTAAAAAAGATGGAAATTTACACTATATTTTAAGAGATTGAAAATTATCCATTTATGTAAATTTTCTTTTAAAAACGAAAAATTGAAAAAAAAATTGCTTTAATCAAATTTTGGTAAAATATTTTTTTTAAATCTAATTTTTATAAAAAAATGATATGAATCTAAATTACACTTAGAACTAAATAAATATTTACATGTAAAATTTAATTGGGTATTTTTTTATTAGTTAAAAAATTATTATAGACCTCACATGTAATAAAATTATATTTATATTCACATAAAATATTCTAGAAGATTTGGATTTGGAAATTTTTTTTAAACAAAATAGAAATCTACATTATATCTTACAAGATGGACAACGATTTATTTATGTAAAATTTCTTTTAAAAATAGAATTTTGATTTAAAAAAGATAGAAATTTACACTATATTTTAAGAGATTGAAAATTATCCATTTATGTAAATTTTCTTTTAAAAACGAAATATTGAAAAAAAAAATTGCTTGAATCAAATTTTGGTAAAATATTTTTTTAAAAATCTAACTTTTATAAAAAAAATGATATGAATCTAAATTACACTTATAAATAAATAAATATTTACATTATCTTTTCCTTTTATCTATTTATGAAAAATATTGTATTAAAATAGAAAACTGATACGGAGTATAAAAAAGATACATTATGTCTTACAAGATTGACAATAAAACGATTAAATTAAATTTTGACAAAAAAATTAACTTTTTAGTTTCTCATAAGATATTGACAATTAATTATCTTTAATTAATTTTGATTAGAAAAATTAAAATTATATTATATTATTTTGATAATAATAAACATTTCCTAAAAAATTAATTATTATAAATTTTTGTTCTAAAATATTAGATAAGAGCTAGGGTCCTAAAAAATTTCTATTATTTAACTATTTATTTATTTTATTTATATTTTAATACAACCCGTACAGAATAGGGCTCTTATACTAGTTTGGAAACTATGGGAGTAGTTTTTAAAATCTTTATTTATGGGTCCTACGAGCAAATAGTTTAAAAGATATTACTTTTTTTTTAGAAAATAAACTAATACGGAGTATTGTACATACTTTAGGTTGAATGTCACCTTATGTTACACTTTGACCAACTTTTAACCTAAACTAGTTGAATCCTTGTGATATTCACCGGATAATTTTACTAAAGATTATACAATATCAACATATAAATCAAGTTATTATCTTATAAAAAGTTACATATATATAGAAAGAATGATACAAGTAATTATAATATTTATTATAAAAAATATAATGTCATTTTATTTAAAAATGTCACATGGCGCAATTTTTTCAACAGATCTGGTTTCTCCTTTATAATGTACTAGTTGTCCCAGTCGTGCCATGCACGACTATAATTCGATATTTTTTAGATATACTATAAAAAGATATTAATAAATAAAAATATAATACTCGGTATAAAATTTAATGTAAGTAATTTGTTGCCCGTAATATTTATAAAAATTATTTTATTTTTTAAAATCAAATAAAACAAATTAAATTTAGATTATTAAGTTTAAACTTGAGAATAAACATAGATTATTAAGATAAAATAATCTACATTGCTCATTTTCCTTGACAATATTTCATAAATATGTTTAAATTTAAAAGAAAGAGATAAAAACATGAAGAAAATAAAGCAAAAAAGATATATTTTGAAAATATGGAAGAGTTGAGATTTTGAAAAATAATAATTAATTTAATAATATATGTAATTGATTATATTTATCTTTTAATATAAGAGAGAGAAAGAAACAACTAAAATGTTAAAAAGATTAAGCATATATATTTTATTAACTTATTAGGAAAATATTCAACCATTAGTTAAATTTTTTAAGTTAAGATATTATCTTCTACCAAAAATTAAGATATTATCTAAATTTGGGAAATTAATAAATTTTAATTAAGTGAAAAAAATTTGTCATATGGAATATGAAGTGTAAAGAATAATTAACATATAATTTTTATGGAGTAATGATTAAATGACATGTGGCAAAATCCTATGTGGATTAATAATAGAACGACATGTGACAAAAGCTGACGTGACACAACATGGAGGCTCCAAACCTTATTGTTTTTATATATATAGTAGATTAGGTAGATATTTTTTTATGTTCTCTCTCCTATTCAATTGTATGATGTGTAATACTATCTTCCATTACTCTATGAATAAGGCTTTTTTTATCGAGACAAAGATATGAAGTTCAAATATAAAAACCATTTTATAAGGGATATCCTTTTTTTTTATAATTTATTCACAACTACTTCAACATCCTTTAATTTCAAGATATAAACCAGATTTTATGTGATATTACGAGAAAATCTTCATGGTGTTATCACAAATGTATCCTACTAAGGCTTCTTCAGGGTTTCGCGGGATGCACACCTTATTTTACTAGAAATTTTAGTCTATTATAGGCTCGGGTATTATCTATCTCTTTCCTTCAACAATGGTGGTGTGGTAAAACCTCCCTAGCAGATGGTCCATGCCGATATCAACAACGAAAAAATCCATCCATGCTAATGTAATCACTTTAATTCCTAAGGTCAAGGATCTCACACCCATCATCGAATATTGTCCAATAAGCCTTTATAATATCATTTATAAATTAATTCTCAAAACTTTGGTCAATCGCCTTAAGCCTATCCTCCACAATAAATTGCATTCATTGATGGCCGAGTCGTTAGTGACAATGCCTTCATTGCAATGGAAGCCTTCCACTACATGAAGAAAACGACTATAGGTGCCAAGGGATCTGTGACACTCAAACTTGATTTGAGTAAGGCTTTTGACCTAATGGATTGACCTTTTCCCAAACGACTTCTACACAAAATGGGATTTGCTCCTTTTTGGGTTTCTAAGCTCGTGGATTGCATTCAAACTACCTCCTTTTCTTTTCTTTTTGGTCGAAAGTACCTCCTTTTCTTTTAAGGTAAATGGACAAATCTCACGAAGTGTTGTTCCATCTCATGGTCTCTGTCAAGGAGATCCACTAGCTCCAATTCTTTTTATAATTGCTATGGAAGGTTTATGCAGTCTTTTTTTAAAGGCGGTTTCCGATCAGAATTTACATGGTATTCAAGTGTGTCACGGGGCTCTAGCAATATCCCATATATATTTTGCAGGTGACAACTTGATTTTTGCATGAGCAACTCTTGAAGAATGCTCCAAGATAACTGACATGCTCAGTTAATATGAGAGAACATTTGGACAAAAATTTAACTTACAAAAACCAGAGGTCTCCTTTAGTCGAAACTTATCATCATCTCGCCAAGAAGAATTGGATGCAACTCTTAGGGTTCAATTGGTGATGCATCATGTAAAATATATGGGATTGCCAACGGTCATGGGGGCTCTAAGAAAGTTGTTTTTTCATTCATCATATAACATATTTGAAAGAAGGTTCAAAGGTGGAAAGAAAGGCTACTTTCACAAGTGAGGAAGGAGGTTTATGTTAAATTAATACTACAAAGCATGCCTACTTATATCATGAGTATCTTTGGCATCCCAACTGATATAATAGACTCCATTCATAATGCAATTAATCATTTCTAGTGGGGTTCCAACCATCAGCAACACAAGATTCATTAGACTTCATATGTTTCTCTATGCCGACCTAAGAAATTTGTTGGCTTTGGATTCAGTGATCTAGGTACTTTCAATTAGGCACTTCTCATAAAGCAAGGATGGTGACTTCTTCAAAATCAAGAATCAATCTTATTTGCAGTTTTGAAGGCTTGTTATTTTCATCACTCTTCTTTTCTGGATTCCTATATCGAACGACGGTCTAACTACTCTTGATAGAGTGTGTGGGGAGCCAAATGTCTCCTTATGGAGGGGCTGAGATGGTTAATTGGCAATGGTGATCAATTTTTGCCTCGTTGGATGCTTGGATACTAGACGAAGAATGTCTCTTCTGACCTATTATGCAACAATCTGTTGTTTACTCACTTAAAGTCTTTGTGCTATTGGATTCTGAATTCGGCACATGAAATGTAGCTCTTTTGTATGATACTTTTGACAGCTTGGACTTTGCTCACATCATATACATTTTGTTCACACTACAACATCAATCTGATTACCAAATTTGGTGGCCTTCCTAAAATGGCTTCTTTGCAGTTAAAAGCACTTATTGGCTAGGGTGTGAGGGTATTGCTCCAGTTATTGTCCTAGGTGAATATTGTAGTCAAATTTGGCATCTCACTTTACCGCTTAAAGTCAAGCACTTTGCTTGGATCCTTTGCTCTAATACTCTGGGATTTAAATCAAATCTCTATGTCAAGCGTATAGTGGATTCTAATATATGTGAATGTTGTTGCAATAGACTAGAAACTCCTTCACATGTTCTTTTTTGTGATTCCTCATTGACCGTTTGGGAAGGAGTCTCAATTGTGGATTTCATTCGTAATTGTCTAACATATTATATTCGTAATTTTACGGGTTACGGGTCATATTTTTTTTAGTTTACGGGTTACGAGTCGGGGTTTTTTTAGTTACGGGTTACGGGTCGGGTTATGGGTTGACCCGTAATTTAAAAAAATAAAAATAAAAATTTATTTTTATAATAAGTGAAAGGAAGAAATAAAAGTTTACGGGTTAAATGGGTCAAAAAGGGTCAAACGGGTCAATTTTACGGGTAAAAAGGATTAAACGGGTCAATTTTACGGGTCAAAAAGGGTTAAACGGGCTAAACCCATTGGCTTAAGTTTTTGGGTAAAAATGGTGAATCCCGACATTATATTCTAAGTGGTAAAAACTCCCGACACGTCACCCGTCAATAATTTGAAGTACACATCAAGCAATTTATATCCAAACCTAACAAAAATAGAGGATTGTTTATAGTGGATGATGACTTTGGTGTATGCACTTTGAGGTATTGATTGATCATAATCTAAGATTGTTAAGTATGTGTCATGATGAAGTTAATTTGATTTGATATTGCTTGTCTTTGTGTAGAATTTTTGTGTAATGAATGATAGGGCAATATTGATAATTTGGGAAATATGGGGTGTTTTGTATAAATGTTAACGGATGTTTGTGACAATCATTCAAAAAATAATGAAAATGAATTGTTTCTTCTTACTATGCATCTTCTCTCCTTCTATTTCTCTGATTCTTCTTCCTTTCCTCTAATCTTCTCCTAATCTTTTTCTAGTTTCCTTCTTTTCTATCAAATTGTAATCAAGACATAAGATTATGGCACATACATTGTATAAGATATTTGAAGGTATATTGTGAATCAAAACAGAGATTGAGATATCAAAGTTGGAATAATTTGTGATTGCATCATCATATCCTCTTTGAAGCATTGTTTATGAAAGCAAGTAAGCAACCATTTACTTTTGCTCTTAATGGACATTTTTACTACTCCCTCCATAAAACTAAATATGTCATTCTACCTTAATTTTCTTGTTCAATAAAAGTTGTTATTTAACTTATTTTAACCCATTTTTTCAATAATATTCTTATTAATTAAAAACATCTACATCAATCTACAAAATAAGGTAAAAGATTTTAACAAGATTGAGGATATTTAAGTCAAATCAAGTGATTTTCTTAATTTTTAAGCCAAATTGTAAAACGATAAGTTTACCTTAACAAAGGGAATATTGTTTTGGATAATATTACAATTTTTTTCAGATATTGATGTAAATTTGAATATACAAGATACGATATTTTTTCCTTCACCAAAAAAAAGATACAGTATTTTTGAAGGTGTTTATTATCGGAATGGGACATGGGTTATTATTTCTTCGAATTTCGGATGTTTTGGTCGTTACTTTGCTGGTGTGCAATTTCCTTCAAAAAAAATTTGGATTTTTTTTAAATGTGACACCAACAATTTTAGAAAACATGATATATGTTTGTTAATTTTAATTTCTTTTGTGGGATTTATAGGAAATAGTTTGAAAAATATTTCGAAATTATCTTATTAACATGTGAAAGATCAAATTTTATTTATAGATACATGTGCCTTTATTCTTGCTCTTTATGGGAAGATGCTCCATTGAGGAGAAGCAAAAAAACAGGGCTGATTTTTTTCTTATCGATTATTTCCAGCCTGAATAAGAAATATATTGTGTCTTTTCATGATCAATTTATGAAGTCTTATAGTAAAAAAAAATATGGCAGAGCCAAGAATCTAATTCAAATTCAATCAATATTGAAAAGGAAAACCAGATTATATATGCGTAAGGCCGAGCAAAAAACAATTAACGAAGAAAGATCGATCAAGGAAACAACCAAATAACCAAAAAAAAAAAAGAGAAGACAAATTTAATGAACTTTAATTTGAATTCAATACAAGATATATTATAACTAAAGCGAGACCTAAATCGGTGGAAAAATTCAATAAAAGATTTGACAAGAACTACTAGTATCAATAGGGCCGTCGTAAAATAGACAGAATTTAATGACAAATTTAACGAGTTTTAACATGAATTAATCACTTAGACTCCGTACGTATTTTAGAATCCTAAGTTCAACATATATAAAAAACACCCTAGGGAAAAAGAGAGAGAAAAGAAGAGAACTTCACCTCAATGAAGGAATCATGGAATATTATATAAGATGCAAGAAGTATGATCCATGTAATAATATTCCACGATTGCTTCATAGAGATGATGTTCCATTGCTTTTGCAATATTCCCAACTTGCTATTTGGGAAGAGAAGTGAAAAACACAAACTTGCTATTGGGGAAGAGAAGTGGAAAACACAATTTATTAAGGGTATAAGTTAATAAAAACTTATATTGTTATAAAATTAAGAGAAAAGAGAGATTTGGAAAAAGAGGATAGATTAAAGTTGTTCTTATTAGGTCACTATTATGGGTCTTAAATAAGAGTTACAATGCTTGGAGAATAAGCTAAGTCTAGGGTTTTGATTAGCTATAAGTACATTCGTTAAATCTATAACTATATATTAAAGCTATACCTTTTCGAGCCATCAAAACTATTTTGGCCCCACATATTTACAAAATTAATTTTTATTCCTAATATTTTTACTTTTTCCTATTAAATTTTTCTTTAACTATTTAAATCTATCTTTAACATCAAACAAATATTTATTTAGTATAACAATATCTTTTGAAAACTTTCTTATAAAAATATTTAAAATTAAAGATAATAAATTTAAAATATTTTTAAATAAGTATAAATATCTTTTATCTTTTAGCATGATGTCTTTTCACGAATTTATTTATAGATATGTTTTTTCTTTTGTAATAAAAAAATTAATGATAAATACTTATAATGTTTAAAAATAATAAAAATAGGTAATATCTATAACTATATATTAAAGATGTGCCTTTTCGAGCCACCGGAACGATTCTAGCCCCACCTTATATTTAAAAAATTAATTTTTATTTTTAATATTATAACTTCTTTCTATTAAATTCTTTTTAATTATTTAAATTTATCTCTAACATCAAACAAATATCTATTTAGTATAATAATATTCTTTGAAAGCTTCCTTATACAAGTATTTAAAATTAAAGATAAAATTTGTAAAATACCTTAAAATAAATATAAATATTTTAGCATAAATCTTTTGACGAATTTATTTATAGATATATAGTGATTTTATTTTGTAAAAAAATTAATGATAAATATTTATAATTTTTAAAATTACTAAAAATAGATAATAAAGTATTTATTGAAATATTTGATAAACACTAAATTTACATACATGAAAAGTAATAAAATATAAGAATATAATATTTGATTAAAAAATTATATACATCCTACGAGCAATAAATTACTTATATTAAATTTTATATTATATTTTTTTATTTATTAATATCCTATTTATACTATAAAATATCGAATCGTAGTCGTACATGGTACGACGGATTAAACTAGTAATAATATTATAAAATCCCTTTGGATGTACATCCTAACTGTCTCATTAAAAACCTTACTAGAAACTCCTTCCCATTTTCTTTTTTGTGATTCCTCATTGACCGTTTGGGAAGGAGTCTCAATTGTGGGTTTCATTCGTAATTGTCTCACCTATTATGTTCTTGATCTGCTGTAGTTATTTTTCTAAATGTTAGTATTTCTAGTGCATCTGATTTTTTTGGTACATTGTTGGATTGCTTAGATTGCGCGAAACAAAACCCTATTTTCAACAAGACTACCTCTCCATTCCATTCTTCTACATGATGGTTTTCACCATCTGGTCTTTGAGTATTCAATCGGGGTTCGAAGTACCTCATCGGTTCCCCAAAACACATCATCAATTAGCGCATCCAACCGGACTCCTCCACCTCCGAGAATTTACAAATTGATTACAAGATTCTTTAGGGGATGTCTTGAAGGATGGTGGTAAGCGCATAGTTAACCCACCATGTGTCCATGTGGGAGAAGCCCAATGACTTCTTTTGGGTATCTCTCTCAAATTGATTACGAGATTCTAATTCTAGCAATGATAGGCTAAGATTAATCATCGAGACGGATGACATCAATCTAACTTCCTTGCTCAAAGGCACTCAAAGTTGCTTATCGTATCTTAGAAGCCTATATGAAGATATTAAGTGTGATTTCATTTGTTTCTCTGATGTAACTTTTAGTCATGTTCATCGGTTGGGTAATATCACCGTCCATTATGTTGCAAAATAGTTATCCAATAACGAGAATGTTTTCATATTTGTAAACCAATTTCTGCAATGCCTTGTTGATTTTAATCTTGCTCATTAATAAATCCTAGTATTTAGTTGTTGGCCACATAATAAATATCAAAAAATTTATGCAGCTTTTGATATGTATAATTTCTACATCCTATCAACTCTTGATATGTAAAACAAATTATTTTTAAAAACTATACATATATGATGAAATAGTTTATATATTCGCTATTATAATTTCAATACATAGTTAATTAGACATAACTAAGCAATTTTTGTAATAACTTTTAGTATTACACACAACCTTTAGTATTACAATATGAATTTAATGTCATTAAATTATAACCATTGGTAAATCATTACAAATAAAAGTAAAAGTAAAAGAAAATAAGATCAACCTTTGGTATTCCAAACAAAAGATAAGATCAAATTTAAATAACCTTTCGTATTCCATTTTCTTTCATACTTTATAAGTTTTTCACTTTTACATGATCACATCACAATTTCATTCACCATAAAGCAAAAAATAAAAGACAACTTTTGAAATTGTTGAAAAATAAGGATCAATCAAGAAACCCTTGGAGATATGTATAGTGAAAAAAAACAATCTATATCTATCTATATATACTATAAAATATAAAATATAATCAATGAGACCCCGTGCTTCGCACGGGCCATCCACCTAATTATAATAAAGTTTAATTACTGTAACACCCCGTCTTCCGACGAGGCGCTACTAGGAAATAGACCTTACAAGGTACTATTAATTAAGTTGACAACTACACTGTAGGACCTTACAACTCGGGCACGACGAGAAAACATAATAAAACATCCAACCTTTATTTAATAAAACTCAGAAAACGTAATCATGCATGAATCCCCGAAAATCATAAATATTCAAATACGTCACAACGCCTACTGAAACTGAACTATTCGAACAAAATAATAATAAACAAAACATAATACCAACTCCGTCTAACCAATATTAAAATCAACATCCTAACTATTATAAATAACTAGTAAAAACCAATCTCACTATGACACGCGCTCTTTACCGCTCCGGCCCGCCATCTTGCCTCGGTTCCTGCACGGCTCTCTGGTTCATACCTGGAACTGAAAAATATTCCCCAAAGGGTCATCGTCTAATCTACCAAGCTAGAAAGAATACGGAAACTGTAGAACGCTTTGAAATCATTTATCTAAGGTCAGCACACAAATCCACAATCGCAATCATAACTCTAAAGTCCAATTCCTAAAATAGTTATATCAGTCACACAAGTCACATATGCAATTACAATCACAAACACATAGCAATGCAATTCCTCCTTTGTCCACGATCCGACTTCCAAGGCGCTCATCACCGCGCCGAGTGCAGAGGCAGGCCCTCCCACTCCACTTCACAATCTCCCTTCTAACCCCTGGCTAAGCCTCCACTGGAGCACTTGCCAAAAACACACAGACAATAATTTTCGTTTTGAAGGGGCACGATTTTCCCAGTCACACGGGTCAACGTAGCCAACTCTTCCTCAACACCAGCTACGATGGGCCGTGTCGGAAACGGTACCAACACAGAGAAAACGTTTCAAAACATTTTCCGATAAAACACATTTAAAATCATTTACGCACACAACACTCAAGGAGTTCAAAGCAATTTAAAAGGTATTCGGGACTAGTTCCCAAAACCCGCCCTACAATAACGGTACGCAATCTAACAAGATAGAGAAGAACCGAGCAAGTCGAAAAACGACTTACCTCGAAATGAAGGATCCTCGGGAAAACGGAACTACGATCTCAAACGGAACGATTCCCTAAAGAATTATAAAGGAAAAGATTAATTAAAAAAAAATACGAGCCGAACCAAACTAACCCAATTAAAGAGTCACCTTTTTTTTTCCCTTAAGCAACCGATTTTTTTTAATGATTTTTGCTAATTGACAAACTAAGCCAAGCTACTTAATTTATTATCCTATTTATATGTTAAATCTTAGTACACCAACAAAACCCAATACCCACTTGAACTAGTCCGGATTTGAAGTCCATCTCCCAGCCCAATCATCAAGAGAAATTGTACCCAAATCCAACCCATTTTGTGGCCCGTTCACCCGAGCCCGTCTCCCTTGCCCACACTTGACCGGTTGACCAGGCCAATGTTTGACCAACTCTGCGGGCCCCACTCCCCTTTCTTCAACCTTGAGAATCCGAATTCACCGCCGGCCCTCTAGTTCGCCTTCGTCCTGATCCCCGATCCGGCTTGCCCCGCTCACTAGCCATTCTGGACACCACCTCGGCCCCCAACCGACCGCTCCCACTTTCTCTCTCTCCGCTACCCCACCCACGACAATCTGAGCCCTCGAACCCCCAACCCCATCCCGACGGCGACCCAACACCCAACAACCCGCTCGGATCTACGCCCTAACGACCCACAGAAACGAAGAAGGGTGACTCACCGCAGGTTCGAAGACGAACGTCGGGGTCTGCTTCGTCGGCGGATGCGGCAACAGGGGACGACCGGAAGCTTTACCGGTCGACTAGGAGGTCTAACGGAAAAAAACGATGGGTCAAGTTCCGGTCACCAACCTGTCGGAATTAAAGGGACGAAGAAGGAAGGAGAAGGTGGCTTACCGGCGGAATACAGACCGCGGAATCCGGCGAGAGGTCCGGTGACACAGAAAGCGAGAAGGAGGCGGAATTGTTTGCGGTGCAGATTTGATTACGGGTTTGTTAAAAATAGGGGGTTAAATAAACAAGGATTTAAGGATATATTCGATTAGTTATGATAGATTCTCTTTGGAAGGCTTCCGAATATATTGGGTGAGTTGATCAAAATTTAGGGAGGAAAATAACTAACTAAATGGATAGATTTTTAATTAGATAGAATTAGGATTAGGTATGGCAAATCTAATTAGTTCATATAGATAAATTAATTGTTTGCTAGGTGTTCAAACGGATTCTCAAATCGGTTTTAACTAATAAAAGACTCTTTTCCGAGAGTTACTTTCGGATCAAGAACTTAATTGCTTGTAAGCGAAGAAAACCCGTTTTCCGACTTACGAGACCTAAAACGAATACGAATATTACAATTACCTCCAAATAACCATTCTTAATAATATTTTTACACATATTTTGCATTCTAATTCTAATTGCTCCATACTTATAAATCCATGTACATTTAAAATTCAAAAAACATAGAAAAAAATTCACACCGTCCATCGGACGGGTTAAGCCTTCTGGTTAATGTTTTAAAGTTGTTTTTGAAGAGTTGTAGATTCTATAATTAATAATTAAATATTTTATTTATTTTATTTTTAATTCTAAAATAGGAAAAATATATGTCATGAAATATCTTATCTTAACAACTATAAAAGTTGTCCCTTTAAAGTCAATAAATGCTCTATTTTTTAATTCAACCTTATTGAAATAAATAAATGAAAACTATTGTGAAATACAAAAAGGCTTTAACAAATATATTTAATAAATGCTTCATTCTCTTATAATAATTTCTTCCAATATTAAATTACAATAAGTACATAATGTTTTTTGAAGAAATTAATTAAATAAATAATTATCTATTTATCTCTTTTAAGGACTAAAATTTCCTCATTCAAAAATAAAATAAAATAATGTATTAATTTTGTTTTGAAGGCAAATGAAAGATACAATATTATTGTCGACTATTCACTATTTTATATACACAAGAACAGCATTAATAAAAATTTGAAAATATTAATTGCCAAAAAAAAAGAAATATTAATAATAGATTAAGTATTTAAAGTGAACGTAATGTTTGAATTGTCAAATTATGATGGAAAAGAAATTCATATATCTTAATTTAGTATGCACTTATTAAATGATCAAATAATTTATATATGTATGTTTTAATTATTTTTAATGTACATTAATTTATAATATTTCATAATAAAATTATTTAATATGCATAATCACATTTCTAAAATCCTGAATATTTACAAAAACATAGGATATAAACTTTGTCTCGTCCAACGGACGAGTTAACACTCTAGTTTATTTTCGAAAATTTTCCACTAAAAATATGGATATATTTTCTGTACATTTATGAAAGAACAAAACTAAGTCAAATGAACACATTTTACATTTAACTTTATGGAAGTTACTAGGTCATGATGTTGTTTCTACGCACAGAGCACATTTATTTATTTATTTTTGATAAAAATATTTAAATATAATTTTACTTTAAAAGTTATTTTTATGTCTTGTAGGATTTGATATTGTGGTGCTTTTACATTCACAAATTAGTAAATTACATATTATTGTATTTTTAGGGTATAACATTGTAGTTGATATTATTATACATTCTAATGAAAAAATAATTCATGTTAAAATTATAATTGTACATTCATGACTATTTGAATGGATTTTGCTTAAATAATCACTTCTATCATTGTTTTGTCCCCTTTTTCTCCTCCAACTCTTGACAAATGTATATTTGTATTTTACATTCAACATTCATTTGGAAAATCATTCTTCGTCATCAAAACTCTTTTGACAAGTCCTGGCTCGAGATGATGATGATGACGACACAAAAGGCAACAACAACAACAACAACAGCAGCAGCAGCAGCAGCAGCAGCAGCAGCAACAACAACAACAACAACAACAACAACAACAATAATAATAATAATAATAGTTTTACGCAAAATAAAAGAATGTATAATGTCATACCAAATTTGTAACACTTGGATCCAATCTCTTAGCAACTCTATATGTGCACCTCTTCAACTCCTCCTACACTACCCACATTCCAACTTGGCTTCTTGTAGACTCTTTTAAAGGTCCGTTCGGCACATGGAAGATTATACATTATAATATATTATTGTTAAAAAGATATTATTCAAATCAAATACAACACATAAAAACATGTAATAAATAGAGAGAATATGGACCCCTTGTTTATCTAATTTATTGGGTGGTGTTTGGTCTAGATTCTTCTTTTAAAAAATAAGGCATTTTTTTGCATAATATGCATTGTAACAAACATACCCTAAATCTCTCCTTCAAACAATGATTCGTCCACCCTATGAACACGTGTCCACCTCGTATTCTAACTTGGGTGTTACAATGATGAGATGACTTTTACAATGTATTAATTGAAGGTTTCAAGAATTTAAAAGGTTGTTTGAATTTAATTATATAAATTCAATTAATTAATTTAAATTCACTTGTATGTTACATTGTAAGAAATTTGAATAGTCAAACAATTATTATGCATTGATTAAAGTGAATTTATTTTATAAATTATTTAATAAACCGATTATAAATGGATCTTATGATATAAACACCAACCCAATAATATTGATTAGCATTATATATTATAAAAGTATTTTAACCTTTTTTATTGAGAAATGAACAATGACGATTTTTGAACCAATAACCATTGATTATTATAAAGCTCTCTAATAAACTATTCTTTGTTTTTTTATAAAATGATAATTATAATATTCTAAATATAAATATAATTAATTAGTGCAATATGTGTGGTCTAACTTTATAATAAAATTTAAAAAGTTCCAAAATTTAAAATGGATAAGTAAATAAGAAAGATTGGAGGAATTGTATGTTTTTATTTCACCCAACAAAAATGTATGTTTTTAATAGAAATCACGTAAGGAAGAGGAATGAAATATCGTATAAATTATAAACAATTTACGTATGTGTTTTTAAAAAAATGAGGGATGTAAATGACACATGGAAAAAAAAACACATGACATGATAGAGTGGAATTAAGTTTTGACGATTCTCTAAAAGTTTGTTTTTTTTTCCAAAATTTGTTGGTTGGGCTAAGGAATGCATGAAGACAATATCATTTTTTAGTCTTAGTAAATGATGAAAATATTAGACAGTGTCAAAGGGTTACATCAAGGAGACCCTATGTCATCCTACTTATTTATTCTTGGATCAAAACTACTAGCACGAAAATTATAAGCTGTAAGTGAAGCTTAAAAAACTAATGCGGGTTTTAGACTTGCGAGGCATGAACTAAAATCTCCTTTCTTGTCTTTGGAGATGCCATCCTTATTTTCACTAAAGCTACTACAAAGCGTGCACATCAGGGAAAACCATTCTCGAGCAATATTGCGTGATACTAAAGCAGAAGGTTAATTTCCACAAATATAAATTTTATGCAATGAAAAATAAATCTACTACTCATAACCTAGTTATCGTAGTTATTGATGAGATCATTCTGAGATGATGAAGTGTACCGCCATTCTACCAAATTTTAACCAGTGAACCCATTGCTCTGACTTGTCACTTGTCTTACTTCTCAAATTCTTTTTGAATTCAGCCAAAGCTATCCTCTTTCCTTTATTATAGCTCATACATAAATTCAGTTCTTATATCTCAAAACTCCTTTCAATTGTTACACATATACAACAAACTCATTAGGAGCAATAATAGCTTTAGTGAATAATTGTTACACATTTCTATCTTCATCATAACTCTTGAGACACTCATTAACTAATATATTTGTTTCATTTTTTATTTGAAGCTACCATGTCATCAAGCTCAGAGCAATCAGATTTCAGTTCAGATGAGATAGAGGAGTATGAGCTTGACATATACAACAAACTCACGCGCATGGAGATGAGAGTTCGTAAACCAAATGGAACATTGCGGTGTTCATTTTGTCTAGGAAAGAAAAAACAAGTGTGACCATTCAAAGACCTGATCCAACACGCTACAAGAATAACAAAGAGTACAAGGAGAAAGAGAAGTAACAAAGTCAAGGTTAAGCACCTTGCTTTAGAGATGTTTATGAGAAACTATATGAGGGAGGAGCATTAGTTGTCAGTTGATTTAGTTAGGGTAATCAAGGATTGCCATTTTGTATTTTGGGTCACTTAGGGTCAATCCTTGAATCTTGCACTAGCTTTTTTATTGTTGTATTTTGGTGATGTTAAGGTATGAAGAGCTTTTGAACTAGTTGGTTGAATGATATCAGGGTGTAAGTAATGAAGACAGATTGTATGGATGGTTGATCATTGTTGATTGGTGATGGTATTTTGGGATGGTAAACTATTTGTAAGATATGTGATGGTATATAATTTCAATTTTATTCCATCTCTTCAATTTCATGGTTGATTAGTGTTGGTTTAGTAGAAACGGTTGATCAGTGTTGTACTAAATGGTTCATGTCTGGTTCATATCTAGTTACAATTGCAGTAGTGTCTAAGAATTGACAACAAACTTCATCCAATTAATTACATTGACAATAACAAATTATCTTACCCCCATCTTACACTAAGAGTACTGATGTTACCTAACAACAATTTCCCCACTTGCTAACACCAAACCCACCAGTGCAACAAAAATGCTACCTATTACATACATTACATCAAGTTTGGACCAACACTTGAGCCTATGAATATCGGATTCCCTTGCTGCCAAATCCTTAACCAGTTTTACGTTGTTTTCCTCCATTTGCCTCTATTGGTTAAGCAATCCAATCCACTAAAAAAACCACAATCATTTGCACCACTTGGACTGTACAATGGGTAAGAGAAGGACCTTCTTCCATAATTTTTGGGGGCATGAGTAGTGTAAACTTTTGCCCTTATGTTACAACGACAAATCACTTCATTAGTAGTAGATATGTAGCTTCCACTTGACATGATACCTAAAGAAATTGAGACAATGTCATGTGTACTAGTAAAGAATGAGATAGTGGTTTCGATTAGGCTGAGATATGTAGTCATTTTCGATTAAGCTAGGCAATATCAATCACAAAACACCTTAAATGGACAAAAACTAGGTCATATTTACATGAAATAGTGGCTTCGAACTTATAAAACCTAATCCATGCACCAATGTCGATAAAACCCTAAACCCTAAACTCACGTACCTGATGACTCCTAATAATGAAAATGGAGCTTTTGAGTTTGGAAATGGCGAAAAAATGGAGCTTTTGTTTTGTGGTTGAACAATGGAGCTTCGAAGAAGATGGAAGATGCTAAAGTAATAGCTAGTCGGTTGTGTTAATGGAAAACCCTGGTAATTCTTGTAGTATTTTTAAAAAACGAGAGGCAAATGGGTAAAATCGTGCTTTTTAACGGGAAATTGACGGATTAGACGGTTGGGTACGTGGTTCTCTGCAACAAAATTATATTTAATGGGGTGTCAAACTAAATAGTCGTATAATGGGTGATATCTTGCAATGTCGACCATTTAGCGGGTAGTATATGCAAAAACCTCTATATGTAATAGATATAAAATTTTGGATATTTATCCCAAAGTTAACTTTCTCTGAAAAATTGCAATGATTGGACTTCCCATGAAAGGCGTTCATACCTCTTTAGGATGCCCGTTGTCTGATCATCCTGAAGAGGACACACCACTTCCTCTAAGCAATTGTCCTTTCGCCAAATAACTATTTTATTCATTCAATATGAAAAGTTCTCAGAAAATGAACATCATAATCAATATAATAAAAAGATTCTATGTAACTCTAGAAGAGATTATATATAAACTATCTAAAATTGAATTTAAGGACTTGTCAATAGACTTGTGGAGCAATTGATTTCAATAGGTCTTCAATTGAAATCAAAATGTGGGGAGGGATATTCCCACTTTTATTAAGCGACCATTGAAATATAGGGCAAAAACAAAAAGCTACAATAAAATGATCCACTTTTACTCCTACAACGTCACATAATCGTCGAAAAACAAGACAACTAAAACGGACCAAACCTCCAAATGATTTCTATCATATTAACTTTGATTGCTTAGTTTTATTAAATTCAAATGTTGTGTTTGGTTACATTATTTTTTCTAGACCATACCACCAACAACATCCATACTAAGGGTGGACATTGTGGGAATCAAATTGCGTTTGATTTTAGAAGCAACGACTTTGAGACAAGGCTTGTTGCAAGCACAAAGATTAGGGATCCGAATTTTTTAAATTAAAACAAAATAACCTATCTTGAATAATTTTATACTCCCTCTAATCAATACTAAGTGTCCTTTAAGGAGTTGTATTTTGATTGAAATTATGTGTTGTTTAGGGGGTAATTATTACATTCTCTGTCATCTTTCCCATGAAAAAAATAATTATGTAAAACAAAAAAAAGAATATTTGTGTATATGGGTAGAACGACACTTAATGTTGATCGGAGAGAATACAAGGAAAGTGGAATTGCCCTTGAAAAATCGAAATAATGATGGCCATCATTGTGGTACTAATTACGACTTTTAAAGCAACCCACTTCACACATTTTTTGCGTGAAGTGAATCGGGTAGATGACCAAATTGCTTAGCTTAACTACTCACTTCCATGCACAAATATTTTGAATGATTTAGAATTTAGTGTTCTCATCCATTTGAATGTGCTTATGTAG
This sequence comes from Fallopia convolvulus, assembly GCA_964016875.1. NCBI lineage: Eukaryota > Viridiplantae > Streptophyta > Magnoliopsida > Caryophyllales > Polygonaceae > Fallopia > Fallopia convolvulus. The sequence continues at coordinate 44,820,021 of OZ024732.1, read as the reverse complement.
GATCGTTAGTACTAGGACGAGTCGGCGACTCCTACGAAGTCGTAGACTTTGAGTAATAAAGCAGCGGAATGAACAAACAGTAAAATAAACGTTACCAACGGTCAATGACAAGCGATGTATAGTGGAAACTCTTCATAAACCAACTAGTTTACTTAGAGAAAAACCACTCCCTTCCAAGTTTATCACTTGGTCGGAGATCTAGAGTCCTTAGACTCGCTCTATTGATTTCTTGAGTGATTACAAAGCTCTCCCGTGTACAAGAATGAATCCCACACCCTTGAACCACTCTCTACCTTTGCACTCACACTCTCAATCTCACGCTATGCCTAAGATCTCTTGACTCACCACTTTTATGAATCTCACGCACAAGCACACTCTTTCTTTCTTACACACGATATGAAACTTAAGCTCGCAAGTCACACTAATTAGCCTAAACACAAGAGTATTTAAACTAAGGTAAGAGAGATCTCATGTATATTATTTTCCATTCGATTAGAAAAACAATATACACTTAATCTTTTACAAATCTTTCCAAATAAACACTTATACGCATACTCAAATATTCTAGGAGAATCACAATTATCTTTATCTTGATTTTAGCACTCTTTTGATGATCTTCTCCTAAAATAGAACAACGCAGTTGTCTTCAATTAAACGCACAAGATCTGTGCGTTCCTTCCGTAAATAGATCGCTTTGCCAGCTGGTTGTATCAATGACTTTGCCAAGTCGCTGACTTGACTTGCAAACACAGGGTCACTGACTCTGGAACCATCAAAACTCAAACTTCCATCTTCTAACAAATTCCCCCTTTTTGATGGTGAAAAACAACCTGTTCTGATAAAAACTATCCAACATACGAAAACAACATAGTAGAAAGAGCAAGGCGCAAAAACCATAAAAAGTTCCCCCTAAGCTTAGTAACCACATGATTTTAGTATTTTGATCCCCCTAATAAATCTATTCCCCCGGTTAATTTCCCTTTTTGGTATCATAAAAAAGATTGCTAAAACAAGAAAAGAAATCAGAGGCAAAAATAGAAACTTAAAGCATAATATCACAACAGTCATAGAAAGTCATCCACCATGGCAAAATAAAAGTACGATGCAAACACACACAATCCAGAAATACGTTACAACCATATTGAACTAAAATAAACTTTTAAACTGAAGGGATAATGTGGCAAGGGTAGAAGAAAAGGTGTTCGGACGTTGTTGGGACCTCTGGTTCTAAACAACGGATCAACGATTTAATTCTCTTAAGTTTTGATAATGACAAACACCATAGGGAACTAATGTGGTTTGTTCAAGTATCTCTAAGGAACACAGGTACAACCAAGAACTCCTATGAATGACCAAAAGCCATTGCAGGCCACAATGCAGAGTTTCCATCAAAGGAACTCTAAAGAGGAAAGTTCCCATGAAGTGGAAACTCCCAGAAACAATCAAAAGAACACAAGCTTACAACGATGAAGAGTTTCCATCAAGGGAACTCTGAAGAAGACAGTTCCCATGACATGGGAACTCACATGTGAGGACAACGACCGCTCAGCGCAGATCGCGAGATTTTGTCTCAGACAGCCCGAAGGAACAGTTTGAGGATCAGACTGTCACGCTTCATCCAACGGTCCGATTGATCCAAGAAGTTGACCTAGTTCAAACCAGTGTCACATGTGAAGAAAGTACAACTTGGGCATCAAGCAAAGGGCATTTTGGACACAAACGAAAGATGCGATTGCCCAAGCTCACCTGGACTATAAAGCCAAATGAATAGTACTCGGTCTGAGTACTTCTCCCAGAACTCTCAAACACCCACATCTGAGAAAAAGAAAGAAAAGGAAGAGAAGTCCCCGCCGGCGAGTGTGTGATCTCAACGACGGTGAAGCCGAAGTTCCCAAGGACAAGGGAACTGAGAAGTTGGTGTAAGGTCTGACTTATTTGTATTTTGTTGTTGTGAGCTTAGGAACTCAGTTGAGAGGATTTGCTAGTGTTGCTAGAGTTAGGAAGAACTCGTAGGAATAGAGAAGTGTGAATCCGGCTGTGTAACTAAGGAACAAAGCAATTAATATAAGTAAGTCATTCAAAATCCTCCAAGCGGAGGTAGAGGTTTACCCATACCACTAGTTGGTTGTAGTGGGGTTCCTCTATAAAGGAACTATATTCTTTACTGTCTTTATTACTTGCGATTGTTTACTTCCGCTGCCTTGGGAACAACTTAATTGCCAGTTCCCAAGCTCTTTGCTAACCGTTTATGATCCAACAATTGGTATCAGAGCTTGCGCTCTAGATTTGTGTTAGCATCGCAGGTATCAAATGGCTCAGGAACTTACTCAAGTGGGGAACAACACTAGTAAGCCACCAAGGCTTATTACAGGAAGATTTGAAAGCTGGCAACGCGACATGAAGGATTGGATGCGTGGCCAAGACTACCAAGCCTGGTGTGTTATCGAGAGAGGAAACTTCAAAATCGATCCAGCTATAGTCAACGACCTCTCAAAGTGGGGACCCAACGAATACAAGTGTATGGAGGCAAACTACAAAGCCAAACAATACCTGAAGAGGTCCATGTGCGTACAAGACTGTGACAGGGTAGCAAACCTTGACACAGCCAAGGAAATGTGGGAAGCCATCCAACAAATGCACGTTGGGAACTCAGATCTCCGAGAAGATCTTCATATGAATGCAAAAAGGGAGTTTTACAACTTCGAAATGGAGATGGGAGAGTCTGTCGATAGCTACCAGTCCAAATTTGAAGGACTTTGCACCAAAATGGAAGGCTTGGGGATCACCAAAGAAGAAATCACCCATAAGATGAAGGTCCAACAGCTTTTCAACGGATTGACTGGAGAATGGGCAAACGAGAGAACAATGTTCAAGGAAAATCCGGAAAATAGAACACTCATGCTCCATCAAGTGTTCGGAAAGCTAGTAGGACACGAGAAGAGAAAGATCGATGATAAGGAACAGACTCGCGCTCATCGAGGGATCGCACTCAAGATCGAGAAGATGCTCAAATCAACCCAAGAACAACACGAAGACTCCGAAGAAGAAGAGGATGAGGAGATAGTTCTCGTAACAAAGGCTCTTCGAAACTTCTACAAAGGGAAGTCTCAAAGGAAAAGTGGGAACTGGGAAAAAGGGCAGAGTTCCCAAAGAAAACCCGCAGAGAAGGACCTCTTCAATGTCACATGCTACAAGTGCAATAAGAAAGGACACTTCGCTAAGGAATGCCCTCAGGGAACTGACGGCCGGAAGCAAGGGAAGAAGGCTTACATCGCCACCTGGAGCGATGATGAAGACGAAGATCCCGAGTCATGGGCACTCCCAGACATGTGTGGCATGGCCATAGGAGAAACCACTGGGGAACAACCCAATGAGGTAACCACTGAAACTGTTCTTGATTCTTTAAATAACTATGAAAAACCTGAGCTGTTAAAAATCCTTTCAAGTCTTGTCAAAGATAACATAAAATTGCAAAACAAGTTGGAAAAACAAGAACACATAAATGCTCAATTAGTTGGTCTTGAACCTTGTCCCAACTGCATATCCCTTCTTGAAAAACTCAAGTCTCATGTGTCTCACATCGTAGATCTAGAAAATGAAATCAAAACTCTAGAGAAAGATGAAAACACCCTCTTGCAAAACCTGAGTAAGACTCCTGACCATCTTGAAGCCTCGAGTTCCCAAATTAAGTTTGTCCAAGCCAAACACGGCATAGGATACAAAGGTGAATGCTCAAAGAATGGAAAGTCAACCCTGAGTGAACATGAAATCCATGAGTGTAGGGCCTTAGAACTTCAATGTGAGAAACAGAAAAATGCTCATCTTGAAGAAAAAATCAGGGTCCTAGAAAGTGGGAACGGTGGTGAGAGAGATTATTACACTGGGAACATTGGACATAGACTTTATGTCTAAATTGCTAAGGGAAACGGGTCACGAGTGTACAACAAGGAAACCATGGATAGGAACAGAATCCAGAGACTACACCCAAAGTACTACCTGGGAGAATACTACAAGACGTGCTGGAACTGTGGTGCTCATGGGCACTACAAGGAAGCATGTCCCAAGAAGAAAGCCCAAACCCTTAGAAACCGTGAGTTCCTAAACAAACAAAAACATCATGCCAATCATCAAAGGAACTCCAACTCTCATGATATCAACATCGCTGACTACGTTTTAAATGAGAATATTTTCCCTTGCAAGGGACCGGGCAAGAGTCATCTTGCCTGGGTCTCAAAACACTAACTTTACCTTGTAGGTGGCAGTGAGAGGGAACAATGCATGGTTCATAGACAGTGGATGCTCGAACCATATGACCGGAAACAAGGATATCCTCATCTCACTCCACACTCATGCCGAAGGAGGCCATGTCTCATTTGGCAATAAAAACAAGGGAGAAGTAATTGGAAAGGGAGAAATATTGCTAAATAGATCAATCAAAATCAGCAATGTCAACTTGGTGAAAGATCTGGGATACAATCTCTTAAGTGTTGCCCAGATATGTGATCAAGGGAACAACGTTGTCACCTTCGACTCAGACGAATGCCTAGTCATCAACAAAAAGACCAACAAAGTGATTCTGAGAGGAAGAAGGCACAACAACGTTTATGTAGTAGATACAGAATTTGAACCACCAATGAAGCTGTGTCTTGCAAGTTCCCAAGATGATACGGAACTCTGGCATAGACGACTGGGACATGCAGGTGTAAATCAAATCCTGAAGCTTTATCTACAGGATCTGGTCATTGGTCTCCCACGAATCAATCTCGAAGGAGTCAAAATGTGTGAAGCATGTGTTCGAGGGAAACAGACCAGGAACTCCTTCAAACCCAAAAAGGTGGTGAGCACAACCAGGCCCTTAGAGCTAATTCACATGGATCTTTGTGGTCCCATGAGAACGGCTAGCTACGGTGAAAAAAGGTACATGTATGTTTTAATCGATGATTTTTCAAGATTCACCTGGGTTATTTTCTTGAAGGCAAAATCACAAGCATTTGAAGAATTCGAACCCTTCATCAAAAGAACAGAAGTAAGCTTGGGACTCAAACTGAAAGCAATCAGATCTGATCATGGAACTGAGTTTCAAAAATCAGAGTTCCTACACTTCTGCGAGAAAAATGAGATCTCTCACAATTTCTCAGCTCCTCGCACCCCTCAACAAAATGGAGTGGTCGAGAGAAAGAACAGAACCCTGGAGGACATGGCCAGAACCATGATGATTGAAAGTGGAGTTCCTGAGTACTTCTGGACTGAAGCCATCTCCACAGCTACGTACATCTTGAACCGAGCCATGACAAGGCCCCTGATCAACAAAACGTCCTATGAGCTTATCAAAGGGAGAAAACCAAACATCTCACACTTGAGAACATTTGGTTGCACGTGTTTTGTTCACAACAATGGCAAAGACAACCTTGGCAAATTCGACCCCAGAAGCGATGAAGGGATCTTCCTGGGATACTCAGCACAAAGCAAGGCTTACAAAGTCTATAATAAGAAGACCAAGAAGATAGAAGAAAACATCCATGTCGTCTTCAATGAGAAATCCGTAAATATGGGAACAGAGACCCAAGGGAAGGGAACTCTATTCAAGCTGGTAAGACAAGAAGACGATGATGATGATGATGATGATGATGATGAGCCAAGGAAGAGGGATGAAGACTATCCAAGTGCAAGCAACATCCCACAACCAAGAAACAACGACGGAGATACAACTCTCACTGATCAAATCTCCCTCGAAGTTCCCTCCTCAGATGAACTACAAGACACATCCAACTCTCTTGTTCCCCAAGACAATACCCTGCCAGAATCAAGTATTCAGGGGGAACAAAGAGGGAACTTGCCAGAAATCTCTGAAGAAACCTCAAAAGAAGAAGCTGAAGATGAGTGTTCCCATGACAAAGAAAAAGCTACTGAAGATGACGCACATGCAAGGAAACCCGCTCATACAAGAAATTTTCAACAAAGGAAGGACCACCCCATTGAGAACATCATCACTCCTTATGATAAAGGTGTACAAACTCGTTCCTCTCTCAATAATTTTTGTGCATTTAACGCGTTTCTTTCAATGGTGGAACCCAAAAATATCAAAGAAGCTTTGAAGGACCCAGATTGGATTCAAGCTATGCAAGAGGAACTCCACCAATTCGAGAGGAACAAAGTTTGGAAGCTAGTTCCTAGGCCCAAGAACAAGAACATCATAGGAACTCGATGGGTCTTTAGGAACAAGCTCGATGATACTGGGGCTATAGCAAGGAACAAGGCTAGGCTAGTGGCACAAGGCTACAGGCAAGAGGAAGGAATCGACTACGATGAGACCTTCGCACCGGTGGCTAGGATCGAGGCCATCCGACTTCTAATTGCCTATGCTGCTCACAAGGGATTCAAGCTTTATCAAATGGATGTGAAAACAGCCTTCCTCAATGGACATCTCAAGGAAGAAGTATATGTAGCTCAACCCCCAGGATTCGAAGATGAGAAGCTACCCAACCATGTATACTTCCTGGAGAGGGCACTCTATGGACTCAAACAAGCTCCCCGAGCTTGGTATGACAGGTTTGCTCAATTCCTCTTGTCCCATGGATACCTTCGCGGTTCCATAGACAAGACTTTGTTTTTAAAGAAAGAGTCTAAAGAAATTTTGATTGTGCAAGTATATGTTGATGACATTGTGTTTGGAGCAACTAACGAAACTCTTGTAGAGAAATTTAAGGACCTCATGAGCAGTGAGTTTGAGATGAGTCTCATTGGGGAACTCACGTTCTTCCTGGGACTTCAAATATCCCAAACCAAGGAGTGAACAAAGATTCATCAACATGAATATATCAAGGAAATGCTCGTGAAGTATGGAATGGAACACTCCAAGCCCATCGACACCCCCATCTCTCCAAATTCAAGGCTCAATGCGGATGAAACAGGTATAAGTGTGGACCAAAGAAACTATCGAGGTATGATTGGGTCCCTACTTTACTTAACAACTAGTAGACCTGATATCATGTTCTCCGTATGTCTTTGTGCTCGTTTTCAAGCTAACCCTATGGAATCACACCTGAAAGAGGTAAAGAGAATTTTCAGGTATCTCAAAGGGAACGATAACTTGTGCCTCTAGTATCCAAGGAACAGTTCCCTTGAGCTCATTGCATACACAGATGCGGATTTTGCAGGGCACCTGGTTGATAGAAAGAGCACATCTCGAATGGCCCAGTTCCTAGGGTCATGCTTAGTCTCATGGGGATCTAAAAAGCAAAACTCAGTGGCGCTCTCCACAACTGAAGCAGAATATGTGGTTGCCGCATCTTGTTGTTCCCAAGTTCTATGGCTTAAGTCACAACTCCAGGATTACGGTATGTCTTTTGGCCCAGTTCCCATACTTTGTGATAACACTAGTGCCATAAACATTTCCAAAAATCCTGTGCATCATTCTAGAACTAAGCATATAGATATAAGGCATCACTTTCTACGTGACAATGTTGAAAGTGGGAACATCTCGATGGAACACTGTAGAACTGAAGAACAAATTGCGGACATTCTCACCAAAGCTTTAGACAGACGTCCCTACCAGCGTTTTCGAATGCTTCTAGGGATGATAACTCTAAACTAAACAAGTCCTTGTTTGTTTATCCCTCAATGCCTGACTAGTTTATACAAGATTGCATGATAGGGAACTCGGACTTATTGCTTTCACTATGCCATGATTACTAGTCTAAAGATAAATGTGTACAATGGAACTCTATTTCTTTTGGCCCAAAATGATCACCAAAGTTCCCTTTATCCCTCTTTACAAGCCACTATGACGGTTGATCATATAACCTACCCTAAGCTAGGGACCAGACAAACGCTTCTCATGAGCCTAAATATTTCCTTTATCGAGTCGCAAATTGTCTGGTTCCCCTTTGAGTTCCCTAGCCCCACAAAAGGATGAGTGTGAAGTTCCCTTAACCACTTCACTCTCCCTGACCTTGATATGATCATGGGAACTGATACAAACTAGCAAGGGAACGCTGACTCATCTACGAAGACGAACCGTCACTTGGGAAACGGACTTTTGTGTCAGAGGCTCAGAAGCGTTAGAGGCCATGTATTCAAATTTTTAAAAGGACTTCCCTAGAGATCGTGACGCGTGTCCAGAAGCGTGCTATGGAAGTTGAAACGATGCCCCACGTTCATTGGGCGATGGTTATCGAGGTTCTCCACTTCCCTTTCTACCCCTCGCCCCTTCTCTCCTTAAAACCCTCATTTGCCATTTTTGGGATCTTATTCCATCTTCCATCTCTGCCATTCTTCTTCTCCACATCACTTTCACTCCCTTTTTCAAGAAACCTCCAAAATCTTCAAAATCTTACAAAAATGGCTCCTCAACACACTTTTGCCCAGATCAAAGCGTGGGTAAATGCCAATCCTCGCATCCTTTTCATCTCTCAATTAAAAGATATTGAGCAAGAACAAGATCCAACCATAAAGGATATTCTTATCCAATGGCTCTACAACCAAGTAAGCCCTTTCTTGCCCCCTCCTCCTCCTCCAGCCGACGACACTGTCGCATGGACTTCTTCCTCTTCTGAATCCCTTCCTCCTCCTTCAACCACCAACACCTCCTCCGGAGTTGTCATCGTTGACAATTTCGGAGATGCTCGCCCTTCCATCAATGAAAAACCCCGAAAATCCAAACACCGCCATTCATCCAAACGACGCCACTCCTCAAAAGACCCCTCAAAACCCAAAAAATCCAAACATTCCCATGACCCCTCCAAATCCAAAAAGCGCAAACATTCTGAGGTCTCTGAATTTTCGGAGCCCAGAAAGAAAGCCTTCTTCAAGTTTGAGGACTACTTGAACTGCTCCAAGGAGAGTTCCTGTGCGCCCAAACCTCCTTATGCTTTCCCCTCCGACGATGGGACCTCCCAATCCCAGAGTCTACTCCCTTCCTCTTCCTCTCTCCCTCTTCCCATCACTGAGGGACCTCCCAAACCTCCTCCCACAAAACAACAAACTCCTCCACCACCACCTCCTTATGTTCCCACTTCAAAAGGAACTCCACCGCCTTCACTACGTTCCATTCCCACAACAACGGGAACTCCAACTCCACCACCTCACAAAACTCCCTCTCCTCCTTCCTCACCAAAACACACATCCACCTCTCCCATTCCTACCTCGGGGATCTCTACTCCCCAGGTTACCAAAACCATTCCTCCTCCTTCTACACAACTCTCCACTCCTCTTCCTTCCTCTTCTCTTCCCTCTTCCACCACATCCCCCACCACCACCAAACTCCCCTCTCCCTCACCATCCAAAAGTATCGTCGCTCTCACCTCAGACGACGACGATCTCCCTCTCTCCGTGGTCATAGGCAAAATGACCAAGGACCCTCCTCCTATCATAATGGGAACTGTGGAGGAGGAGGCCCAGCTCAAGGAAATCGAAGCAGAGCTCAACCGGGACCCCTCTGAGCACATAGTCTCCCAAGGGACAAAGTCCCCAGAGAAGGTGGCTCCTGAAGAGCCCACAGAGAGAAGGGACCCCGCACCAGCTGGTGGTGCTGGGGCAACAACAAGTCATCCTGAAGATGACGCGGAGGGCTCCAGCTCAAGCTCCTCCGAGGAAGAAGGGACCTCCCAAGATGAGGTCGAAGAAGAAGCTCCAGCTAAGGAGCAAGCACGGATCCCAACACCTGGACACCAAATGGTGGTGTCCACGAGTTCCCAACTGCCAAGGGATCGCGTGCTCATGATCGAAGCGGTTGCACCTCCTCAGCTGAAAGGACCTCGCACGGTCTCTAGGGGGAACACGTCCAAGAGCACTACAAAGAAGGGGAAGGGGACCTCTTCCACAAAGCACCATGTGGATGAGCGCAGGAAGCTCCTTCCCCCACTTATCGTTTCATAAGACGTGCTAAACGACAATGGTCTCGGGGAACTGTGGGACCTGATCAAGGCCCAGGGCTGGGAGAATCTCTGCAAAGAGACTGTGAGCGTAGATCCCTCACAAGTGCGTCAGTTTTACAACAATTTCACTATCACCAATGACTGCACTCAGGGAACTCTCTCCCACGAAGGCGACGAGTTCATCTTCACAACGTCAACAATCCGCCTTCAACTCCAGGTCCCCGGTCAAGGGCTCAACGAGTTGCCCAGCAAGCTCTGGGGCGACTTCAATAGCGCCGAGGTGTGCAACACAAATCTTTGAGTGTCGGGTTCCCTTGAAAATGCTCTCGACGCACCATCTGTCCTTGGTCGCCAAGCTCGCTCACCAATTCATCATCAATGTGGTGATCCCGCGCCAAGAGAAGCGTCTGGTCGTCAACATCCCTGATGCCATCATCCTCTATCACTTCCTCCTCAAGAAGCCCATCAATCTTCCCAGAATAATCCTTGGGCACATGGAGAAGTGCATGGCTTCCAAGTCCCATTCCCTTCCCTACTCAGGGCTGATAAAGAAGCTCCTACAAAAAGAGGGTCTCTACGACGCCTCTAAGGACGAAATCGAGCTTGGAAGGGAACTGGACATTTCAGTTGTCCAGAAAATGAGGCACTCTGAGCCTGTCGAGGAAGCGGCTCAACTGGAGTCTGGTGAACAAGAGGGGAACTCTCAAGTGTTGCTCCGAATCGCCAACACCCTCGACCAGATTGCCAAGGACCAAGCAGCGTTGGCTAGAGGACAAGAAAAGCTTACACAAGTCCTTACGCGCCTCTGTGACGCCCTGTTCCCTCAAGCCCCATGATCTATCCCTTCTTTTTCCCTTAATCCAAAAATGACCACAAATTGTACTTCAGTTCCTATGTATATATTTTCTTAAGTAATGAAATGGTCTTTATTTTGATTGCATGTTCCCTTCTTTCCTATTATTGTTTTGCTTATTTTCGATGATGTCAAAAGGGAGAAAGACAAAAAATGCGAGATGAGTTAAAAGTTTAAGTTATCACAGACCACGCATAAGCTAAGGGGGAACAACTGCATAAAAAGCTAAGTAAGAACTAAATGTCTCACTAGAAGTGGTTCCCTAAATCTAAGTGTTTCACTAAAAGTGACTTCCCAAAATCATACTTAGGAACTCATCAGCATATCATTCATTGAAATACTTGCATATTTTGTGATGGGTTTGTCATCATCTAAAAGGGGGAAATTGTTGGGACGTTGTTGGGACCTCTGGTTCTAAACAACGGATCAACGATGTAATTCTCTTAAGTTTTGATAATGACAAACACCATAGGGAACTAATGTGGTTTGTTCAAGTATCTCTAAGGAACACAGGTACAACCAAGAACTCCTATGAATGACCAAAAGCCACTGCAGACCACAATGCAGAGTTTCCATCAAAGGAACTCTGAAGAGGAAAGTTCCCATGAAGTGGAAACTCCCAGAAACAATCAAAAGAACACAAGCTTACAACGATGAAGAGTTTTCATCAAGGGAACTCTGAAGAAGACAGTTCCCATGACATGGGAACTCACATGTGAGGACAACGACCGCTCAACGCAGATCACGGGATTCTGTCTCAGACAGCCCGAAGGAACAGTCTGAGGATCAGACTGTCACGCTTCATCCAACGGTCCTATTGATCCAAGAAGTTGACCTAGTTCAAACCAAAGTCACATGTGAAGAAAGTACAACTTGGGCATCAAGCAAAGGGCATTTTGGACACAAACGAAAGATGCGATTGCCCAAGCTCACCTGGACTATAAAGCCAAATGAATAGTACTCGGTCTGAGTACTTCTCCCAGAACTCTCAAACACCCACATCTGAGAAAAAGAAAGAAAAGGAAGAGAAGTCCCCGCCGGCGAGTGTGTGATCTCAACGACGGTGAAGCCGAAGTTCCCAAGGACAAGGGAACTGAGAAGTTGGTGTAAGGTCTGACTTATTTGTATTTTGTTGTTGTGAGCTTAGGAACTCAGTTGAGAGGATTTGCTAGTGTTGCTAGAGTTAGGAAGAACTCGTAGGAATAGAGAAGTGTGAATCCGGCTGTGTAACTAAGGAACAAAGCAATTAATATAAGTAAGTCATTCAAAATCCTCCAAGCGGAGGTAGAGGTTTACCCATACAACTAGTTGGTTGTAGTGGGGTTCCTCTATAAAGGAACTGCATTCTTTACTGTCTTTTTTACTTGCGATTGTTTACTTCCGCTGCCTTGGGAACAACTTAATTGCCAGTTCCCAAGCTCTTTGCTAACCATTTACGATCCAACAAAAGGATAGAGAGGGTCATGAGTGTATGACAGTCACTGACATCAAGCTCCAAAGTCATTGAGCCTCTCCTCTATTGCATCAAGCTTTAAAAGTGCATTGCCAACCATATTCTGAAGCTTTTCCATCATCCCCTTTAGAATCATGATCTGTTCCCTGATTTCCTTCAGTTCATCATTCACCGGAGCTGACTTCATTCCTTCTTCCTGGTTGCCTTTGTCATTGACCTCAGATAACTTTGACACCCACTGTCCATCAACCCAGTTCCATCCAAACTTCCTGATCATCTCTTTGTTGAGAACTCTGGTGTTGAGAACATCAGCACGGCTATCCACAAAGACTTTATGCTCATACATCATCAGAGCAATCAACATTCCGTAGGGAAGAGCATGCTTGGCAGTTTCAAGCACGTGCTTCATGTGAAGCATCATCAGACGTGGTATGTTAATCTTCTTCCCTCGTATGATCTTGTTCATGACCAACAGATCTTGAATGGAGGCAGCATTCCTCTTGAGTTCCCTTGGCAGCAAGTTGCTTATGAGGTAATTGAACATCACCTTCTTCTCTATTCCCATCTTGTTGACCAGATAGGGGCTAGTGAAATTATCATCACTGTCAGTGACAGTTTTGATGATCTCACAGTCATCGACCCCTTCAGGTCAACCTCCTTTGTAGTACTCAGCAAAACCCTAGACTTAGGAGATATCCCCCTTTTCTTCCTAGTGACTTTCTCGGAGAAGGAAGAGTCACCTCCCTCTGAGGCAGCCTCAGGGGTTTCTAACCCCTTGCCCTTCTTGGCTTTAACAGCCATTGCTGAAGCTCTAACACTAGCAGATCTAGTTTTAGGGCGAAAAGGAGGAGACATTTCAATCTCATCATCCTTAAGCAACTCAAAGTCATCTCCAAAGAGGTCTTTTTCCAAATTTTTCTTAACAGAATCACCATATTTGGATTTCCTAGAAACCAAGATGGGATCAGAGTGTGTACCTTCTTCAGAAGTTTCTGTTGGTTCCTTTTGGGAGAAATCCTTGTCAGCCACCTTGTCGACATTCTCCACACCAGTATTAGTGTCGATGACTTTTGAGGAGTCATTGACAGCTTTTTCTTGATCGTGAGGAGATAGCCGTTGTTTCTTCTCTTCACCAGCCTCTTCTTCTTTTTCCTCTGCAAAAGACCCGACGACTTTCTCCGTTTCCTCAAAATCCATTGACCCCATAATCGGAGTCTTCACTCTCTCTCTTCCTCTACAATCTCTGGGTTAGAGGGTTTGCGTAAGGAAGATTCACCAGTTTTTGGAAAAGCCATTGGTTGCGCCATTTTGCGCGTTTTTCCAGACTCTGGTGAAGGGATTAGGGTTTTGGTTTCGATTTAAGGAAGGGAATTTTGGGGTTTCTCAGTGGCAAAGGGAGATGAGGGAGTTGATTTTGGAGGAGAAGGGTTTGGATTCTGGTTTTGTGGAGGAATGAGGTTTTGAGATGGAGGTTCATTGGCGGTTGGAGGAACGGTTGAGGAAGACGATTCCCCAGACAAAAGGGCTCAAAGAAAATCGTCACCAAAGAGGGCGAGAATCTTCTTCTTTGCCGATTCAGGGCTTTCGATTTTGGTCTTGGGAGAAGCAAGGAGGTCTGAGTTGAAGGGAGACGCCATTGGAGAAGAATGAAGGTTCGAGGGTTTTGGGTTCGAGAGAGAGTAGAAGTCGAGAAAGAGAGAAGGATTGAGAAAAGCGTACCTTTAAGTTTGACGGTTGAGGCATAATAAAGGAGTCCACTTCCATCATTAAGAAAGTTGTCAAATCACAAGATCTTCTCTTTCCTCCCTTTTTGAAATACACTTTCCAATTTCAAAAGATACTGTTAAGCCATGATCTTTTTCTCGCGCCAGAAATCACAGTCACTGACCTTGAACACGTCGGCGACTGCTATCTTCATATGTCCGTGACATTTGTACACACATGACTTTCTCATTTAAGAACTTACTTGGTGATGGATTTGCACAGGGAGTGCCAAAGAGAACCAAGTAAAAACTTTATTTTTGAGGATTTGTCGATGATGATGATAAGTCTCCGTTTAACAATGAATTTCAAAAGTGGGCTCATAGAGACTCTCAAACATGATAGGTTAGGGACAGGTTTTAGAATCAACTATCATTTGGGCTTGTAAGGAGAGTTAGGATCATCAAGTTGATTCTTTTGGGCCAAAACAAAGAGCTCAAAAATAGTTACACATATACTGAATGTAGTGAAAGTCATTGGCAGTCAAATTGCATGGGATTTCCTAACTATGATGTCTATCAAATATGTCTAAGAATTACACCATAAAATCATGATTTCAAAACATATGCAAAGCAATCAATTCTAGCCAATCATCGAGGGAATTCATGTAGGGAAATAGATCATTGGAGAGAGATCATACCTAACTCCATGCGGAGTTGTTCAAAGGGTTCACGATTCAAGGTTTTTGTGAAGATGTCTGCTCTTTGATCACTTGTTCTACAGAATTCCATAGCGACCATGCACTTTTCTACATAATCTCGAAGAAAGTGGTGCCTTATCTCTATATGCTTTGTCTTTGAATGTTGCACCGGATTCTTTGAGATGTTGATTGCACTTGTGTTATCATAAAGTGTAGGCACTGACCCACATTTTACACCATAGTCACTGACTTGTTGCTTGATCCATAAAAGTTGTGAACAACATGATGCGGCTGCAATGTACTCTGCTTCTGCCGTTGATAGAGCCACATAATTCTGCTTTCTAGATCCCCATGAGACAAGACAAGGCCCAAGAAATTGAGCCATCCCTGAAGTGCTTTTTCTATCAACCTGGTTTCCTGCAAAATCAACATTTGTGTATCCGACAAGCTCAAAATCAAATCCTCTTGGATACCTTAAACATAGATTGTCAGTCCCCTTAAGATACCGAATAATTCTCTTAACAGCTTTCAAGTGGGACTCTCTCGGATCAGCTTGAAATCTGGCACATAGGCATACTCCAAAAACAATATCAAGTCTACTCGCAGTGAGATAGAGCAGTGATCCAGATACATAGTAGCATTGACCTCAGGGTCCTTGTCATCTTTTCCAAGTGAGGTAGTCGGCGACATGGGAATATCAAAAGGTTTAGCATTCTCCAGACCAAACTTCTTAACACATTCTCTAAGATACTTTTGTTGATGAACTCGTGTCCCATCCTCACTTTGAACAACTTGAAGTCCTAAAAAGAACTTAAGCTCGCCAACCATGCTCATTTCAAATTCACTAGACATGAGGTCAGCGAACTTCTTCACTAGCTTATCATCTATTGAACCAAAAATGATGTCATCGACATAGACTTGAACAACTAGTGTGTGACTTCCTTCTTTCAACAAGAACAGAGTCTTGTCAACTTTTCCTCGAACATAGCCATGTTGAATTAAGAACTGAGACAAGCGATCGTACCAAGCACGTGGGGCTTGCTTCAATCCATAGAGTGCTTTGTCCAGTTTGTAGACATGATCCGGGTGGGTGACATCTTCAAAACCCGGAGCCTGTTCAACATACACTTCCTCCTTTAGATAACCATTCAAAAAGGCAGTCTTGACATCCATTTGTTGTAGTTTAAATCCATGATGGGTAGAATAGGCAATGAGCAATCGAATAGCCTCAAGACGAGCCACTGGAGCAAACGTCTCATCATAGTCAATGCCCTTCTGTTGATTGTATCCCTTAACTACCAGCATTGCTTTATTTCTGACTACATTTCCTTCATCATCCAGATTATTTTTGAACACCTATCGTGTTCCAATCACAGATCTTCCCTTTGGCCTTGGAACCAAATGCCAAACCTTGCTTCTTTCAAATTGATGAAGTTCCTCTTGCATGGCACTGACCCAATCCGAATCTTTCAACGCTTGTTCAACATTTTTAGGCTCCAACATTGAAATAAAGGCATTGAAAGCAAATAAATTGTTCAGAGAAGATCTGGTTTGCACACCCTTTGAGAAATCAGTGAGGATGTTAGTGACAGGATGAGCACTTTTCTGTTGATAATTTCTGGCCTGTATCTCTGTCAAGTCACCGACTTGAGTCTGAGGCGTTCTCTCCGGATCTTATCTGAGTTCTCCAAACTTGTGCTCCTGTCAGGTGTTTTCTCATCATCAGATTCACTGTCTCTTGAACTTTGATTTTGACTCCTTCCCCCTGTAATGTCTGAGTCGGTGACACCATCGTTGTCACTGACTGTTGATTCTCTTGTAGACACTGGAAGAGAGTCATCTTGAACCAGATTGTATCCTTGATCACCATCATCAAGATATTCAATCGTCGAGCCTCCCATAGTGTTCTCATCAAACACCACATGAACACTTTCTTCAATCCTCCTTGTCCTTTTATTGAATACTTTATAGGCTTTGCTATGAGGGGAGTAGCCTACAAAAGTACCAACATCACTCCTTGGGTTCAATTTTCCCAGACTATCCTTGTCGTTGTTGTGAACATAGCATTTACATCCAAAGGTGCGCAAGTGGGCGACACTGGGTTTAACTCCTCTTAGCAGTTCATAAGGAGTTTTTCCAAGAAGGGTACGAAGCATGGCTCGATTCATCACATAACATGATGCATTAATGGCTTCACCCCAGAAATTCCTTGGGAGACCACTGACGAGCACTTTTACGTCGCTATAAAAACACTGTCAAAGAATTATTCCTAACTTCCTAACCTTAGCAAAGTGGAAGTAAGGGTCGAACCCACAAAGATTCGGAATATTTGTATTTAAGTAATATTACTAAATTAAAGGGGTTTTTTATGGTTGTAAGCTAAAATCTAAGAAATTAAACTAATTAAAGCTAAGCAAGTAAAATAAGTTGAGATTCGAATATGGAGAAAAGCGTCCAACTAGTTTCGTATCCATTGCATACATGAGTTTAGATCATCGATTATCCTTATTTCAATTTCCCTTGACTAATCTATTGTGAATTTATGAATTCAAGCTTATTGTGGTTGTTAATATACACCGTCTTTAACAACCTTTTAACCAATTAACCTAGAAAACCTTCTATGTCAAGTTGATCATGCAATTAAGTTCAAAGCATTCAATAGAAACAATATTCATGAATTTCACCGTCTATTCATGAAGTCTTGTGATGAAATTCTCCACCTTTGATTAACCTTATTCCACCGTCTATAAGTTTAATCAAAGGATCCATCCATGAATAATCAAATTCCACCGTCTATTTAATTATTCTAGTTGTAATTCAACCTAGAAGTAGAATAGGTGGCCAATCTATACTAATCCTAAGTGAATTTAATCAATTAAGCATGGAGAGATTCAATCTAGTCAAGGCAAACTAAAATAATTCAAATCTCACAAACAATCATGCATACAACTTCAACTAACTAGTTGGACATGAGAAAATTAACTAGACATTGTCATTGAAGAAAAACAAAACTTACAAGAGTCAAATTGATCTTCAATTGCAAAACTAGGGTTTTGTCTCCCACAAATCTCCAAACTCAATCAAACTTAGAACATAAGTAAAAGATAGCATCATATATATCCAAATAACCCTAAGGAAAGTATTTATATTATCTCTAAAAATATCCAAGAATACTAATAAGGTCGGCCCATACGATCACACGAAGCCCAAGTCAGCGTCGCTGAAACGCGCCAGAGCGCGGTCAAGACCAGTGAGAGCGCGAGGGCGCTCTGCCCACTTTGCCCGCGCTTTTCCTGCAGCAACTTTAGTGACACTTTGGAGGCTGTTTTGACCCCCTTCGAGTTGGAATTTGGACTCGGAGTAAAAATATGAATTGTAGCTCTTCGAGTTAGCTTTCCAGTGATATCAAAGTCAGCTTCATCCGACCAATGTAGCTCCCAAACCAAGCATTGCAAGATAGAGGTGTCAAAATAAGACTTCAATGCTTGACCCGGATTTAGGCGTTCTTCTCACACAAGCTCTTGGGCCTTATCCCTTCTAATCTTCACTCCAATGCTCTCCACGCGTCCTAGCTCGGTCCTTATCCTCACACCAACCATGTTTTACCATCCGACCTGAAATATAGCACACAAACGCGTAAATTCCGAACTAAAGCGAAATAAAACCTAAACTACAACTTAAAGTAAAACTCTATCTAAAAATGCATAAAACGGGAATAAAAACATGCTCTAACACTTATACATATATGCACTATCAACCACTTGAGATAAGCATGGTCCGTGACATGTTCTCCAAGGCACGATTTTTCCTCTCAACTACGCCATTCTGTTGAGGAGTTCTTGGCGCTGAGAAGTTGTGACTTATGCCATTTTTCTTGCAAAAAGACAGAAACTTAGAGTTGTCGAATTCTGTTCCATGATCTGATCTGACTGATACAAGAGCAACTCCAAGCTTTTTCTCAACAACCTTCACCCATGCTTCAAACTCTTCAAAGACCTGATCTTTAGAAGACAGAAAAATAGTCCAAGTATACCGTGAAAAGTCATCAACAATGACAAAAATATAGCTATTTCCTCCACGACTTTGGACTCGCATGGGACCACAAAAATCAATATGAGTGAGCTCTAAAGGTCTAGATGTACTTACCTCCTTTTTGGATTTGAAGGATGACTACACTTGCTTACCTCTCATACAAGTCTCACAAACTTCATGCTTGTTTGGGTCAATCTTCGGTAATCCTCTAACCAGCTCTTGCTTATGAAGTTTGTCTAGGAGTTGAAAGCTCGCATGACCAAACCTTTTGTGCCAGAGGTTGGCGACATCTGTAACTGTTCTAAGACACAGTTTTTCTTCAGGCACAAAACAGTGGTCCACCTTATACAGATTGTTTTCACATACCCCTTTTAGAAGAATTTTGCATGAACTAATCTCTTGTACCTGACATCCATTCTTATAAAAAACAACTTGATATTTTCCATTAGCACAGATTTGGGAAACACTTAGTAACTTGAAACTGAGATTATCAACAGGATTCACATTGTCTATAGTTAGCTTATCTGAAAATCTTACCGTACCTATACCAGAAATACCACCTTTACTATTGTTGCCGAAGGTAATCTTACCTCCATTGTATTCTTGAAGTGAGACGAAACCCCTGGGGTTTCCCGACATATGAGTTGAGCACACACTATTAATGAACCAGGGCTCCTGGTCACCCACTTCAAGCTGTATTGAAACAATTAGTTCTTACGAACCCAAAGTTGTTTAACTCCTCTGGGTTTGGCAACATAGTAACTTCTAAAAAAACTCTTGTCACAATTACCATACACAATTCCTGAATGATAGTCAGTGACATTGGATTTGCCATAACTATCATTCAGAGTCTGTGACCTTGCATGTTCATCATCTCTTGATTTCTTGTGACAATCATGATGGTAGTGACCAGGATTGCCACAGTACCAACATGTCCTGTGAGATTTTAGGGCCACATATTTGCTATAGTCTGGATATATGGGTTTGTTGTTGATGCGAGATTGAAAATCGATTTGTGACGGAGCCGAGTTCTGGATTTGTTTTTGCCATATGTTGTGCACCTTTTGATCAGGATACCACTGTTGCTTCCCTTTGTCAGGCTTAGCCACCACATGTGTAGAAACAACTTGCATTGTCACTACACATAGGGGTTTTACCTTTAGACACAAGGGAAACAGCCTTGGTACCCTGAGTATTGGGTGCACGAACAAAGCCAATTCCAGATCTGTCTACCTCCTTCACAAACTTCTTTTTATAGTCATTTCTGACCTTTTGAGCCTTTTCAACAACAAACTCATCCAACCATTTCTTTCTTTTGGTCTCATCCTCAACTTTAAGATTTTCTAATTCAGTGGACAACTTAACATTTCCAAGCTTAAGCATAAGTTTTTCACCTTCTAGGTTAGTGACTTGTTTTTCCAAGTCATTGACTTGTTTTTGCAAGTCAATGACTTGGATCTTTGAATCTGAGCACGACTCACATGTTACTGACTTAGGAAATGAGATCTTTTCAAGTTCAATTGCTTTAGAGGACCAGTGTTTGTTATCATCGAAGAGATTGGAGATTGTTTCTTTATTATCTTCCAGCTTTTCTCTTAACTCAGTGACCTGAGTTCCAAGCTTTTCGATGATAGCAACCAGTTGTTCTCTAGACTTTTTGGCTAAAAGAGAAGAAAGTTTAAAGTCATTTACCTCTTGGGAAGATTTATCTTCAATGGCCATGCAACATTTTCCTCTTGCTGGTGCCACTTCATCATCATCATCAGACATGTCCCACGTTGCCATCATGCCTTTACCAGTTTCTCCACTTTTTCTTTTTGGACAATTTTTGGCAAAGTGTCCTTTAGCCTGATATTGATAGCAAATGACATTCTTCATATCCTTCCCTTCTTTGGATGATTTTGGAGCCTTTATGGGAGCTTTTTTACGATTCCATAGTCTCTTCATAGCTTTAGAGATGAGAGCAACATCCTCATCTACTCCATCAGTGTCATCGTCTCCCTGAGCCAAGTCAAAGGCTCTTTCAACTTTGAGAGCAATGTTCTTTACTTTTTCTGAGTCGAGTCTTTATACTCTTCTTTGCTGAATGCCTCCATACATAGTGAGTTGTCCAACAAGATCCTCCAAGGTCAGTGACTTGGTTTCCTTTTGAGTAAGAAGGGACGAAGCAATGTTGTCCCAACTTTTGTTCAAACCAGAGATCAATTTGATCGTGAGTTTCCATTGCGGGATTTCTTCACCAAGGAACTCTAGTTGATTCACAATCGTCTGAAATCTGGAATGATAGTCACGAAGAGATTCTCCTTTTCCTTGAAAGGTGTTGTCATACTCTGCTTCGAGACTAATGATCATGTCCTTCTTTACGTCATCATTTCCTTGATGAAGTCTTTTAAGAGCGTCCCAGATTTCTTTAGCCGTTTTATAGCCTATCACCTTCTTGAGGTCTCCTTTAGTGAGAGCATGATGTAAGACCTTCTTTGCTCTAGCATTCTTTTCCAGTTTTTTGAAGTCAACATCATCGTATTCAGCTGTGGTCTTTTCAGTTTTTCCATCCTTTCCAAGAGCAAAAGTTTCAGGACCAACTTCAATCACCTTCCACAGTTGGCCATCAAGAGAACATATATGAGTTTTCATATGTTCAACCTAGACCTGGGTCCGGTTCCGGTTCCTCGGAACCATGGAACCGGGACCGAAACCGGCCTTGGTCCGGTTCCCAGGTTCCGGTTCCGGTTCGGAACCAGGCAATAAAAAAATTAAAAAAAAATTTAAAAAAAGAGTCGAGCCGCGATCGCGGTAAATAAAAACTGCGATCGCGGGCCCAAAAAACAGAGACTCTGTTTTTGGGCCAAAGTCCAAACCGCGATCGCGTAATGGTCAACGCGATTGCGGTTTACACTTTGGCCCAAACCGGGCTTGGAAATTGGACTAAGGCGAATCCGTGATTAATGCTTGTTCTTCAAAACAAAAAAAAGTTGGATAATTAAAGGGCTTGGACTTAAAATTAAGTTGCCTACGTATCCTCTCGGGTTATAGAGGAATCAAATCCCACGTAGTTCTCTTACCTTTCGATATGAAACCCCGATTTGCTTACCATCGTCCATCTACGTCGATGCATCCGAAGCGCTTTGGGATTGGGACTCATCGTCTTGCCCGTCCGAGTCGGAAGTTTCGGATACCTCCGCCTTTTGTTGACAAATTTACGCTCTCTTCCAATCACATACGCACACTTGGGCTTCCAAGACATCGAGCTTTAAACTAGATCGTTATGCATCAAGGACGTGTCCTCCTTCGCTAAATGTTTGCTCTACTGATACGGTCGAGGCGGGAACAACAAGCACTTGAGCCGCGATCTTGACCAAGGTTGGGAAAGTCTTCTTGTGGGTCTTCCACCAGTCTAAAATATCAAATTCTCCTTCACCAAACTCAAAGTGGGTTGTTAGATATGTTTCAAACTCCGCATTCGAGCTCGAATGTCTCGGTTTCTTGGTAGGGGTATTCAAAAGATTAAACCCATATCTTTTAGTAGCACCGAGGACACTCGAGCTCGAAGAGGAGGATAAATGTAGAGGTAATGGAGAAGAACTAACACTAGATGAATATTCGGTAATCAATTCCTCAATTGATCTTCTAACTTTACTAACTATATCCCCAATACTAGCAATATCATCATTAACATCCAACTCTAATGCATCATAATAACCATTCAAACATGCTTCTAAACCACTCATCTTAAACCTAGGATCAAACATACAAGCAACAAGATAGATATCGGGGATAACTTTATAATAGTGCAACCATTTCACTTTCATAGCATCAATAGCACCATAAAGTTCGGTGAATTTACGCCCCTCACAAAAACCGCCCGCCACATTCAATGCTTCAAAACAAAACAAATGAGCACAAGGTTTATAAACATGACTAAAAGTTAATGTTGCATCATGAAATATTTTCAAAACTTCTAAGATTCTATAACAATAATCCCATACTTGAGAAATAATGGGATTGTCGGGAAAATATATGGACGCAAAAGAAGTCAAAAGATCTTTGTAAGGCATGCATGCATGAATTAGTTTATAAGTGGAGTTCCAACGGTGGCAAACATCTTTTGGAAATGTTCGGGGTGGAACACCTTTTTGACTACAAAACGTCGTCCCATCTTGGGCGGTTCGGGGGCTAGCCCACATACGACTAATAACATATCTAATAGGAGCAATTAAACCCGACATAACATTTAAACCATCTTTGACGCAAAGGTTTAAAATATGGCAAACACATCTTACATGAAAATACTTCGCTCCAAGAATTGGTTGACAATGCGGAACCAAATCTCGGATTGAAGCGGTGTTGTTAGATGCATTGTCAAAGGAGATAGAAAAAACTCGATGAAGTAGTCTATACTCTTCCAAAATAGTACGAATAATGTTACTAATCATTAAAGCGGTACGAGAAAAATCAAATACTATATAAGCCAAAAACACGTTTTTGCACATTGAAATGATCATCAAGAAAATGACATGTTAAGCCCATGTATGAATGATTTTGCCAATGATCACTCCAAATATCACTAGAAATTGAAACTTTAATATCATTTTGAGCAAAAAAACTCACCAATGCCATTTTCCGAGTTTTATATGCTTTCATCACATTCTTTTTTACCGACTTCCTAGTAGTCGGTTTATAAGCGGGTTGTACATGATTAGTCATCCAATTGTTAAATCCTAACTTTTCGGCAAAACTAAATGATAAGTGATTAACACAAATAGACTCGAAGAAGGCATACATGCTATCATTATGGTTATAAGTAAATAAATGAGGGTTATGATGAGGATTAAGGGAAGAAGAAGTTGCAAACCCGGAGAGTTGGGATTGTCCTCGCATCATGCCTAACTTGTCGGGGTGTGCTCTCTTCACGTGCTTTGACAATGTTCCATAGCCCGATCCCGACACCCATGTGTAATGCTTAGGACAATAGTTGCAATGAACTTGAAATTTCTTGGTAGATGCCTCATAAGCTCCCTTACGAAAATGTTTTGTAAATATGTCGGATTTAAGGATTGGAGCCTCACCCTCGGTCGCCTCGGATCCATGATCCACTCCCTCATTTTCATTGGGAGTGGACGATCCCGGTTGTACCACATTGGGATTGGGATTCGAAAATTCCCCCAAGTTAATAGGGGGTACAAATTCTACATTTGAAGCACTCTCTTGTGAGCCAAAAATTTGATCAATGTTGTTAAGAAATCCTTCCATTTGAGAGATTGAGAGATTGAGAATTGAGATTTGAGATTTGAGAGAGCTTTGTAAAGTGTAAACTTGAGAGATTGAGAGATAGAGAAAGATTGGTAGAATGGTAGTGTGGGTGGGAATGAGATCATGTAGTGGTTATTTATAGAAGAAATTTATCAACTAGCGGTTGGAATTATGAAATAGCCGTTGGAAACTAGCCGTTAAAAACTAGTCGTTGGCTTTTAAAGCAAAACTGCGATCGCGGCCATATAGGGCCGCGACCGCGCCCCCCCATTCCGCGACCGCGACCCGAGACCCGCGGTCGCGGTTTTAATTTTGGCGAAGAATGGTGCATTCTGTTGAAATAACCGCGACCTCGTGGGTTTCAGGCCGCGGTCGCGGTTTTGTAATACGATAAAAAAAATAGCCGTTGAAGGGGAACCGGCGGTTCGAACCGCCGGTTCCCCGGTTCTGGAACCGCCGGTTCACCGGTTCTGGGGGGAGGAACCGGAACCGGAACCTTACCGGGAACCGAACTCGCCGGTTCCGGAACCGGAACCGGGTCCAGGTCTAGTTCAACCCACCAGTTGTACTCTCCTACCGTGAGAATTGGAGGCTTCCAGAAAGAGTCATTCACGGAGGTGTTGGTGGACGTCATTTTCCTGCAGTAAAAGTACTAAAAACACAATCTAGAGCCTTGGCTCTGATACCAATTGTAGGATCGTTAGTACTAGGACGAGTCGGCGACTCCTACAGAGTCGTAGACTTTGAGTAATAAAGCAGCGGAATGAACAAACAGTAAAATAAACGTCACCAACGGTCAATGACAAGCGATGTATAGTGGAAACTCTTCGTAAACCAACTAGTTTACTTAGAGAAAAACCACTCCCTTCCAAGTTTATCACTTGGTCGGATTTCTAGAGTCCTTAGACTCGCTCTATTGATTTCTTGAGTGATTACAAAGCTCTCCATGTACAAGAATGAATCCCACGCCCTTGAACCACGCTCTACCTTTGCACTCACACTCTCAATCTCACGCTATGCCTAAGATCTCTTGACTCACCACTTGTACGAATCTCACGCACAATCACACTCTTTCTTTCTTACACACGATATGAAAATTAAGCTCGCAAGTTACACTAATTAGCCTAAACACAAGAGTATTTAAATTAAGGTAAGAGAGATCTCATGTATATTATTTTCCATTCGATTAGAAAAACAATATACACTTAATCTTTTACAAATCTTTCCAGATAAACACTTGTACGCATACTCAAATATTCTAGGAGAATCACAATTATCTTTATCTTGATTTTAGCACTCTTTTGATGATCTTCTCCTAAAATAGAACAACACAACTGTCTTCAATTAAACGCACAAGATCTGTGCATTACTTCCGTAAATAGATCGCTTTGCCTGCTGGTTGTGTCAGTGACTTTGCCAAATCGCCGACTTGACTTACAAACACATCACTGATTCTGGAACCATCAAAATTCAAACTTCCATTTTCTAACAGCTTAGATCAACACTTAAACCAAGTTTAATGCTGCCTAATTTTTATCTCAGTAAAAAAAGCACATGTGGACCCGTGCATAACAAATGAAGGTGATCCGTGGGGAATCTAACCTTTTTTTTTTTTGGTGGAAAGGGAACACATGGGGAATCTAACCTTTCAATAAGCAAACACATCAAAAATGAATGGAGGAGGTTTATCACACTTTCGTTCTTTCAACTCTCTTTATATGTATTAGATTCAGATTCTGTGACCAATTATATTGTGATTTTGAGATAAGTCTGAATGTCTGATCGACATTAAGCTAACTAAGATTCTTCATTGTTGATATACGATTTCAACCATACATTAATTTAAAATTTCCATTTAAAATAGAAGGGATCAAGAATCAAGATAATGCGTATGGTATGTTAGTGAAAGGGGTCAAGATAGATCAATCATAAAATATTATATTATCAAGAGAGAATGAAGGGACTTCGCATCTGAATCTTTTACTTTTCCTTGTTGGATGCCAAAATTTACATACAAAGAGCTGGCCATTGCTGCTTATTTAGTTATTTGTGGCCATGTATTGCATTGCATGCCACCTATTATTGAATGAAGCATTACAAAAGGAATTTTTCAAGTTTGAATCATACCCTAATTTGGACTTTTATGTTCAATTCAACGATTATAGAATTTATTGCTGTCAACCTTACCTTTTTATTATTATCGCAATGGAACTATAAAATTCAATAACAATTTGAGTTTGACTATGGCCTATGGGTGATTTGAGAATCTGAGATGTACTGTTTTTTCTTCTGTCTTGAAGAATAGGGAAGTCAAAATCGAGAAGAAGGTTTATTAAATACTCAGTCAGCTAAAAGTAATCCTTTTCGATTAGTCCACTAGAAAAGGGTTTAAAAAAGATCTCAGCCTTTTAAAACAAACAACTAAAAGTAATCCTTTTAAAATGGTATGTTTAACTTATATTAGTTTTACCCGTCGTACCATGTACGACTACGATTCGATATTTTATATACATTATAAATAAAATATTAATAAATAAATAAAATATAATATAAAATTTAATATAAGTAATTTATTGCTCATAGAATGTATATAATTTTTTAATAAAATATTATATTCTTCATATTTTATTAATTTTCATGTACGTAAATTAGTGTTTATCAAATATTTCAATATATGTATTAAATACTTTATTATCTATTTTTAGTAATTTAAAAATTATAAATATTTATCATTAATTTTTTTTATAAAAGAATATATCTATAAATAAATTCGTCAAAAGATATATGCTAAAATATTTATATTTATTTTAAGGTATTTTAAATATTTTATCTTTAATTTTAAATACTTGTATAAGGAAGCTTTCAAAGATTATTATTATTATACTAAATAGATATTTGTTTGATGTTAGAGATAAATGTAAATAGTTAAAAAGAATTTAATAGGAAGAAGTTATAATATTAGAAATAAAAATTAATTTTTTAAATATGAGGTTGGGCTAGAAGCCTAGAATCGTTCTGGTGACTCGAAAAGAATACATCTTTAATATATTGTTATAAATATTACCTATTTTTATTATTTTTAAACATTATAAGTATTTATCATTATTATTTTTATTAAAAAAGAAAAAATATATCTATAAATAAATTTGTCAAAAGACATCATGCTAAAAGATAAAAGTATTTATAATTATTTCAAAATATTTCAATTTTATTATCTATAATTATAAATATTTGTATTAGGAAGTTTTCAAAAGATTTTGTTATACTAAATAGATATTTGTTTAATATTAAAGATAGATTTAAATAGTTAAAGAAAATTTTAATAAGAAAAAGTTAAAATATTAGGAATACAAATTGATTTTGAAAATATGAGGTGAGACCAGAATCGTTCTCGTGTCTCGAAAAGGTATAACTTTAATATATACTAGTTTTACCCGTCGTACCATGTACGACTACGATTCGATATTTTATAGACATTATAAATAGGATATTAATAAATAAATAAAAATATAACATAAACTTTAATATAAGTAATTTATTGCTCATAGAATGTATATAATTTTTTAATCAAATATTATATTCCTCATATTTTATTACTTTCCATGTACGTAAATTTAGTGTTTATCAAATATTTCAATATATCTATTAAATACTTTATTATCTTTTTTAGTAAATTTAAAAATTATAAATATTTATCATTAATTTTTTTTATAAAATAAAATCACTATATATCTATAAATAAATTCATTAAAAGATATATGCTAAAATATTTATATTTATTTTAAGGTTTTTATATATTTTATCTTTAATTTTAAATACTTGTTTAAGGAAGCTTTCAAAAAATATTATTATTATATTAAATAGATATTTGTTTGATATTAGAGATAAATTTAAATAGTTAAAAAGAATTTAATAGAAAGAAGTTATAATATTAGAAATAAAAATTAATTTTTTAAATATGAGGTTGGGCTAGAATCGTTTTGGTGACTCGAAAAGGTACATCTTTAATATATTGTTATAAATATTACCTATTTTTATTATTTTTAAACATTATAAGTATTTATCATTAATTTTTTTATTAAAAAAGAAAAAATATATCTATAAATAAATTCATTAAAAGACATCATGCTAAAAGATAAAAGATATTTATACTTATTTCAAAATATTTCAAATTTATTATCTATAATTTTAAATATTTGTATAAGAAAGTTTTCAAAAGATATTGTTATACTAAATAGATATTTGTTTGATGTTAAAGATACATTTAAATAATTAAAGAAGAATATAATAGGAAAAAGTTAAAATATTAGAAATAAAAATTAATTTTGTAAATATGAGGTGGGGTCAGAATCGTTCTGGTTGCTCGAAAAGGGATAGCTTTAATATATAGTTATAGATGTTATTTATAAATATTTTAAAAGTTTTATCTTTAATTTTAAATATTTTAAAATTTTTATCTGTAATTTTAAATATTTTAGATATTTTATCTTTAATTTTAAATATTTGTATAAGGAAGTTTTCAAAAGATATTGTTATACTAAATAGATATTTGTTTGATGTTAACGATAGATTTAAATAGTTAAAGAAGAATATAATGAAAAAAAATTAAAATATTAGAAATAAAAATTAATTTTGTAAATATGAGATGGGGCCAAAATCGTTCTATGACTTAAAAAGGGATAGCTTTAATATATAGTTATAGATTATAGATTCTAATGAAACATCGAACGTAAAACTATAACTTAAAATAAGATTTTACAAAGTATGTTTTATAGCCAAACCACAAATATATATTTCCCCATTCTGCGAGAGGGTGCTCTGCTGGGTCATAAGACTCATAACACGCCAAAACATGAATTGGGCCCAAGTTTGGGCCGGACCAAGGCCCATTTACGCGTGCCCACTTTGAATAGAGAGCACACATTTGAAGCCTTGAAGGGGAGACACAGAAACAGAACATGACGAGACATAATCAGATCAGCCTATTCAGCGACTCTGACAAGAGGGTCCCACCTAGCAGTGGTTCTCCAACCGTTTTTAAGCTGAAGTTGGAGTCCCATGTGAGGCTGAGCATTCCCATGGGAGAATGTGCTTCCTCTCTTCAACCACTAAAATCACAGTGGAATTCACTTTCCCTTCCTGTGCACCCTCATTATACCTCATTCAGCATCTTTTCTTATACTCTTTGTCAGATACATAGTCAAATAGTAGTTAATAATAGATGAGTAAAATCCTTCAAAGCGAAAACCTTCTTCTCCCTGGCCGCTCAAAATACGTTCAGATACTCTGATATTGTTCTTTAGTAAATTGGGTTAAGTCATTTTGGTGGGATTTTGTGAGGTGAAGATCAAGTGTTTGATAAAATGTTTGTTTCAGCCAGCTGCAAGCAGAAGCTGGTGTAGAGTTTGCTCTGGAGTGTGTTAAGTTGCTCTTTTCTATTTTTATTGTAATTTCTGTTTTGAGATGTGAATTAGACTTTATAAGATTAAATGATGGGTATGGTGACTGATTGTTGAGCTTGAAGAGAGCCAAAGATGAAGTCTTTGAGCAGTGTGGGGCTTGGGCTGAGTGTGGTGTTTGGCTGCTTACTACTTGCACTCGTTGCTGAAATCTACTACTTGCTATGGTGGAAGAGGAGGGTAACTGGAAGAGAGATTGAAGAAGATTATTACAGCAACCCAGCAAGAGATTTCTTTTACATTTTCTGTTGGAAAAGCAAGAAAAGACCTTATTCATGGAGGAGTCCTACAACTCTAAGCTCTTCTCAGGAACTGAGAATCACAGCCAACAACCAATCAGAACCCGGGTTACAATTCTGCAACAAGGATTTGTCTTTCAAACCCATTAATGAGAATTTTCTTGAATCAGGGCTCCTTGTGGGTCCCCCAAGGTTCCTCTTCACCATTGAAGAGGAAACCAAGGAGGATATGGATTTGGGGTCTGATGATTGCAAGTCAAGATTGAGTGATGTGATGACTAATGGAGACAATACTC
Organism: Fallopia convolvulus; assembly: GCA_964016875.1. Lineage (NCBI taxonomy): Eukaryota > Viridiplantae > Streptophyta > Magnoliopsida > Caryophyllales > Polygonaceae > Fallopia > Fallopia convolvulus. The sequence goes on along the minus strand of OZ024732.1, from coordinate 44,790,163 downwards.
CATATGTAACACCACTGTGTTCTCCTGCATTCTTCACTCCGCCTTTGACCCCAAACGGTTACAATCCTCTCTATGAGTCATGTACTGATGTGGAGTTCAATAAGACGAAATCTTCCCCGCTTCCGAAGTTCAAGTTCTTGAGGGATGCGGAGGAGAAGCTTCAGAAGAAAAACACCATGGAAGAGGCAAATGGAGGAAGCACTAGCGCAAACACTAGAAACTCAAAGTTATAGAAGGTTGAAGAAGATGGGTCATTTATAACTATCATAGTTGCTAATAATAAAAGACACTAGACAAAGAAGATAGTGCCAATCAAGCTCCTCACAGGTTCTCTCTTTGGCCTTTTCTCCTTTTTAATTGGAACCCTCCTTGCAAGATGATAGTTCATAACATACTCCTTTTTATCTTTTTCATTTATTTTACATGTAGTTTTTGCACCATTTTAACTAGACTTTAGTATTTTCCCCCCTAATCCAACAAGAGTATCTTCGGATTGTGTTGGCATATTACAAGTCCTTTTTCATTGGAGAAGATGCATCTTTTAGTTTATAGAGGGAGAATCAAACATTCTCTGCAACATATTGTAAATCTAGAGAATTGAGTCTGATATTAGTGGGTGCTCTTGTAGTTCTTGATGTAATATGCAACTTTTGTAACAACTGGTGTTGTTTTTGGTCTGATAACAAATGATTAATATGGGTACTACTTGGAAACTAACCAGTTGTTATTGCCTGGGGAGAAGGTTATTCAATTAAATTGTGTTGGTGTAACATGGGAATAGTAATTAAAGACCAGACCTAACACCCTTTACATATAAGTGTATCATCTATTGTAATCTTTGCTGATTTGGGTATTCGGGACCTCATCCGTAAGGATACTCTAGGAGTCTAGGGCAGGCCACGTCCCGCGAAGTGGGAACCCCCTATGCTCTTTATATTAAAAAAAATATATATATATATTGTAATCTCTATTCAGTCTGTTAGAACAAAATAAAGAGGTGACATAGTTTTGCTGACATTATAGCATAAACCTATCATGATTCATGACCCATCACAATACCAGTGTGTCACCTAAAACACCTTTTTCCCACTTTTTCCTTTCCCTCTCATTTGTGATCCGGGAGCTTACTATCAAAGCTAAGTAGCTAACCCTTATTATATCAGCGAACTACTACCATTTGACCAAAAAAGGTGGAAATTGAAAGGGAAAGGAGAAGTGGTTGTGATGATGAATGATAGATCAGCTAAAGGTTCGTGAACGTGACACAAAAGGGGACCAAATTCACTATGGATGTGACACAAATTTAGGGAATTTTCAGCTTTTATTCTTCTATGTACTTATTATCTCTGATTCTCTCTGTCCATGTATGAATATGAGAACACACGTAAATATGTCATTACAGCAAATAATTCCTTGTTACAGTATTTTTTTTAAAAATAACATGGAGAAGAAAGAAAAGTTTGAAGTTTGAACTTGACAGTGCACAATTTCTGGCACTTGGGTTTGACCAGGTTCCCTCTCAAGCTTGAACTCTATATATAGAAATATAGAATCACTTTTGTAATTTTTAATGGACCCAAATCCGATGAATTTAAATCATGTCGGCAAACCCAGGTCAATCTCGTAAATCCATGCCATTAATATTGGTAGAAACATAATTTCCACAAAAAAGTCAAATCCTAGTATCGAAGATCGTGTAATGTCAAGTGATGGTTCCCATGATGAACCTATGCAACACTATAACCAACTAAAAGAAAGAGCTAAGCTCTCAACATTTAAGTTACAAAACCGGGTTGCAAATTTCAATCGTAGATTCATAATAAGGTTGATGCTGTTTCATAAACAAAGAGGGCAAATGAATCCCTTTCCTACAAGGTAAGTTTATGTTAAAAGCCAGCCTCCATCCCTACCATTGTAAGCAAGACGAGCATAAAACAGACACAACAAAGAATGAAAATGTTCAGATGTGAAATACCTTAGTAAAAACTTTTTCGAGAATAGTATAAAGAAACATTTCTGGAATTTCTTACATTAAGTTCCACGAACAGCTCTCTGTGTTATTCCAAGCTCCACTAAAAGCAAATTCAATCCAGGTTCTTTCAATAGGCTAAATGCAGTCAGACCATAATGGGAATGATACAATTCTGGCAATTCCCCTGCAAATTTGCTGAATCCTCCATACTGTACAATGGAAGTAGAGATCAGAAACAAGAATCCAAGTATCTCCCATACTAGCACTAGTTGTGTATACCAAAAAAAAAGTTTAAGGCTTTCAGTCTTCATTTAATTGCTTGAAATAGCACAGTATTTTCAACATTTCATGCCAAAGAAGATGACCAATGCTAAAATTTGCGACAATCATATAGAATTCATGAGAAAGAGGTTGTTGATATATTAGCAGTTAGTACCTTAGACTGACAGTTCAAAAGTGATCCACACAAGGCTTCCCTGTCAACAAACTCATAGCATCCTAACATTTTCAAGACACCACCAACCCTGTATTAAGCAATTTTCCAAAGTCAAGATCTCATTCATTCTAACGTAAACATACAACCTCGAATAAAAGACTATTCATCTAGCTCACCAGAAAGCATAACATGGATCACTGGGTTTGTTTAATCTTCCTTGGAATCCACCATCACTTGTTTGCCTCTGAAATGGAAAGATAGCCACTAAAATTAGTTTTAACAAGTCCCAACATGATATAAAACCTAAATATTATCTGTCGATATCAATTTTTTTTTTGAGACAAGCAGTTTTATGGACATACTTGAATAAGCCAATCCAGAAGCAATGGCACATCAATGAGAGAAGACAATTCGTGTTTTAAAATAATACCATCTTCAAGAAATCCCATCAGGCGAAGAGATGCTATAGCGCAATAAGTTGCACCACCTGTCACACTAACATATGATATGGGTATAATTCATCATAAATATTTCTTAATTCAAGTAATTAAAGAGACAACAAAAGAGGAAGCTTTCATGAAGCAGGATTTCCTTGATACATTTGATAGTCGACTCCCTTAAAAGCACACTTGTACTTCAAAAAATCAATAAATGAAACCGGTACTTATTCAAACCAAGTAGATAAAAAAAAAAGAATTGTATTGATGAGAAGGATAGATAATATACAACATAGTCCTGGCAACTAAGTGGAATTTAGCATTTGAAGAGGCCATATAGGTTAACTCACTAGGCTGCTTCCTCTAGTACAAGTTGTACTGTTTCTATCATCAGTATTGATATGAAAATGTTTTACCAAGTGACGAAACATCAAAATGATACAGTATAAGAACTTTAACTTGATTAAATCCTCAATGGCAAAGACATGTTAATGTATATGTGCTAAAAATCAAAGGTAAAGATCTGCGTCATAATTTGTTTAATGTGCTTACTCACCATGAGATTCTAGACCAGGGCTCAATCCAAAGCCACCGTCATAAGACTGCCACAATAAATCACATGCAAATAGTTCAGTACTTGATATACTGTAATTATCATTTAGATAAAAAACAAGTTATCATGTTAACCTGGCAACTCAATATATATTGCTTAGCTTTTTCTTTGTCCACACCGCTCCAATTGTCCAACATATACGAAATGACAGCTGACAATCAAAATAGAAATAAGGTATATATCATTTTACTCATGAGAAACATTCAAGTGTAAACATTTATTGTTTAAACCCATTACCAGCACAATACATGAATCGAAGATCTGCCTCTGCCCCGATATGGATGGGCATGAAACTGTAGAAAATGAAACAATCAATCAAATATAAATTACGAAATTTAGAAAATCAGGCCAAAGGAGAAAAACAACCCAATATAGAAATTAAATAATGGAAAAATCATACAGTACCTTCCATTTGGCAGCTGGAGATTTTTCATTGATGTAGCAATAGATTGAGAACCAATTTGAGTCAAGTCATAGCCAACGATCTTCAGTATAGAAAGTGCACAGTATGTGCTTGCTAGGTGACTACTATTACATATCGCTGCCTATAGGGAGAAAAGTCAAAATCATGATAAAAAAATTTGAATGGAATATCTATTTACACGATTTAGTTACAAGGTGAAAAAAGTGAAGGGCAGAAAGTTCAATTGTTTAAATGTTTCTATACCTTATTGACATCTGATGAATATTGTGATGATCTTGAACCATGAAATCCATAAAATTGTCCTGCGGTATAGTGTTTTTCATCCATAAGAACTAAAACACATAAATGAAGAAAGATAATATAGTACTCACCATTCGGCTGACCAACATCATCAGGTGGATGGACTTGAAATGACAACACCCAGCTCACAACTTCTTCCTTGTTAATCTGTATATTAAATAAAGTTTTAGACTTTTTTGTTACATATTTTACAGGAAGATGCATGAAGACGAAACATGAATTTCATCTTCTTTCTTTTTTTATTGCATGTGTCTGTCTATATGTATACACAAAATACACAAAAATAAGGACCCAATCACTCAAATATGCATGAGCATTCCATCTAGAAAAGATAAGTGATAAAGAAAAGGAACTATGAAGGACATACATGATCTAAAGCACCAAGAATGTCTAGGGAAGATATGGTAAAGTAGGCAAGAGTTAGATGGTTAATCTCTTGGCTCTCGTATCCACTGGGAAGTAGTTCATACATCATATTCAAGAACATGACATGCTGGTTCTTGTCAAAGGAAGCATCAACAGAGAATGATGAACTCAATTCAGAGTCCATTATAGTTGAGCTTCTCAAACAGTAGACTCTCCTCCCCTGGAAATATGAACCGTTAAGAATAAATATTAATAACAGCAACAAGTTAGCATGAATAATAGCATATGTGGTAAATTAATATTAGTAATGCACTATTATTCTTGATTTTAAATAAACCAGCAACAGCAACAACATTGACCCAGTGAGGTTCCGCTACAGCGGAATCTGGGGGTCAAGATAGGGGTACCCCTACCCAAGGAAAAGGGGGTACGTCCGATAGACCCAAGAAAAACTGAAATTCAGCTATGTGACAATAATAACTGAATTTAGTTATATCATCATCATTAATCCAGTGAGGCTCCGCTACAGAGGAATCTGGGGGGTCAAGATGGGGGTACCCCTGCCCAAGGGAAAGGGGTACGCCCTATAGACCCAAGAAAAACTGAAATTCAGCTACGTGACAATAATAAACTGAATTTAGTTAGAATCCACCAAAATTGATATAGGGACTTAATCCATCTCAAAGGCAGTGTATAAAAGCCAATCAGCATGAGGATGCGCCCCAACTTGATTTTAAATAAACCAATTCTATTTTTGTTCTCTCCCTTGATGTCTGATCCCTTATTTGATCATACAGACCGCTCTTAGAAAGATGGGAAAAAAAAGCAACTCTCTTTAAGTTGGGTAGCATGTGACAAGCAAAGTAGTTTTTCTTATACTTTCATTATTGCACAAGAAACTGGCATTGAATTACACACAGCACATCTAACAACAGATGCAAACTACTGAAACTAGGAATGAGCATCCAAAAACACAATCTAAGAATGAAAATCATTGAGATCAAAACAAAGAAATCATGATACAAAATTCCGTATAAGATACAAATAACACCAGAGAATCCAAGTTGGCAACTAATTCAGCTCGGGCACTAAAACCATGGAAGACCATGATGTCATGCTCAATAGTCCCAGTAGATCGAAAGTTGAACTTAAAGGTTCAAACTTCAATTCCATAAACCCTCTGAATTGTGAGAAGATTGTCAAATATTAGCACCAAAAGGCATGATCTTGTTTGTTTCTTTGTTTCCATTGCATTGACTTACAAAATACTTTTTACCAAAAGCCTTATTCAGTAAAGTCTCCTTTCAAGCCCCTCTCAGGTTTTCACTAACTTGCTCTCAAAACACATAGTATTTGCTACTATCCAGTATCCACTATATAGCAGCTGATAGCTAATTCTCTCGAACTAGATCTTGAGACTAATTTAACTTTCAGAAACCAGAATTACTTAAGAATATCTAATGATCTTTCTACTCTTAACTTGAAACACATCCAATGATTCTATGATTTGATGACCAATTCCTCTATCATCTCAAATTTCCAATCCAATTCACGTGTTCAACACAAAATTCTGATACTCTGAATGGTGATGCACAAATTACAGAAGGTATAGTGCGTTTAGATCCCAAAAAACGCATCGAAGTTTTAGGGTTCTTAAGGTTTGAAAGTACATAAAGCTGAACATGGAAGGATTCATGGAATTACATTATTACAAATGCAGTTTCCCTCTATCAGTATGCGATGGTTGGAAACGATGAAAGCAAACGTCGAAATCGAGCAATTAAAATTCAATCTTTCCAGTAAAGTCCGAATCGGTTTCGAAATTTTCTGGATACCAAAAAACATACCTGAAAGTCTGAAACCTACTATGAGGAGTGAGAGAATGTTGTTGTTGATAATTGGGAGAATCCGAGTGCTCAAAAGAATATGTGCACAGACGCTAACAATGGAAGCTTTTCGTTTGATACGGTATTGTTCCTCAAATCACTTCTAATTTCCAAACGGAAAATAAACGTCATCCTCATAGTTAAAAATAAATAAAAATTAAAAAAAGTAATCGAAACGACAAGCTTATAAAAGTTCAGAGTTGTAGCATACTAGCATGTTATTCCAAACGCAGCGTAGCGGGTTAGTAATCTTCTTCTCTAACTCCTCTCAGAGGAATTTCGTCGAACACCTGAAGGGCGAAAACTTGCAGCCACCGGATCGATGAGGGGTCAAAGTGCCAAAGTGTTGACGATAGCAGAGAAATGCAAGGTCTCATTTTCTTCTTCCTTCTTTTCCTCGATGTTGCGCTGTAGCTTGTTTAACCTTGAATTGAACTCTAAAATTGCAGAATATTTTGGCATCAAATTGGCAAGGCAACCTCAACACCGTTAAAGCGAATGCCAAAGGAAGGTAAATCGTCCAGATACATCAATTAGCTTCAGTACGTTTAGGTTTTGGCCCATAACCAAACTGTAAATTGTTTACACGCTGCTAATTTCAGCAAGCAAGAGATACACACCTCAAGAGTGAAGTACTTGCTGAGGAAGGGAAAGCCATACATATGGGTACCCGAGCAAGATTTGCATAATACAGTATGTAGTCTGTTGTTAATGGCTTCTTTTTTTAGGTCTCATTTGGTTGGATGATAATCTGTTCAGAATCAGCAAAACTTTTCACCTCATACAAAAAAACTTTATAGTTGTATTATAAAAGATTTAGTATATTGAGTTTAAAAAATGATTTGGGTTATCACATAAATTTGGTGCAATGTGTTGTGAATTGAGGCTAAGAAACAGTAGGGTGTCCATGTTTATGTCATGCTCTCAGTTTATTCTTGCTCTTACACAAGAGCCTCTTAATCATGCTTTCTGTCTATGTTCCTAGGGTTTGCTATCATAATCTGAGCAATTAAGGGGTAATTTGGAACCATTTATTTATCCAACTTTCTTTTGATCCGACTCTTATAAATCTTTGTTGCATGTAGAATGCTGTCATCGATGAGCGTGCTTCATTTGCTGTTGCTCATCCCTTCCCTGGGCCGCTGGGGAATTTACTTAAATCAATGAAGAAGGTTGGTGCAAAGGTCCATGTTAAACCTCATTTGAGGCAAAATTTCCTTACCAATTGTTTTAAAAGCCTCTTATTGTTTCATGCTGCCACAGTTGCCAGCTCGAGTTGCTTTGACTGGGGAAGTTTTGCCTCTCTCTGATGGGAAGGTAAGATTGATTAATCTTGGTTTGATCCCAAAGATTATTACAGCTTTTCTTCATGGAAAATCTCTAACAGTTTTACCATGTACCAATGTAATGTCATAAAGGCATTCCTTGACAAATATTTTTTCACTGTGCATTTGGAATAGGTCTCTTCTGCTATGGAAAACCTCCAACAGGTTATTACATCTGAACAAGAATCATTTATTGGGTCTAGCTATGCAGTTTCTGGAATATTGAGCTCTTCAACGTTTGCTAATACGTCTCGTAGTGAGAATCTCCTGGAGATATTTAATAGTGATGAATGTTACACAATTTACAAGCTTAACATAAGGTATAATAATACCAGTTTTAAAGTTTATGGAGTACTGGTGCCATTTTAATCATTTGACACATTTCACACTAGAAGTCCACAACCCAAGTTTCTGTTTCTCTAAAGTTTGGTTAATAAATCTGAACACTGTATATTCTGCTTCTGCTCAGGCACAAAAAGTTTTCATTAATGTCATATTTATTTGATTGATGTTTCTTCAACTCAAGACCAGTTACAACTGACAAAGCTCTAGAAATTATTAATCAGTTTCTATTCTTGTTCCCTCAATGTTTTCCTGGATCAGGAAATTTGAGTGTTTACATTCACATTCAGCATTTGCTGTGAAAGATCTGTGTGGTCATATTAATGCTTGTCAATTATTGCCAAGTGTGCATCTTGTTTAGGTGCTCGAATGAGTTTCTCAGGCATGACTTCCTACTTTGGCCATCATAAAGTATTCATGAAGCTCTTTATGAATCAATTTTTTTTATGAGCTCAATTGCACTTTTATTCAAATTCTTGTGTGTTGTAATGAGCCTATCTAGAATATTGTTGAGATCTGTTTTGCTGCACAATAAATAGTAGTTGTATTTTCCTTTTTCAAACGGAAGTAACAGCTCCTTTTTAATCTTGTCTATATCTCCACAGCTCATGCATGTTCATTGATGGAAATGGAGGCAGTCATGAAGTAGATTTGGAGGAACTTGGCAAGGCAAAGGCTGATAAATTATGTGAGACTTCTTCTACCCTTTCCTTTTAATCAGGTGTCTTTGGTGGTCTATGTGAAGTTGCCTCTTATTATTGCACATTTACATTTTCTTGCAGCATCATTTGCAACAAAACTAATCGATGGCATCAATCAAAGTGAAGTGAGACGTAGGGCTTTAGTGATATTCTGCTACGTACACATGAACATTAATGCAAAGGTGATTGTTTGGCCCTGTTAGATATGTAGTCGTTGCATAAACCGTGGATATATATTCACTGATCTGCCTTTGGTGAATGTTTTATCTTTGCCAATTTACTGAGCTGTTGGCTGAGTTTGCTACCACTCTGCTGCATCTGTTTGTTCATATAATAAGACTTGTGTTATTCTTGAAGGATGCATATATGCTCTCTGTTGATCGCAAAGGGTTTGATGTGTTAGCTAAAGTTGCTAACTCTGGAGGCGAGTCCCGATGGAAAGAATTCAGATTCACATTCCAGGAGGAAGCTCGTGACGCTGAATCATTCTGCAGGCAACTAGTTGAAATGGAAGAAGCAGCCCTCAAGAGTGTCAAAAGTTATAGCGGTCTTTAAATTGCCCTTTCTGTTTGTTAAAGAATTCAGATTTTCTTCTTGTTGTTCTTGTGACAAGAAACTGTCAAAAAGTTATAGCGGTCTTTAAATTGCCCTTTCTGTTTGTTAAAGAATTCAGGTTTTCTTCTTGTTGTTCTTGTGACAAGAAACTTTCGGGCCTCTTGTATCTGATTGTGAAGACCTTAAAAATTATACATGCCAAAGGGTGCAACGCTTACATTTTTGCATCTGGTTGTCTTAATGCTTATTATTGCAACTTGATCAAAGAAGTCTGAACAAAACAAGATAGTTAAACTAGTGTTTCATATCTAGCAAAGGGGAATACAAACTGTTTGATTAAAACATCAAGTCAAAACATTCATGCAGGAGTACTTAAAAACAGAAAAACAATCTCAAGAGCTGAATTACATAAACTCAAATGTCTTCATAATAAACTTCCTATGGCTTAGTCAACTTCCTCAATCTTAGGTCCAGCACCACTGCCACCACTGGCAGGCCCGTCAGTGTCCATGGAGGCACCTCCCATGCCACCCATGTCAGGTCCGCCCTGATACATCTTAGCAATGATTGGATTACAGAGGTTCTCCAGCTCCTTCATCTTGTGTTCAAATTCCTCAGCCTCCGCTAGCTGATTAGCATCCAACCAGCTAATAGTCTCATCAATTGCATCCTCAATCTTCTTCTTGTCCTCTCCAATCTTCCCTGCAATCTTCTCATCATTGATCGTGTTCCTCATATTGTACGCGTAGTTCTCCAACGCGTTCTTGGCCTCAACTTTCTTCTTATGCTCCTCATCCTCCGCCTTGTACTTCTCTGCCTCCTGCACCATCTTCTCAATATCCTCCTTTGACAACCTCCCTTTATCATTTGTAATCGTGATCTTGTTCTTCTGCCCGGTTGTCTTGTCCTCAGCAGACACGTTCAAGATTCCATTAGCGTCTATGTCAAAGCAGACAGTGATCTGAGGGACGCCCCTTGGAGCTGGAGGAATTCCAGACAGCTCAAACTTGCCCAACAAGTTGTTATCCTTCGTCCTTGCTCGTTCACCTTCATAAACCTGAATCAAAACACCTGGCTGATTGTCTGAGTAGGTAGAGAACACCTGTTCCTTCTTAGTCGGGATAGTAGTGTTTCTAGGAATCAAAGTCGTCATCACTCCACCAGCAGTCTCCAAACCGAGCGACAATGGAGTAACATCCAACAACAGAAGATCTTGAACTTTCTCATTACCCTCACCAGTCAAGATCGCCGCCTGAACAGCAGCACCATACGCCACCGCTTCATCCGGGTTAATGCTCTTGCACAACTCCTTGCCATTGAAGAAGTCTTGCAGAAGCTGTTGCACTCTGGGAATCCTGGTAGACCCACCAACGAGAACAATATCATGAACAGCACTCTTATCCATCTTAGCATCCCTCAAACACTTCTCAACAGGCTCCATACACTTTCTGAACAGATCCATGTTCAACTCCTCGAACCGAGCACGAGTAATCGAGGTGTAGAAATCAATACCCTCGAAAAGAGAATCAATCTCAATTGTAGTCTGAGCAGTGGAGGAAAGAGTCCTCTTCGCCCTCTCACACGCTGTCCTCAACCTCCTAAGCGCCCTTGGATTACCACTAATGTCCTTCTTATGCTTCCTCTTGAATTCCTGGACAAAGTGGTTCACCAGCCTGTTATCAAAATCCTCTCCTCCGAGGTGAGTGTCACCAGCGGTGGACTTCACCTCAAAAATACCCTCCTCAATTGTCAGCAGAGACACATCGAACGTCCCGCCACCCAAATCAAAGATGAGCACGTTCTTCTCACCAGTGCTGCTGGCCTTCTTGTCAAGCCCATAGGCTATGGCTGCAGCGGTTGGTTCGTTGATAATACGCATCACATTCATGCCTGAAATAACCCCAGCGTCCTTGGTTGCCTGCCTCTGGGAGTCGTTGAAGTATGCAGGGACGGTGACAACCGCGTTCTTTATGGTTGTACCAAGATACGCCTCTGCAACTTCCTTCATCTTCGTGAGCACCATGGACGAGATCTCTTCTGCGCTGAACTGCTTTTCCTCGCCTTTGTAGTTTACAACGATCATAGGCTTGTCCGCCGCTCCTGGCACAACTTTAAATGGCCAGAGCTTCATGTCGCTCTGCACAGATGGATCGCTGAATCTCCTACCGATCAGTCTCTTTGCATCTGATAATTAACACCAAAGTTTAAACCTTTAGCTACCGTAACTACAAAATAGATTAGCCACACAAAAATTGTGCATAGTTTCTAATTAATTTAGACATCCTTTCTAACATGAACAAACATACGCTTAATTCCTATCATGAATTAGAAACTAGACAGATAGAAGAAGCCAACAGATGCAGTGGTTTGCATCAAAACTTAATTACAGTCGTATATGCGGACAGTTGTCATATGCATGCTTGGATTTAAGCAAAAATCACAATTTCACGTTTCATATTATGGATATGTATTAGATTCGAGACAGATCTGCTCATCTTCCACAGATTAAACCAACAATATTACTACTGTTATTCAAACACAAACGTAACACTACTATGATCATTAATTTGTTTACAGTGAGCCAATGACAGAGGAAACAGGCAATCAGGCAACCAAAAATATGAATGAACGTGTATCAACGCATCTAATTAAGACAGAACGGAAAGAAAGACGTACCAAAGACGGTGTTGGTAGGGTTCATGGCGACCTGATTCTTCGCGGCATCTCCTATCAAACGCTCGGTATCGGTGAAGGCGACATAGGACGGCGTCGTCCTGTTACCTTGATCGTTGGCGATGATTTCAACTCTGTCATGTTGCCAAACCCCGACGCAGGAGTAGGTGGTGCCGAGATCAATTCCGATTGCTGGACCTTCTCCCTTTGCCATCACAAATTCGAAAAAGAAAAACTTCAAAACTTTGATTCAAAGTTAGGCACAAAATAGGGAATTGAGATTTTTTTTTTTCTCTGTTTGAAATTCGTTGTGTGTTGTGTGTAATGTGTACAGATCGAAGGATGGGAAGGTTTATAAGGGGAAAACAAGCGTCCAGTAGTCTCCAGAGGTTACTGGAGAATTTTCATACGCAAAAAAAAAAAAAAAAATAGAAGCTACTGGAGAATCCGGGAATTGGGCCAGGCGGCAGGCGGTTGGTTTCTTGAGAGACTTCGATCTCTCTAGAATTTCAACTGTACCGAATTTACCCTTCAACGGTTCAACCGGGACGGAACTATTATTGGGCAATAAAATTAGACTTAGAGAAATTATATTATATTATAATACATATATTATAATACATGTGTTTTTTCATTCACTTTTTTTAATGTTTGAGGGGACGCATATCAAATTTATCTCTACTCACTCCCCTTCTCTTCGATCCATTGCCACCGCCGCAGTTCACCACGCCACCGCCGAAGGTCGAGTTCACCACGCCACCGCCGAAGGTCTAATGTATAAGGTGAGCCCTCCAATTATTTCCCTCTGAAATCTCGACACCCCTTCTCCCCTTTGAAATATCGATTATTAGGTTAAATTTGATTGAAAACTGGTCTGTGCCTCTGTGGGGTTTTTTGTGCTTGTGATTGAGTGTGAAATTTGCTTTATGTGCAACTAGAACAGCTTTTTAGTCAAATTTAGTGTCAATCATGTGAATTTACCACTATAGCTAGCTCGTGTTTGTTGCTGTTGCATTTTGGGTTGATTGTCTGTGGTTTAGGAGATGGAAACAACCTAATGACAATGTTCTTGATCATCATTTTTGTTGATTTGGGACTTGGGAGATTTATACGAATCTGGGTGCTGCAGTTTGGGACTTGGGTATACAAATCTGGGAGATGTATTTTCTGTACAACGATAGTTCGTGTTTGTTGCTATTGTATTTTTTTTAGTTATTTGGTTAAAGTGTATTGAATATTGAGCCCTACTTCAATCCTACCTCCCCAATTTATGAAGTATCTGTATCTCCAATTTTATTCGAAAAAACCAGTTGGAACAAAATAAGGGATTTTGCTGTCTCCTACGGTAGGGAAATCGGGTTGTTGTGAAATCTGTCATCTGTGTTTTGAATTTCTATCTTATACTAAACTAATTGCATTCGAGCTTGTTATCTTACAATTTGATTGTGTTCTCCTTCTCTACCTTTTAGGTATGCTTTCTATGTATCGTAGTTCCACCACCAAATTTCTTCAACATGCCTCCTCTTCCAACAAATTTACCCCCATCCTTTTCTCACTCTCACCATCGCCATTCTCTTACACCCAGAACGCCACCTATGTAAACGTGTACATGAAATGGAAGAAAGACCCTTTCTACGACTCAATACAATCCATTCATGGCGCCTCTGATTTGAAACCCTTGATATCTCTTAAGAATTGCATTGTCCAGGATCCCGATGGATCAATCCCAATTTCAGCTATCTCAAAAAAAGGTATTCAATTAGACGTGCCTATGAAAGTTGCCAGATTTATGAGAATGTACCCTTCTGTTTTTGAGGAGTTTGTTGGACCCCAATACAACTTACCTTGGTTTAGGCTCACCCCAAAAGCCATTGAGATTGATCAAGAGGAGAAAAAAGTGTATGAGGATTATAAGCTGGATTTAAGGCTTAGGTTGAAGAAGTTTATTGTGATGAGTAGGGAAAAAGTACTGCCTTTAAGAATTATTAAAGGACTTCAATGGTATTTAGGATTGCCAGATGGGTTTTTGGATGACCCGGATTCGAATCTTGATGGGACCTTTCAGTTTGTGGAGATTGAAGATGGGGAAATGGGATTATCTGTGTGCTGTGAAGAGAGACTGTTTTCTGTATTACAGGAGAATGCAATGAAACAAGGGGTTTATAATGGTGGATGGATGGAACCGATTCGGTTTCCTTATTTTCCACCCAAGGGTTTGAGGTTGAAGAGGGAAATTTCTGCTTGGTTGGATGAGTTTCAAAGTCTTCCTTATGTATCTCCTTATGAAGACTTTTCACATTTGTATCCAGATAGTGATATTGCTGAGAAACGAGTCGCTGGCGTCCTTCATGAGTTGCTTTGTCTGTTTGTAAACCCTGGTGTTGAGAGAAAGAGGCTTTTTTGTCTCAAGAAGTATTTGGGATTGCCCCAAAAGTTCCATAAGGTATTTGAGAGACACTTGAATATCTTTTACTTGTCTTTACAGAACAATACGTGTACTGCGATCCTAAAAGAGGCGTATAATGGGAATACAATAGAGAGGCACCCTTTGGCTGTAGTGAGGAAGAAGTATATTAGACTGATGAAGGAATCCCAGATGATCTTGAAAAGGAGGAGACAGAAAGGGAGTTTCACTGATAAAACTAGGGATTTAGAGTTGGATCATGCAGATGAAGACGTTGTAAAGATGGAGGAATGCAACTCCTTGTAAAATAGTATACTGTAGAAAAATCCTGTAATATTTGGAAGGATTGCTAATCTTAGTTTGTCTTATGAAGCAAGCTGATTAAGTTGATTGGTGAATATCTATTGTATTTGATTCAATTTTGCAATTATGTCAAAATGTTATAATGATGATAGCTTTCTGAATGACCATCTTACATTAATCCCTCTAGCTGGATTCCAGAAATACCCAATATCTGTTGAATTATGGATTCTCAATATCATGACCATCTTCAACACCTTTGATTAAAGAATCATATTTGTTCATCCATGATTGAGTGCAATGAATACAAAGTATTTTTTTTATCAACAAATCACTACTACACCTTGTTTTCCGCTATAGTTTACCATTTACACTCTCTCCCTTCAGAAATCAGCATATATATATATATATATAGTTGTAACCATCTAGAGCTTGCCTATTTCATTTCCTTCAGAAAATACAGATATATGCCGAAAACAAAACAAATCACAGTACTCACATTTACAACAGCGAGATGAGTTTTCTGATCAGGAAAAAAATATACAACTTATATACTCCAATGTCTGCTAAAGCTCTGTTGATTTACATCCATCTTGAACCCTCTTCTCAAACCTGTGTAAAAAAATCCGTGATGGCAAGTTTGATTGGAGCGAACTGCTGGGAAAATTTGCATATTATTCAGGGCTTGGAGCTTTTTCTGCCAAAAAGACGGTGTAAAAAGCTTATGAGCAGAATGGTGTTAGTGCTTGTGCAAATGAGAAAAACGAGCTATGTACGACTTACTAACCTCCAGCATTGATGAGGAGCTTCTCAACACGGGAAACTACATGTTTGACGTAGGTGTATTTCTTCAGATCACATAAATGAAGCTTGATGCGTGACAGAATCAACTCACGGGTTTGTTTATCACACGTCTCCAGAACCTTCTGCACCACGTAGTTTCCAAATGGGTCTTTCATCATGTCCTGCAATTTCAGAAATCAGGAGTGCACCATATTCATAGATGATGTACTAAAGAACATTTACAAGGAAACTATCCTACAATTAGCTATATATGAAAGCACTAATGACTAGGAAAGAAGATTACCTGCAAGGGCTCATTTACATCAGTGGATCCAAGCATCTCATTTACTAGAACTTGACGCTCTTCCGTACTACCAAATGTCAAGCACTTCTCAATAACATTGGAGGCAAATTTTTGCTGACTCATCTGAACTATCTGGCCTGCAAGTTTGTTTATGATAATCGATCTTTCTTCTGGTTTACCATGTTGGATGACATGCTAAGAAAACAATGCAAGTATAGAAAAAGTATCAGAGACTTCAATAACCATGGCTCAGAATCACAAACATACAAAGTTGAGGTACCTGGATAACATAATTTCCATATTGATCTTGTGCTAGAGTGCAAATAGACTGCATAATCTCTACCATAATACTTTTTTGAGTATCTTCACTACTAGAATGCTCAAGGACTCTCTGCAGTAATAAAGTAAGTCAGTTACATGATCAAATTGATAATTCTACTAAAGTCTAAAGGATATGAAAAAGAAAAGTAGACCTGGATAACACGACAACCGTAAGGATGAGTTGAGAGAGAAACAACTTGGCCAAAAAATGAAGAGATTATAAACTGAATTCTATCATCAGGAATACATTCGATACACTTTTGGATGACATGATTCCCATTTTGATCACGAACACATTTCAAAACTGCACCATCCAGCTCTACCACCAACCGAGTTTTCTCATCCACGTCAAGAGTTTCCAAAGCCTGTGATCAGATTAACAACAGTGACATATTATTCAGAACAGAGGAAATTCCAATTAAGTCCTGTTTATTCTCTTTTACTTCATCTATCAAAAGAGCTTGTCTCACTTAATAAAACATGGAATACTGTTGGGAGTAGTTGGCAAGACTGGTCATTGAGATTTTAAATGCAGTAAATCCAACAGAAAGAGTTATAAGCCTTGGGATTTAGAGAGCTATAAAGGTAGGTTAACGTATGCTTTACAGAAGTGATAGATAGTACCTTTTGTATTACTCTGCATCCATACATCTGAAGACTTAACTGCAGAACATGACTTTTAATCTTACCAGCCAATATATTACTTTGGCTCTCAGTACCACATTCAAAAAACTGCATTTTAAATTTAACAATTAAAATGTAAGATATAGAGCTCTCAAGTAGAAAATTCAGCGACTGAAGAGACACACTTACCTTCTGTATGACATAATTTCCAAAGACATCAGTCATTAGGGAAAGGGCATGAGGAGCGATCTCAGGAAAAACTTTCATCTTCTCTTCATTTGTGGCAATTTCTAACTTTTGCTGAATAAACCGACTCCCACACTGATCCATACTACAAAACATTTATACATTGCGCAAAATGTTTATGCCGAGAAATAAAAGAACAAATGTCAGAAAGACTATCCAAAGCTGCAAGTCAAACACTAAACACATACAGAACAAGATAAAAAACAATATAAGAGATCATTCTATTTGCCACAATTGACAGTAATAAATTCATACTCAATTTTTATGCAAGAGAAAGAAAAAGTGTGCGAAATTCATGGAAATCAAAACAGTTATTAATTAATAAGGATACCTGAACTCAACCACATGACCAACTATGTCAGAGAGTTCAAAAGGCCTTGTCTTATTCTTGAACTCTTCCAATAAAGTCATTCCAGCCCTAACTTTCATGCTGGTTGGAATATCACTTTGAAGCATAGAATTTCCAAACCGGATATCACTCAATGAGTTGGCCATTGAAGCTCCTTGATATGGCATGCCAAGTAGATATGCTAGACCCTCATAATACCCATCATTTATGCCCCCATGACTTTTTTGAAGGAGGGGCAAGCCATATCTTTGTTGTCCAGAAATCAGGGCATCAAGATGAGCTTTTTGAAGTTCTGAGAGTTCATTGTGTGAGGGACCCATGTATTTTCCTCCTACTAGAAGATTTCGGTTAGCAGGATGTCTGTAGTACTGAACATGAGCAGGATCTGTTGGCTGGTAAAGATGGTTACCACACCTTTCATTAAACTGACCACCTGTATTTTGCCAATAAAAAATGAATGGTAAAAGAAATGTATACAATTACACGGTTTACTCACTTATTGAGAAAGATAAAACATGCAACCTGAACCAGGAGGATTGTCTGCTCTTGTATTTAAATTCTGATTGTTAAAATGTCCACCAGGACCATGTTTAGGAACAACTGGAATTCTTGCATTATTATATGAATTTTGCTCATTGAGATCTCTTATCCTTGTGGAATTTGCTTTCGAGGGCAGATTGACAGGTGTCTTCGATGAAGGGTAATCAGGAGGAGCAACCAATCTTTGACCCGTAGATTTGCCAAAGAGTTCCTGCTGCTGACTCATAGGCCTATTTGAATGGAAATTTAGCTGATTGGATTGTCCCTGTAGAAATGGAGAATTTACAAGTCTCCCATGATCACCAAGTCCTTTTTCTGAGTGCTCTAACCCAGATAATGGTAAACGTTCTGCAAAATCTGAAAGATTGTTCATGCTAGAGGATTTGCCATTGGTGGCGTATGATCCGGCAATGTTGTTCACCTTGCTAGGGAAAAATCTGTCTTCAGAGGGAAGATTCAGAGTTGGGGACCTAGAAACCTTCTTGAACTCAGGAGTAGAGCTCCTTGAGAAGGAAGAGCCTATGGCAGTTGGAAAAGAACCAGAAGCCAGAGATTGATGGCTGTGAACTCTACCCAAATTGGGTGCTGCTCCTGAATGGCGGGCTTCTTTAGCCTCTAGCCCATTCCTTAACTCAGCTGGTTGAAAATTAGAATTGCAAGAATCCAAAAAGTCATAGGAAGCATTTCTGTTTGCCTGGTGAGGGATGGGACCTGATAGACCAATAGGACGATTGGACCCCTCCTACAACATTTACATTGAACATCAACAAATGCTTACTATTATAAAATATTATGTATCATCAATCTTTAAGCAACTTCAACAATCAACATGTTCAGGTAGACATAGGTAGATAATACGGAACCGATCATCTCTCTGGATTTTAAATGAATGATCCATAAAAACACAGACCAGATAGGAAACAATGTTGAGAGGCAGCACTACAGAAAACAAGTGATAAATTTCTCGTGTGTACTTAGTAAAGCCAAAATGTCTCACTATTACATCATTTCCATCCTTTGTAGGATTAGTAGAAAGTTAACAGTGTACCGGTTGAAGGATTAGTAGAACCTATCTATATGAATTACAATTCTAATCAAACAATTGAAACATAAGTTACATAATGCAAAAGTTGTGAAACAAGAAGAATCATGCATTGTGAGTATTACTTTGGATTACTCACCTGAAGAATGTCAGCGAAACTCTTTCTCCTTACACCAAGTCCAGCATCTCCATGTCTAACCAACTCACGATCCCTATTATCAAGCCATAGAGAAGAATCTAGACGAGAAGTGTTGGTGAAATTCATTACACTAGGATTTATCATCCCATTCTTCTCCTTCTGCAAAGACATAGCAGGTTGCACTGATAGTGAGGATGATGAATCATCCCTTTCATCAGCCAAACCCCTCTTCCTCCAATCAGGAACTTCTCCATAAGGCAACCCACCACTCCTCAGCCTCTGGTGCATCCGCCACTCCTCCTTGGACAACAATGGCGGTGGAAGCCTAGGGTTGATGTTATCATGGGAGTAGTAATATGAAAGGTAAGCGGGATGTGACCGCATTTCTTCCTCAGAGAAACCTCCATTGGGGAACTCAAAATTCCTAAATAGACTATTAATGGCATTATAAGAGCCCTCTATAGTTGGGGGTGCACTCCCACTCCTGTACATGTTCAAATCCCTCTCCCTTTCATTCCTGTCACAGTTTTGATACTGCAATCTGAGCTCATTCATCAATCCATTCTCTAGATTCCCGTTTTGTACCCTAATTCTATCATCAAAAAGCGTTGCCCTCGTGTTCATATCAGGCAGCATGTCAAAGTTAGTTCCAAGCGCCATTCCAACAAATCTTGACACCAGATAAGAGAGTTTCATCAACATTACATTAAAAAATTATCAAAAATATCCAGAGTGAACACATCAATTTGGTTCTTGATTAGATGAATAGAATTGAATTTGGTCATAATTCGTGGTTTAATCGCTTGTCTAAGCTCCGAGAGAACATAACATATTCAACATTAAGCTATAATTTTGAAGAATTTGATATATATCCAGCATAGAAACATTCATAATTTGACAGAAACAGAAATCAGGAGAAGAATTAAGAGGATTGGGAAACTTACAGAGTTGGATTGGCTAAAATCAAAACCTCAGCGAGGCAAGAGGAAGAGAGGGCGGTGAATTTCAAGCCATTGATGGCTCGAAACTTGTACGAAAGCAAATCGGAAATCAACGAAGAATTATGAGATGGATGATTTTGTGAAAGGGTGTTTTCGAGGAGGAGGAGGAAGGGATAATTGGAGAAAATGTGAGATGGATGAGTCGAAAGCGGTATGAGGGAGAGAAAGAGAGGAGAGAGGAGAAAGGACGTTTCAAGGATGAGATTATGGCGGTTGATTTTGGGAGATGAACGGAGATGTTACGTGCATGGACATTCAAATATCTAGATGCAACTTTATAGCATCATAACAAAGACTGATTTGCAAATCTACCCCATATCTTACACAAATGTTTAATTTTATATAGATTTATAAAATGGTCCGGTTTAGGTGTGAATGGTCGCTCGGGTGCGAAATAAGTCGTTGGATGAAGAAAAATTAAAGACGTTGATCATTTCACTTAAAAGGAGAAAAACAGTACGGACGAATTTTTGGCGAATTATTCACCTATTTTTAAAAAAAACAGAAATAGGATGCGCGATCAGAGTTGTTATCAGCACTGTGATTTTGTTTTATCAAAACTGTGATTTTGTGCATAAATAAACTATTATTTGTGCATCAAAAATTTATTGTTTGTATATAAAAAATGGACGAATGATGTGTATCTAATTTGTATGCAATATGTTCATCAACACTGTGATTTTATTCAAAAAAATTGAAAATAAAACACGCGTCTAAATTATTTATCAAAACTGTGATTTTGTTCATCAACACTGTAAGTTTATGCATAAATAAATTATACATTACACCCGACCCGAAAAGTAAACCGGACAATTGTTCCACGTCCCCACTTCCATCACCATCCAAATTCAACTTGTACCCGTTTCCATACCCGTTAATTATTTGAGAGCTCAAATCATTTGACATTTAGGCTTGTTTTACTTTGGGTCCAAAATAACATTTTGGATAAAAATGTGTTTTATTTGTCTTCAAAAACCTAAAAAAATAAAAAACAATTATACAGATTTCAAGTTTTAAAATATAACTCCAGAGACAAAGCTATTTTGGTTGAAAAGTAAAACAAGCCCATATTGTTTTTTTTTTGAGAAGAAACAAGCCCATATTAGCTCAAAGCAGAAACAGAGCCCATAAACAAAATATTGGGCTTCACGAAGCCCATAATTGCATATGGTTGATTTTTGCACCTTCATCTTAAATACGTGTTGCTTCTTAAAACAAAAGGAAAATTACATTTAACCACCCTTTATTTTATACTTATTACAATCAACAATCCTTTATATTTTTTCTACACTTAACCACCCCTTATTTGTAAATATGTGCATTTAACCACTCATTTTGATGAAAAACGTTATTTTCTTCATTAATTAAATTAAATTATGTTTTTGCCCTTCTTTTTTAATTTTATTTATAATAAATAAGAGAACTTAGGAATAAATTGAGCTTGGAATGTCATTATCATTGAATTTCGACCTACATCTCAACCTATCGAATCTCAAATCACCGTCCATCAACTTAGAAACGATCTACTCCAAGGGACGCTCATAGTCGTCAGAATCAGATCCAAAACCCTTGGTCTTTGCACTGGCGAAGTCGTGGTTCTTCTTCGCCATTGGATGGAGGGAATGAATTATTATGGAGGAAATTAGGTCAGGGTTATCGGCGTATTGGAACTTGCAAGTGTCAATTATGGTTTTTCCTTTATTTATTTATCATAAATAAATTTTAAAAAGAAAGGAAAAAACGTAATTTATTTTACTTAACAGAGAAAATGACGTTTTTCGTTAAAATGGGTGATTAAATGCACATAATTACAAATAAGGGGTGGCTAAGTGTTGAAAAAAATATAAAAAGGGTAGTTGATTGCAACAAGTGTAAAATAAAAGGTGGTTAAATACAATCTACCCTAGTACAAATATAAAAGCAAAAACCATGTCTTTGTAAAAGTTTGAGCCACATGGCAAATTTAAAATATTTTTTGATTTTTGATTTCTCATTTTTAATCCACTTTTACCTTAACCACTTTCCCACTATCTCAATAACTACCATCCACTCTTTTCTTCTAAATAAATTAAAATTTTATAATTATTATTACTAAAAAAAATAAGATTCAATCATGAAAATTTATTTCGAATAAATATTTAAATAATAAATTAAAAATAAAATTATTTTAAAATATACCCGTACAAGGTACGGGAATAACACTAGTTTTTCTTAAAACAAAAGCCAACAACACCTTAGAAGTTAGAACTCACCAGTTGTTTTTTTTTGTTTTTTTTTTTCTGTCTAGTAGAAGGTACTTGAAAGTTTTGAAGGGGTAATGTCGCCTACCATCTGCACTAAACCTGACTAGTTTGCTAAATTCATTAGAGCCTTAATGTTTCATTTTACACCACCAATTGAATAGGGTATATATAAAAACACCCCGTAAAATGTTTCGATGTACGATATATCACCTACAGGGTAAAAAACATCCCATTTATTTTCGTTTTATTTCTTAACATCAAATTAAAATACATATGGATGGTTTATTCGACCTAATTAATTCTAAATTGCATACTTGAATATTTTTGGAAGAAAAAAACAATTGTTGGGGAAAAGTCTATGGGCCTCACCTTTTTTGGCTGAGCCGTATCTTGTTCCTCTATGTTAAAAAAAAAAAAAAAAAAAAAAGTCTGGCCGGGTAGCCTTTGCTAATTGCTATCCTAAAGCTAGTACAAGTGGAATTTGTAATTGCTGTACTGCTATGCCTTCTTTTTTGCACTACTAGCAATTAAATTAGGTCGCGCGTTGCGCGGCGATTATAAGACGGAGACTTCATTACTGTAGAGATATACAAATGACATTTTCGTAAATTTATTTAAAGGAGCATGAGTTTTTTTGGAAAAAGAATATGGAAATAGCATTTCCGTAAATTTATTTAAAGGGACATGGTTTTTTTGGTATTAATTTACTTGACTTCACGTCATCCAATGTCTTAAAACTTGTTTTATTACGTATACGAGCTTTCTTCACAACTAATAAACAAACTTATCCGAGCTTGCTTACGAGCGAAGTAACCTGGACACGTTTTTCGAGACATGTCTAAATTACCCGTTCAGATCCGAATATCACATAAGTTGGGTACGCTTTTCCAAGAATTTTTTTTTACGAGCTCGCTTACAAGCGAAGTAACTTGGACACGCTTTTCGAGACATGTCAAAATTACACGTTTAAATCAGAATCACCTAAGTCGGGCACGCTTTTCCAAGAAAATATATTTTTTACGAGCTCGCTTACGAGCAAAGTAACTTGGACACGTTTTTCGAGACATGTCAAAATTACCCGTTCAAATCCGAATATCACCTAAGTCGGGCACGCTTTTCCAAAAAAATATATTTTTTACGAGCTCGCTTACGAGCGAAGTAACCTGGACACGCTTTTCGAGACATGTCAAAATTACCCAGTCAAATCCGAATATCACCTAAGTCGGGCACGCTTTTCCAAGAAAATATATTTTTTACGACCTCGCTTACGAGCGAAGTAACCTGGACACGTTTTT
The DNA here is from genome assembly GCA_964016875.1 of Fallopia convolvulus. Taxonomy (NCBI): domain Eukaryota; kingdom Viridiplantae; phylum Streptophyta; class Magnoliopsida; order Caryophyllales; family Polygonaceae; genus Fallopia; species Fallopia convolvulus. The sequence goes on along the minus strand of OZ024732.1, from coordinate 44,766,542 downwards.
CGAGACATGTCAAAATTACCCGGTTACCTCCGAATATCACTTAAGTCGGGCACGCTTTTCCAAGAAAACATATTTATTACAGTGTCCCCGAGATTACTTAAGAGCTAAGCAAGAACGACACGAATTTCGAGTAACATTAAAATAACAAATCGGATTATTACACCCACACGATAGTGCAACACGCATTTTTAAGTAATTGGATGGACGGTCAGATGTTATTAAATCGAACGGCTAGTATAAATGTAAGTTGAACGGTTAGATAAAATCTATATTGGGATTTTATTTATCAACGGCCGGATAGTGTTGTGATATCCAAACTCTTATAGTAGTATGGATGAATAATCCTAGTTATGTGATGCTGTTTTGTAGTAGCTATAGCCGTTACAGCGTTTGCATGCAATGAATGCATATGTGATATGTTCGGTGGATCACCATTTGAACAGGCCATGTACACATGTAAAATTGTAAACAATAAACATGTAACACCTCTAGAGACCTACTAATATTGGATTTACAAAACGTACGCTTATTGTCACTGTATTTCATTTCGATCATGAGTTTGAGATTTTTTAGTTCAAAATATATTTAATTTATCCATGGACTGGAGTATGGAGAGTGTAGATCAATGTACAAGCTACTAAGCTAGTAAAGTAAATAATTCGAATGGACCATGGATCATGGATGTATGACCCCGAAACAACTTTGGCTCTAGCTTCTTTTTTTTTTTTTTGTATATAAGGTAAGAATTAGGTTACCCCACTAGGGAGATAATCTAGAACATTCTTACGGATGAGAACCATAAATTCTAAGTGACTCATAATGGAGGCAAGTGGAAGAATGTGGCCCATACGTGCAATTTTCTCGGTCACATTATTACATGCTCGGGGAGGAAAGAGAATTTTAACATTATCAAACCATGTAAGAGATGTGGTGATGTCCGAGATTAATTAGAATGTCCATATTTGAAGGGCATCGTCGTACTTTCTTGACATCATTAATTATTGTTAAGTTATCTCCTTCAATTATTAGTTTTCAAATTCCCAGATTTTTTGCTCTTATTATACCAACTTTGAGAGCTATTGCTTTTATTTGTGCTAATGTTAGTTGTCCATATTTGTGTGTTGTTATGTCTATTACTTCCGAGTCGAGTCCCCGAATAATCGTTCCTATTGTTGTTTCTTCATTTGATAAATTTGAACCATCTAAATTTAGTTTATGATATCCAGGGGTGGTCCAACCCATTTTTGTTGTTTGTTTGCTCTCCTGTTTAGGCTCTAACTTATTGCTTGGATAATTTTAATTACTAGTAAGTTTTTTCTACCAAAAAAAATTACTAGTAAGTTTTTTCTACCAAAAAAAAATTACTAGTAAGTTTTACCAAAAAAAATGTAGTAAATAAAAAACGAGTTTATGTTTAGGATATAACTAGTTGTACCTATCGTGTCATGCACGACTATGACTCATCAATTTCTAGATATATTATAAATATGAAATTAATAAAGTAAATATATAAAAATAAACAAAAGGTGAAAAATAATGTAAATTCTTAAAAAATTACTCAAATTCAATTCCTTAAACATCTTTTCAAAAAAAAAGCTACTAAGATAGTTAATAAGAAAAGATGAAAAAAATATAGAATTTTTTAATGATAAAAAAATCTTCAATATTTACATAAAAATCCAAAAATAAAATTAAGGAAAAGATAATATAGTTTTTATAAAAAAATTAATTTAGGTATTTAATTATATAGATATTTAAAAATTTTACTTTTTATATCAAAATTTATTTAAGATAAATATTTTTTATAAATAGATAAAAAGATAAAGATAAAATGATTTTCGTTATTTTTAATTAAAATTCGAATTACTTTTTCCACATGTATAAATAGAAAGAAATTTAATTGAATTTTTTTTGAAATATAAGGTGGGGCTAGAATTAGTGTGATGGATAGAATAGTTACAACTTTAATATATAGTTATAGATTTGCTTATGTTTGCTTTTTGGTTTAAATGAAAAATTTTGCATCCTATGAAATAAGGAGTGTTTAGAACCATTAGATCTTCTTGATCCAAGGGCTGATATTCTTCGAAATTAGGGGCGCGGTGACATTTTTGTAATTTTTCGAAACCCACAAAAGTTCATTGTTATGGTGAAAAAGCGCATTATGATATACCAAAAGTGCATTACTAACCTTAATATTTTGGGTGATTGAGTTCAATCGGAACCCGATCAAGCATTTGAATTACCATATGATCCGCCGACCAAGACATAAACCTAAAAATGTCAAATCGAGACCCACAATTACACAATCTAGCCCAAAATTTTGCAAATCGGAGAAACAAACTTCTCGCTCATTGTACATGGATATTGGGATGAGAACGGCAGGAATATGCGAGCTCCCCATCTCGATATCATTAGGAAGAGCCTCCCATTTCCACCGCTTCTCAAGCTTCTTCCAGAACAGCTTCACAAGAACAGTCACAATCCCCAAGCAAGTAAAAGCTGCTCCATGAAGAGCATTCGCGACATTGTGAAGCAAATGTAAACTCCCAATCTCAGCAACGGAAATATCAATGGCTCCCACATCATTTGGATTTGCCCTGAAATCTCGCCTCGAGCGTCAATCCACGAGTCTTGAATAATCTGTGCTTGCTCCGCCATCGATCGCGAACTTGGGGTTTTTTCGGAAGTTGGGGTTAAATTGGGAGAAGACAAATAGAGGGGAAATGGTGGATCTCTTACTTTTGGGGGGAAATTGGAAGCCTAAAAATACTCTTCTGTTTGTTGTTTATGCTAGAATTGGAGCAGAGACTAGAAAAGCATTAGTGGCATGGATGATTCACGTTTTTGGTTTAATAATGCATTTTTATTTCGCAATACACTTTTTCACGATAATGATGCGCTTTATAATGAACAGAACATGTAGTGTGTGGTCCGCTGGCTTCATATTTTTTTTGCACTTTTTTCCGTTTTGTAATGCACATTTTTGGATTTCGCAATGCACTTTTTTACGATAACGATGCACTTTTGTAATTTTTGAAAAATTACAAAAATGTTATCGCATCCTTAAAAGGGATAAAACATCATCTCTTAGATCATCTTGGTCCAAGGGCTTTAAACACTCCTTATTTTATAGGATAAGGAGTTGTTTTATTTGAACCTTACTCGAGTTTGGTTCAAATGAAACAAACTCTTATCTTGAAACGAATGCACTTTTTCTGGTTCGTAGTGCACTTTTTCTTTTTCGGATTGCACTTTTTTCGGATTTGCACTTTTCGTAGTTTTTGTAGTATGTGCACTTTTTCGAATTATACTTCCAATGCACTTTCGTATGAAATGTGTATTTGTTTCACGTTTTGGGATAAAAGTTTGTTTCATTTGAACCAAACTCCTAATATATAAATAAGAAACTATTTTATTAAGCCCCACATGAGGTGGCCGGCCTAATGGCAGAAAGCATATATAGAGATGTTAGGCGGTCTCAAGTTCGATTATTGTCTTCGCTCCTTAACTTGGGTGAATAACCAATTATTTAAGTCTCACCATCCTTCCTTCTATTGATTCGAGCCTAGGGTCGAACATGGTTCAGTGTGAACCAACTAGTTGAGCCAAACTGATCGAACCAAAACCAATATATACTATTTTGTTGGGTTTAGCTAGGAATTTTTCAAATTTCAGTTTTGTTTGGTTTTGGTTAAGTTTAATTTTTCCCAAAAGAAAAGCTTTTGTCCACCTTGCGCTCAAAAAATAAAATAGAATTGAACCAAAGTTTGGTTTTTGGTTCGATTTTGAACTGATACTCAGCCTTAGTCGATCTGATCACAGTAAACTGATTTATTTGATTCGTGAACTTTGTTGTCTTGTTTATAAATCCGGGACTGATACTTAGTCTTAGTCGAGTCGGTCACATCAAACTGATTTATTTGGTTCGTGAGCTTTGTTGTCTAGTTTATAAATGCGGGGTTTACTACTGGACCCTCCTAAAAAAAGAAACTGCTTTATTATAACTATATAAGTGTGTGATTTTATAATAGTCAGTGTGCATCATTTTCTTATTAAGTGTGTATTTTTTCATATACCAAGTATGTATGATCTTATTATTTAGTGTTTTTTTTTAAAGTAATATCTTTCAAAAATAAAATTCAAATGTACCGAATTTTTCACATTTACTAAATTTTTGATGTGAGTCGTTAATTTTTCTAGATCGAGCAACCCTCACGCGTTCTCAGTTTTTTTGTGAGCACCTATTCTCATTAGTACATACTTACAACTCTAATATTTAAATTACTAACCAAACGATAGGGATGGCTGGCTGGGTTGGGGGCAGGTGGACTACTTCCACTATCCGGCCCGACCTTAATGCGCACACACTCAATCCTAGAAATAGCCCATCGGTTGTCACCCAAACCGCCCAAAATCCATCGGTTTTCGAGTCAAGTCGGGTGTTTTTGGTATTGCTTAAGTTGGTTATTGTTATTAAAATCGTACTTTGAGTTGTAGAGACTCATTTGAAATTGACACTTAAGTACATTGAAGAATTTAACTACATTTTTTTTGTGCTTATTACTACATTTTTTTTTGTGCTTATTTTTGAAAGGCCCGTATCATAGAAATGATGAGGTTGCATATGGCTCACTTAAACTTATTTAAAACTTTCATCATCAGTACGTTAAGCTCATATCTATAATTTTCGATGTGGGGTGGGAATTCCTAAAATTCGGGTATACCGGATAGTCAGGTCAGGTTGAGTGTTTTTTCGAGTCTGAGTCAAGTGAAGTGATCACTCGTCCCCACGCCTAAATTCCTCTATCCTAACACTCAAAACCGATTTTCACTCATCTCTTGTCTATTTTTCACCCATTTTGTAGGTCAGTTTTATTGGATATCCGTTGAATCCGATTGAAATTGTCATTCCTGCCAATCCATTATAGAATTCTACAAAATATGCACATGACCGATATCTTTGAGATTCGATGGGTTGAGATGAAATATTCCACTTTACTAAAAAAAAGTGCCATAAAACAGTAATTTAATATCCCTCAAGTTGATTTAACGGGGTGAAATAACATGTTAGATCGAACTTCTAAGTAAGATCCCTACATAATTTAGCAATGTCAGTGAGATCGATGCAATCTATGTATGCACTGAACCCAATTAAGCTCCTACACTCTACAATATGCAGTTTAATAATACACATAGTATAAAACTGAAAGAGCAAAGATGCATACTGTAAAATTGACATGGGAGAACGTGAAAGGGGATAATATTGGAGGAGCCATGGAAGGAGGATTGGGGGAATCTGTCTGTGTCTGGCTTTATCGGGCTTCGTTGGCCCATCCCATTATTTCAACCTATACATTTATATATCGTGTGGACGTCACCCTAATTAATACGAGTATATAAAAGCTAAAGCTGCCATGGAAGGAAGCACACTACTAAAGAGAAAGCAACGTACTTGTATATTACATCCATACATATATATATATGCCTTCTTCAATTTATGTGCCCTACATTATTAACATAAATGTCATGTACGTATGATTTAAAGAAAAATTAATTCTATATATGTAAATATTCTATGGATTGTACTGAAAAACCAAAAGCATGTGATTTTTTTTTCCCACCGGCTTTCTTTCCTTTCTCTGCATCTTCTCTTTTTCTTTTTTACTCTGTTGATTGAAATTTGATATGTAGTACTGTGCTCTAGCTAGTATGTTCTATATATACGGCCAAGCGGAAGTGAAGTGAGAGATCGATGAAACAAACCCTAATCAAGAAAGGGAGCAGGACAAAATATTATATATATGGAGCTTCATAATTTCTAACACAAGTTATACGTACGTACAATTGAAATGATACATGCACTATACATATGCAAGAGATCTGAGAAAATCAATCTTAATATATAACATATGATTTTGTCTGTATATATATCAATCGATGAATCGATCTAGGTCTCTAGCTCTTGCGCATTGGGAAAAAAATATTTCATCATTTCTCTAAGTGAAAGGGGTATGAACTTTTAGTGGTTAAATAGGGCATTATACAACTTTTGCTTACCGAACTAAGATTAAAGTATATGACGGACCCTATCTAATAGTAGTCCATCATGTACATTATTAATTAAGAATGACCGACCCTGGACAAGGCTGAACTATGCTACAAAAGAAACTTTAACCATATATGGAAGTTCAACTTTCATAAATGATCAATTTTAAACTTTGACCAAGCAATCATAGCTTAGAAATTAAAGTGAAAGTGAAACAATCATCATAACACGTACAGTCATATTTTCTCTTTTGTTTTAAGAGAATTTTTTTTTACTGAAAATATATGAGAAGCGTAAATTGGTAATCATCTTCTTCCAAATTCAAAATTGCAAGTTCAATATAGGCTTAGGCTTAAAATTATAGGGTTTTTTTTCATGACAGTATATTTTAGGGAGTTTATGTCAATTATTCCATCTGAAGAAGTTGAGTTGAGCTTCACGCCAAACATATTAGAGTTATATTAGCAATTGATCGACATGGTAACTTTATATCAAAAAGCATTGTTTAGCTCTTTTTTTATTTTTTTACCAAAAATAAAACTCCTTTTTGATTTTTACGAATTATAAAAAGAAATACAACGATACAATGACTGGGTTTTAAATAAACTAGTTGTTCCCGTCGTGTCATGCACGACTATGACTCGATATTTTTTAGATATACTATAAAAATATTAATATAAAATATAATATAAAATTTAATGTAAGTAATTTGTTGATCATAATATGTATAAAAGTTATTTTATTTTTTTAAATAAAAAAAAACTAATTAAATTTAGATTATTAAGTTAAATAATGAGAATAACATATACAATGCTCATAAAATGTTATAGTAAATTTTCAAATAATGAGAATAATATATACAATGCTAATAAATTGTTATGGTAAATTTTCAAATTGTGAGTTGCAATAAAAGCAAAGTATTTTGACCAAACTTCTCATAAGGAAATATTTTGATTAAAAAAAGCATAGATTTTTCAAAATATATAGGCCTATAATTATCTATTTATATAAATATTTTTTATAAGGAAAGCATTTTTTATCATTATAGTTAAATATGACATGTAAGTGACGGGGTGAAAATAATACGATGTGGCATATGACGTGTCAAAAATTACATGACATGTCTTAAGGAAAAGACGACATGTGGCAAAATCCAATGTGGCGTATTCTAGAAGCGACATGTGGACAAAGCTGACGTGGCGCAATGTGGTGGCTCCAAACCTTATTGCTTTTATATATATAGTAGATTATTAACAATATTCAACCAAAAAAAAACATTACCAACAATATATCACTATTAATCCACCTATTTTTTTACAAACCCATCTTTAATTATCAAGATCCCATAAACAATTAAAACATGTCAAAAACCGTTATAAATTAATGTTTATCATTACAAAGGGATAATCAGCTTTTCATTCATTTAGATTTTTTTTTTTTTTTGCTTCATTTTCATTCATTTTGATTTGATATATGGAGTAGTACACAGCCACTGATCAACTATTGCGACCATTGGTCATTACAAAGGAAGTAGGGCGTCTTTTGCTAATAAATACTGTTTCTTTGTGTGATTTTCTGCAATTTTTGTTTCATGATTGGTTACGTTTAATTTTGTGAAGATATATAGCTGGTGTATAATACAGTATAACATGTTACATGTGGTTCTTTATTTGCAAGAATCAATAATCAATAAATCGATCAGTAGTAGGAATAAGCTAGTAGTGGGCATGATTTTTGACTTTTATATTGATTTGGAATTTTGATAATGGGTCTCTTTCAAACACAAACAAATGCGAAGATTTCGTCCCCTACCACATCTCTTAAAATTATACAGCAGACAACAAACAAGTACTCCTACTGTTTGAACGTCATTAATGTAAGTCAGTAGGAGTATACTGTATACTTTGAATAAATTAAATGCCTTGTATCTTCTTCTTCTTCTTCTTCTTCTACTAGGGTTCGATGTCATGTGGCCCTAAAAGAACACATATATACTTACATACTGAGGTGCACAAAATTAGATGCACTGACAAACCGTTTTCTTGAGAGATCGAGTACAAGGAAAAAGATATTAATTCAATCCGTATCAACCAATCTTTCTCCATAAAAAGAAGTTAACCAATTCGGAGAATCGATGCACTTTTTTACAGTATATTTTTTCATACTCGTAATCTTACATATATCTAAATGAAAGCTAGATTCGAATTGAATGTTGGAATTTTGGACACGATTCTTGGCCTCTTGGGTGTACACATATATGATAAATATCATTTAAAACATTGGTGTCAACATTACATGATCGATCACTAATTATATACCTGTATTATAGTTAGACTTGTCAAGCATGTCGGTTCAATTGAGTTCAAATTTGGTTATTTTGATTGCAAGTTGAGTACGAGTTCAGATCGTTATCATTTATGAGTTAATCAGTTGAGTCATTGCAGGTTTCGGGTGGGTTAGGGTTGGTTTTTTAGGTCGGGATGAGTTTTGACAACTCTAATTGCATTCATATTTGTGTAACTCATCCTTCATATAAAATTTGTATAGAATCGTAACAAAGTTGTCTTTTGTATTAACTATAGTTACGGATTAGTAATATGGAATTAAATCAGGTGCCATATGTAGCAAGAAATTAAGAAAGAAACTTGTGCCCTAAACATTTGAAGAGCAAGAAAGAATTGAATTGTTTGTATGAGTTTACAGTCGGGTAATCATGCCCTTGAAACATAGCACATCGACATTAGCATACAATACACTTATAAGTTTCGTATATATAACAAATTTTATAAAAAGAACACACTTGAAAAAACTATATACTACTATAACTTAAACCCTAACCATCTCAATTCCCTAAAACACGGCCGATTCAGAGACCTTGAAGATCAATGTGCTGACCATTGTTTATATATCCGATAGAATCTGCACGAACTTTTCTCCTCAACCTCATTTTTGCCATGAAAACGAATTAATTCTTTTCTGCTCAGCATTTGCATATACCAATCAAATTCTGAATTTGATATAAAATTACCTTCATACACCGAGCTAGGTAGATCAATTGATAGACCCATCACAAGAGATGATGCCCCGATGAAGACGAAGAGCCATGAAAACCCGAAATGTCGGTCCATGTATTAATTCCAGCTCCCCAGCTACTATACTGATCACCAATATTATTATTCCCTTGAATACCGGCTAACATGAAATTCTTAGACAAATTCAAACCCTGATGATGATTTTCACTCTCATCAAACGGGTACAACCCGCTACCCGTTACACGCGACCCGGATAGCAAATTAGACAGTTGCTCAGCATCCCCAGCTCCGCCACCACCACCCAAATTCAACCCGTACCCGTTTCCATACCCGTTAAAATGGTGCAAACCGGTTAGAAACGGATCCGGTTGTGGCAATGGAAGCGTCATTTGAGAGCTCAAATCATTTGCACTTGTATTAGTAGTAGTAGCATTGCTCCCACCTCGTCTAATCATTTGGGCCGGAACCGGGTCAGCCTTTGACCCGGTTCTGCTTTTAGGTTTGGTCCGCTTGTTCCTCCGGCACCCGCCTCCAACGGGGACGTTGCGGAGGGCCCCGCCTCGGGTCCAGTAGCGGCGGCAGCCCTTGTAAAAGTGGCGTGGCTGCGAGAGGTTGTAGTTGTTCAAGTAGCAAAACTTTGTGTTTGTGGATTCGCACCTCGGACACTTTAACCCGGCTTCCGGTAATGGTACTTGGGCCAGTCTGGCCCGTCAACCATCGATCCGGGCTTGATTGAGCCTGGACCGGTCCCGCCACCACTGGTTGAGCTGGATGGTGGCGGGATCTGAAGTGGGTTCGAGGGAATGATTCCCGATGACGGAGTTTGTATTTGATTTGTAATTTGCCGCTCCACGCCCTAATATAGAAGGAATTGGTATATTCATGAAAGCATTAGTATTGTTGAGTGGGAAGCTAGAATCTTTTGTACAAAATTGAAGAGAAATTAATCATGAATTTGATGGATTAATTACCTGTTGCCAAGTGGGAGGATCAAGAAAGACTGGGGCTTTTGAGGTGAAATCCATGGCTTTGCTCTCGTCTTTTCCAAAAGTGTGATGGATATGATGATGGAGAATCGATCGATCACTTCAACATAATACAAGCTAGGTAGCTAGCTAGAGAGAATTGAAAGAGATATACTCTACTAAATGTTTATAAGTATTAGTGGAGTAGTGGTGTTGTGAATGATTTGTGGCTCCTCTTCCACACAGATTTTCTCAGAGTTTCTTAACATATAAGATTTGCTTTTGTGGAATTTGGTTGGGAGGGGTGTTTTTTCATAAAATAGTGATAAGAGAGATGGGCCTGTCATGCATGGAGAGAAAAGGGGGAGGGAATAATGGAAACCCTAGAGGAGAATGATGAGGATGATGTATAATAATTTATGAGGAAATGTTTTTTGAGAAAAGAAAAATATACTAATAATTAAGGGCAAGTTGGTGTTCTAGGTTTTGGTGGGGGTCTAAAGTTTTTAGGATTGATTAGTCACAATCTTCCACCACCGTTCCTATCCTTCTATCCTCCCCTCCTCTCTGTTTTTGTTACTATACAAATTAATATACTAGGCTCCTTAATTCATGGAGTTTAAGTACCTTTTATTATAATCTATACTAATACATTATAAAGCAGAACCCAAATCTGTTGTAAAATTTGCGCCACGTGATATATTTGAATAAATTAATATAAAATTATATTTTAATAAATTTTGTAACAACTTATAGTATTCTTGATATATATACTAAATAGATAACATGTTTATATAATAATTTTTATGTTTATAATTTTCTATCTATGAATTATGAATTAGTTTATTACAATAGATAACATATTTATATAATTTTTATATACATAAAGTCCTATGAGATGATATTTTTCATATTAATTTAATATTTTTATCTCTTAATAAGATTTAGGATTTTAATATATTTTTTTTTATCTTTTAACAAGACTTGAGCTCCAAGTATAAAATTTATATCTATATAATGATAATTTTAAATAATAAATTTTTGTTATGTTGATATATTTTTATTTTGAGAAAAAGATATAATTTTATGTTGATGACTAAAACTATATGTAAATGTTAAAAAAATTCGAATTTTAATTTAAATTATAAAATTAGATTTTCTTTATCTTTTTATGCATTTGTCTATTGCATAATTCTTTATGATATTATATAAATATATTTAGTATATCAAATTATATCGTATAATTGTATAGTTTTTAATAAAATTATCCCGTGAATATTACGGGACTTGAACTAGTTACATATTTATTTGTGATAAAAACACGGTTTTGTTAGGGCATACGTTAAGAGTACTAACTTTCAGGAACTAAAACCCTAATAGAAAAGTACTACTTTCAGGAACTAAAACCCTAATAGAAAGCTAATAAATCCTATCGAAAAAATATTAAATTTAAATAAATACAATTTCAAAATATTTTGCCTTTTTTAGGTTCTTAACATATGCCCTAAAAACATAGGTTAGGAAAATTGAAAAAAAATAATACTCCGATCCGTACTATATAATTTTGAGTTCCTTTAAGAGCATGAGTAAGAAAATTAAAAAAATAGATAATGTTCTTGGAGAATGGATCAAGTATTCAAGTGAGAACATGCACTAAGGTAAGAATTGAGAACCAATCACATTTTTGAAATATTCGGGAAAAATACAGCACGGTCCAAGTTTATTTTGAAAACACTATTATTTTTTTTTTTGAACGAAAGAGACAATTCATTCATTTTAAGAAGAAAATATTATAAATCCTAAGTGGTCCTAGGTGTTACAAGATTTCCTAATCCCAAGCTCAACATGCAAATCATCTCCTCGTGTGTCGATCATGCTTTGGTTCATCTAAGCTTGGCACAATTTCTAACAAGATTCACTACCATCCCACCACACTCGAGTGGAGTAATGGCTGTGTGTCGAAATATGCAGCATATGGTACACAATCATTTCATCTAAGATTGAAAGCAAAGCTGTGTTTCTGAGTTGCATTTTGTGAGAAGTGGATCCACTCTCCAATGTTGTCATGGTTCACCTCAATTTAATGGAAGTGTGATTATGGCTATTAATTAATTTTTCGAGATCAACAATTGTTACTTATTCTCGGTTCTCACCCGAGCAGTATGGAGACAAATGGCTATATAATAAACTAGTATATAAAAGTAATTGAATTACTCCTTATATCGTTAATTGATTTTAGGATGATAACCCATGACTTATGTATTGGACCTAAAACGTATATGCGCATGGACGGACGTGTGAACCCACATTATATATTGGCCCCATAATTTAACAAACAATTCTCAATTAAACCAACGCCGTAATTTTAGAATATTAAATATGCAAACATGTTTTTTTTTTGGATTTATACTACATAAAACTTAAACTTGTTCTCTAAAGCATATATTATGCATCTAAACACATACTAACACTTGTGCTCTGAAATGATAAGGGTTTCACTTAAGTAAATAATGAGTATTGATGTTATTAAAAATGAATGAATATCACATTGCATTACATATTTAGGGTCCATTTGATTTCCAACTATTGGAATGGAAACGTAATAAATATATTCCACTTATGTATAACAATACATTTGACAAAACAAATTATTTTGGCTCGGGCTTTAATATTTGTATGTCTAGAGAAGAGGGAGAGAATGAATTCACCATTTTAATACTCACTCTTACATTAGGTAAATGGATATATAAAGGATAGTAATTGTGAAAGAATGTTATCCCAACTCAGAAATTCTGATATAACTTGCCCAACATATATACCGTTTGAGTTACTCCTTCTATTGCCATGTCAAATGGTTTTAGGATGGAACCCATGGGCTTGCATGTTGGGTCTAATACGTATATGCGCATGAATGAACGTGTGTATCCCATGTTGTATTGGTCCAACGGAATTTAATAGCAAGTCTATTTTTGTATGAAAAATGGAGTGCCCCAAGTAAAAATGAAAATTTTGTTGATGTATCATGATATCAATGGGAATTAGATTCGTTTTCTTCCATTTACATTCGTTCTAATTAAAAACCAAATGAGCCCTTAAAATATAATGGGCATTAATATAACTACCCTTTTTGCCCTAATTGGTTTTGGTATGATCATGCAAAGGAGTCTATTTCTTCTATTTTCCTCTTTCAAAGTTTTAATTTTTAATTATTTTAAGGATGCTCTTAAGATTATTTGGATAAAAATGATGCCATGTCTTATGTTTATTTGACAATTAATATACACTTTATGAGATTCAAATAGTTTAATTTTAATGATGCCATTGTATTTGATTTCCGGATTTGTTCAATTGGCAATTAATTGGAAGGAGCTATACTAGTTAGTTAATTTGCCTCCACTATCAAATTATGTAAGGTGTAGAACATTATTTCTCTACCACTTTGAGAGAGCCTCTTAACGGGCATCATCAGTACGACCTTAGTTCAAATGATGTCAAGAATTCAAATTTCTCAAGCACGTATATAATCTTAAGTTGTGGCCCACAATCTGGTGTAATCAACGTACATAAACCCGTTCTTTATTTATTTTTTTCTGATCGCCATATATAAAACCTTACAGCCATGTTACAGAAACAACACGAATTTTATGGGGATCCCTCTACCGGGCTTTCTCCGCTTTTGAGGCTCCTTTACCTGTCCTTTGATTCTATTGTGCAGGTTAATCTTTTTTTTTACAACAGTGATCAATCTTGTATTCTTATTACATTCTTGAATGAAGAAGAGTATGAAGTTTATGGTGATTAAAAAATCGAAAATTTCACGTGGGAGCTTTTTTTGGTAGACTTTTGTAATTTTTTGATTAAAAAAGGTAAAGAAAGATTGTGTATTTTGAACAGCCTAGCAATAGGGAATAGTTTTGTATCGTCATACATTTGGTTCAGCGGTTAAGTATTAGGTGTAGTACCCCGATATCACCGTTTCGAACTCTACGGACGACGGTTTGCCCATTCTTCACTAGAATCGGTTAGTAATAAGTTCTCATCCCTAGTGAATACTATAGGCGAAATCAAGTAGTACTTATGGCGATTCTAATTCTTGCCATATCAAAAACATTTAAAGGGAATAGTTCCATGCTTAAATAATATTGTAAATAATCCGAATTCTTTTTTTTTCCAAAAAATACTCCGGATTCTAGCTTTGAGATAGTGTAGGTTATTGAAATGAGAAAGAGAGAGAGAGAAATGTATGATTTTGTAAAGCTCTTTTCAATTATCCTTTCATTTAAATATATTTGTGTGTAAAACAATCAATTAAGCTATCTGAAAAATCAATGAATTGAGTGAGATTTTGTTATTATACATCAATAAAAATGTCGAGTTGAGTGCAATATTCATTTTTTTAAAATTAATTACAAAATTCCTTTTATTCTCTCGGACTCAATTCCAAATTAAGTTGAGGATCATGGTCAAGCCAGAGCGGGGAAGGTCCTAGCTAGGGGTCACGTCAAAGAGCAGCTTATATAAATGGAGTAGAGTTTAAAGTCCGTTGACAACCCCGGCCTCTACCATTCTCATTTCTCAAATTAGGACTAATGTCTATACAAGTAGAGATGTGTGATCAAGGTTGAAGATAATATAGGTGTCTTGGACTCTTGCTTCGTATTTTCCATCGAAGATCTTGTATCTGTTGGTACTAAGGAAACAGTGCGTTGCTGAAGCCGTGGAGTTCCTCTTCGTGGATGTAGTTGAAGACGACTCTTCAGTAGATCAATCATATGCAATACTTGATATAGGTTTGAATCACGTAGAAACGCTTTCCAAAATCAATATTTCGTCCCCTACATAGTCTTGGGGAATCCACGAAATTTGAAGTGAGATAAGACAAACCCACCGATCTCTAACAAGGCTCATGAAAGAGATCGAACATTAGAGTTCATGTAAAATGGATATTAGACTCTATTTGAAGTTCAATCATGGAGAGAGGCGCTCTCCTCTGATTATGTGAACCCACGTGAACCAACCCAACATTAAACTCCCAATAGCCATTTATATAGGCAAATGAAAACTGTTTTAGGGAACGGTTACCAACAGTTACTAGCGGTTACTAGAACCTAACGACGGTTACCAAGTGCCACGAAAGGTTATCATCAATAACCCACGTCACCCATCAGTTATTAACCCATTAAGGAAGTTATAATGTAGTTAAACAACGATTACATGACTGTTATCAACAATTAACAACGTGCCGAAATTTTAGGCATGCGTCGAAGAACTACTGTTCCCTCCAAGGGAACAGACATTGTTTTCCTCCAATAGGGAACAAACATTGTTCCCTTTCAAGTAATGCAACTTCTCCTTAATATTTCTCTCTAGACCTCAACTATGCTTACACGAGCGCGCACTCCGCACACCCATAGCAAAGTAAGATCTCATAGTGTCGTATGAATCCCAATCACACTAAAAGACATTGTTCCCATATAGGAAGCAATCAAAATATGACACTAAAATCACCAACAGATAAAGTATTTTTTTGTTTTTTAAAAAACAAACAAAATGGTGTTGTTTTGATTACATTTTATTTTTTACTTGTCTTTGTTTGGATTGTCACATTTGATGCAACTTAATGCAACAATTCGTTCAAACGATCTCTTTTAGGTTGTTCTATTGTCTATCGGACTCTTTCTGACATGTTTGCATGGCACATAAGTTGATATATTCCAAACTCTAACCGAGGTCGAGCCGCCGATTGAGCCACATAGTGTCACTACACGACCAACACCCAGGTCTTCATCACTAACGAACAACATACTGGCTTTCATCACTCCACCTTTGCATGCGTTGTTGTGATTATTTTCCACACACATGCAAGAATACGAAATCTATTGTAGTAGTAGATCAGGATCGAATCACGAAGATTATGACTGTTTTAGCTAATTCTAGAACAAATTTATAAGCCAAAATATATCGATTGTAGTGTAATTCTAACTATGAAAGCAACTAAAGCAAGTAAGTAATGATAAAAAAATGTATGAAGATGCAAAGTTCCAAGGCTAGGAATTCCCGATCACAACTTTGATCCATGGAGTTTGAATCTCACTTCTACCTAAACTGAGTTGGATATTTTTTATGAAGGTTATTATCTAATGTCATAAGTTAAATTCTTTCAAAGATTAACTCAATGTACTTCTATCAAATTAAGAAGCCACTTTCGTGACGAAACAAAACCAATAAAACCAATAAGATCTACGGAGTTCGGACCCGAGACCTCTTGCACCCTTCCCATAATCACACACACACACATATCCGCTAGGCTATTATAACTTATCTACCCATATTAAAAATCTTTTAATCTTAAACACTCATTTCCTTCCAATTCAAATTGAAGACATCAAACATGTCTTGTTTGATGTACGTATAACCGGTGCATGCTCATTCCTTCTTCCAATTCCCATGGTTGCTTCAAAGACTCACCTACACCACCATCATCCTAAGTCATCTTCAACAAACACATTTTCCACCAATCTCCTTGAAGCATCTCCTCCATTTATGGCCAATTCAAGGTATGGTGGATTCACCTCTCAAGCATTAACCCGGGTAGTGGGATTGGTATTCAAAACTCACGAAATGGAACTAAAATTCCCTTCCTTGCCTTCGCTAATGATATTATCATCTTTTACAAAGCGAAGAATCAAGCTTGCAACAACATCAGAAACATAATTAACAGCTACTGCCAGATTTCCAGCCAAAAAGTTAACTTTCATAAATCGGCATTTTAGGTCACCAAAAAAACGAACAATACAACGATTGAACAAATTAAACAAATCCTCCAGATCACAACACAATTGCTCTGGATAAATACTTAGGATGCCCAATCTTAAATGGCAGAGTCACCCAAAACTCATTCAAGCCGCTTACCCTCCGAACTAGGGCTCAACTATCCAAATAGAAAGCTAATTCGCTATCTCAAGAGGGCCAAAAAACCCTGATAAAATCAAATCTATCGGATCAACCAAACTACCTTATGCAATCTTTCTTACTCCCAAAATCCACATTAAAAGAACTGGACCAAATCAATAAAACGTACTTTTGGAACAAAGAGAGGAACCATAAACCTTTGATCAGCTGGAACACAATCTGTCAACCACCTGACCGTGGTGGACTGGGAATCGCCAAGACAGAAGAAATGAACCAAGCTTTACAAATGAAGCTTCTTTGGAAAATCCTTGCAGAACCAAATAACCCATCGGTCAAAATCATCATAGAAAAATATCTAAAATTCGATGGACTAATTAACTACCAGAAAAAATAGAACACTTCTTGGCAATGGTCCAAACTGATGAGTCTAAAAGACCTATTCTTGAAAGGCCTCATTTGGCAGGTCGGAGTTGGTAAAACCATCCGATTTTGGAAAGACACTGCCTAAAATCGAAAGAAAAAATTAGTAATTACATGAACTGGGAAGTGAAAGTCGTTGAATTCTTTAAGGATGACAATACATGGGACCATAATAGGCTCCAACAAGTGCTTAACCCGGAAGACCTCCATAGTGTCATGCAGATCTCCACCATAACTAACAAAATACCTGACAAAATGTACTGGCAATCAAGCAAGAATGGGTGGTACTCTACCCATTCTACCCTGCAGTGGATCCTTACCAATAAAGGAGAACCACAAAGCAACCTAAATGGTTTAATAAACTTAATACTCCCCCTAAAATCAAAAATTTTATATGGAAAGTAGCCCGGAATGGGCTCCCTACCAAAAGTCGCCTGGCGGCAAACCATATTCCGGGTGTCCAAGGTTGTGTTGCATGTGATTTCACCAACGAGGACGCAAACCACATCCTACTATCTTGCAATCGTACCAAAAATATCCTAAAGGCGATACACCCTAAACTTGAGATGATCATTAACCAAATTAACCCAGACAATAAAACACCATGTCAAATATTAGAGTAAATCATGAATAGAGCATCCAAGGCTGATTTCGAGGTGCTGATTTGCTGTTGGTGGAGTATTTGGTATTTCCGCAACAAAGCAGTATTCGAACCTCAATCTCCAACTATGCTAGAGGCAAAGGACAATCTATGCGACTTCATCCGTAACCAAAGAAAAGTGTGGAATGACGCCCACAATAAAGTAAACAAAACCAACAAATGATGGGCATCGTACCCGTTGCAAACGGTCCTGTGCCAAATGGAGAAAACCTCCAACAAATTTTATTCCTTGTCGTTTGGTTTCATTCTCAGGGATTCCAAGGGCGAGCCCATCCATTTTGACGGAGGACTAATCGGTCGACATTCTATTCTAAAATCTGAGACCATCGCCTTACGACAAGGAATCATCGAAGCCACTTGACGTGGCATTTCCCACATCCAGA
This sequence comes from Fallopia convolvulus, assembly GCA_964016875.1. NCBI lineage: Eukaryota > Viridiplantae > Streptophyta > Magnoliopsida > Caryophyllales > Polygonaceae > Fallopia > Fallopia convolvulus. The sequence goes on along the minus strand of OZ024732.1, from coordinate 44,748,120 downwards.
TCGAAGGTAAAAATCTGCAGTTGGTCAAGGCCATTCTGGACGACTGTCATTGTCCGTGGGAGATCGAGATGTTACGTGCGGATATTCACTACTTACTTGCCCGTTTCCGGAGCTGGAGCATTACCTACGTCGTTCCGGAGTGCAGCGCAGTGGCGAACTTCATTATTGTCTCGTTTTGCCATGTTTCATCTATTCCATTTTCAGTTGACCCGGTTGTTGAGAACCTTATCCATTTGGATGCTCTAGGGTGACCGCTAGCCTGTTAACGATCCCTAATCTCTTTCCTTATCAAAAAAAAGTATATTACTAACGATCTCCTTGCCAATTTGGTTATTATTATAATTCAATCATTTATTACCTTATATGAAAAGATCTTGATTAGTTATATGATAATTATTTTATCTTTTTACACAAATCATAACAAAAATTTATATTTAAGCATTTACATAATTATTTTTCTCGAATATTATACTTTATTGATTTTAAATATTTATTCAAAATTTATATTTAATCATTTACATGATTATTTTTCTCGGATAATAAATATATTTAAAAATATTTTATTTAAAAAAGCCGTACAAGATACGGGATTACACTAGGCTTATATAATATAAAAAAAAATATTATACTGAACTTGCAATTTTCTTAATTTAATTTATTTCTTAATTTAATTTATTTCTTAATTTTATATCTAATGATCTATATACTCCGTATTATTTAAAATAATTGTTTAATATTTATTTAAAAAATCCCTCTGGTGCATGTCCAAAGAAGTTATTCTTATAATGCATTATGGCAGGATTGGGCGATTGGCCGGTGGTAATCCAAAGAAGCTCTTCTTAGCTTAGCCAGGCCAATCACGAGCGTGTCCTTTTTTTTTTTGTGTGTAGCGGGCCTGTCTTTAAACAGGCCCAAGTTCATTCAACTAACAAATCCCTAGGAAGGAAGGAAGGAAGGAACCAGAGAGAGTGAGAGAGAAAATCAGGACGGAACGACAGACTCGGGAGAAAGAGTTCGAATTCTTCACCGCCGGCATATCTTCTCTACCTCGTCAAGTCTCCAAAATTGATCGGTTTGAACTTGTCCTTCTTAATTGAATTTTGTTTGGCAATGTATTTACGTCAACCGTGGTTCTTATTTCTCAATTGAGAGAGATCCAAATTTTCACTTGTTTTGCGCCGCTGGCGCCTGGCTGAAAACACCGGCCGCCCCCACCTGCCTCTGCCACTGTTAGTACGGCATTAAAGATAGTTGTATTCTTGTGCCGTGTATGATCAGAGAGTTTTGAGGTTTTTTTGGCTTTCTGGTGGATATTGCAGATGAGTGTGGTTGCAGATTCCCCTTTGCCTTCTTCGAGCAGCGAGGATTTCGCTGCCTTTCTCGATGATGAGTTGGATTTAGAATCATCAGATACATCACCAAACGACGAGAATGATGATAGTGAAGACTCATCGGAGAGGTACTGCTGCTACTTCCGGAAGCATGAATTTGTTTTATAATAGATCTTTCCATTCATATTACTGTAAAAGCATTTAATGTATCATTGAGGCATTTGAATAAGTGTTTACAAAGTCGAATATACTTCATTTTAGTGTAGGTAGAAGGATTTTAAGACATGTTGTGATCTAAACGGATCGCAAGTGCTTACAATGATTGAATGTAACTTGATACATTAAATGTTGTGATCAAACCGACCATAAGTGTTAACAAAGTCGAATATACTTCATTTTAGTGTAGGTAGAAGGACCTTAAGACATGTTGATTTCAAATATACTATATAGACTTGTTTCCGGCTTGTAAACTTAAGTTTATGTGGAGGGAACTCTTCCCACTTCCCACATGCAAACTCTTAGGGTTAAGTCTCACATTGAGGAATCGTCAACTAATTAACATATTACATATCATAAAAGAGTGTATTCAATCACGGATTGGATTTCTTTCCACGTCTTTCTCGTCTAGTTTGAAGCAAACTTATAAGAAATGATGATTAATGTTGGGAAGATGATCTTGGTTTCAGGACCAAGAGACGTAAGGTGGAATTGGAAAGTACTGTGGAAGTCGGGAGCACTTCATTTGGATCTTTTGAGCAGAAGACAGGTAGGCTTTGGATGCTATATCTGATCTTTTAGAAATATAATTACCAGGGATAATACGTGTGGTGATCAAGATTCAATTTAGTCTCGGGAGATTTAGATTTTGTGATTATGTCTTTTAGCTGTAGTGCCTGTTTAGTTGTAAATCACTAATGGAAGAAAAAAACAGAGACTGTGGATGGATCTATAATGCTTTCCTTTTCAGTAGGACACTCACCCTAAAAAGTTTTTCACTCGTTTCTGAGTTTTCTAATGTACTGGCAGATCTGGATATTGTTATCTATAATAATAATTCTATGACTCTATTACATCTTTGAATTGTTTTTCCTTACTTGCAGAGGTGATCACAGATGTTTCTTGTCTGCATCCTGGCGTCTTCCGAGATTTGTGTATAGAGTGTGGGAAAATTATAGACGATGCAAAGGGCACATCACTGGGATACATCCATAAGGTATGACTGTCATTACTCTTTACATCTTAGATCTTGGTGAGGTTATTGTCAACCTCAAATTCCATTTTACTAGGTATTTTTCCATGTAGCATAGGAAATATTGTTTAATATTCTTTATAAATTGAATCACATAATTCTTTATTGCAGAAGTATTTTGTCTCTGTTTTTCCGAAGGTCCATTCATTAATTACATTTGTATAGAATTATGACTTGATCCTTTATTGAACATCCTGCAGAAATGATAAATTTGTAAGTTTGGTATTATTTTGCATTTGCAGGATCTAAGACTTGGAAATGATGAAATGACTCGCTTAAGGAATGCTGATGTTAAAAAGATGCTACAGCAGAAAAAGCTTTATCTTGTGATAGACTTGGATCACACTGTCTTGAATTCAACTCGTCTTGAAGATATAAAACCGGATGAGGAATATTTGATGAGTCAGATACACTCCCTTCAAGGTATTATTAGCTTGTGGAGTTATTCATTACTGTGGTTATTTGAAGCTCAAGGACATTTATCTTTGTCATGCTGTGTATAATCATGAATAAATTTGATTAGATAGTGATTAAATTAATTATCTATTCGTTGTAAGTTATCATGTTAATTTGATTACGTATTTGTAATGAATTGGAATATGCTGTGTTCATATTTACTGCTAATGATGCCTATATAATCTTGTAGGTTCAGTTTCATGTACTGTTATGTTAATGCTCTTCTTTCTATTAGCTGCTTGAATTATCTCCTTGGAATAGGTCATAGATGCTAGGATAGACGTAACCAAGCTGTAAAGTAGTACTGAAATGTTTTTTGAGAGTTTCTTTCTGTCTGTGTTGTGTTTGCATTGATGTTCATGCGTTCCTCATCTTTGTTAATCTGCCCTCCGAAATTTCGCTTGATCATATTAGATACCACTGCACTGCAATATGTTCCTTCACTTCAAATGCTCTTCAAATGCTCTTGATATTATGCTGCATCTGACTAGAAGATGCACAATTGTAGATATTTCAAACGGAAGCTTATTCAAGCTTGATATGATGCGGATGGTAACTAAGTTAAGGCCATTTGTTCGTAACTTTCTTAAAGAAGCTGCCAACTTGTTTGAGATGTACATCTACACAATGGGTGAAAGATCGTATGCATTTGAAATGGCCAAGTTGCTTGATCCTGGAAAATTGTATTTTGATTCTAGAGTGATCTCCCAAGGTGATTGTACCCAAAGGCATCAGAAGGGACTCGATGTGGTCCTAGGGACAGATAATGCTGTTCTGATTTTGGATGATACAGAGGGTGTAAGTATCCATAACCCCATACTCATTTGGTTTGTAGTTATGCACTGAATATGGTGGATAAATGATGGGATAAATCTTTTCTTGTTTTCTTGGTAACTTTATTTGCAATTTTTAAACCTCTTCATTTCTTTTAATCAATTGGCATGGTGCTTCTTTCAGGTTTGGCAAAAGCACAAGGATAATCTAATTTTGATGGACAGATATCATTATTTCTCCTCAAGCTACCGCCAATTTGGAATAAGTGGTAAGACTCTTTCTGAGTCGAAGATTGACGAGAATGAGGAAGATGGGCAACTGGCTACTGTCCTCGGAGTTCTAAGGCGTGTACATAGCTTGTACTTTGATCCGGTATGTTTCTCTTCCATTTTCTAACTCACATTATCAAAGCAGTTCTTCTGCATTCTACATCACTAACTGCAAACTTCCACTAGGAGAGGGAGGATGATGTTGCTGGCAGAGATGTGAGAGAGGTAAAAAAAACATTTGATGCATTTACTCAGGCTTAGTTGGAAAATGCTACTATTGAGTATTTATCTATATAAGCTTTTTTTTTTGATGTCGCAGGTTTTGAGGACGGTCAGGAAGGAGGTTCTTAAAGACTGCAAGATCGTCTTCAGCAGTGTGTTTCCTAGATATACCAACCCGAAAGAAAACTATTACTGGGTGATGGCTGAAAAGCTGGGGGCAACGTGCTGCACAGAAGTCGACTCATCTGTCACACATGTAGTCTCGAATGAGGCCTTGACAGATAAGGCAAAGTGGGCCCGAAAGAAGAAGAAGTTCCTTGTTCGTCCTCAGTGGATCGAAGCTGCTAAGTTCTTGTGGAAAAGGCAGCCTGAGGATAACTTCCCAGTCAATGAAGTAGAGAAGAAATGACCAGAAGAGAACTAGTAAGTGGCCCTTCCTCGTTTTTGTATAGAGCAAGTTTAGAGAAGATAGAACCAGTGAAACTTCAGGCAAAGAGGGGGCGTTTTCTTTATCCCAAGTTTTTCAGGATGTAATTTTGGTTATAGGTATGGTTCATAGTTAGGGTGTTACCCTCCTAATCACTTGATCATGAATGAGCTAACTGATTGCACGCACAACTGGTTTAATGAAATTAGTGGTACTGGAACTGAAAATGTAGAGAGAGAGAGCTTACCATTTTCTGTGGCAAATTTGATATTGCAAACAGGTCCAGGATGATCCTGACTTGTTATTTCAAACAGGAATCAGTAATGATATCACTAGTTAGCATCCGATGAAGCGTAGTATTCCGAAACAAGAAAAAAAGAAAGAAATGTGAGCCATTAGGCTATGTCACTTTGTCAGTACTTCACTACTCATCCAAGGTAACATGCTCAGCAAATGTTTGCAATAAAAATCTGCAAATACAGTGACCTGGTGTGGGCCGACCACCTGAAATTATCAACATGTGGTTGATCCAGATTTTATATCATAGACTAAAGATGACAAACTGACAATCGGGCTGGCCAGGTCGCATTATTTCGTGTTCATTAGATGTGTTTTTGTTACAAGGCAGTTTGTTTTAGCTTTGTGTCCATTTTTAGAGACTGTAGTGCTCCACAGATTTTCCACTACGGACTAGATTAGGTATAAAGAAGGGAAGCTTTCTTGAAGATGAACAATTTAGGTGTGATGGGTCATTTGGAACACCATTAGCTAATACGCTAGATTTGATTAAACTCGTTGGCCGCACTGCAACCAAGATTCGCATAAATACAACATAAAGAGAGATTCTTCACTCCGAATCCGAGTTCAAATTGAAGACACTAGAGCATATGTATATCACACATATGAAGGCATAATACTTAATGCAGTACGGATTAGTAGTAGTAATTAAGGAACAATCTCTCGATAATGATAGTAGTGATTATCTAAGGGCACTTGAAGCGGTTGCCGTGCGTGCGCATGTCGGTCCAGCACGTGCCGCAGACTTCACGGTTACCGGAGGTGCCAGGTGGCACACACTTGCAGCGCTGGCAGCAGGTGGAGCACGCCCTCACGCACACCCTCTTTCTCGAATGCAATGTGCACCTTGCTTCGCACAATGGCACGCACTCTGTACAGTACAACAATCAAATGATGTCATTATAGTACATGTTAAATCGATTTATCATCAGAAACGTACAAATACTAGTCTAATTAATAGTGCGTGTTCGGAGTAAATAATTCACTCTAAAAATCTTTTGGTTGGGGTTATAAATTATTCGTGAGACCGATTTAGGATTTGAGAGGTTATATTATTAGATACACCATGTCCTATCTAGTCTACACTATATAATTCCTGCCCTTTTGTCAAAAGGGTTGTCCCATTCCTTGCCTTTTTTGGTTGTGTAAATAGAGGGGGTTGCGTAGTGGTTTGGCACAAAAAGTTGTATATTACTGGCTTGTTTCAAAAAGTATAACCTATATAGGCATATAGCAAACTATTCATAGTGACATTTCTCCCATAACATATTAGCAAGATATATGATGAATATAGTTTGAACTTTGCCGAATGAAGTAAGCATTTCATATGAACACGCTAGCTAGCTTCTTATTAATACGTGACCGAAAGGGAACTAAATTTAAATAAAAGAAGAGCATTTATAGTTGGATGGATCCTTTCCGACCAAAAAAAAAATAGTTGGATGGATCCGTACCTTGTTTCTTCACGGGTGGAGGAGGGTAAGGTGCCGGACTTGCAGTGGGCGGTTCTGCGGCCTTTGGTGGCGGCGTGGAAGGGGAAGCCACCGGCGGAGCGGGGGCCTTTGGAGTTGACGGCGTGGTAACTGGTGGTGGCGTGTAGGGTTTTACCGGGGGAGGAGTGGGTGGATCATAAGCGGCGGTTGCCGGCGGTGGAGGGGTAGGCTTGACCGATGGTAAGGTCACTGGGGCTTCTTGGGCTTCACCGATGATGGTAAGGTCACGGAAGAGTGGGTAATTCACATCCTGCCAAATATTATTTTTAACATTCATAATAATAATATATACATATATATAAAGGTTAGCTATAATGTAATTAATACACATGTGTGTAACCAACCCATCAAATCTTAGGTTGGTAGAAATCCATGTATAATATATATCCTAGGAAATTGCAGAAAGCATTTCCACATACAAAATAAATAAATTTCTACCAGCGTGTTATGAGAATGTATATATACACATATATGATTTGATGGGAAAAAATGTCATATTCTATAGCTTTTCAGAAAGAAGCCACACTGACCCATATTAAACAACACTTAAACGTAAATAAACATAACATAAAAATGCTTGAAAGAATTAAGATGAATGTACACAAACTACACATAATGAAGAAATTACCTGGAGTTGAAAATCTTCATGCTTATCAGCTGAGACCTACAAACAGGTTTAAACAGCAATTAAGGAAAGGCTGATCACCACCACTTAAACAAAAGATATCATTTGAAAGACATAGAGAAAGGACAAGAATGCATAAAGGAGAAGCATACTCTTGCTGTGAGCACAACAGAGGAAAGAAAGAGGATCAGTAGAAGATGGCTTGAATTAGAAGCCATTGTTGAATTGATTTCTCTGAGAGAGAGAGTGAGTGATTTGCAGTTTGCAGCAAAGGCAAGGTATGCCTTAATTTATATAGGCAAAATGTGAATGCTAAAATGACAGTAAATTGCAAGCTGTTAAAAAAGAAAATAATAAAAAATAAAAGAAGATGATAAAATGACTGCCATATTGCCAGCCCAGCTTCCCATCAGACAATCATTTATTTAGAGGGGAAGCCTTTGTTTCCCCAAGTTTCATGCCTAAAAAGAGTACAAATACTGTCCTCATTATACTTCTCTACCCTTTCTATTTTAAATTAGTACAGTAAGTAGTAAAAAAAGGCATTTGTAAGGTAATCACTGCCATTATTAATAACTCAACTATCCCTGAGGCTGAACTGCTGAAACATCTACCTACATTAAATATAATGTAGAGCCAAAGATGCAGAGCTATTCTGCTAGGAAGTGCAATCCAGCATATACATCTCTTTAATAAGTAAGTAGCGCTGTAACAATTTATTACATAAAATACAAAAGCTTCATTAAATTTTCCAACTACAATGTGGAGTTATACAATTTGTTTATACCATGTTGTTTTTAATTTACAATAACTCACCTTTCTAAGTTATTTGAGCAATGAAAGGTGGAAAAATTGGGGTTTGGACCCTCCTTTGTGCTTTGAAAGATGCCAAAACACATTCACCTACTATTTCACTTGCCCCCATTTTGCTGACCCCTTATAATGTTAAAAAGATGTCTTACCAAAAAAAAAAAAAAAATCATGTAAGAAAATGTTAATTCTAAAATTGTTTTCCTTTTTATATCGGAAAAAAATATAGTGAGTATGTGAACAATTTGTTAGTTCAAAGAAATTTTGTTAGTAAGAATGTATATAATCCCTTCCACCGTGTTTCTTGTTTGATAAACAAAAAAGTTAAAAGTGAAAGTATTTATAAATGCAAATGTTTTCATAATGAAAATGAAGAATAAAGCCTAAAAATTTGAAGCTTAGAACTTGTAGTCTTCTAGTCTTGGCAACATTGATTTGGTTTTTGGTGAGATGATGAAGCAACAAAGCAAGATGATTGGAGTCAACTTGTGTTGCACAATTTGCAATTGGCATCAACTTGTTTGACTTGGCTAAAACCCAGGATTGCAATTTGCCAAATACTTTAGGGTTTATTTATGAAATGAGTGTCCAATGCCATTGCAAGTACGGAAAACTTTGGGCTTTACATGATGAGCCTGAGGGGCAAAGCCAGCTATTACCAACCTTTATTGGGCACATCACATGTATGGTACACATCTCTATCCACTTTTGCTACCTCTAGAGAGGTAAAAAGTGGTAATTTCGAACACGTTTCGTGAATGCCTAATTCACCCATCTTAAGCACAATCCTTGTCGTCTTAAAATCGTTAAATTAACAGTGACCCGTCACAAAATAATTACAGAGTGCAACTAAGATGGAGTTTGATTGGTAGGTAAATTAGTAAGAAAGTAGGATGTGGGGAAAATTTGATTTAATTTTGGTTGTATTAGCTAAACTCAACATATTTACTGATCATTAAAACTTTCTAATCCTCATTGTTTACATCATTATCATGTTTACAGTTTAGCAACAATTAATATAGACTATACATTACTGCATAATAAGGTTTTATATTATTACATTATAAGCATGTTTACCGAAATGTTTCATCAAGTTCTTTGACTTAAAATTGCACATGTATTCTTCATAGGGTAAAGGTTAATGCTTTCTCTGCATCACATTATCCAGATTTGAATGTTTGCAGCTGAGCGCCGAGCATTTCCATGGTGAGCTCCCAAATCATGCTAGTTTTAACTCATGGTAGCAAGTCATGGTGAACAATACTACTTACTTATCAGCCCAATATAATCCCGCTCAAAGCGAGGTCTTGGGGTCGAGATGTACCCACCTAACCCCGAGAAGCTCAGAGGAGGTTTCCGAAAGACTCAGAGATGACAAGAAAACTAAATTCAGTTTGCAACGCACCAAATCTCAATATTACAATGAGCAGAAGTAATTAACCTCAACAGCTGCAACTAATCCTAACCAGATGAAGGGCCTATTTGGATCGCAGGAGATAATGCAAACAGGCCTGAAGACAGCACAAGTGAAAATCTTTCCAGTCTTGCGTTTCCATTCCTATTGTCTTAGGAAAGGAATAAGTATTCAGACTTAATCATTGGCTTTGCTTAGGAAAAAGAACTTGGGAGAGAGTCAGGTATTTATACAATTGATGCGGTTTAATTTCGCATTCAAGGTGCTCGTGAATCTTACATATGAGATGACAGCTGAATTACAAGGTAATTTTGCAAGTGATTTCTAACTCAAAAAAGACAAGACACAAAAATTTCAGAGGGAAAACATACAGAAGGGTGGAATAAACTAGGCCGCGAGCTCTTCTTCTTCTTCGAAGCTCAAATTCAGTGTTTGTAACTTGAAACCTGAACCCTGTATAGCCTCAAGTAGACCGGACGCCACTCCTGTAGCTTGTATTGTTGTCTCCTTTGTTAACTAAATGTGTACAAGTAGAGCAATGCATCAGAATTACAAAAAGCAATTCTTCGTTGCAGAAAAATGCACTTCTTTATGTCTGGTATGGTATGTGATCACATGAAATTTAGCATCAAGGATACCTAAGTACTGCTTATAGCAACAATGTATGTAGTACAAGGGATCATTAATGTGAAATGGAAAGCATGAAACAAAAGAATTTAACAGAAACACTCAAACAAGTGAGTAAGCACTCCAAATGTATTAGGAATTGAGGATTAATTCATTCTCACCTCAACACTAGCAATGCCCTCAAACACTTGAACTCTTAGATCAGAGATACCTTCCACTTCCTACAAAATCATTGTCAAATACTGAGCATCAACTAAATTGAGTAACCAAAATGCATGATCTCCTTGAGAATTACATAAACTAATTTGCATACAATATCCACTTCAAACAAAGTTCATAAATTAGGTGCCTTTGTAGCAAATAACTACCTCTAACGCCTTGCTCACGTTGGGAATGGCTGCTTCGTTCATTGTCCCTTCTGCCTACATGATTGCCAAAAAAAATCAGAAGCCGTATTTGTATAAAAAGAACAGGGATAGAATATACATGTCATAGCAATACAACATCAAATCAAACTTAGTGTTTTTTTCACGGCAAAATACATCAACAGACACTCGAACTTGTAACTTTTTTTCAAGCAGCCCCCTGTACTATAAAAGTTTCAAAAAAACACTTAAACTCAACTATTTTTACACTTATAAACACTAAAGCTCTAAGTTTTCTGATCGTGAATATCACTCGCGCTGATGTGTACATTTTTTAAGCCACCTAAGCCAAATTTGGGTCAATATTTTGCCACATAAGAACACCTCATTTGTGACTCAATTATTATATATATAAATGTATTAATTTTATTAAAAAATGTAAATACTTTTTTTCTTTATTTTGGGTCTTCTTCCTCCTATAAGGAGCCAGATCTGAGTGAGAACGGAATAGAATGGAACCAGATCCAAAACAGAACGACGAACTCGGAGTGAGAACGGAACGACGAACTCGGAGAAGAGTACGGATTCTTCACCGCCGGAGAAAAGGAACCAGATCCAGAACGGACGACGAACTCGGAGTGAGAACGGAACGACGAATCGGAGAAGAGTACGAATTCTTCACCGTCGGGGAAAAGGAATTACCCAAATTCTTGCAATTTCTTGTCAAATATCGATTTCCCTAATTGAAGTGGTTGTAATTTACCCTAGGTCGAAGATCGAACTTCTTGTCAAAAAAACAAATTAGGCAGTGATGATTCTTGTTGCTGAGAAACCAGATCTGGAGAGAGAACAACCAGAGGAGAGAAACGACATCTCAAGCGACCCAAAACCAGATCCGAAAGACTCTTTGGCTAGATCTTCTTCTTTGGAAAGTTTGCTGAATTTTCCACCCAAAACCTTGAATCTAAATCGTTGCAATAGACTTACTTTGCTCTTTGACTTGCAGAGAACACCAGTGATAGCCTTGCTAAACAATTGTTGTATGTGTGGATTTGAACTTCCTAAAATTGAATGCTGATGTTGATTCAAGAAGCCACCAACATCAAGAAGCCACCGGTTAATTTAATTTGTTTTCTTTAATTTTAGTATTTTCTGGTGGTTATTTGGGAATTTACCAGCAAGTTTCTGAAGCCACCCATTAATTTTATTTGTTTTCTTAAAAAAAAATTCACAGAATTTTTGTTCATAAAATATGTAGATACAAGAAAGGAATTTTTTTTTAAAAAAAAGAAGTAAATTTGTGATATTTTAACCAATTGTAATTTTTTATTTCCAACAAATATCTAAATATGTATTTATAAGAATCTCACTTGCACGTTAAGAGAGTGAATCTCACATGCTATGCCACATCAGCCTTTAGTGTTTAATAGAACAAATTTAGTTAAGTCTAGGTGCTTATTTGAATATTTTATAGTACGGGGGGCTGGTTGAAAAAAAGTTACAAGTTCGAGTGTCTGTTGATGTATTTTGCCTTTTTTTCACTTCAACCGAGATAATTGGAATTGAAATTAATGAAATTAACATAGAATATGAGTAGAGAGAATCCATGAGGCATCTGCACATTACACTAGAGGTAGAAGCATTTCACTACACAGTACACACACCTCCATACACAGAAATATATAGCATTATGGTTCATTTCGATCCATCATCAACAAAATGGCCAAAATTACAAAATCAGGTATCCATAAAGACACCCAATTACTCACAAATTGCCTGTTATGGCCTTGCAAAGTAAGCATACATACAACCAATCCAATTGAGGAGAAAAATTAAATCCGAGCAGTATCATGATTCCTGTGTACTATCACTTATAATCTACATAAATAAGAACTAAAATGCAGGAATTCAGTCGCCGCTAAAATGAAATTGAATTGAGGGAGAAACTTGCCGCACCTGGAAATGCATAAGGAGCTTGTCAGAAGGGGAAACGGGGACCGAAACCGTCTGGTCGACCGCCGTGGTAGCCGCTTCTTCAACGGCGGCGGGCGCGGCGGCGGGCGCGGCGGCGGGCGCGGCGGCTTCGGCGGCTTCATCCTCCGCCGAAAATCTCAACCTTGTGGGCTTGGGCTTGTTGGCGACTCTCAGAGAAGGGAAGATACGAGTGCAAATTCCATTTTTTTCAAGTGGAGAAGAAGAAAGATGGAATTGCAGAGGAGGTGAGAAACAATGGTGCTGGTGCTGGTGGTGGCTCCGAGCGCTGGAAATAGAATGGAGATGAGCGAAGGTTGAGAGTGAAGCCATGGGTTGGTTTGCTGAGAGATTTTCTTTCTATCCTCCTCTCTATCCAATCCTCTTCCGATTCAGTAGTTTGGAGGTGCGGACGAAAAGAAAAGAGAAGCTATCTACTATTGGGCCGCACTCAACAAATTAGGCCCAGCCAACACCGGCCCATTATCCCTACCCATCAAGTTATTTAGGAGGTGTGGAATGAATAATATGGCTTTTTTTTTTTGCATCATCCCAAGTCCCAACTGTGCTAGATTGGGCATCACCAATATCTGTTTTGCTGATGATCTTTTTTTCTTTGCTCATGGCGATTACTCTTCCTTGCAAACAATGAAAGTGGTGTTGGATAAATTTTATAAAATGTCTGGGTTGAATATTAACCTTGGAAAATCCAAGGTCTTCTGTGCTGGCTTAGGAGAACATGAAGCTAGGGAGCTAGCTGCTTTGATGTGTGTGGAACGTGGGGAGCTGTCAGTAACATATTTAGGTGTCCCTCTTTGTAGTGCAAGAGCAGAAAGCAGGGATTACATGCCTCTCATCTCTAAGATAACTGCTAAGGTGAACGCTGCAAGAAACTTATCCTATGCAGGGAGACAAGAAGTCATAAGGGTAGTGTTGTATGGAATACTGAATTATTGGTGCAAAATTTTCCTGCTCCCCAAAAGCGTGATAAAACAGATAGTGAAAGTCCTTAGAAATTTCCTATGGTCTGGCACTACTGCACTAGTGAAGGAAGAAAAGCTCCCATAGCTTGGAAAGCACTATGAAAGCCGAAGGAAGAAGGAGGAGTTGGGTTTAAGGAGATTCTGTCATGGAATAAGGCAAGCTTATCAAAGCTGATTTATGACTTGCTGGGAGATGCAGAGTCCATTTGGAAGAACTGGGTAAACTCTGTTATTCTTAGAGGTGAGTCCTTTTGGGAAGCAGAATTAAAGACAACCTCAAGTGCACTATGGAGAGGTTTGATCACTGTTAGAGAAGAGATAACAGAGACTCTAGAGAGGGAAGACAATCCTGCCATCATATTGAGTAATAGGGGCAGGTTTTACTGGAAAAGAGTTTATGACAACATGAGACATAAAGGACCCAATGTTGAGTGGTGTAAATGGATTTGGGGCAGAATCAATACCCCTAGAATTTCCTTCACCACATGGATGATTATCAACAACGAAGGTTGCGAATGATGGGTCTACTGCAGGAAAATGCTTGTGAGCTTTGCAATGACAATTGTCAAGAATCATGGGAGCACATCTGGTTCAAGTGAAAATACTCCAAGGAAGTGCTGGATAACGTGCTGACATGGGCTAAAATAGGACGTAGGCACTACTCAATTGAAGAGTAGGTAGCAACTCTGAGCAACATGGCCAAGAAGCGCAGCTTCACCTTCAACTTATGGATTACATGTTATAGTGCATTGGCTTATTTTATTTGGAATGCTAGGAACAAAAGAATTTTCTAGCATGAATTTTTTGGAGTGGAGGAATGTTCTAAGATTACAATCAACCACATTAGGAATAACATCAAGGCTAGATGGAGGAAACATAATAGAGATTCGAGGAAAGGGTTCGTTAGACTTGGGCTATATGAACCTATGTAATTCTAGGAATGCCTAGAAGTATTTTTTTTGTAATTAACAAATTTCTTATTAATGAATGAATCACCCTTTTCATTCAAAAAGAATAATATGGCTTTTTGTAACAATTTTTGAAATCTTAAATTGGTAAAATAATCGTTTAATGCCACAAACTTAAGCCAAAAAAATGTCACACGATTCCGCCTCTCCTTCTACCCAAAAAAATGTCAAACGGTTAGTACGAGATAGGTTTTTAACTCTATAGTGAATTATGTCTTCGGCTATTTGGTTCGACGGTTAAGACTTTGGGATAATACTAGAGGTCACCGTTTTGAATTTAATGGGTTGGTGGTTCTCTAGGTGAACCAAAGTAATACTTGTGAATTATTGCTTTGCATATAATCAAACGAAAAACCACATTCCAAAAAATAACTAAAATACACATAATTGGTTTTTTTGAGAGCAAATACACATAATAGGTTTAAGAATCCAATTTAAGAGTTTATTATATTTTTGTGAAATCTCATGAGTTCAAGAGTCCAAGCAATACATGTAATTAAAAAGTACATATGTGATTTTTTTTATTTTTTATTTTTTATTTGCAATCATAGGAAGATGAAAGATTCAAAAACTGGAAATTATTTCTCAATTATAGGAAAGATCTGTTAAATTGATTAAAAGGAAAGCTGAAATATTGAACAATAAATGCAAATCCGCCCATTAATTCCCCTTGAATAAACCGAAAAAATATACAGAATTTTCTTCTACTCTACGACAATTTTCTTCCACTCACACCCTCACAAAATTGAACAAAAAAATACCATCAAGGCATCAATGGAAGTGAGATTTTCTTCTGTTGGGTGTTGATTTTTCAGAAGTCAATGAAAACGATGAAGGCAAGGGATAAGCCCCATCATAGAAACGATTACACTGCCAATGGATTGTTCATCTTCCCAATTAAGGGATCGTTTGTCTTAGTTTTTTGTTCTATAGGAATTGTCTCTAGTTTGGCCATTTTTTCCCTACACTCTCCTGCTTCTTTAAGGTCCATTCCCAAACATGTCTTAATTCCTCCTCGTACGCATCCAGTGATCACCAAACCTCAAAATGGTACAGCTTCCTTTCATTGATTCTGAATCTCATCTCAAAAACTTTTTTTTTTTTTTTTGTAAATGTTGGTTTCACATTTTCTTTGAGTTTGCTTTCGTTGTAAAATGTAAATTTTTATTTTCAATGACGGTAGAATGCAACCTTAGATATCTCTAATCTTCCTTGTAATCAGAGATGCAGGGTTGAATATGTAATTATCAAAAATCAGATGGCAAGATAGAAAAGTTTTGATGAATAAAAATCTCCATGAATTCTATTTCTTAATTACTCTAACAATTATCAGGGTCAATTTTAGCATGACCCACTCTAACTACTCACACACACCTCAAATGTTTCTCTAATAATGTTATAAGATCCAACTTATGTTTTTTTGGATATATATCACCTCTTATAAGATTCTATTTGTTGATGTGTATGCAATTTTCTTTTGTTTTATTTTGGTTGGTTCAATTGTTTTGTCTTATAGATAAGTGTGACTTGTTTAAGGGTCACTGGGTGCCAGACCCGAACGCATCACTTTACACTAGCTCAAGCTGTCTCACCATACCTGATCCACATAACTGCTTCAAGAATGGAAGAAAAGACTCTGATTTCTTGAACTGGAGCTGGAAACCTGAACATTGCGATCTCCCTAAGTTTGATCCTATGAAGTTCTTGAATCTTGTCAGAGGCAAAAGAATGGCATTTGTTGGTGACTCGGTTGCTAGGAACCACATTGAGTCCCTCCTCTGCCTCCTTTCACAGGTATAAATGATTTGGTCTTATTTGTATTCGCCTTGAAGCTTCATCTTGATCAAGCAACTTATTTGAAGTCTTTAGTGATTGTTTGCTAAGGCCAAAAAAGTAGTAGTAGTAGTTAGAGATAAGCTCAAATTTTTTAACTCCAATGATGTTTCCTTGTTTTGTAGGGAGAGACTCCAGAAATTGTACACAAAGACAGTGAAGACCGCTTTCGAACATGGCATTTTCCTTCCTCAAACTTCACCCTCATGATCCTATGGTCGAGATTCCTTGTACGACACGAGGAGAGGGTGATCAACGGCTCCAATTCGGGCATTTACAACCTCCACGTGGACCAAGTCGACAAAGGCTGGGCCGAGAATCTCCAAGGGATAGACTATTTGATCATCTCAAGTGGGCATTGGTTCTTCAGGAAAAACTACCTCTACAAGCAAAACAAGACAGTAGTAGGATGTGTATATTGCAATGAACCAAACACCAAAAGCCTAACTGTAACCGACGCCTTAAGAATGTCGTTTCGTGCTGCACTCTCCTATATCAATGATTGTAAAGGGTGTGGGAGCGTTTTGACATTCTTGAGGACGTTTTCGCCTGCGCACTTTGAGAATGGGGCTTGGAATAGTGGAGGGAATTGTAATAGGACAAGACCTTATAGTAAGGAGGAAGTTGATGGGTATGGAGAGTTTGAGTTGGAGTTGAGGAGTATGCAACTTGATGAGGTGGAAAGAGTTAGGAAATACGGTGATAATATGAAAAGGTTTAGGAGTTTGGATGTGACCGGAGTAATGTTGGTGAGGCCGGATGGGCACCCGGGGATGAACTGGGATAATCAGTGGATGAAGGGCTACAATGACTGTCTTCATTGGTGTATGCCTGGGCCAGTTGATTTTTGGAGTGATCTTCTAATGGCGGTTTTGCAGAGGGAAGGTGATTTTGTTAATGGGATGAAATTAGAAAGTAGAAACTTGACATAAAACAGTGGAGTAACCAGCTAGTTTGTAAGTTTTTTTTATGGGTTATGATTCATTGAGTCATATATAAAAGATTGGAACAAGTTTAAGCAAGATATAGAGTGAGTCTCTTTGGATGTGAACTAGAGATAGTTTTATGGTCTTTATTGCTTTCAGGAATTCTCTTTCATGTATAGCAATTAGCAATCTATATCTTAAAATTGCAAAACGTTTTGACAATCTCTTGTTATTGCAATCTTTAGGAATATAGGTTCTCTCTACTGTATACTTCACTTTTGAGTTTAACCACTCTCCTTTAGGTGAACTAGACCAGATATTGTGAAATCAATCAAATAGAAGCAGAACAGGACAGTTGTATCTTGTTGCTGTCACGGGATGTTGTAGAGATCTATACAAGGTTTTTATAAAAATGAAGCCTAAATAATTCAGTAAACAATTTGAGCTGTATCTACTCATCCATGCTTAGTTGAACAATGATCATTTTACCACAGCTCGTACCCCCTATTGCTGCTACAGCAAAACTTCGTTTATCATCTTAATCAAAAGAAAGTTGGTATGTCTTCAGATTTCGTAAAATGCAAAGATCGACTCGTGTGCTAACGTTTCTTTCACAGATCAAAGAAGTAATATACTTAGATCTCGAGCCATAGAGGTTTGGGGATTACCCATATTACAAAGACTCTTTGCCACTAGTAACTTAACATAATTCTACCTGCAAAAACAGGTTAAAGAGGGCTACCCCCCATGATCCCCGTCATCCGAATCATCCAATCCCCTACTGTACAAAGGAAAATTTTATACTCCAAAATCAGCAATCCGGCCTTCATGTTCCTGACTCCAGTTAATATAATACGAAAAAGAGTCCAAAAACCTTGATGTTATGAGTATTTCTTTCTCTTTCTTCTCAAATTTGGCATGGCACTTAAACCTTTCATAGGTGAAATCGTATCAACTTTTACTTCTGACACAGCTTTCCCAAGCTGGGAAGAACTTGCACTCGCTGTATCATTTTCAGTTTGTTGGTGCTGCTCTTGTACTCGAACACATCTTACCATCATTGGAGATGTACTCGAACACATTTTACCATCACTGTCTTCATTTTCCCCAGCAGTACCTTTGGTTCCTTCACGAGTACGATCCTGTGAATCATCATGATTTGTGTCACCATCATCAAAACAAAACCCTCCACTGGTTTCGAGATATTGCCTATCAATCTCAACAGGAGAATTATCATCTTTTAATGTACTTGCTTCATTTCCGGGTTCATCTTCTTCAGCACAGAACCCTTCACCGGTTTCGAGATATTGCCTATCAATCTCAACAGGAGTACTATCATCTTCTTCAGCACAGAACCCACCGCCCTTAAACAAATAATCTCCACATACATCTTCATCAGGGACTGAATCTCCAGCGGTACATTGAGCCATTTCACCAAAGTTCTGATCCTTGACCGTTTCTTCTTCTGTTGCATCCCGCAAGGACTGCTTTGTTGCATGATGGACTTCATCATCACTCTCTGCATACTTAGCAGCCTTCCTTTTACGTGTTGACTGCAGATTTACGGAAAAATTATGATGATCATTGATAAACAATAGGGGATCAGCAATTTACATAACATTTCTCATCTTAATTTTTCTAATTACAGTTGGGGGTCTCAAACAAAAAGTTGCCATGAAGTATAGTTGTATTTACTATTTCCGAAGTAAATTTTCTCATCCCATTGAATACAAATCTGTCAAATACCATTTTATATCAAATAATGACAGCAAAATATAGAAAAGAAAAAGCAAAAGTTTTCAAGGAGAGGAGGGATTACCCTTCGTACTCTATCAGGGGCTTCTACTTTCTCAAAATTTAGATCCTGCTCATCATCACTGCTGTCAGCATCAGAAAATTCAATATCAGATGTTCCTTTCCTCTTTCTTCTTCCCCCAGTTTGGGCTTTTCGTCTTCCTCTGGTAGTAGTTTTTGCACCCCCACGAGATCCCGTTTCCTTTTCCAGGGAAGATTCATTAGTCTTGCTTTTTCTTGGTTCCTTGGGAATATTAGCAAGGCTCTCCTCCCCAGAGAGAGTATCCGTAGTCAGTTTCTTTCTCCTATTTCTCTTACCACCAACCTTAGGTTCATTGCTAGACTCAAGGGACTGATTCCCAGTTATACACTTGACAGCTTGCTTAACTCTCTTGCTACGGATTTTGGCAAACCTTTCATTGAAAGTGAAAAATGCTTCCATCCGCAGTTGGGTCTTCACAAATCAAAATGAAGAGTTAGTGTAGAACTCCAGTTAAAGAAAATAACCAGGTGGTGAAGGATAATGAGCAGTTTAGAAACAAATATGCATAAACAACAAGCAGAAAAACTCAAAAAAGGACCACCTTTGCAAAGCAAAAATGAAAAACCAGTCCATTTATATAAAGAAAAACACATGCTCTTGAGTGCCTAGATGAGAAACTCACAAATAGATGCCCATTAGTAGGAGATGACAGTGAATTCACATGATGGAAGTTATTATTTATCAAGCAATATGTTCAAGCTTTTACTAATACAAACAAGTAGCTCAGGGTTCACACAAACTAGATACAAGAACACCAGTTTTCTACCTCGCGTTTATCGTACTCCTTCAATACTGGAAGGAGCAGGTCATCGGCCTTCTGGCTAGTCCAACCAAACTTTTCCCAACATAATCTGTCATGACAAATATGACAGATTTTAATATTCCACCTCTTATAGCACTCACTAACATCTTTTTTAATAAAAAGGCATGGAATATGTTTGAAAAGTACACATATGCAATATAACCAAGAGATAGCTCAAATTAGATCGATCGATGAAGTTAACACAGCACAACAGGAAAGATATTTGCATTTTGAAGTCAAAATTCTTAACCTGCGAAGAACAAAAAGATCTGGCTTTCCCCAAGAGCAAGGGGCAGTTGACTTGTCCACTTGAGGAGAAGCATAGGCAGATACAACAGCTTGACTTGGAAAAGAAAAGGGGATGTGCCAGTTCTTGCTCACCTTTCTCTACACATCAAAATCACACTGAAAGCTCAACAAGAGGCGTTACAAATATAAGCACAAATGTGCAATCAGAGGATCCATACTTACATGCTTTTTCATGAAGATCTGAGTTATTTTTGGGATGTTCTCCAACTCACGTGTCTCTTTGGTTTTCTCATTATCATCACAATCAGATGAAAGTACATCCATACCATCCTTGGTGACATTCATGGATGTGTCAGAAGATTTTGACCCTCTTTTCTTTGAACTTGATCCACGTTTCTTATCCGATGTACCTAGAATTGTTGGATCCGGGGATTCAACCCACTCCCGGAATTTAGAAAGACCATCTTCCTCAGGAAATGCATTTACAACTTCAATAGCATTCACAATGCCTATTCCACTTCATCAAACATCATTACAAATTTTTAGTGTAGAACATGGAATCGGAATCAGAATCAGATAAAAACATTAAGGTTCCAGATTTGCAATTTACCTAACACCTTCAGTGTAATCACTCCCAAGGAGCATTGCCATGCGAATTAATTTTTCTCTGCTTAGGCCTAACTCTTTTTCTATATCCTGTCAAAATCAAAGACTTAAATATCAAAGGAATGACGGGCACCAAAACTTAGAATTATATCCTTAGAATATTAAGTTCTTATTTCTTACTTAATAATGCAATCAACCATAATAAAGCAAGTGAAAATGTCACTCACCAAAAAAGATTATTGAACCAATTTGACATTATATATGTGCTAACAACATCACTAGAAGATGAAAGAAAGAGTAGGATCAGATGGATCCAGACCTTCATTAAGTAAGCCTCGACATATTTGCGATCATCAAATATATTCTTATAAACACTGCGAGCTCCAAAGAGAAACACATCAGAATCATCAGTGACAACACCCTCAACAAGGCCTTCAAGCTCCATGTAAGCACATTGTGCTTCAGCTTCCATAGGTGCAATGATATAAGGTAGACCAAACATTTGAAGAAGTTCCTAGATTGAGACAAAGACAGAAGCATATATCATTTACAATATTCCTAAACACATATTGTATGCCTCCCATGGAAATGAGAATATAAATTATAAGAGATGGCTAAAACAGAAGGGCATCAATTGTAAGAATGTTCATCTTAGTCAGTTAAGCATTTATTATGGGAGGGCCTTTTAAATATCTGGTGTAAGAATGTTCATCTTAGTCAGCTAGTCATCATAAAGCTTGATTTTACTTGCATTATTGCTTGACCATACTTTTTGTTTATATATAAAATTATTAATTGAGGAAAATGGTAGAATGAATTTTTTTTACTTTGAACACAATATGAAGTCCACCCCAATGCAGGGAAGTATTCCATCAATGAAATGAAACCAGAAAAAAACTGAAGTCCAGGATATCATCAAAAAAATGTCCTATCATGCAACATTATTAATTTGAAAGGCCCTTCATCCAGGCATATATCAGAGTATCAGACAAGGAATCAAGGGATGAAGTCGTTTAAAAGTGTCTGCACCTTGAGGTATAAACTATAGATTAAATATCATCATCATCATTGACCCAGTGAGGCCTGATAGACCCAAGAAAAACTGAAATTCAGCTATGTGACAATAATAACTGAATTTAGTTAGAATGCACCAAAATTGATATAGGGACTAAATCCATCTCAAAGGCAGTGTATAAAAGCCAATGAGCATGAGGATGTGCCCCACAAAACTATTGGCTAAATATCTGGTGGAAAATACCTAGCAAAGTCGACATATAAATATAACAAAACAAATATTTTATACGAAATCCCAAATTCTTCAAATTTATTTTTCAATTCAATCGCAAGTTGAATTCAATTTTTTTATTACTGTATACGGTCTTGATTTAGTGATACAACACCACAATTATTATTAAATTACTAGCTCTAGATAATTTCTACTTACTTACATATCTAGTATTATTTCTAGAATGTTCCCTAAAAGTGATATATATCCTTATTAAAATATTAGTTCTAGAATGCTCCGACTCTAGATATTTATCTTAGGTCTAAGTATTTTGTTATCTAGAGTATTCTTAAGTATTCTCTACTTATGTTAATCTAGAGAATTCTTCTCTAGAATGTTCCTTAGGGTAATGTGTTAGATATTTTGTACTTTTTGAATCTAGAGAATTCTTCTCTAGAGAATTCCATGCAAGTCCCCTTAGCCTCCATCTATAAATAGGTTAGAGGACTCCTATGTAGTGTGTGTTTTATGAATGAATGAAAAATATTACATAATTGAAGATCCTTCAATTATCTAGTTGGTTTGTGAGATCCTTGCAAATCAACACCATCTTGTTAGATCCTAACATTTAGTCTATCAAGGTGATAATATTTTACTTGACAAGACACAGCATGTGATGGAATCTTCCAAAAAACAAGTATATAAGGGCTTCATAAGGGTCTATAAAGGTGATTTCTCAAGGCTAGTTTGAATTAAAGCAGGGAAAAGTTCGAGAAAAAGACATCTATATCTACAAAACCGAACAAAAATGCTTATTCACATATGTTGAAAGAAGGTGCTATACATACCTGGCACTCCACAAACATTTCACTGTTTACAGAGGCTGCATTACGTTCTAACTTTCTATGCTCATCTTCAAAATTTGCATATTCTTCATCAAGAATTTGAATTTCATCCTCTAAACGAGCCCCTGTGAGTTGAATATTGTCATCTTCAGTATCTCTATTACCAAAGTTATTCTTTCTTTCATCAACACCATGCATGAGTTCTTCCTCACTCACTATTCTGTTCATACAAGCATCAGATACCAGCTCTTTTGATTTTTCTAGGTTAATGGCAACATCAGGAGCCTCATTTGAATGCCATATGGGAGGAACTACTTCACTAGTTTCTCTAGTTTTCTCAATTGTGATATTAAGTGGAT
This sequence comes from Fallopia convolvulus, assembly GCA_964016875.1. NCBI lineage: Eukaryota > Viridiplantae > Streptophyta > Magnoliopsida > Caryophyllales > Polygonaceae > Fallopia > Fallopia convolvulus. Next base: position 44,725,157 of record OZ024732.1, on the reverse strand, counting down.
CAACCAAAGCAGCATCGATAATATGAGAATGCAAAGTGCCACAGGAACTTTCACTATGAACATCTACATTATATGGTTTCTCAATTATTTTAACAGCTGCACTTGATTGCGTTGAAGTCTCTCCAGAGATGCTCATTCCACATTCAACTAAACATCCAGAATCTGAAAGACCATGGTTTTCACAAGGTCTATCTATCGCCATGTCTATATTCTGCACAATTTTATCTGCAGATGGAATTGGTATCATGTCTGGAGAACAAATAATATCGAACGATTTGTTTTTAACCATCTCATCCAATAACCCAGTCCCAGATACAGAGCTGTCAATTGACCCATTTATAGGCACATCAGTGTTATTAAACTGATTAGAAGGAGCCTCAGACATCAGATGATTAACATTTTTTCCTCTATCCAATTTACTTGATGCATCCATTTCACCCTTCATATCCTCAAGACTTCTCTTTATAGCTTCCTGTAAAGCAGTTTCTTCCTCAATAGAGCCTCTAGATTTTGCTTCGATGCTAACAGCTGGACACGATGAAGCATCTTCAGGAATTTTGCTAGCTCCATCTTCCCATTGAAATTCATTCTCATCGTCATTTTTTTCTTCTAACTGAGATACCATCGGTGCTGATTCAACTTGTTCAATCAGCAGCGAAGGAATCTCAGTTAGAATTTTACCTTCTTCCCATTCACAATCTGAATCAGATTCAAGATTGGGATCTTTTGACGCAGTATCCACTGTAGAAGAGATTGGTACTGGATCTCCAGCTACTAGACGTGCAAAGAAGTCATCATCATCGTCTACAGGTATACAAAGTCCATCTTCTTCAAATGATATCTCCAAGGAAGTTTCAATATTTTCTGTGGGTCTATTTTTATCATGCTTCTCATTTGTTGAAGATTTTTCACCACTAAACTCAGAAAAATTGTCCAAAATTATTTTAATGTTGCCCACATCTTTTTCAGCAGGATTAACAGGAACATTCACAGGTACATCTACACTGATCATGTCCTGCTCTTTCTCTTTCATCAAATCTAAATTCCTCTGCAGGTCTCGTGTCATACGAATGCCCATAGCTCTCACTCTGCTGAGACGCACATGGCCCCTCTCATCACGATATGTCTGAACATCACTGCTAAAGTCTTCCCTTGTTTCATTTATGGATGATGGAGTGGCCTCATTTCCAGATGGCACAGACACAACGCAGGGTGTTAGAGCAGATGCTATAGTAGTTGATGGAGTTGAGGAGTGCTCTATCTCCGCCCCATCTTGATTCTCAGCAGTTTTCTTCATGCCAGCAGATGCAAGAGCACTATTAAAATTAACAGCTAGATGTCAAAAGGCGTCAATTGTGTTTAAGCTAATAGGCCATAGAATTCCATAATTATCAATCACATTGGTCCTCTAGATTCTCTTTACCATCATCTAATAATTAAATAATTATTATAAGTGGGCATCACCTAAAAGCAACCTTTCAGCTGCTCCATTTTACCATGCTAATGTCTATGTGGGTCCATAACAGGTCACTAGGTGGTTTTTGTTTCGGGGGGGGGGGGGGGGGGGGGGTTGAGACTTGAGAGAGAGAGACTCACTCTTTATCACCAGTAAACGACGATGAAAAGATGAACTCTTTATTTCCTTCAGATGCTATTCTTGCAGTTTGCAATCCACCTACTCCTTTCCCCGAAGCGGCTTTTTGCACCTCATCAATCTCACGACGGAAGGCCACAGTTTTCAAATAAGTCTCAATCTGAAGTTCAGAAAATTTCTGTGGAGCCTGGTCAAAGCATGGAAAAAATCACAAATAAACCATTTTAATCTTTGAACTGATATATGAGGTCATTGAAATAGCTGGACTGATATAACCGTAATTTATTCAAGACTAACATTTCATCTAACTGAAATCATAGGTTTAATAGTCAACAAAATATAGTTCGATGAAAACCATAGCAGGAAAATGTTACTAAATAAAACTCCCTTACAGTGCCTAAAAAAGCAGAAAAATAAGATCCAGTAATAGTCAAGAAGGGTACTGGGTACATCCTATAACTACCTTGTGTAGCCTACCTTCTTTACTTTCTGGTACTTTTGTCTATTCTCTGCCATCAATCTCTCCCTCATCTACAAAACAAAGATATAATTCAATGATTTTTAAATAATTAAGTTGCAAGATGAGGATTTTTTGTATTAATATCACGGATACCTGAACAAGCAGATCAAGCTGCATAGATGGAGGCAGAGCAGCTAAAACAGTAGGATCAATGTTCCCATTTGTCATTGGCTGCAAAAGCATTTATATTAGAAGCCTTCCATAAGGGAAACAAATAATGATTCAATAAAAAATCGTTAACTTATATCCAACCATGATACTAATAATGAAAATACTGCTTCAATGATGAGAGAGGAACTAAAGGGTAGTACTTAACATTCTCTGATCATAAATAATAATATCACAAATAAAAAAATTCCTCTAAGAGTGAATGCGACTATGCAAGTATGCAACAGAAGAGGCCACATCAATAAAATATTAAAGTAACTAAACTGCCCTCAGTTACAAGACATTATCCTAGTCCTAGAGCAATTTTTTTTCAGGTATCGAAATTTCCTATATAAGTTAATACCTTTTTTTTCTGTTTAGAAACTTCCTGGATAAATTAATACATAATACTTCATAATATTCATTTCATGATAAGTTAAACTGACAAAAAAATCCGAATTCTCAAGCACTAGCTCGCTCTGGGCCTCCAACTATTCTTTAAGAACCACCAAAATATTATAGATCTATAAATCCAACATACAAGAAAGAAGGTATCTTTCCCCCAATTCAACCTCTCAAGCGTGAATCACTTTCAAGATGTGGTAGCCCATCTACAATGTATACATTAAAACAACTTCTTTTAACATACAAGAATCATCTCTTCATCATCTTCATCGTCCGCATCATCCATAAAATTTGCACAGACAGATGTTGATGGGCCTCTATCTTGACCATAAAGTGCATTGGAAGATGTTGAAGCACCAGTATTATGCATGTCACGTTCTTCAGCTGCAAGGGAAGCTGCCAACCTGAGTCACCCATAGCAACAATTTATAGCATGTTTCCACATTCCTGATTGAGAATTCAAGAATAGTAGTAGGCGCACTCACATTTCATCTATTTTTTCTTGATTGAGCCATCCTTCAGGTGCATCATTTTTCTCTGCAGGATCAGCTTCAGACTGCAAAACATTTTTACCCTTGCCATCTTTTTTTATCCTTTGGTCCTCAAGTTCCTTTGCTAATTCTTTCAGCCTTGCTTTCTTGATCTTTAACAAGAGAGAAAGATAATCAGGGCAAGAAAATGACAAATTAAAAATAAATAAACTTCAAATTCATTATTTCACCAAAATGTTTTATATTCTGACCAGTGACCACCACCTTAGTTGTAAGTTTCTCAAGTGATCCCAACAATATCCTCTGCGAACTTTTCAAGAACTTTGCATAAGATGATAGTTAAACTAATGCATTTGATCCTCATAGTGACATAGCTACAAATACATATCACATACAGAGAAAAAGGAACACATTCACATCCCTTTTCTTTTTCTTTCTTTAACTGTTGCTAGTAACAGATTATCTCTTCAATGTGAAGACGCGTTCAAAGACACATGTTTTTCTCAACCTATGTCATCAATAAACCTTCCAAATTTTCCATTCCCACAAAACAAATTCCCGACCTGTGAAATCACTAAGCTGGGGAAATGCTTATGATTCTACTATAACTGAAAAATTAGCACCCAATAGCACTAATAACTAGCCAATAAAAAAGGGTCGGGTTCAACAATCATAACACTGCTTACTTGATTCAGAAGCATCTTCTCGGCTGTCTTGCGAACCTTTGCCTGTGCGTCATCCCTCTGCTTCCGACGAGCGTAGACAGTTCTCCTCTTGAGAGCAGGTGTACCGCCGTCAAACACGAACACAGGCTTCGTCCGGAGGAAGAGAAGCTTACAGATACGCCGAAAGAACCCTAACAAGTGAGCGTTCCTCACCATCTCACCCTGCTCGTCACGCATTGCCTTTATAAACTGGATCATCCATATGCTGGCATCTGATAATATGCAAAAGTTTAGATAGAAACACCACGATTACAAAAGTTCGAAATTTATCAAGGCCTGTGGACTTCAAATTGAACATCGAGAAATTAGGGTTTTGAGCGGGCGATTGAATCGTCAAGAAGGAAAATTCACCGATAGCAAGGCGTTTTCCGGCTAAGGTTTCGACTGAGACACGCCTGCCTACAGGGGAAACGAGATCCCATAGGCCTTGCACTCCCATTTGAGCCCTGCTCTCTGACTTTCGCCCTGTCTCTCAATCTCCCTCGGGTTTTTTTACCTTCGGTTGATGTTGCCGCCAATTGTTCTTGCTTAAGATTGATTTGTGTGTGAGTCGACCAGTGACCACGGTGCAAACCCGGTCCGGAATGGATCAAAAGCCACTGGACCGGAACCCGGCCCAACCGGGTCAGAAAACTTTGTGCGCACCGGAATATCAAAAACGTCTTTGGACCAGATCAAATCGGCATTAGGGTTGTCAACGGGTCGGGTTTATGGGTGGTGAAAGTGTTCCATCTACCCGGCTCGCAAGTTAAAACGCCCCACCTGACCCACCCGTCACCCCTGAAATGTTCTACCCGTCTCCTAAACTACCCGTTACTTATTGGTTATATGGGTGACCCGTTTACCCACCGTTGTATTTTATGTCTTCAAGAGGGTTGAGAGAGGTCAGAGGTGTGTAGGCCGTGCGGCGATAATATGTTATCAGGTTTAAGATATATATATATATATATATATATATATATACTAGGGTTAGAAATTAGAAAGTAGAAGTGTAGAACGGAGGCAATCTGGGAAATAAATGGGCTGGGAAACAAATGGGTTTATTTATCATTGGCTCGAAATGAGATATATGGGTGACTTTAAAGGCCCATACATATTAAAAATTATGGGCTAAAACGGGTTATACGGGTGGTTTAGGTGAAACGAGTGATGGGTTGGTTGACGGTTCGGGTTGTTGGGTGATAAAATCTCACCCTTACCCGACACATAACCCGTTTCACCCGTCACCTGAACCACCCGTTACCCGTTTTGATTGGGTTTTCACCCATTTATTTCAGATGTGTTAAACGGATGGGTCGGTCACCCATGGATAATTGACAACCCTAGTTATTGCAATTGTAAAATTTTAAATCATCAAGCATATCCACGCAAATTCAAACTTTGTGATCTTTTGGGGTATTTGAATACAAACCTTAAATCGGTTATAATTTATTTCTACCAAAAAAAATCGACTATAACTTATAAACACATTTCTTCCTTTTCATGGTTATTTTTTCTAAATATTCATAATGAGTGCAAATGCCAACTAGCTTTTATTAAATCATAATAACGCTTTTATTAAATCATAATAACATAATCCTAGAAAACTTGCTATAGAAACATTCAATAAATAGAGAATATAGACATGGGTTGATTAAAACAAGTAAAATCGGAATCTAATGCATAAGGGAAATTTGCGAGAGCGTCGGCAATGATGTTGGCCTCTCTATTGACATCAGCAAGATGCACTTCCCAATCAGGACTATATAAAAGTTGATTGCATTTCCAATTAAGGTAAAAGTTAAAGTAACCATCTCCATCTGCTTCAACAATTGCACCAAGTTCATGCAAGGTGGGGCTTGGGGATTTCCATCGACTTGGCAAGCTCCAGCCCTCGATGGCGTGTTGCAAGTTCATCTTTGAAAGCGCCACAACACCCAAATTTGTTAGTAAATAATTAAACAAAACGACCAGAAGTAGTTCTGAAAATCCCTCCTCCCCTTGCACTCCCTGGGTTGGCTTTGGAGCACCCATCAATGTTTAGCTTAATCCACCCCAAGGTCTGGAGGGCACCAAACGAACATGGTCGAGCTTGTAGAACCTTCAAGATTGGCCCTTAATTTGTTTTGAGTATGACTTTAGTAAGTTGCAGTGGAGGTTCTCACCTAGTTGATTAGTCTTGTAACATCTTCTTCTTGGCCTTTAAAAATCCTTACATTCCTCATCTTCCAAATATATCACGATGTTTGATGTTGTTTCCAATCCACTCACGGATATTAGAAGCAAAGAAGTTAGGATGCAAACTACCTTAGTCAAATCATTCCAAGCAATTTTCAAGGGCACACAATCTCTCAAAAAGCGTGCAAACAATCTTTGGGTTGTCCACATCTGAAACAACTTGATGAGGTATTTTCGTGGTCTTTATAGTTTATACATATCGAAGAATCTTGACTTAACCAAACTTAGTAGAGTGGTAAGTAAGGGTCGATCGCACAGAGACTCGTGTAAATGTGATTTTAATTGCGTGCCAAGAAATTGTAATATGGGGTTTTTTGAGAATGTATGAGTAATTAATCTATTCTAGAATGCAAATTGAAACTAAAGTATGAATGAAAAGATGTTTGTATTGAAGAAATATGAGAAAAGTATGTTCAACTAGTTAAATCCATCATAGATATGCTTATTGATCATTGATTCTCTTGATTCTCACTTCAGTGGATTAAACTATTGGTGGATTATGATCCAAACATCAGGTTTAGTTGAAAGAACTAATAAGCTAGCAACCATAATCATCTAACAACCAAGAAGAACTTCTAGATTCAATTAAACAACAGTTTTATGATTCAAGTATCGATGATAACAAACGCTCGAAGCAAACAATCATTCAAGCTATTTGTGATTTTATTCCCTTCTACAATTGAATAGCCCGAATGGGTACAAACAATTGTAGATTCTACTTTATCTAACTAATCTCAAACGGGAATTAATCAGTGAAATATCGCATATTATACGGGTGGTTTTAAGTCATTAGGCCTAAAAAAAAATATATTGACATATACCTTAACTAATTTTTAACATATAAAAATTTGACATTTTGAAGGATATCATAGTGCATCTAACTCATTAGTTTATAAGCTTGGTCTATATTGTTTGTATATAATTAATAGTATTTTAATATCTCTGCTAATAAGTGTTATAAATTAAAATACAATTTACCTCACCGAACTTCTTGGTGTAATTAAAAAAAAGATTCAAAAAGTGTTAATTTTAAAAGTTAATGTACAAATCATTTGTTAGTTTTATTTTATGTATGAATCTTATACCCCTAAATGATTGAAACGGCTATGTCCCCTTCCCTTTAGTGAGTTCAAGTTTTTATCTTATCGGCCCTTGTAATTTATCCCGCAAATCAACCACCCCTTACAAATACTTTCACCCCCTGGAAGAAATCCTAGTTTTGCCCAAAACATACAGGTTAACTTAAGAAATATTGTCATCTGTTAAAAATGCATGACAAACCTCCTAAAGCTATTTAAATGAAATTGAGCATAAAATAGTCAATCTTTATGTATTTATACATCATAATAGTTACTTGATGCTCACTAATAAGAAAAAAATGAAAAATTGATCATCCTAAATTGGGCAAAATACTCCTAATCAAAAGCTTTCATTAATTCAAGAAAACCTCATCTTAAAACCACCCAATTTTGATGCTACTAGCAAAAGTTGAATCCATTACAACAACCCCGACCATCACATATATTACATATGGTATAAACTATACAATATTGATCAAACAACACACTTTTTACATAAACTTAAACACTACAACTAGCTCCACCAATCATCTTCTTTTAGTAACCCTAATTCAATGAGATGATGCAAGATGTGGAGGAGGAAGCAACCACTCCGAAGCATCAATGAAATCCAGCGAAAGCAATGACTTCACATCCGTGTCCGTTAACGTCTTGATGCACGGTAGCTTGATCCTATTTCTTGTGTCTGCACCGGGCCCCTTGTTCTTGTACTCCGAAAAAAATCCCGTCCTGTCCAAACAAATTTTATGCATCTCTTATAGTCTAGATTAGTTTGTTTGGGTTCTAGGGTCTGTAATGTTCTTTTGTCTCTAATTTATTCTTTAGTGCTCAAACTCGAGACCTCATATTATTATTGTTAAAATTTGGTAGATTGTATTAAGTTTGATCCACATATTGAAGATTATGGGAAGATATGCCTTACTTTTCGTAGTCGGTCAAGAAGTCATCTGACCAACCCTTAGGTTGAACAATATCGCTAAAGGTAGAGTAGGCGTAGATGACTCTTGAGCCAGCCATGTATGTGCGCCCTAGCAAGACTTTCCCTCTAAAGCCGGTCACATTGCAATGAGCAAACACAAATCCCCCATCTCTTGGGTCAATGTTCTTCCTTGCTTGTGCCGTGATTATGGATTCGGGCTCATTTGGAAGCACATTGATCCTTGTGCTCTACAAAGATGAGTAATTAATTAGCACATACTAATATATTAATTAGCTCGTTTGGATTTGAGGTACGTACCAAATAGATGGATCTTCCATCTCCAATGATGATGTCGTCCAAGCCTTCAATTTGGCAATCCTTGAATAAGTGTTTGCCCTTGTCATCAAGAAGAGTGTTTTTGAACCCAATCATCTTGCACTTGTAAAACGCTGCCCAATTACCCGTAATCCTCAATGCCAAGCCATATGCATTTTTGTTTGTGGGATCTGGCCTTGGGGTTGAGTTCTGTTACCAATTAAGAGAACAAGTCGTCGTATGTGTAACAAAACATACAATATTATAATTCAAGATAGTTAATTAACAAGTGATGAATGTAAGCATGCACGTACGACAATGTTGAGATTAACAGCAACAAAGTAGTCCGCCTCCACGGTGAGAGTTGCAGTGTCGGTTACTTCATACTTAGATGTGTTCGCATCAAATAACAAACTTGTCTCCCCATTAGGGCTTCCGTACAAGGTTATGTACGGCCTATACCTATCAATCGTGATCTTCTCGTGGTATACCCCCGGACCGATGTCTATGATCACACGATTATCATTTCCTTCAACCTCAACTGAATTAATCGCTTCCATTATTTTCTTGAACTTCCCACTGCCGTCTTTTCTCACCTTTATGATCTCCGTCTTGGCCTCGGCTTGAACTAGATCGGGTTCTATGTCTTTTCGTACTCTATACACATGCACCAATTCACAAATTATATACATCTTATTAGTTCTACTATGACAAATCTTTTACCAACATCATTATAAAACTACTAATAAAATTAGGAAATTGCATATTATTTAGTAATCATTGTTTGTAACAAAATCAATGGACTCACTTAGCGGGTTTAATGATCTTTGAGAACCAAGATTCGACTTGGGAAGCATCAGCAGGGATGATATGTTCAGGTGAAGCGCCAGGGCCAGCTGGATCGGTGTCTGGGTCTTGTTTTTGAACCGGTTTGCTCCATGTTGTTGGTAGGGTAAGGAGAAGAGTTACTAAGAAAATTTTGTTAAGGCCGAGGGGTTGATTGATTTTATTTGCCATTGTTGTGTATTTTTTTTGTTTTTTTAGAAAATTAATTTTCTGAGTCTTTTTTTTAGGCATGATAATGGGTATATGTATAGAGAAAATTTTGGCAATAATGGAGGATATTTAAATATGTGAATTTGATTGCTTTTCGGCAATGAAAGGTCATTCCAATTGTTGGTTTTCCTTAAAAATTTCTCCGTAAAATATGTTGGAGGAGGAACGACGATATAAGCATTGCAGATTTGCAAGTGGTAATGAGAACTTTGCTTTTTTTGTATGAGACATACACATGTTGATCCAACCCCTTTCTCCTCCTTTTTCTTTTTCCTTTCAGGAAAATTGTATCTATGATATGATAAAGTTATTGGCATTTTTTGACAAATGATATAGTCATTATATTAATTGAAGAAAAATTATGAAATAATAAATGAAAGCTAAACAAGAAATTAAAAGTTATAATAAGATGGAGATGGTATACATTACAATAAAAATAATAATTAAACGCGTGGGGAAATTTTTTCATTGTGACTTTTATTAATGACAAATAAACGGGCTAAGTAGGAAATAAATGGGAGATAGCCATACCTCTTACAATATCAAGTAATAGAGTACTAACATCCTAAGGAGGTTCAAGCATTACATGAAGCCCTACACTATATGAAAAAGTAGATGAAATGAGATAGCTAGTCAACCACTAGATTCACCTCCCTATAAATATGATGAAATTAGATTTTCCAATCATTATAAATGAAGCCTTGACATTGATGTACTAGGTTGGAAAATGGAGGACTACAATCCATAAGTTACTCAAGAAGTAGAACCACTAATTGTGAATCTATTTCTAAAACAACCCTCTTATAGCCCTTGTTCCAGGGAAGACTCAAATCTTGCAAAACAACCCATAACTCTGTCATAGGCACCTACATTCAAAGCATTCTTGCCATCTACCATCACTGTCTCTTATAAATCTTGTTGCTGCAACTAAACCTCCATCCTTAACCGAACTATTCGTATCCATTTTGACCCATCCTTCGTCTAGCCTTTCCCATCATATAAAAAGCTCGTCCAGTCGTCCACTGACAGAATCTCACCATCTGTCTTCACCACTTGCATAGCTTTAGCATAATCCATAGCTTGTTTTTGAATGAAGAGTACTCTCACCTTCAAAATACCCCTGCTCAAAAGTAACATAGCGCTATTTCCAAATCCACCAAACAAAATAGTAAAAATATTGGACCAAACAAGGCCATCCCCATACTCCGTAGCACAAGCTATATTAATATGTAACCATCTCGATACCCCGCTCTTAATTACTAATAATACCTCCTTTTATAACAAGCCAAAAAACTATATACGCTCTTAGGACTTTTTAACTTCCAAATGTGCAGATAAATTGACCAATCATCACAAACATCAATACGTCTTCTACTCCGTAGTAAGAAAGGAGTAGGTGGAAGATACTTCCAATTAGGGACACCCTCAACACCCTTTAAAAATTTCACATCTTAAATTAGAGTAAATCGGACCTAATATATAAAGTTAGAGCGATATTTTTATTTTATTGCCAATTGAGATTATATATGTAGTAGATTTATGTGTATGTGTGCTCGTACATGTACGATCCTCCGTATATCAACCTTTTGACTTTAACATGATATCTTCTTACTTGGATCTTAGATTTCTTCAATGTTTAGGTACAGAGAGTTTAACAAAGCACCATAAACAGATTGGCGAGAAATTGATCGAGTGTATATAAATATTAGGGAGAGACTTCAATTTTAAACCAGCCTTCTTTGTATTTAAAATTACATAAAATTAGCAAGATCCGATTGTGCCATGCACGACGATAATTTGAAAAAAAAAATTATGTAAGAACCATACTTGTCGATTGAATTTTATATAAACTTATTTGATAAAATAAAATAGTTTCCTCAATAAAATTTTCAAGCGAGAATTATTATAATATGTAGGGAATGTAAAAAAAACATTTTTATTTATAATAGGATATGTGATTTAATTTTTGAATGAGATCATATTATATAATATATAGGTAAATAAATACTTAAAAAACTGAATATTATTCTCATACTCATTAATTGAATATGGTAAGTAATAATAATAAATAAGATAATATTATTATAATATAATGGCGCGTAAATTCTAAAAAATATTAAGGACAAAGAGATAAATGAACATTAACTATATCTACGTGGCATAATATTAAATTTACTATTTATCATTGAAAAAATAAAGATAAATTATCAAAAAGAACGTACATATAATATTAGAAAAAGGATAAAAAATCATACTATAATTTAAGGATATAATTATATATTAATAACATTAGCAATAATATTATATTATATATAATATTATATAATTATTGAAAAGATGATGATGTACAATTCTATAATATTTAAGTTTTGTCCATATAAAAAATAACGATACATATTAAAGATGAGAGTTTGGTTCAAATGAAACCAACTCTTAACATGAAACGGAAGGAGAGATATCAGCCCTTAGATGACATGATCCAATGGCTCGGATTACTCATGTTTTTTTAAAATAAAAAACATCAACACGGTGGTATTTTTGTAAATAACACCAACTTTATACCTGTGAGCGGGTAAAATAAACATAATTACCATAGTTATTTTAACTATTAAAAAGGTATTTATTAAATTACTGCGCAATTATTTTCTTATTTTCTATATAAAATTATATGGCGGTTATGCAACTTAATGGAAGATTCTATCTTTTATTAAAGGATAGAATTAAATTGGAGATATGGTGGAATATTCCTTACTTGGGCTTTAAGGCAGTTGGCCAGCCTGAGAGGATAAGATTTTCGGCCCTAATGATATGATTTTCGGCCCCCCTGTATCTCTCTCTTCCATTATAAATACATGCCCTAGGCATGTAGGGAGAGACACATGTGCTTAGCATATTCAGAAATCCTAGGCAGGCTAATATTCGCTTAGCTCGACTGTTTAGGGTTTCATCGCTCTCTTGTTGTACCTCGACGCTCAAACGACAATTGCTCTTCTGACTTAGGCATCGGAGGTGGATTAGGGGGTCCCCGCCCCCTGTGTCCATTGTTTTGCAGGTTTTCTAGGTCAGGAGACGGAAGAGGAGCGGAAGAGGCGAAGTTCTTAATTGGTGTATTTGCTACGAATTAAAGGCGAGATTTTGTACACCAACAATACCCTCAACTTAAAATACCAAAAAAAGCCCCAAACTCTCGTAACCACACTCCCACGCGACTCCAAGCCCCCAAAGACGATCCCAAACGACGATCCCAAACGACGACTCCCATCCTTCACCTTCGATCGCCCGCAACTTCGATCGCTCTCAACTTTTTCGTTTCGAGATGCCTCCAAAAAGAAACCCAAAAGGCAATCATAAACCCTAATTTTCGATTCCATGAGTGTTGTTTGTGAGAGTTGGCTTAGTTTTATTTGTTGAATCTAGGTTTTTGTTCTGTGTTTTTGTGTTTGTTGGCTTTGTTTAGTGTTTTTGCGTTTGCTGGCCAAGTCTGTAATGCCGAACGATGGTTTAAGAAATTTTAGTCTGTAATGCTGAAGATTGTCCTCTTTTCTTCTTCTTCTTGTTTTTTTTTGTAAAAACATACCAGTTGTAGAGAAACTATTAATCTTAGGTTTCTTTAAGCTTGGCTGAAGGATCAAGAAGGACTTGATGTGTAGGATGAGTAATTGTTTGAAGTTGGAATAAAAGATTAAAAAAATCTAGGCTGACGATCCCAATAGAACTTGCCAGTTGCAGGACGATGAGTAAAATTTGCAGCAGAAAGTGCATTCTTAGATATATAAAGTGCATTAGGAAGGTGGAAAAAGTGCATTACTAAATATATAATAGAAATGTTTTTCCATATTAGTTAAAGTGCAATATTAATAGATAAAACTGCATTCTTATTTTTTTCAAGTGCATCCAAACTAGAAGTAGTGCATTGTACACTAACAAAATTACATTCTTAAATGCATATAATGCATTCTCAAAAGATATAAATGTGCATTCCAATTAAAGTGCATTATGAAGTTAAAAAAGTGCACTCAAGAGTATCAAAAATGCATTCCTAACAAATAGAAAGGTGCATTCCAAAACTGTTTAATTGTATTCATATTCTTTTTTTTTCCTATGATTTTAAAAACATGTACAAGCAAGAGTACATTGCCTCCCGGAACGAAAAACCAAAAAAAGTGCAGAAATGTGATCTCAACTAAGTATCCTAGTTTGGCAACTAGGGTTGTGCCAGATGTATTTACAAAAGCTATGCAATCCTTGAATGATGTCCAAAAGCTATGCAATCCTTGAATGATGTCCAAAAAGAGTGATAAAGGACATCCCCAACAACCTTGCTTTGTGGTTGCTACAACATTTTGATGTAGCTAGATGTGATATACAGTTTGATACAAAAGTACATTGTATAGCATGAAAAGTGCATTCTTAATTATGAAAAGTGCATTGTAAAGTATGAAAAGTGCATTCTCATTTACTAGTATTTTTCCTTTATGTTAAGTTCAGAAAAATGCATCCAATGTGAAAAGTGCATTCTTAAATATAAAAAGTGCATTGAAGAGTCTTAAAAATTGTTTTTAGACTACGTTGAGTTTTACTTCCTACATTGGATTACAATAAAAATCCATACTTAATAGATTTATGGTGCATGTTTAAAGGCATAATTGAAGAAAAGATTATTAGCTTAAACGGAAGAGCAATGTGCTTACGCACAGAGATGTGGGTTCGAATCCCATATAAACTAATTTGATCATGACCTTCTTTGAAAAATAGTGGTTAATTGGTTATTTGTCGTAAATCGATAAAATATAATTTCTTTTTAGTACCTAGCTAGTTAGGTTGAGAATAAATGCGTTAAGAATTAATTTGTGTAAGATATCATATTAGCCCATGTAGGAATCGAACCTACATCTTTGTGCACAAAGCACACCGCTCTACCATTTGAGCTAATAGGCTACTTGTACTAAAATAAAAAATTGACCTTTATATGGTTTTAACTCGGATGAACACGTGAGCAAATAGTATGTCGTTCCCCCTTGAGATATCTCAATGAAATATTCACCACTGTTTCTAGGTGATTCCTCATTCATAATAGTAGGTTAAGAAGAGTTTGATGTCCCCACTACAACATAAAGGAAAATATAAAGGTGTTAGTTGAAAATCAGTAAAAGTGCATTGCAAGTATAATAAAGTGCATTACATACTAGGAAAAGTGCATTACCTAAACTACTAACTAAATTAGTGAAAAGTGCATTACAAAAAAATATAAAAAGTGGTATTAATTAGAAAAAGTGCACTACAAAATATAAAAAGTGTATTATTAATTGTGAAAAGTGCACTAAAAATATGTTAATTCAAAGACATGATCATTTGGTCAATATCCACCTTGAAGTCCAATGTCATAACCCTTACTAGCAAAATCACAATCATATTTAATTTTTTTTATTATGAGGCTGATTATAAAGTATAAACGATGTTCTCTATAACAAATGAAATAAGATATACGGTCGCATATATGCCCTCTAAACACAAATGAAAAGTGCGTAGCACTAGTAAGTTCGAAAAGTGCATTATTAAGTCCGAAAAGTGCAGTATTAAGTCCGAAAAGTGCAACGAGAAGAGGTATTCATTTGCCAGTATTCTCAATTACTAGTATTGGCACATACTAAGCAGGCCAATTCCCGTAGTAGCTACGAGCGTAGATCAATCAAATCACACACTCTTCTACTAATTTGCTAGTATTAAATGTCGTTTTTTTGCTAGTATTACGTAGAGTCGGATTTGTGAATTCATCTTCTACTCACACACTCTTAGATAATTTATAAACCCTGGAATTTCAAATAATCTAACAAAATCACAAAAAGAGGAACAAAATACCACTTTCTGCCATAGATTTCGTTCAAGCAATGTAGTATCGGAATGAGACTCGCGAAATCACCGAATCATCGTTGATGGAATGAAACTTGCAATCGCCGTCGAGACTCGCGAAGGAACGAGAGCAGTCTTCAATTCATACCGATTTGTCCTTAATCGATTCGCCCTCAATCGAGAGCAGTCTTCAATTCGCCCGATCGAGTCAACCTGTCCAGTAAATTCACCCCCAAAACAAAAGAGTAGAAAAAGGATTAATTAATTAGAGAGGAAAAGACATAACTACCCCCCTTTTAATAAGAAGGAGAAAGAACATCAGCCTTTGGATCAAGGTGATCCAAGGGCCCAGAATGCTCCTTTCGTTTCATGTTAAGGGAGTGTTTTTATGAGAATCAAACTCTTAAAGATGATGATATACAATTATATAGTATTTAAATTTTCCATAAAAGAAAGTAGTAGATCATTGTATATTAATAGCAATAGTAATATTATTATAGAGTTTGGTTCAAATGAAACAAACTCTTATCCTAAAACGAACTCTTATCCTAAAACGAATGCACTTTTTGTAGTTAGTAGTGCACTTTTCATACTTCGGAGTGCTCTTTTTCGCATTTGTACTTTTCGTACTTTTTAGTGCACTTTTCAAATTTTTTTAATGCACTTTTTCGTAATGCACTTTTTGTATTTTTCAATGCACTTTTATATGAAAAGTGCATTACTAACTATGAAAAGTGCATTCGTTTTAGGATAAGAGTTCGTTTTAGGATAAGAGTTTGTTTCATTTGAACCAAACTCTATTATTATATTATATATTTTTAAGGATTGTAAATACTAAAAAGAAAAAAAGGTAAAGTAAATTTAAAAATTAAGATGCTTATGTGGCATAATTAGATGAGTGACAAATAGGATAGAGAGATTCGAGTTTAGTAAGAGTACTAATTGAATTCCCGTGATACTTACGGGATAATTTTACTAAAGATTATACAAAATTATGATATTAATATAAATTTTAAAACACATGTATATAATATCGTAATAAAATTATGTAATTTATAAAAAAAATCTTTAAGAGTGTGTCCCATATTTTATCAACATATACATATAAATTATATACTTGAAGCCTGAGTCTTGTTAAAAGATAAAAAAAATATTATGCATAAAATTAATATAAAAAAATATTAGATCAAGTTATTATCAACATATAGATAAATGTAACACCCCGACTTACCGTCGGGACATTACTAGGTAGTTTGACCTTAACGGGTTCTACCTGAACTGGTTGACAACTAGAATACTTGGATCTTGCAACTCGGGCACGACAAGAAAACTATTTTAAAACATCCAACTGTCATTCAAACAAACCACGTTTTTAATAATGTCATGCAAAAATCCCAAATGTCTAGCCAATTCGCAATCAACACCAGAATCTACTAAAGTCAACAACATTGTGAAATATCCAAAACAGCTAACAAGACTAAACTGAAAACCAACCCACTCAGTGACCTAATGACACGCGTCGACGATCCGCTGCAGCATCTGACCTAGGCTCCAACACGGGACCTGTGTGAGTACCTGGAACTGAAAAATAAAGTCCCCGAGGGGTCAGCTACTATCCTAGGCAAGCTAGATAACACACGACAATAGTAAGACGTTTGAAAAACAACAATTATTCAACAATATAACTTTTAACAAGTGAATTGAACAGTACAGAATAGGTCAACACACATTTTCACAACCGAATGAATATGTGAAAGAAAATGCAATGAGACATACCATAATCAAACTAACAAGCACAAGAGTAAAGCATTTATGAAAGTAACCAACACTTCAACATTCAACAATTAAAGGAAGATAGAATGGATAAGCAATTCATTAAGCGTAGCGAGAATTCACAAGGTCGAAAAACCAACTAAATAATCACACACACACACACAACAAAACCACAATCCTATTGGGAAATGCCATTCTTCCTTCCACCACCGCATTCCCATCTACGACGCTAACTCACCTGCGCCCGAGTGCAGAGGCAGGCCCTCCCAC
Source organism: Fallopia convolvulus (assembly GCA_964016875.1). Taxonomy (NCBI): domain Eukaryota; kingdom Viridiplantae; phylum Streptophyta; class Magnoliopsida; order Caryophyllales; family Polygonaceae; genus Fallopia; species Fallopia convolvulus. The sequence goes on along the minus strand of OZ024732.1, from coordinate 44,707,796 downwards.
TTTCCATATACGTCATCCTTCCAACCCCTGGTCAAGCCTCCACTGGAGCACTTGCCAAAAACAAACAAACAATTTTTATTTTTAAAAGGGCCCGACCGACACACGACCATGGCTAGACGCCTCTTCGCCACCGACAATCGTCGCACATGATCGTGCCGGTTACGCTGCCAGCACAGAGAAAGCGATAGTATTTCTTTACGAGAAAACGTTTGAAATGAAAAGCGCATCACATCATGCATAAAAACATTTCACATGGAAAACATACGTTCGGGACTAATTCCCAAAACCAATCTCACAATCACGGCATGAAATCTAACAAGACTAGAATAAAGCCGAGCAAGTCGAGAACGACTTACCTGGAAGGCGATCCTCGAAAGAAGTAAGAAATGCGTCGATACTAAATACCTACGAATCATAACGTGCACGGTTAACCGAATAACCGTGAGGAGTAACTATCGATCTTAGGCAAGCATAAGTGTAGTGGTTCACCAAGTGTGAACCATCATAAAAACCATGGCATCCAAAACAAGTGTGGTTTGAAACTAAAATTAATCGCATCAAACTCAAGAACCAACATCGAACGGCTATACTCAACGAACTAAGATTTCCCCCTTAGCCTTACATGACACGAAACATAAGTTCAAGGTTAACCACAATAAAAGTTCTAGCTCCAAGGTGAAAATGCAAATCCCCAATCCCCGAGCACACACAAACATACACATGTATATATCATTCGAAATTTATAATACCGACTTCCAACCTAGCATCCAAATCTAAAGCCTCAAAACAAAGGAGGTTACCACCAAAACCAATCGATGCTCAATACAAATCAAACGGAGGCCCACATACAATTTATAAATGTAAGGAAAACAATATAACTACAATCACCAACAACATTTGAACAACCTGATATAAACATAAGCAATACAATGTAAGATCACGCACCCAATAATGTTTATATATATGAAATATTAAACCATCCACTCACAATATTACAACAACACTCGAAGCTAACACAAGGCGTAATCAAGACAACAACTATTCATCAGATTGAAATAACATTCACCAACTACTAGATTACAAGACAATAGTTCAACAGAAGGAGCAATCAAAAGAACAAGAAGGGGCAAAAGCCTTTACCAAAGGCACGAGCTGTCTAGGTTTCAGTCGAGCTTCGGCAAGGCTTAATCGGAGGTCTTGAACCGTTCACACTCTCAGCAAGTGTCAATCCCGGCGACGATCAACGACATGTTTTTCTGCGACTTGGTCTTGTTCTATGGCGTCAATGCTCAACCACGAAGAGGCACTTGAATGATGCGCAGGATTGGGATGGTGCAGCTTGGCGATGCACGTTCCTCCGATTCAGCTATCTATCAACGGACCAACTTGGTTCAGATCGGGCTTGGAAGGGACGCGCAACAAAGCACAAGAAGGGGAAGGGTTAGGATTTGAACAAAGAGGAGGGATGACGAGAGACAAGGGTGGAGAGGGCCTTACCAGCGACAACGCAGGTGGACTGGCAACAGACGAGCTTCGAGCGGTCAAGGTTTCCTGAAGTCTTGACAACACTGGAGCCTCGGGGAAAAGAGACGGGTTTGGGTCTCTCATGAAAGAAGAAAATATTGGGCTTTTTGGCCCAAAACAACAAAGAAGGGTAGCTTTTGAATGTAGTCGCATTATCTAATTTGCAACTAAAAATCTGGGTCTTACAATAAACAAAATTATATATTTGGATCCCAAATCTTGTTATAAGATAAACAAGTTATGCATAAAAATATAAACATATAGATCAAGTTATTATCTTATAAGAAAATGAAGATATAGAAACAATGATACAAGTAATTATAATATTTATCATTAAAAATTGTAACATTATTTTATTCAAAAATGCCACGTGGTGCATTTTTTTCAACGAATATGGTTTCTTCTTTATAATGTATTAGGTAGATATATATTGTGTTGATCCTATTGGAATTAAATATAGTGGCTTGGGTAATTGGCTCATAAAATTAAACTTCTTCTTGAAACACCCTTTATTTATGTACACAATAGTTTAATGCTAAATTGCCACACTTGACCACTTGTTTGTTTTGGGTGTTTGTTTTTCATGTCAGTTTTTATTAATGTTGGATTGTTCGATCACTCAACATATTAAAGTTTTTATAGTACATCGAATCCTCACCTTATCAAAAATAAATAATTGTGATTCGACAGCCAATTTTCGAAACAAAAAAGGGATAAATGGCAAATAACGAAATCACATACACATTTACTTACTTTTATTTCGAAAATCGAATACATTTTACTTTGATAAGCAAATTGCATGACGGTGCTTCCTGAGTCCATGTGGAGATCTAAGATCGGAAGAGTATATAAATATTGATGGATCAAATGATTCGAATTGATCAAAACTAGCAATAAATTGCACTAGTTTGTATAGAAATTTTAACCGGGTGAAGAACATATTGATCAGTATGAGAGCAAAAGCTTAGATACAAGAGAGGAAACTAAAACTTCAACCAAAAAAAGAGAGGAAACTAAAATTGAAAATATGTGATTGGAAATATTGAACTAACACCAATGATGGAAGTATTGCTTGAAATCTAATCTATCTCTATCCAACACAAATGTCAAATTGGGACACACTATGTTAATTCGTATCTTCTAATTTGTTCATTCATAATTGATAATGTTTCTTTTGAATCAAACTCATTGTATCTATATATGATATATCGAGGATTTTTCTAATCCTATATTCCAAATATGTAGGATGAGAAATTTAATATAAAAAAATATTATTTTTTTTTAAAACGTTAAGAATTAGGAGCTCCTCCTTCACGGTGGAGGACGACCTAGAACATCCTTGTGGATGAGAACTAAAAGTTCTGGATGGCTCTGAATGTGTGAATTAGGGAGCGAGTGATTCAGTTTGGCAATTTTATCAGCCATTGTGTTACAAACCCTACATGCGTGAGAAATACGAACACCTTCGAACCATTGGAGTGGGACCAAGATGTCAGATACAATCATTTCAATTTTTAAAGGGCACTTGATACTTCCTTGGACTGAGTTTATGACTATTAGGTTATCACCCTCTATTTCAACTTTAATTTCGTATTATCACCTGTTTTACTTTTTGGATCTCACTTCGTAAGGCAATAGTCTCGGCTTGTAATATCGATATATTCCCATATTTATTTCCTTCTTAAACAATTACATTTGTATTGTATGTAGTCCCTGGTCACAAATCCAGTTGCTGCGACATTTTCTGTTAACTTGGATCCATCAAAATTGATCTTCTAAAATCCTTGTTGTGGTCTTTTCCAATTCCTTAATTTGTTCTTGATTCCTTCGAATCTTCGGTCTTATATTGTTACTCTCATCCTCTTCCTCATTCCACCGTTTAGTTTTTTTCTCAATTCATTACATGTTAGATATATCTACTTAATTGAGGTACAATAGAGTTCTTTTTAGATTTTAGTTTCTAAAATACTCGGTAATAATCTTTGCATCTGATTTTTTTTTTAGATTTTAGTTTCTAAAATACTCGGTATTAATCTTTGCATCTGATTATTTGCATTTAACACCTAATTACTATTTTCAACATAAAACACCTAATTATACCTTTTCAGTGAAGTAACTAAACATTTTTTCAAAGACATTAACGTTTAAGGCAAATCCCACTTTATTCAATTAATTAATTACTTGTCGCACTAACTATTAACTATATTAACTATATAAACACAACTTTTACTTCTTCGATGGTCAAGTGATTGAAAAAAAAAACGCTCGTCTGCCTAGTCTGCATGTCGGATACTTCTCCGATGGTGGAGGCTGGGCCTCTGCCATCGACTAACGATCCCCCCAGTGTACCACCATCCCTCTCCGCCCCAACCCCGCCTAGGACCTGAAGGGATTTGGTGGTCAATGATGCGGGACACCATCGCCCTAGGCTGGCTAGCGAGTTCCTTGACAGGAAGGTTCTTGTCGAATTCCCTGGTGGTGATGATAGTGACCCGGTTGTTACTGTTTCTCCAGAAGTGCTTTACGTTTTGGCTGATGTTTGTAAGCCCTCGCTCATTGTAAAGGTGTTAGGGAGCTTCGTCCCTTTCCACGTTATGGAGATGAAACTTCGTGATCTATGGAGACCAATTGGGAAAATGTTACTTGCTGATATGCCTAATGGTTATTATGTTGTTCGATTCGATACGGAACAAGATTACATGAAGGCGCTGACTGGGGGACCTTAGACTGTGTTCGGGCATTACCTTATTATTAAGGCTTGGACGCCTATTTTCAATCCTGAGACTGATGTGATTACCTCTTCGTCCGCTGGGTTAGGATTGCTAAATTACCACTAGTCTACTATGAGGAAGAACTTATGATGCCAATGGCGGTTGGGATTGGAAGGCCAATCAAAGTTAACACTCGTACGCTTTTCTCTAATAGATGCCGAATTGCAAGGGTGTGTGTTGAGGTTGATCTGTCTAAATCGCTCAATGGATGGTAACGATTAGTGGTGAGAGGTACTTGCTTGAGTATGAGGGTCTTCACCTTATTTGTTTTGGGTGCGGTAGGTATGGGTACCTTGCCCCAAAGTGCCCGTCAATACCACCACCTACTGCTAAGGAGGGGATTGTCGCTATGCTAGAAATGAGTTCGGGTGATACTCTGTCGGCGTCAAGGGTTAGTAAGGTTGAGCAGGGTGTGAACCTGTCTTTGGCATGCCATGATCCATGGATGGAAGTCCAACGGGGAAAACGCAACGAGAAGATTAAGGGGAAGACTGGTGGAGAAGTGACTCTAGCGAGTTCCTCCGGGAAGCAAGGTCATGCCTTGGAAATCGCAAGTGGTAATATTGATAACACCAATAATGATGGGAATGTTGGCATGGGTAAAACAAGGAGATCATTAATTCACAGTCGGCTCTTGCCCCTCTAGTGGCTTCCGAGGCCTCGAGATCTATTAGTGCGACAGCTGTGGCAGTTATTCCCATCCAAAAGCCTAACACATTTGTCCATGGTCCAAAAAATGAAGCACATAAAGACTCCTAAAGAAGCACGAAAAAAAGAAATAAAAACAAAAAAGACTCAACCCAAACTGCTAAGAAGGCCCAGGTTGAAGGTGGGGCATCAAAAAGGCCCAAAAGTGTGGTGGCTCATTTACATTTAATCCGTACAAAAATAAGGATCAACCTAATTGTGAACATGCCTAACAAAAGCCTTCTTTGCCGATTGTTGCATCGTCTAGTTCTTCCGGTGGTGCAAGCACGAGTAACTCTATTGTGAATGTGCAATTGGAAGACGCCAATGAAACGATTGCTGGATTCGAGGGATCAGATTATGGTGGTGGATAACTCGGAATCTATCAGGGATGAGAGGTTAGAGGTGGACTCAATGCAAGACAATAGTGGTAATAATGCGCCCCACACATCCTTGGGTTTATAACACCGGCATCAGTTGTATCTCTATGAATTGCCTTATTTGGAATTGTCGCGGGTTCGGTAATGAAAATTTCCGTAGAGCTATTCTTTATATGCTCAAGCAGTATAGGCCTGATATACTCGCTATCCTTGAACCCAAAATTTCGAGACCGGGGGCGGAGCAAGTGTGTAGTCGTCTTAAGTTCACGCAACGGGTCCGTATTAAGGCGGTTGGATTTGCTGGCGGTATTTGGTTGTTGCAGAATGATGATAAACTCCGCATTCATGTGGTGAACTTTATGATCGGTTTATCCACGCCAGTGTTAACTATGATGGTAAGGTAATCAATCTTTTTATCCTATACGCTTATCCTAACGATACTGATCGGGTGATGTTTTGGAAAGATCTGCAAGTTACGACTGATGCTACTATGGGACCTTGCATTTTTGGGGGTGACTTCAACAGTGTACTGCATAGCTGGGAAAGTATGGGCACTATGGACTCTCTCTCTCTCCGGAATCTGAGTCTCTTCAAGATTGGATGGACTGTCACGGGCTGATTGATATGGGCTTCTCGGGTCTAAGCTTCACTTGGTCCACTGGCAAGACTTAGGCTACGTATAAAGCTAGGCGTTTAGACCGTTGTATCACGAACTCAGAAGCCCGAGTTTTGTGGCCTGATGCGGCAGTACGCCATCTCCCGACGCTTGGTTCAAACCACACTCCTATGTTGCTCTCCTTTGTGCAGGAACGGAGGACTAATAAATGGAGGCGTCCTTTCCGGTTTGAGGCCGCGTGTCTTTCTCACGACTCCTTTGATGATCTTATCAAAGAGAAGTGGGACCATGACGGGGGGGTTCATGTTGCCCATGAGTCTATAAAACACGTCTTGATCAAGTGGAATAGGGACATCTTTGGCAATATCCACAACAAAAAGCAGCTTACTCTTAGCAGCCTTGGCCAGGTTCAGAGTGCATTGGCTAATGGCGCGAACGTGAGTCTTATCGAGCAGGAGATGAGGTTATAATCAGAGTTAAGTAACGTCCTTGAACAAGAAGAGATGCTCTGGTTCCAGAAGTCTAGAGAAAGTTGGTTGTGTGTTGGGGACCGGAACACGTCGTTCTTTCACCTCTCAACCATTGTTTGAAGGAGGAGAAACAGAATTGATACTTTTCTTGATGATAGTGAGGCACTGATTGAGGGCGCGCAGCTGGTTGAACTACATGCTTTGAGATTCTTCATGGAGCTTTACACTCTTCCGGTGAGGAACGAGTGCCTTACACTCTGCCAGATGATCGTTTTTTGCATCTGGCAGGCGTGTGTTGGGACTCGCTTACGACTCCTATCTCCAACCCTGAAATTTGTGAGCATATGAAACAGATTGGTAGCTTGAAGGCACTGGGTGTCGTCGGGTTTCAACCGGTTTTCTTCCAACGGGGTTGGGGATTGGTTGGCGATTCGGTTTGTTCCTTTTGTCCGTGAGTTTTTCATATTTGGTAAGTTTCTTGAGGGGGGTAATGAGACGTTGATTGTCCTACTTGCCAAGGTTGCTAAACCCGAAAAAATCAATCAATTCCGTCCTATTAGCTTGTGTAATGTGGTTTACAAGCTTGTGACCAAAATCTTGGTCAATCATATGAGGCCCCTGCTGTTGGATTTGATAGGGCCGGAACATGGGAGTTTTATCCCGGGACAACTGATTTCGGACAATATAGTTCTTGTTCAAGAGATTGTGCATTCGATGAGGCGTAAGCAGGGCCGAAAGGGCTGGATGCTCCTTAAAATTTATTTGGAAAGGGCTGGATGCTCCTATGATCGCATCCGGTGGGACTTCATGATTCACTCGCTTCGGGATGTCGGGTTTTCAGAAATTTGGATTAAGATGGTGGAGGAATGTATTAGCTCTTCTTCTATGAGGCTTGTTTGGAATGGCGAGTTGACGGATAAATTTTCTCCGACAAGGGGGATCTGTCAAGGGGATCCTATCTCCCCGTATCTTTTCGTCATGTGTATGGAAAGGCTTAGCCATTTAATCCATGCTGCGATTGAAGATAGTTCATGGAAGCCCATTTGGATTTCTAGAGGAGGGACCCGAGATCTCGCATGTGCTTTTCGCGAATGATGTTGTGCTTACTGTGGAGGCCTCCGTGGCCCAAATGCACACCATTATGAAGATTTTGGACGTTTTTTGTAAGGCTTCGGGGTAAAAAATCAGTTTGGCGAAATCTAAGATTTTTGTGTCAAAGAATGTTGGTCATGATATTGTGAATGAGCTTCAACTCGTGAGTGGTCTGGAGGTGACAACGGATCTTGGCAGTTACTTGGGCATGCTGGTTCTCCACAAAAAGGCGTCGAAAGATAATTTTGCTAGTTTGATTGATAAAGTGAACGTTCGCCTTTCTTCTTGGAAAAGCAAGCAACTCAGCTTCGTTGGGAACCTTACCCTTGCGAAGTCCGTTTTATGTTCTATTCCCGTCTACTCTATGTCCACGGTTGTACTTCCGAAGGGTATTTGTGATTGGGTGGATCAAATTGTCTGCAATTTTATTTGGGGAATGTGAATGGCAGGAATAAGATTCATCTTGTACCGTGGGAGGAGGTTTGTCGGCCGAGGTATGAAGGCGACTTGGGGATCTGCCCAATGATGGATTTAAACCTCGCTATCATGGGTAAGCTTGGTTGGAGATTTTTGCATGACTCGGACGGGTTGTGGAGTAGGGTGCTTAGGTTGAAGTATACGAGGGCGTCTGGTGCTGTGGTCATGGCATCTTCTTATGTTTGGCAGGGGATCCAAAAAGGGGTGAGTCAAGTGCTTGTGTAGGGGAGTAAGTGGGTGGTTGGCGATGGATGTGCTATGCGATTCTAACTGGATAACTGATTGGAAGATTCGCGACTCGTGGATATTGCTCGAGGTCCGATTGATGAAAATGATTTGCAAGAGTGTGTTAGGGATTATTGGTCGGTTGGGCATGGTTGGAATTGGTTGGTCCTCTCGCCGTTGCTGCCTCCTTCATGTCTCCTTCCGGTTGCTGCGGTTGCTGTTGCGACGGAAGTGGAGAGGTCGGATACCATCTGTTGGACGGCGTCGAATGACGACAATTACACTATTTCCTCAGCGTTTAACCTCATCAATGGGGCTGGAAGGAGAATTGGGACCGATAGTTGTATTTACAAGGCGATTTGGAGCCTCAAAGTGCAGGAGCGCATCCGTTACTTCTTGTGGTTGGTGCAAAGGGGTAGTATCCTGACTAATCATGAATGGCACCGGCGACACCTGTCCAACTCAAATATTTGTTTGTTGTGTGGTGGCGAGGCCGAGACGATGCTCCATCTATTTCGTAATTGCCCGAAAATTGTTGGTATGTGGTCTAATGTGGGTGTTCCACCTATCGTTACTGACTTTGCTACTTTAAATTTTGCAGTGTGGTTCCAGGAGAATATCACCACGTCTTGGAGCACGGATGATGGGGTGAGATGGCCTGCGATCTTCTTCGTTGCAATCTGGTGGATTTGGAAGTGGAGGAACGAGGTGGTCTTTGGCAACCCGGGAAGCATTCATGGATCGGCTACTTTCGTTTGTGCGAGAGTGAAGGAGTACGAGGAGGCTTGGAGGAAGAACAACTTTAAGGTGGCGCATCCTCAATGGTCGACGATTTAGATCGCTTGGGAGAAACCGATCACGCCTTGGATTAAGGTCAACACTTACGGGGCTGTGAACGATTGTGATGAGGCTTCGGCTGCTGATGTTCTGAGGGATGTGAATGGTGATTGGATTGGCGGTTTTGTTCACAATATCGGACTTTGTACGGTGCCTATGGCTGAGTTGTGGGATGTTCTCGATGGCTTCATGATAGCGTGTGAGTTGGGTTATCGGAATGTTTGGCTCGAGTCAGATTCTCTTTTGGTGACTTCGTTGTTGGCCAAAGTTATAAGTCCTTGGCATCCCTTGACCAGCCTGGCGTGCGTTTGCCAAGGCTTCCTCAAACGTGATTGGAATGTCCAGTTGACCCATGTCTTTAGGCAAGCGAATTATGTCGCCGACTCCCTCGCTAGGCTTGCCTTTTCTTTCCCGCTTGGTTTACATTCTATTTCCAGTCCACCTACGGGTGTGATTCCTTTATTGTATGACGATGCTTTGGGAAGGGCGGTCCCCCGCTCTATTACTTCCCACTTAATTTAAGTTTCGGGCTTGCCCGGTTTTCGACCAAAAATAAAACTATATAAACAAGCGTGTAGACTCTTATAACATATTGTACAAAGGAGATTCATTTCCAGGACTTGAAGCCAGTAAAAGCCATAAAAGAGCAACAAATCAAAGTTTGTTACTTATTTTTCCTTATTGTATTTTTGTCTAAATGGGGGACAAAATGGGGAGGGGGACAAATCCTAAAATCCATAACTATACTAGTTTAGTATCAAAAATGCCATCCGTTGAGCGTTTGATAAGACTTCAATTTCATTCCTAAATTTTAATATAACTAAAGTTCATAGGATAAAGATTGTATTCTACGTTTACATAATTTAAATATTTATGTTTTTGAAAATCAAAACATGCATGTCATCAAACATACTAAATTAAAGTCAAATGAATTACATTATGAGTACCATAAATATTTATAGTATAACAAACAAAACTAAATGCTAAAAATTGTAACTATATAAATTATTTGATCATTTAATCGGTACATACCAATTTAAGATATAGAAATTTCTTATCCATCTTAGTTTGATAGTTGAAGTACTACTTTAATTTTACTTGCTTAATCTATCAATGATTTGTTTTCATATTCAAATTAATATGGTTCTCGCATATGAAATTATGAATAATCGATAATGATATTTTATCTTTCATATGCTTTCTCTATGATAAATAATTTTTCTTTCTATTTATATTTGGAATAAGAAAACTTTCATATAAATATTTACATACTTATTAAATTTCAACATTGGTAGAAATTAATATAAAAATGGAAGTGCATTTAGATTACTTTACCTAGATATTAGTTTAATTTAATTAAATAATTAAATATTTCATTTTAGGATTAATATCTAGATAAGAAAATTAAGATAATATTTGAATTTTAAAAATAATTTTATTATGATATACACACCTATTGACCTATACAAGTGAATACAAATTTAATTTAATTTATTTTATTTTTCTAATCTATAATTAAATTATATATTACTAAAAAGTACCATTCAATATTTAGTTATTAAATTCTTATGAAATTTTAAATTAAAATATTTAAATTTATAGATGTTACCACACACTTTCTTTAATAAAAATATATAAATTAATATAACAATTTTTTATAAAAAATTTTTCATGAAAATCTTCTTTAATCTTCTCTCTTAAATATAAATATTTATTACATATTTTGTTTATATTTACTTGATCTCTTAACTTCAATTAGTGGGGCATTTATGTCGAAAAAAATTAGTTTTTTAATAGGATTTTGAAACCCCAACATAGTTTGGACAAGAATAATTACTAGGGGTATATATCCAACTTTATTAGTTTCGACAAGAATTATTCGAGTAGCTAGGTAGACATATGAAATGGTACGTGCAACAAAATTTTACCCACTAAACTGAAGAAGCCATTTGTACGTGTAACCATACTTTTTTTTTTATGCTGGACCATTGTTACATTTTATCAAGAATCATGTATTGTTCAAATATGTCACTTATTCTGGCATATGCCTATAATACTTAGATTTTGATTTTCTTACAAGCAAACCAAAAACAATATTCAGCTTTAAAAATCCGGGTTTCACTTATTCACGTGATATAAGAAATCTACAAACAAACTAAAAACAACAACATCTACCCAATTAGAACCTGGCATGAACGAGATTTGGGGGTTGAGATGTACGCACAACATAACCTTACAAGCAAATTGTGACACCCTTATACTTTATGGCGTATGCTTAGTAACAACTTATTTCTTATATCAACATAAGCACAAAGCAGAAAGTAACAACCATAAAAGGTTGCACACACACACATATGCATTCACTTTGTATACTAAAACATCCATTACTCTAACTTTATTACAACCCATATGTCTAAGATGCAAAATGAGGAGGAGAAGGTTGCATTGAGCTTCAGCTGACCGACCTGTATGAATGTGACCTCTAAAAGAGACACACGTTAGAAAGTTCTAGCTGAACCTGAAAAATTATTTTGCGATTTATGTGAATCGCATACTCAGTGAATATAAATTGATATCTTGCATTTAGGTATAGTTTAGGATGCATATTTATGTTTAATTTGCATGGTTTTAGCTTAGTTTAGCTTACTTTTTAGGTTTTCTAGGAAATTCGGATTTTGCGCTAGTTTTGTTCGGTTTTGCAGAACTTTAGGTAAACAAGAATGGACGGAATGGATTTAGAGTATTGTGGAGGATCAAGATGAATTTAAAGTGATTCAAGTGAAGATTAGAAGAGCTAAGGCCCAAGAGCTTGAAGGATAAAAAGGCTTAAAACTGGGCTATGCATTTGAGTTTTATTTTGACACCTTTTTTATGCAATGCTTGGTTTGGGAGCTACGGTGGTCGGATGAAGCTGAATTTGGTATCCTTGGAAAGCTAACTCGAAGAACTACAATTCATTTTTTTACTCCAAGTCCAAATTCCAACTCAAAAGGGGTCAAAACAGCCTCCGAAGTGAACTAAAGTTGTTGTAGGCAAAGCGCGTGCAAAGTGGCCAAAGCGCGGTCGCGCTTTGGGTGAACCAAACCGCGCTTTGGCGCATTGATGCGACGCTGATTCGGGCCTCCATAATATCTTTTGGGCCGACTTTGTTTAGTATTATTGGATATTTTTAGATATGATATAAATACTTTTCTTAGGTTTTCTTATGCTATCTATTGTTCTTGCTTTTTACGTTATTGTTTAATTGGAGAATTTTAGGAGACAAACCCTAGTTTTCACCATTGAAGAGAAATTTAACTCTTGTAAGTTTAATTCTTCTTTAATGTCGCTTTCTAGGTAATTTTATCATGTCAGACTAGTTTGTTGAAGTTATATGCATGATCGTTTGTGAGATTTGAATTATTTCTATTTGCCTTGACTAGATTGAATCTCTCCATGCTTGATTGATTAAATTCTCTTAGGATTATAATAGCTTGATCACCTATTCTACTTATAGGTTGAATTACAACTAGAATAATTAAATAGACGGTGGAATTTGATTATTCATGGATGAATCCTTTGATTAAACTTATAGACAGTGGAATAAGGTTAATCAAAGGCGGAGAATTTAATCACAAAATTTCATGAATAGACGGTGGAATTCATAATTATTGTTTCTATTGAATGCTTTGAACTTAATTGCATGATCAACTTGACATTGAAGGTTTTCTAGGTTAATTGGTTAAAAGGTTGTTAAAGACGGTGTATATTAACAACCACTTTAAGCTTGAATTCATAAATTCACAATAGATTAGTCAAGGGAAATTGAAATAAGGATAATCAAGGATCAAAACTCTGTATGCAATGGATACGAAACTAGTTGGACGCTTTTCTCCATATTTGAATCTTAATTCATAAATTCACAATAGATTACAGTCATAAAATCTCCCCCTTAACTTAGTAATATTACTCAAATACAAATATTCCGAGTCTTTGTGGGTTCGACCCTTACTTCCACTTTACTAAGGTTAGGAAGTTAGGAATAGTTCTTTGACAGTGCTTTTATAGCGACGTAAAAGTGCTCGTAAAATTTGGCGTCGTTGTCGGGGACTCGACAAATTATTTGTATTTATCTAGTGTTACTTTTTATTTATTTTGGGTGTGAACCACTTGTATGGTTCATACCCGTGCTACTAATCCATCTCTTGTTGAGTTTGATTCAGAAATTGAAAGGACAATCTCTAGGTAGCGCAGGCAAGCTCGTGCGATTTCTCGAGAATTACCGTTCAACTTGGCACCTTCTTCTTCTTCTTCTTCTTCTTCTTCTTCTGATTTTGATAGCGTTCCTGAAATAACAGAGATGGCTCAGACACTGAGACAGTTGACTGCACCTGATTTGGCCCAACAACCATTGGCGGTGAAGCTACCTGCAATCCCTAACGGTGTCTAATTTGAACTGAAATCAGGGCTGATTCACCTCCTTCCTCAATTCTATGGGAAGGCGGGTGAAGATCCCAACAAACATCTATCGGATTTTCATGTTGTCTGCACTAGCATGAAACCAAACGGAGTCACTGATGATCAAATCAAACTGAGAGCTTTCTCTTTCTCTCTGAAAGATGCAGCGAGTGACTGGCTCTATTATCTGGCTCATGGCAGTATCAAGACTTGGGAGGAATTGAAAAAGGCTTTTCTTGAGAAGTATTTCCCTGCCACAAAGCTCTCGAGTATGAAGAAGAGTATTAGCAACATTGAATAGCTCCCGAACGAATCGCTTTACGAGTATTATGAGAGGTTCAAAAAGATAATCTCAAGTTGCCCCTATCATGGTTATTCTCGGATGGATCTTGTTATGTACCTTCATGAGGGCTTATTGGATGAAGAATGCCGACTTGTTAATGCCGCCTGTGGAGGAAACATCCTGAACAAGACTCCCGATGAAGCTTTCGATCTATTTCATGAACTTTCTGAAGGCTCTCGTCAATTTAGCAAAAGGGCTTCAATGAAGGCAGCCCATTCTATTGATGTTACGACATTACATGAAGAGGTGAATGAGTTGAAGTCAATGTTCAGGCAATTCATGTTGAAAGGACAGCAACAAGTCAAGCCTTGTGGTTTCTGCTCTGATATTACTCACAAGACGGATGCTTGTCCTACTCTTCATACTCAAGAGGAGAAAGTTAATGCACTTGGAGGCTATGGGCCAAGAAGACCAGCATATGATCCTTATTCAACCACGTACAATCTAGGCTGGAAGGATCATCACAATTTGAGGTATGGAAATCAAAATCAACAGTATGTACCTCCAAACGGTCCTCCAGGTTTTAGACCTCAATTTCAACCTCAACCTTAGCCTCAAGCACCGAATCAAGGCTCATCCTTATCCACAGATGAAATGATCCATGCTCTTACCCAAAACATGACTATTATGCATCAGTCTCTGGGCCAATTTCAACAAGACACCAAGTCAAGCATCACCAACTTGGAAAATCAGATGAGCCAACTTGCAAAGGCAATGAGCAAACTTGAAGCTAGAGATTCCAACAGATTACCTTCTCAAACGGAACTCAATCCTAAACAGAATGTGAGTGCAATCTCGCTCCGTAGTGGTAAAGTGTTGGAAAACAAAGCCGACAAACAACCAGCTTTGCATGAGGAGGACGAAATATCGGAGTTGGGACAGAAGAACGAGTGCGGGCAAACCAGCCAGAGCGCCCCCGCGCCAAAAAGCCTTAAACCGTGCTCCGATGGGCCAAGTTTCTACGGCGAGAGTGCGGCCAAAACTGGCCAGAGCGCGCCCGCGCTCCAGGGCGCCCAAACCGCGCCGTCGGTGATCAACGACGAATCCTCGACTCCTTTGACCTCGGCTCTCAAACCTCTTCCACCTTTTCCCGAAGCATTAAAGGAGACCCGTAAGATCAAGAACGACAAAGATATCTTCGAAACATTTAGCAAGTGCGAGGTGAATATTCCACTTCTCAAGCTTATCAAGAGCATTCCTCGCTATGCTAAATTTTTGAAGGAGTTATGCACGGTCAAGCGGAATCAAAAGCCTAAATGGAAGCAAAAGATCAAGTTTAGCGAGCAAATATCAGCGATTTTCCAAAGACGAATGCCAAAGAAATGCGAAGCCCCGGGTATGTTCACTATCCCTTGTACTATAGGTGAGATGAAGTTTGATACGGCTATGCTAGACTTGGGTGCTTCTATAAATGTTTTGCCTTATTCAATTTATAATCTCTTGAGCTTGTTTCATTACGTGCAACGGATGTAGTAATTCAATTGGCTGATGGATCCAATGTTTACCCAAAGGGGGTTGTAGAAGATGTGATTGTCATGGTTGATAAGTTAATCTTTCCTGCTGATTTTTAT
This sequence comes from Fallopia convolvulus, assembly GCA_964016875.1. Lineage (NCBI taxonomy): Eukaryota > Viridiplantae > Streptophyta > Magnoliopsida > Caryophyllales > Polygonaceae > Fallopia > Fallopia convolvulus. The sequence goes on along the minus strand of OZ024732.1, from coordinate 44,692,366 downwards.
GTACTTGATATGGAACATGACAAACATGCGGCTCCAATCCTCTTAGGAAGACCATTCTTGAAAACAGCCAATACAAAAATTGATGTGTGTAATGGCTCATTAACTATGGAGTTTGATGGGGAAAGGGTTGAGTATAAAATCTCTAATGCCATGAAATTTCCCTACAATAATAATTCTTTGTGCTCTATTAATATTTTAGATACACCTGTCCTGGTTTTCTCTGATGTTAAGGATCATGATGGATTGAAATTTTCTCTTGAAAATCCGTTAGTTAATGATAAAGTGGATTGTATGCTTTTCGCTGACATGAAGGAGGTTGTAGCTAAGTTGAGTGCTCACTATGAGCGACTACCCTTGCTATCGGGCTTTAAGCCCATGCCACTAACATTGTCAGGCAAGAAGCCTGTGTCTTTTGCTTTGCAGGGCCCTAATGTGGAGATCAAACAATCACCAAGCCACTCTAAATCCGCCTTTCTAGATGATGGAGCCACTCATTCAATACAAAAGGTGAATGGACAACATTTGAAGCCGTATTTTGAAGAATTTAGCAATGCTATTCTTGAAGAGACAGTTTTGAACGAGCCAAACACATGAGCGGTAATGCGTCAAGCTAATGTCGTTAAACAAGCGCTTCTTGGGAGGCAACCCAAGCTTTGTTCTTAGTTTTTATTTGGTTTCTAGATTTAGTTTTGTTTTTGGTGTGTTTTTGTGTGGTTTTCGGTTTGTTTTTGTTTTTCTTAGTTGTAGGTAAAGTCGGAAAACAGGTTCACGCGGTTCGAGGAAGCCAAGACTTCCTTGCATTCATAGCCCGGGACCGAACAAATCACGGCCAAGTTTCTGCGGCCAAACCGCGCCTAAACCCTCCGGAGCGCCCCCGCGCCATAGCGCCCAAACCGCACTGAGAAGGGCCGGTTTTCTGCGGCACCAGCGCGGGCAAAACCCGGAGAGCGCGATCGCACTCTCGGCGTGCTAAACCGCGCTCCCAGCTTTATTCGGCGCTTTAAACACGAGTTTTCAGCTTGGCCCATTCATTCTTCGCTTCTTCAGCCCGCCGAACGAGCAACTCTCCCCCTCTTCCTCCATTGAAGCTCCACCTTCAAGCCCCCATTCAAGTCCAAACTCCAAATCGAGCCCGGATTTGCACTTCCAAGCATCAAACAAGTAAGATTTCATACTCTTTTCTTCAATTCCCACCAAAAATTTGAAGATTTCAACCTAAAATTTTCTAAATTAGGTTTTGCATAAAAACCTCAATTTTAGAGATTTTTAGGTCAAATTTCTTCAATTTGAGTTTAGATTCTTCAATATTAGCATGATTATGAGTTAGTTTCTTGTTTAGAATTTGACAATTCCATAATTCCGAAATTAATTAATTTTCATGCTAATTAATCTAGGTTAGTGGTGGAAGAGAGTGTTTTGAGAGCTATTATTGTCTATTATTACTTGTTTGGTGGATTGCTCTTGCCGGGGCCATCGAATTGTGTTTGCTTGTGGTGTTTGGTGCCTTGTGTAGGTAAATTTGATCATGGGTCGTACTAAAGCTCCCGCCAATGCTTTTTCATCGGGACCGAGTCGTCCATAAAGAGCGACCCGAGCGGCGTCATCTAGGGCTCAAACCGCAGCGCCTTCTTCATCTTGATCCCGAGCTCCACCTAGAGGTTCTTCATCAAGCAACGATATTACACCGGCGACTTTTGGTATTCAGTTCCATGAGATGAAGCATCTAGACCGGTTTGATAACTTGAAGGACCGTGAAATCCAAGCCCCGAGATATATTGATTGGGATTTGATGGAGGCCTTGGGTTTGGCTACTGAATTGAGGAAATTGGAGTTTAATAAGAATTTGATAGGATTGTTGAGTATGAGATTGCCGGTGTACCGAGGCCTAGTATTGGAGTTCTTGAGCACATTGGAGGCTCATATTTTGGAGGGTTGATTTGCTAATGAGGGTAGGTGCATGTTTCAGCTAGGAGGAGTTCAAAGGTGTATGACTTTGATAGATATCAACAAGCTTTTCAGATTTACCAGACATCAAGAGAATGTTGATAGATGGGAGTCTAGGACCACTTGGATGGATGATGAACAGTGGGCTCTCCTTTTTGGGAGTAATGTGTATCTGCCCTCTAGAACGAACACGTCGGGGATTTCTCATCCGGTGATTCGAATTCTTCAGAGGTTCTTTGCTCACTCTATCACGGGCAGAGGAGAGGGTGAGAACAACTGCCCTAGGAAGGATATCTTTTTACTTAGGGGTATTCTGGAGGGGCAAAAGATTGACATGGGTGCAGCTATGATGCATAATATGGATCTCATGGTTAGGAGAAGCCATGGTCAGATCATTGTGGGTGGTATCATCACCAGGTTTGCACAACACTTTGGTATTGATTTGGAGCAGTGTGCGGGTCGGATTGATCCCCTTCCAATGAACTTGTCCTTTTTCAACAAGATGAAAGTGTTATATGTGAAGAACAACCAGTTCTATTGGGTGATTGGCAACAACTCTTTTGCTATGAGGTTGCCTAATCCAGAAAGGGTGAAATTGGAGACTGGTTTGGAAAATGCTGAGACGTGGCTCATACAACCACAAGATGATGATGTACCGGTTCAAGAGGTTATTGGGGGGACCAAGAAAAGGAGGCCATCAAGGAGACAGGTTGAGGAAGCTAGTACTTCTATGGATGTAGATGATGAGGAGGAAGAAGATGAGGACTTTGAAGCTACTCCTGTGGATATTGTAGCTGTTGATGATGAGGATGATGAAGAGGAAGGTGATGATGAGAGTACTGATGCGCCGCCAGTTCAGGAGTATGAGTAGCAAGGCCAGGGGAACTACATGACTACCCACCAATACAACCATTTGGTGGAGTTGATGGGAGGCTTGTCTACTCAGATGAGTGGTTTGTCCACTCGTATGGATGGCTTGGCGGCTGATTTTAACCACTTCAGGGGTTATACGACAAGCCGATTTGATTATGTTGATGAGCAGACTCACTTTCTTCATCAGAGGATGGACGCATACACTCCACAACAGGGCTATCAGCCTTTTGATTATCATCCATATCCAGGTTATCCGGCTCCTGAGTATCCGTATCCGGGATATCCACCACCATCAACGCCATCTGAGGAGTAGATTCTGGAGTTTGACAAGCTCTTGTGATGAGGTTAGTTTTCTTTTTCTCTTATGTTTTCTTTTACTTTGGGGACAAAGTAATGTTTAAGCATGGGGGAAGAGGATTATTTATTTTGTCATGAGTGCTTGGTTGTAGTTAGATCATGTAGTTGCATGTGCATGTTTATATTTTTGCTTGCATTGATTAAAATATTGAAAAAATTAAAAAAAAAAATCAATTTTTTTTTGAAAAAATACAAAAATATTGCATTTAAGTTCTTATTTCCCCATTGTTTGTTTCCTCTAGACCTGGGTCCGGTTCCGGGGGGAACCGGCGAACCGGCGGTCTCGGAACCGGCGGGAAACCGGCCGGAACCGGAACCGTCGGTCCCGGTTCCAGAACCGCAGGGTCCGGTTCCCGGGACGGTTTCGGTTCCGGTTCGTCCACCCCCGGAACCGGGAACCGGCGGTTCCGGAATCGGAGGTTCCAAACCGGGTGGAACCGCCGGTTCCTCCCCAAAAAAATAAAAAAATAACCAAACCGCGACCGCGGTTTGGGTGACCGCGACCTCGGTTTGGTTAACCGCGACCGCGGTTTTCTTCCGAAGGTCAAAATTTATTATTTTTTTAATTTTTTTATTATTATTTTCGGTTCCGAATCGGAACCGGCCTCGGAACCGCCCGGAACCGGACCGGAACCGAGGAACCGGGCCAAGGCCGGTTCCGGTTCCGGTTCCATGGTTCCGAGGAACCGGAACCGGACCCAGGTCTAGTTTCCTCTTGTGTTTCTATGCTAAGTATAAGTCCTAACCCATGATTTGCATGATATGCTGAAGTTGACATGATATAAGCATGATCATTGATTAATTACCTTGATTATAGGATGGAGCATGTATTTAGCTTGAGTATTTGATTCATTCTGAAGTTCTAGACAACAATTAGCCTTGTGAGATATTTTTGGCCATTCATGATATATTTGTTCTCTATATTCTTGAGTGTATCACCATGATTATCTAGCTCTAGAACTTGCGTTATGACACTTTGTTAAGACTGCTTATATGATTGAATGCATGACATTAAAATGATTGAGGCAATGTTTCTTATAAGCCTATTATTTCCCTTCCTACCTTACAAGATCCATGTTCTTAACACCCCATTTCTTTTAATCTTTAAGCCTATTTTTGATAGCTCCACAAAATTTTCCTAGCCTAATAAGCTTGACCCAGGATCCGGGATTTAGGAATTTAGGTTGTGTTTTTGTTTTGTGTGAATTATGTATAAGTATGGGGGAGTTGGAAGAAAAGGATGAAAAGAGGAAATAAAACTCTTGTGTGTAAAGTGAAAGAAAATGAAGATGAAAGTATGTTGCAAAGCAAAAGAAAGAAAAAGTTAAGTACAATTGTTAGTAGTCTTCATAAAGCAAAGAAAGAGTTGAAGCAAAGGCAAAAGAAAAAAAAGAAAGAAACAAAAAGCTAGAGAGTGTTAATGGAGTTGGTAAAAGAAGTTGGAAAGTGTTGTAAGAAGAAGGTGTGTTGAATTTTGGGTTAGGATTAGTTCTTTATCCCGGATTTACCACCACATGCCAAATATTATCCCTTCCAAGTTTCTCTTTACCTTGGCCCCATTACAAGCCTTAAAAAGACCTCATGATTTTTGTTATGTGTTTGATCCCCAGCGGTGGAGATTTAGTACGCTGATGCAAGCTTATGGTAGTCTAGTTTTCATGGTTGATTTTTGAGTGAAACACATCCTTAAACACTTGAGAGTTTGAGTGCAAACACATTTATCTTGGTGAGGTCTAGAATGGATGAATGGTCTTTACTTTTTACTTGTTATAATGCATGCTGAGAAGTCGTGGTCGGGTTTTTGATTATATGTGAAAGGCTTGTTTGATTTGATATGGATGTATGATTGCATTTCTATGGTGTGTTTTGGATTTATGTCTTGCTTTAAGACAAGCAAGGTTCAAGCATGGGGGAATTTGATAGAGCATATAGGTATAGTTGTTAGAGCATGTTTTTATTCCTGTTTTATGCATTTTTAGCTAGGATTTCGTTTTAAGTTTTACTTTAGGTTTTATTCTCGTTTAGTTCGGAATCTACGCGTCTTTGTGCATAATTGTAGGTCGGGAGGTGGAAGACGGTGGATGAAAGCTTAGGACCGAACCTCGGGATGCATAGGGAGCGTTGAAGTGAAGATCCGAGGCGAGAATTGTAAGGCAAGAGCAAAGTGGTAGACCGTGGAGTGAAGGCTAGGACCGCGCTGGAGGGCTCGAGACACTGCGGCCAGAGCGCGGCCAAAACGGGAAGAGCGCGCCCGCGCTCTGGGAGGATTAAACCGCGCTTCGGCGCGTTTGTTCGACGCTGACTTGGGCCTCGAGTGATCTTATAGACCGACTTTAGTTTATGTTTTTGGATATTTTTAGAGATGATATAAATACTTTCCTTAGGGTTATTTGGATATTATGCTATCTATTATTCTTGTGTTCTAAGTTTGATTGAGTTTGGAGATTTGTGGGAGACAAAAACCCTAGTTTTGCAATTGAAGATCAATTTGACTCTTGTAAGTTTTATTTTTCTTCAATGACAATTTCTAACTAATTTTCTTATGTCCAACTAGTTAGTTGAAGTTGTATGCATGATCGTTTGTGAGATTTGAAATATTTTAGTTTGCCTTGACTAGATTAAATCTCTCCGTGCTTAATTGATTGAATTCGCTTAGGATTATAATAGATTGGCCACATATTCTACTTCTAGGTTGAATTACAACTAGAATAATTAAATAGACGATGGAATTTGATTTTTCATGGATGAATCCTTTGATTAAACTTATAGACGGTGGAATAAGGTTAATCAAAGGCGGAGAATTTAATCACAAGACGTCATGAATAAACAGTGGAATTCATGATTATTGTTTCTTTTGAATGTTTTGAACTTAATTGCATGATCAACTTGACATTGAAGGTTTTCTAGGTTAATTGGTTAAAAGGTTGTTAAAGACGGTGTATATTAACAACCACTTTAAGCTTTCATAATTTCATAATAGATTAGTCAAGGGAAATTGAAATAAGGATAATCAAGGATCAAAACTCATGTATGCAATGGATACGAAACTAGTTGGACGCTTTTCTCCATATTTGAATCTAAAAATCATTTTACTTTCTTTGTTTAAATTAGTTTTAGTTACTTAGATTTTTAGTTTACAGTCATAAAATCTCCCCCTTAACTTAGTAATATTACTCAAATACAAATATTCCAAGTATCTTTGGGTTCGACCCTTACTTCCACTTTACTAAGGTTAGGAAGTTAGGAATAATTCTTTGACAGTACTTTTATAGCGAAGTAAAAGTGCTCGTCAGTAATATTATTTAAATACGAATAATCCGAGTCCATGTGGGTTCGACCCCTTGCTTCCACTATACTTAGGTTAGGAAGTTAGGTATTTCTTTGACAGTGCTTTTACAGCGACATAAAAGTACTCGTCATAAATCATCATCAATTATTTCACACAATGCTAAACAATTGGTCAATGTACATATTCATACATATTATATATGTCATATATGAATTTACTATGCATATGCAAATGCAGATGTATCCGGTTTATTATTCTGTGAACTGTTCAAGCCTGAATCTGCCACGGGTTTACTATATATGGACTCTTATGCTCCCTTTAGCAAAGAAATCCGAAGATTTCCTGAATATTGACCCGTAGGTCCTGTATGATCCGTAGATCCTGTATGACTCGTAGGTCGCTTTAACAAAGAAATCCGTAGATTTCCTGAATTATAGTTCAGGGCAAGACAGTCACAGGTCATTTTAAATCTCATTGCAATATGCTATGCAATCAAGTGCATTATGTAATCATATATCATGTGCCATCTGTTATCATACTTTCTGTGCAAACAACTCTGTAAATTTCAGAGCTATCACATATAACACATATATCCATATAATCCATATAGCTCATATATTCATATAGCTCATAATGCGCACATATCCATATAACTCATATAGCGCATATATTCAAATAGCACATATGGTTGAAGCTCCGATTTATACTCACATGTTCAAGACATATACTATATCTCTTCCCTTTCTCTTTGACCACGATCTATGACTTTTGTGCTCCTATATATAACCCAAATGCAAAAACAACCTATTACTCTTACAAACTTTAACCCCAAATGCAATAAAATGCCAGAATGCATTATAACTTTTTGTGCATAATTCCAAATCCTTTAAAACTTTACAACGATAAACTATATATACAAAAGAATATTTTTTTAGTTCAAACCTTTCTGAAAAACTTGATCAAAGGGCTCCCTAATATCATTACAATGAGAAACCCTAAAATCACTCTGAAATCTTTTACCAAATATAAATTCGATATCGAAAACACCCTTTGAGAACTATAGATCGACTGATTTTCAAATCAAAAGCAACTGTAGATCTAGATCTGGAAAAATCAATGAAATTCAAATAAACCATTAACTAAATAAAAACTTACCAAATCACGCTTTTACTTAGAGATATAAACCCGATAGAAGAGATCTTGTACCAAAATCAACCGAAATTCAAAACATCAAAATCTCACAACTTAAATTCTCTCCTTCTTCAATTCGTTTTTTTTTCTCTTTGGAGCTCTTTTTTTGTCTCATTCATTTCTTAAGAATGAAGATGTCCATCGCACAGATGACAAATATATATATTGACATAAGTTGGCAAAAACATTTACAAAATTGTAATCTTCACCCTCAAATCTTCTTTACTATAAACTTTACCCTGAAATAATTAATAATTAACTTTTAATTAAAAACTTTTTAAAATATAAAAACTTAATAAAAAAATAAATATTACTTTTAAAAACTCACTATATATCTTGTCAATATGCTATGCATATGCTCTTTATATTCTATGAATGCAAAATGACGTATGCACTTGGGTCGGGGATGTTACACAAATTAACCAAAAAAAACAAAATATATATTCATCTTTAACAACATTATAAATTTCCTTTAACTATATATATTACAAGATATTAACGTGATATAACAGATCTTAGTACAATTTACACTAAATTTGTCACTTATTCTTTTCTTTTTTGACCAAAGGAGGCTAGGCCTTGGAAATTTTATTCAGCAAAACTAAGCATTGTTTCCCAAACGGGATACATCTTCAGATATAAAGAAATCAATACAGCTAGGTTGGCTAGAAAAATCAGCAAAAGAAATGTCATGACTAATTGCAAAGTTAGCAAGGCAATCAACAACTTTATTGATCGTGCGAGGGATATGATGTATCTTGATCTCCCAAGGATTACCATGAATGAGTCTGTGGCAGCGTGCAAGGAGGTGGAAGTCAGCATCTGCCATCGGCATTGAAGTATTAAGAAGTTTACAGACCTCAGCTGAGTCTGATTCAACCACGACATTAATTGGTGTACCCCAAACGTAAAGCAACTTGTAGGCCATGATAGATCGCCCATAGTTCTGCAGTTCTTGCCCCACAAAAACCACACAGGAAAGTGAAAGCATGGAGAAAAACCCCACGATGGTCTCTGAATATACCTCCCCCGCCAGCTTCTCCTGGGTTCCCTAGACACTGCATCAGTATTTAGCTTAACAACCCCTGCATCAAGTGCTTTCCACGCATCAACACTTGGCCTAGTTGGGTTGATCAGAGATTCAACGATTTGCGATCTTCCCAACGCTGCATCTTTGTAATGACACACAACCTGTTGGACCACCGGGATAACTTGAGTGAGCTTATCCACTCCTTCAAAAACCAGAGTGTTTCTAATCTTCCAAAACTGCCATAAAGCATTCGCAAAGATGGAACTCGCTTCATCATCCTGACTAATGTTTCTGAGAATCCACTGTTTTGTATCAGTCTCCCTGAAAAACTCAGAATCCACAAAAGAGAAATTTCCTTGACGCCAAATCCCTTTAACGGCATTACAATCCCTAAGCAAATGCAAGCTAGATTCTGGGAGGGAACAACGGGGACAATCCGGGGAGGAGGATAAATGTCTTCGTTCTCGGACCTCATTACAAAGCACAGAGTCATGGCAGGCAGTGAAGAGAAACTGTCGCACTCTTTGCTGAACAGGGCAGCGCCACAATTTGGCCCACACGTTTGATTGTGGTATTGGATTGGGGGAGCGGAGTAAGTTCCGGGCAGACGCCTTCGTGAAAGAACCCGAAGGCGTAGGACCCCAGAAGATCGAATCCTCGGCCATAGGGTCGTTCATGACTCTAATGGAAGTCAATTGTGCTCTTATCTCCGGTGGAAGAAGATGTGTAAGGCTCTCCGACTTCCAGGATTCATTCTCCCAGCAGTCCGCAATAACCGCCCCAAGCTCATCCTCTGGAATAGGATTCAAAGAAAACTCTGACAGGGGGCGATTTTTTAACCAGTTGTGTACCAAGAAAAGAGTCTGACGCCCATTTCCAATGGAAGTTCTCACACCCTTAGCAAGCAGATGACCCGCGTGCACAATGCCTTTCCAAGTATGCGACTGACTAGGACTTCTCGTGAAGATGTCAACGTCAACCCTGTGGTTGCAATATTTTCCCCTTATGACCCGACTCCAAAGACTAGAGGGTTCCTTGAGGCTCCGCCAACTAAGTTTGGCGAGTAACGCCGTATTCGACTCACACATGCTTCGAATTCCCAGCCCCCCTTGTGACCGTGGTTGAGTAATTTTCTCTCAAGACACAAGATGTATCTTCCGTGTTTCATTATTGGATCCCCAAATGAAGCCACAGACTTCATTGTCGATAGAATCATAAATCGAGCGAGGGATAAGAGAGGATTGTATAGCGTACACAGGGAGACTCGTCAAAACAGAGTTTGCTAGTGTAACACGACCAGCCAAAGAAAGGGATCTGACATGCCACCCGCTAAGTCTAGAGGCAATTTTATCGAGAGTATATTGATAATTCTCCTTAGTTGCCCGACCATGCAAAATAGGGATACCCAAGTATCTTCCCAAATCTGAAGTTAAGGGAATGTTCATCTGATTACTAATTTGCACAGTCGATGATTTGAGCACCGACTTTGAGAAGAAAGCAGAGCTCTTGTCAAAATTCACCTTCTCCCCGGACTGAGCACAAAAACAATCTAAGCATGCTTGAATGATAGTTGCTTGAGCAGAAGAAGCCTCTGCAAAAAGCAACAAATCATCTGCAAAGAACAGGTGGGAAATTTGAACACCGCCCACATTAATAGGAGCCCAAAGGCCTGCTGTTACAACGGACTGGATAATGTGGGATAATCGTTCCATATAAAGAACAAAAAGGTACGAGGATAACGGATCACCCTGCCTGATGCCCCTCAATGGAGAAAAACTTCCAGCCACTTCACCATTCCAAAGCAAACTAGTGTTCCCTAAAGATTGCCCCAGTGTAATAACCTGACGCAAGTGATCAGTGAAACCAACAAAAGTCAAGATTTCATCTAAGAAGTCCCACCGAACTCGATCATAGGCCTTGGACAAATCAATTTTAAGAGCCATCCAATGTGCATTTGAGTGGCGGCTTTCCATCGAATGGACAATTTCTCGAACAATCACAATGTTGTCAACAATCTGCCTACCCGAGACAAAACTAGATTGCATCGGTGACACTATATCAGCAATATGAGGTTTCAGTCTGTTAACAATCATTTTTGTACTGATTTTGAATACCACATTCAACAAAGAGATATGCCTAAGTTGCGAGGGGAGTGAGGGACCGTCAACATTTGGAATGGGAATCAATAAAGCATCAGTGAAACCGGGTTCGAGAATCTGCTGATTCAGAAACGTCAACATAGTATCTGTAACTCGAGCACTCACGGTACTCCAAATTTTATGGTAGAAAACGACCGAGAAACCATCCGAACTTGAGGCTTTGAAAGGTCCAATTTCCTTAGCAGCATTCCACACCTCTGAAGCCTGAAAAGGCAATGAAAAGAGCATCCCGACTGCTAGAGCTCAGGTCCAGAAAAGAGCAATTTATTACAAACGGCAAAGAATCCGGCTCTTGAATATTAGTCTCTGCCATGTATAAGTTTGCAAAAAAAAATTCAAGGCAATATTTTGTACCTCTCTACGATCGTTAACCCAATTACTAGCCGAGTCTTGTAAACGAACGATCTTGTTTGCTCGTCGGCGAATATTAGTAGATAGGTGATAATAATGGGTATTTCGATCACCGTCCATAAGAAAAAAAGCCCGAGATTTTTTATACCAAAGTATCTGTTCCTGCTCAAGAACATTTTCAAGCTCCCGGATAATTTCATGTTCTAACTGAATTAGCCAATCTGTGACATAAAAAGCCAAACGATGTCTAATCCCTGCAAGTCGTGCCCAGAGCCGTCTCTTCTTATGGAATATGTTTCCAAAAGTTTCTCTATTCCAAACTTGCAGCTTGATAGGTGTGAAATGGTCGTGCAAATCACGGCTATGCAAAAGAGTCCTAACAAACCTAAAGACTATAGTCTTAGGGAAGTAAGGGTCGAATCCACAGGGAGGAGATTTATCTTTCTATGTAAATTTTGTGTCAATTAAAGTAAAAGGGTTTTTAGAAATAAACTAACTATCTAGCATGCAAAAACTAGCAAAGCAAATAAAGTTTGGTTTTTTTTTTATCAATTTAGGGAAACACTTAGTCAACCAGAGATCCACATTCGTATGACAAGTTGATCATCGATTCACTCAATATCGCATGCATATGGAATTCCAATTCCTTTTCAAAGATAATTAATAGCACAACCAGATACTATCAATCCTAACTTATTGAATAACCCTGAAACTATCAAGATTCAATTCAAAAGCAGCATGAAGATTAGGAATATAATCAGGATACAATTCTAGCATAAAACAACCAGCTTTTATACTAGAATGCAATTAACTCTCTTCTACAATAGACTAGCACAACCAAATACTAGTACAATGTAGTTTGCTACTATGAAATAGAGAAACTCAACCAGTAATTTCTCTAGATCTAGCAATTGAGATTCAATAACAACAACCCTAGAAATTGCTGATATCAATCACATAAACAATTCAAACAAGAGAGTAAAATAATTCCATGCAATAGATAAAGAGTAGAAATCTCACAACTGAAAGTCAAACGATGCTTCAAACTGTCTGACTAAGCAAAAGGGCTTAGTTCTCCATGAAAGGTAAAAACTCTGAATGGAAAATACGATAATAATGTCTGAATGGGAGATGCAACTCTCTAAAACCTAATATATCAAACTAGGTCTAAAACTATATCCCAAAAATATAATATCTCGGAATAATAATGATAGAAAGGGACCAATAGAAACAAAACACTTGGCAAGTAAAGGTCTCCGCGGCGGTCAGGGGCGGAGGGCGCCGCTAGGTTGGCGGCGGGTGCCGCCAGCACCTCGGTTCAGAACTCATGTCACACTTCGGGGGCTGTTTTGACTCACTTCGAGTTGGAATTTGGACTCGGAGTAAAAACATGAATTGTAGCTCTTTGGATTAACTTTGGAATGATACCAAACTCAACTTCATAAGATCACTATAGCTCTCGAACGAACCCTTACAAGATAGAGGTGTTGAACCAGCAACTCCAACGGATGGCTCGAATTCAAGCGTTCTTTCCCCGGTTCCATTCCTTTCACACTTGTTCACTTTAAGACCTGTAAAACAACATAGAACAAGTGCAAAAACCCAAAACTCCTAGACACTCTAAGACACTAAAGAAACTAACTAAAACTACCTAAAAGCAACGCAAAACAAACGTAAACATGCATTCTAAACACTACCTATATGCAAGCTATCACAGCTTATTAGAAAAATCAGCCAAAGCATGCATGCACTATTGAGATCCATTCCAGTGGGACGAAATAAACTCCCTAAACTTAGTATGGAGCAACTACGCCGCGTGAAATCTAAAGGGCCGCAGATGTCTAGCTGTGTTATCTGACTGTTGTAAGTGAAGAAAATCGGGGAGTGGTCAGAATGAGGAGCAGTTCTGTGTTCCACCCACGCATTTTGGAAGCGCAATCTCCAAAACTCGTTACAAATAACCCGATCCAAGCGAGCATCCTTCCTTGTTCTTGGAGAGTTTCCAGTTTGCCAAGTGAAAAGGGAGCCAAAAAAGCCAAGATCGACAAGCTACATTTCATCAACTGCCCGTCGAAATTGCCTAGAATTATTATTCGAACTAGCCGGTGAAGGCATCCGTTCATGAGCATGGAGTGTGGCATTAAAATCACCAACCAACACCCAAGGACGATTATGGGAATGAGCAAAAGCTTCCAATTCAGTCCATAGAGTAGAATGAGTAGTCGAATCATGCAAAGCATAAATATCCGAAAGAAACCAAGATTCTTCTCCATGTCTTGAGATATCAACTGTTAAGTGTTAAGGGTTCAGGGAGATGGGAACAACTCGAACCTCAGCAGTGCGCCATAATAACCAGATGCCTCCTGAAAAACCTTTGGCTTCAACCCAAAGAATTCCATCAAAACCAATACGCCCACACACCAAGTTAGCTTGATCGCCGCTGATGTGTGGTTCCGCCAAAATAAGAACACGTGGATCATGTAGACAAATTAATTCCTGAATAGTAGAGAGAAAGTGGGCACTCGCTGGCCCACGGACATTCCATATGAGAATATTGAGATCAATCATGGCAACCAAATTGGAGTTAAGAAAGCCAAATAAAGGCAACATATCATGCGTCAAATGTGAAGCAAACGCAAAAATCGATTCAGACAAGCGGAGCATTGCTGCCTGAAGCATCGGGGGCACTGAGACCCTGCATAGGAGTGGATTCGATTCCGTTATCAGCATAATAAGCTCGACTCTCAACCGTTGCACTAGTCGGGGTGAGGTGACCTTGAAGGGGCCCTACCGGTGGTGCGACACCATCAAACTTCGGGAGCTTGTTACCTGGTTGATTATCACCGGTGGAACCATGCTTGAGGTTGCCATTCAAAGCAATCTTGGAGATTGTCTCTTCAAATAAAGGATTGATAGTTAACTGGTTCTTCTCCGCCGTCAACCTTTGAACCGTTTCACGTAGTTTTTTCTTGAGGCTAGTTGACTTAGAATGTTGGTTTCGTCCTCCAAAGGCGGTGGCTTGGAAAAATCAACAAGGGCAATCTTGTCAAAAACGTCACTTGACGAAAACCTCTTTTTTGTAGAATTTACTGAACTTTTAGGAAACGGACTATATCTATTAGTTGCAGCAGATTTTTCCCTCGTGATGTTTGAAGATTTTGTTCCCTTATATCGGCCCGCATAATTAGGGATCACATCTTTATTTTTTGGCGTAGTTCTATCCTCCAAATCCGAACTTTCCAAAGATTGAGACTGCATTCCCATATTCACATCAACTATGGGCTCCACCGGGGCTTGTTTTTTGCCAAAATCTATTGACGGGAAGCTTTGATCTTTGGAGATTTTGTTGACCTCTTTGGAGATTTTGCTAACCACTCTGGTAATCTGTTCACACTTTTGCTCGTCCAAAATTTCCAACGCGCCCAAATTGGTTTTTCTGGGGAAAGAGATTTTTTTTTCTCTGTACCACTATTAGACTCCTTTTTCCTGACTTTGTTGGCAGACCTTAGCATCACCTTTCCTACCATTACTCGGTCGTGTATTCTGAGAATTGCCTTTCTTGATTACTTTCCTACTTTCAACTTTCATCCACGAACCATACATATTACCTCCACCCACCGGAGGCGTAACCTTGCTCGACTCCTCCCCCAGACAAACTGTACATGTGCAACTGTTTAGGACAATAGGAATTATTCCGCCACTCGACGACGATTCAGAGCTACCTTTTTGAATATTGACATTTATTGGATTGACCCGAATCTGCTGACTTGTACCCTCTGCTCGAAAGGGACAACTTGTCTTGACATGTCCGAAACGTCCACAATTGAAGCAAATAGTTGGAAGACCCTCATAGTTGATGGTCAAAACACCCTTCAACGGTTTTTCCAGATCCAACTCAACACAAATTCGGGCAAATCTCCCCCTATTAGTGTACATTGTTTTTGGGTCAACCCTGATGGGACGCCCGATTGCTTCTCCTAGCTTCATAAGAATTTTTTTCCTCATACAAACTAACCGGGAGATCCACAATTCTAATCCAAGTCGGAATCAGCTTAATGGGTGCCGTAGTACGAAAGCTCGGTGACCAACTACGAACGATCAAACACCGACCAAAAATTGTCCAAGGTCCATCCGTGAGCGCCGACATGTACTCATCCTCACTACCAAAACGGACAAGATAACAACCATTGGAGAGATCCAAAACCTGGTAGTGTAAGTTCGATCTCCACATCTCCCTAATTTTCTTCTTCATCAGTTGGAAAGAGATGGGATGACCCAAGAGCTTAACAACTATTGTCCACTTCCAAACGAAAGCCAAAGCATCTATCACATCCTCAGCTATAGTGATTGCAGGATCACCTTCATCCCCATTAGCAAATGGATTTGGATTTTCCCTTGTAAAAAGTCTTCATTAACAACCGTTTTTGGTTGGTAGGCGCTTCCCACCACCACCACATCCTTCCAGGAACTATTCCGATCTGGCGGGTCTCCTAGTGGTCTATCGTTGCTTTCATTTGCGGACTCTGCCATCGTGACTTCCTTGGGAGGGCTATTGTCGTCTGGTGTTGCCACCGGCGGGGGAACGATTTGCATCGGCAAGAGGTTTCAGAGAGAGAGCGTATTAGAAACTATTGTACCTAGTATATGTCACTTATTCTGACATATGATTGTAATAACTACTTTTATACGTTATACCATTACAAAACTTTACAAGTCAACTAGAGAGCTAACCCCGTCCGTTGGACGAAGCAAATGTTATATTTTATGTTTATTATTATTTCTATGGTTACGTTTTTAGAAATTATAACATATGATTAAGTGTACTAAATTCGAATTTATTAAATTGCATTATAAAATACTATAACTAATCATATAACTAAAATGTTGCAAATCATACATAAATAAACTATTTGATTATTTAATCCATACGATACTATTCCGTCAAACACTACATACGATACTATTCCGTCAAAAAATCCATAAACCATAAAATTACAATTTTATCCTTCATTTAAGCATTAAAATGTCAAAATTACCCCATCCTCTACCTTTCCTCGATCCTTTTCTTCATTCCATCCTCCCTCTTCTCCTCTCTTCTTCGGTCGGCGGCATCTCCACCTTCTTCTTCGGCTTCAAGAGCATCATATCATGAGCCAACCTCTGTCTTTCCCGTCACTCATGCTCCTCTGCAAAAGGTGAAGATCTCTCAATCTCCACAACTTTAACCTAGCTTCTTCGTCACTGACGATTCAGTCGAGATGCTCTTCCCGCCGCCAATGAAGACTTGTTCAAAGCCCAAACATACTTAGTATGTTCCCCTCACAAATCTATCCTGATCATTGACGTCTAGAGAGGATGAGAATGGAGGATTGTCGACTCTGTCGTGATCTTTGAGGAATAGATTTAGATCTCGAACAATGTCGATATCCCTCGGTGGTGTAGATTTATTTAGATCTCGGTAAGAAATCCAAAAATCACAGGTGACAACGGTCAAAGATTGCTATATTGGCACCGATAACTTTGATCAAAGAGGGAGGTGACCGCGGGAAGGAAATCCGGAGAAGAGGCAGAAGCCATTGAAGAGAATAAAGGTTGTGTTCAAAGTTTTGAAGGGTAAAATTGTAATTGCACACACATTTAACAAATTTTTTGACAGAGTACTATCGTGGATGTTGTTTGGCTAACGAAACGCCTTATGTTGGTGGTTTACGGTAATATGATAAAAAAGGATGGTTTTCAGTAAATACCCCTATTTTACAGGTGGTTTTCGATTGTTTACCTTAACATTAAATTAATGTTATCGCACAATTATATCTCGGATAGATTATTTCATGCTTATGTCTTTGGTCACTGGTAGTTGCAAATTTGACCCTTAGACTACTCTCGAATCTTGATCGTCGTTCTCGACCTAATTTAGTTTGGTGGGTCGCCTATAGACTACTACTGTTCATGTTTTCTATTTCTAGAAATTTGATATGGATGTAGAAAAGTTTTTTTTAGAAAAAAGGATGATTATATGTTTTAGTTTTTGTTTGAATTTAGTTTTGAGTGAATAGAGCATGTAGTTGCCTACTATTGTGATGTTTTGAAGGTGGTTGGTTTTCATTCCTAGGATTTAGTCCACCTTTAGCCCTTTTTGTTTTGCTTGTTTCCGACCTCGACTTGAATGCTTCAGATCTAATTTGATTGTTGGTTTTCTTTTGAATGTTTTGCAGACCGTTTGTTGTGTCTAGTTTTTAGATTTTGTTTAGATGGTTTGAGTATGTTGGTACTTCTCCAAGAGTGTCGGATTGGAAATTAATAATATTTTAAGTTTAAGAAAATTAACTTTATACTGTATTAAATAAAACAAGTGGTGCAATGGATCATTAGTTGGAGAAAAAGAGTGAAGTAAAAATCTAGATTGATTCCCAACTATCTACCTTGTATCAAAATAATTTCATATTTTATTAAACGATTTTTCGAACTTTATGTTAAGAACCTTTATTTGGAAATTTTTATGTGAATTTTGATTGTTTAACAAAAATTACTCCGTATTTTCTATGACTTTATACTTTCCTCTTTAGAGTTTAGTTTTCACATTCGATATTCTTATCCTATGTCCTTAGAACATAGGTTAGAAAAACCGTTTGTTAAATTTCAACAACTAAGGCTCTGTTCGGTAAAACAAGGTTTTTGAGGAGGTGAAGGTTTTTAAGAAGATTTTTGGATAGGTGTAGGTTTTTGGATAGGTAAAGGTTTTATTTTTTAAAACCTCCTAAAACCTTATTTGATGTTTGGTATTGCAAGGTTTTAAGGTAGGTTTTATTTCAAAATTGCCAAAAAAAAATATTATTTAAAATAATTAATAAAAATATTGTGTTAAGATTTTTTACAAATCTCCTAAAATCTATCTATACCAATGTTTCAATTTTATGTTTTTAAACCTCCACCTAGTAAAAAACCTTATTGTACCAAACACTTATTTGAGCAGGTTTTAAATTATAAGAACCTTTAAAAGCATCCACAAACCTACGCCGAATCGCGCCTAAATGGATAAAAAAAAAATCAACAACTAACTTTTAGGAGTCTTTTAATTTTTTTGAGCAATTTAGGAGTGTTTTTATGAACTTTCCTATAATACTCCGTATTAGATACATCTACATATAATTGTTTTTTAAACAAATGTATAATTTTGGGAAATGTAATAATGTGCGTAGTAACACGCGATGTTCTGGAGAGTAGGAGCCATTCATTCTCCCTCACGCTCGCCCCCGCTTTCTCTGTTGTCATTTTCTTTTTCCTTGGCCTTCACATTTCACATCTCCTTGGAAGTATTAAAAACAAAACAATTACACACGAGAACGGAGAACCCCTGTCGCCATCTCTAGTGTTGCCAATATCACCATTCACCACCACCACAGCCACCAAAGGTTCCCTTTTTTCTATCCCTCTCAACTCTCAACCCAAAATTTCCCCTTCATAGGCTTCTCCTCAAGCATAATAATATCAGTAATCAAGAAATTAGCCTCCGAAACTGTTGCTGTTTCTTCTTAGCTGGATACTTTTCCCCATTAATGCTGCTCTTCTGCACGAGTATGGTGTTTTCGATTTGATCTTCGGATAAAGTATGAATTCGCCCCGCCAAATCGCCCGAAAAGACGGGCTTCCCAACTACAATTACCCACCTCCTCTTTCCCTCACATCTCCGCCGCCGCCTCCGCCCGGCGCCAAAATCAGCCCGGCGGTACTGTTCATAATCGTGATACTCTCCGTCCTCTTCTTCATCTCCGGCCTCCTCCACCTCCTGGTAAGGTTCCTCACAAAGCACCCCAATTCCTCCTCCGGCGACGACTTCCCGGAGATTTCCTCCTCCGACACGCTCCAGAGGCAGCTCCAGCAGCTCTTCAATCTGCACGATTCCGGCCTGGATCAGGCCTTCATTGACGCCCTCCCGGTGTTCTTCTACGAGGAGATCGTGGGCCCCAAGGAGCCCTTCGATTGCGCCGTTTGCCTCTGCGAGTTCTCCGACAAGGACAAGCTCCGCCTACTCCCAACTTGTAGCCACGCTTTCCATTTAAGCTGTATTGATACCTGGTTGCTGTCGAATTCAACTTGCCCCCTTTGCAGGGCGGCGCTTTTCGCCAACGGGACTCAATTGGAAAACCCTATTTTTGAATATGATGAGGAGGATGAGTTTGGGGAAAATGGGCTTTCTTCTGTTCATCAGAAAATGGCTGAAATTAGGCTTGGAAAGTTCAGGAAATTGGATTGTGAAGTGGAGCCTAATCAGCCTAGTGTTGTTGATGAGGCGAGTAATAGTAATTTGGATGCGAGGAGGTGTTATTCAATGGGGTCTTATCAGTATGTTGTTGGGAAGACTAGTTTGAGGGTTGCATTGTGCCCTGATCAAAACCCTAGAAGTAAGGATGTTGTTGTGAGAGATGGTGGACAGAACAACGGAGTTAGTTCTAGGGATTTTGAATTTGAGGGGAAGAAGATTAGTAGTGTGTCCAGAGGTGATAGTTACTCTGTGTCCAAAATCTGGCTCTGGCAGAAGAAGGGCGGTTTACCGAGCTCATCGGGAGATGCTCGGATTGATCTTTCTTCTCTCGGGACTACGGAGTTTCCATGGATTCAGGGGAGTTCGAACGCGTGAGAGGTATTTGCTATTGGTCTTGCTTCATCTTTAGTGTTTGATGAGATGAGATGATTGATCCATTGATCTTTTGTAAACTGAACTTATGTGTGTAATGCTGATATAGGGTACATAGTGTTTGTCTTTGATGTTCCTCAGAATGAAATACAACGTCATTGGAATTCATGTTATAGTAAGTTGGTTGTTTTGAGACTTTGAGTTATGAATTCCTCCTGTTATGTGGTAAAAATCTGATTAAATCAAGTGAATTCTTTTGAACAAGTATACTTGAAGAAATAGAAATCTGTAATTGCAAAACACATTATGATTTATGAATGACAGTTTGAGTAGAAAACAAGTTATTAGAACATGGGTTATGCCTAACTCTCCGAAGTCAAGTCTCAATGAACTTGATTGGATAAGCAACCAGAATGTAGGGAATTTCTTTTGACTTACAGAGGTAAAATTAAATTGGAGGTGACTTGCTGAAATGACCCATGTTTGAATTTGACACTAGTCTAGGTTGCCCCAAGTTGCCCGTTTCCATGTGCTTGATTTTTTGCAATTGTGATGCGTGACATGGAGTCATAAGACATGTTCCGTGTAAGGGCAGACAATGGAAGATGGGGGGTAATTAAGTCTTGAGATTGAATTATGGCTCTTTATTACACTAGAAGCATTGATCTGTTGATGGTGGTGGATCTTCTGCTTTTCTAGAATGTCTTTGAGGGATTTCCCACTGGCTTTCCTTCCTTTTAAATGATCACCTTAGCTTTTGTTTGGTGGTGGGATCCATGAAAATGAAAGAAAAGCTAAGGTGACACTATTTGCATCCTGTTGCTTGTCCAGATAGTTATGCACAGCCAAAACCAGTACTTTCTATCAATAACCCGAAATTAGTTTTATAAATGAGCAATACCAGAAATAACCGAAAACAATAAAACTCAAAGTAACAGAAATTAGAATAGAAAAAACGTAGCTTGGCTCACATATGTACAAACAAGGAACATCATTCAATTCAATTATGTAGAAAATTGAATGGGGTTCTGTAGAGTGGGGAAGAGTTGACAAGCCCAAAAATAGGGCAACCCCACCATGAGAGTGCACAGCTCAGATAGATTTTCTGACCAAACTATGAGATTTTGAGTGGGAGAAGGGATACACATATTACCAAATCTCATTCATACTCAACTCTTGAATGGTCCCCCTAACCTGTATCAGGTAAACCCCAGACGTCACCTTTCAAATCGCATAATTACACAAAATTACCTATTTTGGGCTTCCATTGTCAAAAAAGACCCAACTCTTCCATTGTTTATCATTTCCCCCTAAAATATGTTATGTTGGCATGTATTTGGATCACTTTTACCTCATTCTTACAAAAAGTAGACAATAACCAAGATGCTTAAGTTAATATGGTGGGGCCGTGGGGGAGTTACTATTCCACTAAAAGTCATTGGGTGAACTCTAAAGAGATTAAATTGAATTTAAAAATAGAATTCAAATCTAATTCGTTAATTTAAACTTTTAAAGATTGATATTTAACCAACTCTACTGTTATACATGTATTGAGTATAATTATTAGTAAAAATAAACTAGGAAAGAAAATATATTCCCCACTGGAAATTCTGATAAAAACTTACCTAGTATATGAGTTCTTGAGTTACTCCCCATATTCATGTTGTCAATTGGTTTTTAGGGATGCAACTCCATTTTGCTTGTTTATTGGGCCTAATGCGCATATGTACACTGACGGGCATGTGAACTCCCACATTATATTGGTCCATCGAATTTTGACATAGTACTAGAGTGATACAATCACGAATTCGTGGTCTAATGGGTTACATGACCTTAAGACACGACGTCAAGTGCAACTGACATGTGAGGCTAGAGGTGGGTTCGGTTCTAAGGAACCGGGGAACCGAACCGGAAAAAACCGGAACCGGTGGAACCTAGGGCCGGCCGTTTCCATCCCCTTAAAAAAAGGAAATATACCGTGAAAATGGGGAACTGCGATCGCAGTTTTGCAATTTCAAGTTTTTTATTTTTATTTTTTTTTAAGGATTGGAATCGATCCGGAACCGCCTTGGAACAGGAAAAAATTGGAACCGAACCGAGGAAGGGGGGGGGGGGTTCCCGGTTCCAGGGTTCTAGGGTTCCGATGAACCGGAACTGAACCCATCACTATGTGAGGCTAGGCAGTTGTACTCGAGGGAGCATATGAAAGAAAAAAAATATCTCGCATAGGAAATTCTAATAAAAACTTAGTTTTAGGTGGGACTCAACTAGTCTTATGTGTTGGGCTTAAACAACGTTGGGTTTAAAAAAGACTTGTGGAACCAATTATATTGGCTCATGACTTTGACAAGAAAAACATAACTAAAAAACTTTGGCTTGATTTTTTTTCCTTTTTCCTTGTTACCAATAAAATGTAACAAAATGTCATTCAAACATGTGTTCATATATAATGTAATCTCTCTTTATAAAAATATGTAACAATGTACTCTTCTCTTCATCAACATATATAACAACAATGTACTCCTCTTCATCAACATATGTAACAATCTACTCTGTCCTGTCCTCCCAACAAAAAATAGCAAATCTACCTGGATAGCCCTAAAGAATTACACAAAACAAAGATGAAACTAAACAATGTTAACGTCTATAAAAAGTCAACGCCCTTTGGACGTTGATGGTGGTTGCCTCCATTTCACTAGCTCTCAAAAAAATAATAATGCCTGCTAAACCCACAACCGGCGCACGTTCTCCCTCACTCACTACGCCCGCTCAATCAACAACAAGCCACGCGCCGATCACGTGAACGAGGGCCCGTCGCGCCCCAAATCCATGGACGATTTCGCTGACACCAGCTTCGCGGCGAACCGCGAAGAGAAGTCCCGGGGCCCCAAATCCTCTTCAAACTGCCCGTTCTGCCCGTCGTCGAAGTTGAGCGCGTAGCTACACGCGTCGTACCCGAACTTCCCCTGCCCGGCCTGCCCCCCCGCGCCGTTGCCCCCTCTCCTCCCGAACCTCCTAATAAACGTCTTCCATCGGGGGCCGGCCACGAGCTCCGACCACTCCCTCATCTTCTTCCAGCCGCGCCTCGCCCATCCGTCGTCGTCGACGGCGCCGGAACCCCCGCGCATCCTCTCCCAGCAGCTGAAGCCCTGGCCGAAGAAGCAGCAGCCGCTGTGAGAGTACTCCGGATCCATCATCATCATCATCGTCCTGTTGATGTCGTCGCTCGGGTGCTCTCCCGACGATTGCTCCGATCCGGACGACATCGCGGATGAAATTAGTTAGGGATTGATGAGATGAAAAATGCAGTATCTGTTTCTGGGTGTTGTCTGTGGGATTGGATTTTTAAAAGGAGGTGGAAGAAGTGGGAGGGGTGACCGGGGAAATTGAAGGTTGGTTGACAGTTGTGATACCTAATGATTTTGATTCTGTGCTCTTCTTCTCCGCTGGATCATAGCTGGCAACTTTCAGGTCCTGGTTCATTTGATCATTGGCCCACCCGCAAATTGAAGGTTGGTAGACAGGTGTAATTGGGGCTTGTACTCAGTCAAATAGTAAAGTTTAGCAGCCCCTAGCTCTGTATAATTCCCCTAGATTTTAATGATCTGCAAATCTGCAATCACGTCTATTCTCATTTCAGCTTATCCTTTGATTCACTTTATATAGTGGTTTCGATATGATAGAAGAATTTGACAAGTAATTAAATGAAGTTTGTTACTGTATAGTAAGAGGAGCAGTAAATTTTGCACCAGGATAAACTTAATATGGAGTTAGAAAAAGTGGTATGATTTTGACAAAACATACTTCTAAAGTCACATAATTAACAATATCAAGCTACACAACAAATTGCATACAAAACACACCAAACAACACAAACTTAAAACCACTCATTCAAGAAGAAAGCACCAAAATTTTCAGTGTATGTTCAGTAGTTGTACGATGAAGAGTATCCCATGTAGTTAACTCTTGGCCTAATGTTGGGATGATTATAACCAGCCTCGCTATAATCAACCGCCTTTATAACCACAGTTTCCCGCCTTCCATCCTGTTCTTGAACCGCCCCGAAAAGTATCTCATTTGCCTCACCTCCTCTCTCACAACAACTCTTAGCAGGAATTGCTCCATATTGCCTTTGTCTAGCGGCCTGAATTTGCTGCTGGTTCGGCTCGCCTCTGTTCGCCTCTTGTTGTCTATGGTGGTGCTGATTCGGGTGGAACTCTCCTTCCACTACTCTTCCATGGAATCCTTGGCCTTGTCTATTCGGATAGAATCTGTCCAATTGAGCATCTTTTCTTGGAGACCTAGATTCCGTTGCTGGTGGCTCGTCTTCTTCTTGGATTATGTAGCTGTCTTGGATTGGCAATCTGGGTCGCTCTTGGTTGATGTGTTGTGTAATCGGTTGATGATGGTAAAGATGAGGCGGTATTGTTCTAAGTTGCTGCTGCTGTTGTTGTTGTTGCTGCTGCTGTCTTTGTTGTTTCTTGTTGCCAAACATGGAAAAGAGTCCTCCAAGGAGCTCGAAACAAGTAGAGATTGTATTGAAGATTAGTCTTCCGAATGAAGTGAAGAAGCCTTCTTCTCCTTTGTCGAACTCTTCTTCGTTTGGTATTAGTGGCGGGATCACTGGCTTATGATGGATGTGGTATGGGTTGTGTACCATGTTGTTGTTCATGTGTTTTCTCGGATCCTGCAACCGAAAAAATAAAGGGTAAGACTTTATGAAGCTAGCTTTGAAAGGAGAAGCTTGTGTGATTGATGGGATTATAGGAAGAAAGAATTTACGATTTGTGATGAAGAGGAGAACAAGGCGCGAACTCTTTGGTGTAGCAATGCCAACATGTAGCCAAAGAAACCCACAGCCACAAGAACAACAATGCCTGTCAATATACAGCATATCAAATCCACATTTCTTCATGAATTACTCAAAGTTGTAGGTTTAGTAGGAAAGTAAGAGCGATTATACCTAGAGGGAAGTTGTCTTCAAGTTCATGTGATTGTGGCTGTTCAGATGCATTACAATCCTCATATTGGAGCTGGATCTCGCGAATCATTTGATTTCCTCTGTCTACAACCAGAAGTGAGCAGCTGCTTCTTACATAAACCACATCAAAATCATCTGAAAACTTTGCATCTTCGCTTGGACCGTCTACATGCCCTCCTCGGTTCATCCTTCCTCCTGCTATAGTTGTGACAACACCTGGATATTGACATGAGAAGAAAACTGTTTGTTGCTTTTGCTTCATTATGATTTTTAATAGGATTTTAAACAAGTGACAAGCTGAATTTACCTGAATCACTGATTTTCCTGACAGCCATGTTCTTTGTATCTGCAATGTATATATTTCCTCTATCATCCACAGCCGCACCTTTCGGATGATGCATTTTCGCTTCTCTTAGTTTGCCATCAATATGCCCGGTGTAGCCTTCCAGTGATCCAGCAAGAAGCTTTGGTCTGCTATCTGAAGATGAGATTATATGACAAGAGCACAAAATTGAGAAAAAATTATCACTTAGAATTACCAGATTGTGCAAGTTTCTCAGTACAAAAGTAACTTGGAGAGAAGGGGGAAAAGCACAAGTACATAAATGTATAGAAAAAAAAGAAGATCAATAAAATGATGGAATTAATTGCAAAGAGAGCAAACCCAAAATAAGGCAGACATAATAGTGTACTTTTAGAAAGTGGAGTCTTCTATTAAACTAAAGCAATAGCCAATCTCCTCCTACAGCTTTTCCCTTTGGTTCTTTCTTCTTCTGAACTTTATTTTTCAAAAAAAAAAAACATTTATAAGATTCTATTGAGAATCTTTCTTTAAATGATTGGAAAAAAAAGTACCAAGCTTAACCCTTGGACAAGGAACTTCCAGATACCTTCATTGACATAAGCCAAATTGCAGAATATGAACCTCAATATAAAAGGTAGGGTTAGAGTGTAAACGTTACACATTAGTTTAAGCTTTTGTGTTAGAAGGTGGATTTTAACCTTATAATAAAGAAAAAACGTAAACGATGTAACGTCGCTGCTCCCCAATAAACCATGGTTCACCAGAACTTTAAGACTAAAAGGTAAAAAAATGACTTACATCGAGATAATGGGGAAGAAACCTTGTGGACATTGCTATTAACAGAGTCCAGGATAATGAGCTCCCCAGTTGGAGAAACCTCAACAGAATAAGGGTCAATCCCCAGCTTGCTTCCATCGAAAACTGTCTCAACTGAATATCCGCCTTCAAATTTGATCATCGAACGTCCAGAAATATCTGAAGTATCAAAGATAGAGATGAGCCATTAAACACAACTCTAGCAATCAAATAATCTTTTTTTCTCTTTAGAAATTAATATGTGTCATTGAACCAGAGGATTTTAAGCTTAAAAATGAGAGAAAAGAACCAAACAAACCTGTGGTGGTTTTGGGTGTTGGTGTGTTGAGTGACCATAGCCATTTGAAGAGAGCAGATGCCACATTAGAGACCACTCCAGCTGCAATTTCTGCACATACCGAAAACAAACAAGGAAATGAGTTGTGAGATTATAAGAATGTGAGGATTCTAATTGGGTTTGAAACAGTTTTTTATCCCCTCTTCATTTGGATATTAATATAGACTTACTAACTGGAGGAGAAGCTGAAGCTGATGAAATCACACTTAGGAAAACAAATGATATGAGAAGGAAAGTTGGCCATTTGGATCTCACTCTCATTGTTAGCTTACACTATCTGACAAGGGAAGATGGGTTTGATGCCAACGCAAAGCAGGAGATATGTTTCACCTTGTACATGGTGCAACATTTATAGTCTAATTAGTTAAGCTAAGAAGAGAAAAGAAGGGAACTCCGTCCAAGAAAACAGAATAAAGGCAAAAGAAATTTGCTGCTGACTGAGAGAGAAGCAAGAAATAGATTCTTCCTTCTTTTTCTTCTTTTTTTTTCTCTCTTATTATTATTTTTTTTCAATCTAACCAGCAAGGAAGGAGAGAAGGATTTGTTTGGGATGCCTATTTTTCATTAGATCAACAGATGCGGTATGAATCATAACTATGCAGATGAACTCTTTCCCATTGTAAACTTTTTGCATTGAGTATCACTCTGACAAGAAAATTGCAAACTGACAACTCTGATACAGTTATACTGGTATACAAGGAACACAAAGAATGAAGAAGAAACTTGCTTTTTGACCACTTTCCTAAAGTATCCATCCATATCATTGTTTGTCTTTTCTTTATATGCACATGTTATCTAAATCCTACTGAAAAACAAACTCTGAAACAAGGTGAACAAAACATTCTCATTTATCTGCAAAACAACATATACATCTCAAACCTTC
Organism: Fallopia convolvulus; assembly: GCA_964016875.1. Lineage (NCBI taxonomy): Eukaryota > Viridiplantae > Streptophyta > Magnoliopsida > Caryophyllales > Polygonaceae > Fallopia > Fallopia convolvulus. The sequence goes on along the minus strand of OZ024732.1, from coordinate 44,665,216 downwards.
AGCTCCTGACTCCCCAAAATACATGGACTTCCTCATGTATCAAGAAGGGGGGGAAAAACAAAAACATAACACACAACATTTCAAACATAATACACCATCCCTACCTCCAACATGGAAGCATGAGGAAGACTAAGCGCGTAAGTGGGCCCACGCGAGTTCCTCCTTAAGAAATCGTATCCTAGATTGATCACAATCTTCTTGATCAAACTTGAACCACTTTTAGCCTTCACATAAGAATGGCCCAATATAAATGCCATTCCAGCCTCTCTTGCCTCCATTAGCTCCTGCAACTCCTCTTGTGCACCATGATCAATTCTTGGAGTCTCGGGCACCACGAACCTCACTCTCTTCCTCGGCTTTGTCTCTTTCATCTCCAAAGACGATGAACTCCCCATCAATATCTCTTCTGTGTCCATCTCATCCTCAAAAAACCTAATTCCGTCAAGACTCCCTGAAAATGATCCTACAACTTTCATGTTCTCCTCATCTTCGGTTTCCTCCATATTTTCGGTCTTCAACTCTGCCTTCTCTGATCTTATAAACTCAGCAATGCTGCAAACAAGATCTTTCTCAAACTCAATCTCGTCTTTTGGATGATCACGGTATCCATACCGTGCAATGCATCTATACATTCGATATCCTTTGGGCCCCACCCGGCCCACTAGGAACCGTTCATCAGACCGAACATGTGGGACCGGGACAGACTTGATGCATAGAAAGACTAGGATTTGATGGAAGGCTGGTAAGTTGGTTACAAAATGGGAGAAAATGGCGGGAATTCCTGAGACAAGCTCGGTTTGTATGAGACCAATGCCATTAACTCGAACAATGCCCAGGCTGGGGCTAAGATCAAGTAGCCAGTTTATAGGGACTTTGTTGTCAACGTCAAACTCGTACTTTTTGACAGTTCCATAGTGCCAAATGTACATTATTACAAGGAAGACAAGGGAAAGGACAATTGGGACCCATGCTCCTTCTAAGAACTTGATTAGGGAGGCTGAGAAGTAGAGTGCTTCAATCGAGCCGAAGAAGAATATGAAGGCAATTGCAAGGAAGATGCTCTTTTGCCAGCATAGTATAATGACTAGTGATGTAAGGCAGGTTGTCACTAGCATGCCTGTTATAACAGCTAAGCCTGTGTTTCATCATACAAAAATTGAATTAGTGATCAACATTGAGGATAGAAAAAGCAATTTTTAATCTCTAAGGTTGTGTTTGTTGGAAGAACTAGTTAAAGTTGAAACAAAAAAATATAAACTGTTTTTGGAATATTAAACTAGTTTTAGTGGAATAATTTTGATAAAGGAGATGACTGAATTAGGAAAGCTTCTAATATTAAAAAAATGTGTATAAATATCTTCTTTTTTTCCTAAAGAACTACCAAAAACTCCTAAAAAAATTTGAAAATAACAGTTTCTTCAAAAAAATTAGTATTCAAATTAGACACTATTTTTTGCATCTAACAAACAGTGTTTACGGGGTTTGAGAAGACTAGTTGGAGTTTTTAAGGTAGTTTTACATATCCAACAAACACACCCTACATTATAATAAGATGACTCTTTTGGAAAGATTTAGGGAATTGGGGGAAGGAAAAATACCTGCAGCATTTCCCATGTGTTTAGTGTCTCTGAAGCCAATAGTAACTGCCAAGCAAAGGAGCATTAAGGTCCAATTAATGGCAGGGATGTAAATCTGACCATGCACTTTAGAGGAAGTGTGAATTATGGTCACCCTAGGAAAGCAACCCAAGGCAGAGCATTGCTTGATGATGGAGAAAGTGCCTGTGATCACGGCTTGGCTTCCCACAACTGCTGCCAGTATGGCTATACCCAAAACAGGCCACCTTATATGCTCTGTTACAGAAAATGTCGGTTTCTTTAGCCTCTCGCGTGTATGTTTAAGAAAAATGAATAATAATAATTATAAGGCGAATAAAGATTTACCAACCGGGTACAGAGACATAGAATCCGATCCTGAAGTCATTATCAATGGCGTGGTGTCTTGACAAATAAGCAGCTTGACCCATGTATGCCAAGATCAAGGATGGATAAACAAAGAAGGAGAATGCAATCTGTAGGAGAAGAAGAGCTTCTGTTAGAAACAAAAAGGCAAAAAGAATTATCTTCTTGAAGGGTAATGTGTATACCTTAATTGATAGCTGTGAGAAGTGTCCAAGATCAGCAAACATAGCTTCAGAACCTGAAGAAAAGAAGAACCTGATATATCAGATGCATTTATACAAGACTCATAGTTTGTGTGAGAAGTGGACTCTTTAGTACCTGTAATGCAGAGTAAAATGCCACCTAAAGACATCCATCCACCCCTTTGTGTTTTTTTCAAGAACTTGTACATGTAATAAGGAGAGAGTGCTTGGTAAACTTTAGGGTTCCACTTAAAGATGTTATACACACCAATTGAGCTTATGCAGAGAAGCCATGTGACAACAACCGGTGCAAAGAGGAAGCCTACTCGGTGAGTGCCAAAATGTTGCAAGGCAAATAAGAACACCAGTATTGCACAGGCAACCGGGACTTCTATATCTGCAGTTTAGTAAAAAATTGAAAGATGAATTATGATGCTGGCTGAACTAAATTTGATGTGAAATTGGACATGCTCTTCATATTTGAAAGCTAAGTTCTTCAATGAGTTTAATGATTTGCATATCAAGTGTCAGATTAGTAGAAAACTATATCAGTCCAGTAGTCCATGGTTTACATACACAAACCGAAAATATACCGCTGATTGAAAAATACCGAAGCAGTGAGTTTGCAATGACATAGAAGTAAACCACAATATAAAGATCTTTTCAGAAGTAACTAATGAAAATATTTTGTTCATATTCTTAAGGCAAAATGATGTACTTTATCACTTTAAACAATAATTACCAGGTTAAGCACTAATAAAAGCGAGATACGCCTAAAATTGTACAAAGAAGTCAAGGATTCCTTCCATTTTACAGTAACACAGGATCCAAAACATTGCATCTTCCCATAGAGTAAAAACTATCAACCTTTTAGAAATGGAAAACATGACACCCACTTCAAGATAGTATCTGTTTAAAGTTTATTCTTTGTAAATGAATTTTGCAGACTTGTTTTCTTGGAGGAATGAAATTCAAATTAATAGCATCTCACCTTCTAGAGATGAGGATATAATGCCTTCCTCAGAAAGGCCAGAAGAGTGTAGCTAAAAGCAAAACGTAATAAAATTATTTTTGTCCCATGGAAGAATCCAACTGCCACCACGAATTTCAAATCTTTGTTTGACCAGTCTAAACATTACCAGGTTTATTTCTTTTACTAAACTATATTTAATATAAGACAAGCATACCTAGACTTGGCCCCCCAAGGTTATGATATAAATATTATATGTTGATAAAGTATGCAAGTTAAACAAGTTTTCATGACCTAACACTTTACGAAAAGGGTCTCCATTATCTAAGAGATCTTCAGTGGCCAATGCCAAGTGTTCAGCATTATTAAAACTTTATCTACTATGATCTTTGATTTAGAGCTTGACCTTCCAGATACAGCAACTCTCTGAATACCATAGAAGCCAAAAACATTGTGCTGAATATATATATAACACAAAATGGACCCACTAGAGTGCATGCAACAATTGCAATATTATAACTATGCTTGTTCAGAACCCAAAAATTCATTGCTGGAAGGGAAAACTGGAAATATATTAACACTGAGATGGGGGAGACAGAATTTGGTTCATGATATAGACTGGATTCTAGCTCCATTTAGACCTATAATATATGCTGAAGATTGAGATTCTCAAAAAAGATATACTTCGAGACATTTGGAGCAGAGCATGAGTCACACTCACAAAGCATCATGTCAGGATTTTACAACTGGAATTTTGTTTAACATAAACCTCTTATCTCACAGCATCAAACTGGTTTGTCCTTAATCAAAGAATTACATGACATTGACCAGTGCCCAGTAAAAAAAAATTAAGATTGCCCAGTTGGAATTTATACAGAAACAATCTCAGACAAAAGCCATTAGGGGATCAAAACTCAAAAGTGTGCAAAAAAAAAGTGGTAGTTCTTCAACAAATAGAAGACAGTACTGTTGGATAGGAAGAAAGAACATGTTCTATAACCTTTTTTGAACTATTAAAAAATGAGAGCCAAAGAACAATACCTATATTCTCAACAGAAACAGGTCTACAGTTCAAATATCTAGAGAGATCTTGCTTGATAAGAATAAATACTTGCAAGAACAAGTAGACAATCAAGCACAGGACATCTTTTTCTTTTGAGAATAAATTGAATAATGCACCAGAGATTTTATACTATTATATTTTTGAGTTAAGTGGTAAACAGATTGGAGGAACTTACAATGATGATGCTCTTTGGATGTAGAAAGCTCCAGACCAGACACAGCAGAAAAAACTACAGTTGAACCAACAACAAACCCACAATCAATCAAATCCATCCAAATTCAAAAAGACCCTAAAACCAATTATCCTAAAAATTCATTACCAGAAATAGCAGGGGATAGAACTCCATCTCCAATCACCATACAAGCCCCAATCAGAGCCAAAATCAGCAGGAATTTATGCAGCATCTTGTGCTTCTCCAAAGTAGATTTGAGCCTTGATTTGACCTTTTTCTGGTCAGAAACAAACTCATCCTTCTTGTATTCAGATAGCTCCTCATCAGCAACTTGGCAATTGGGCAAAGAGCTGACCCGGGCATGGCGGCAAAGAAGGGAATATAAGGCAAAAGTGCCTCCTTCGCCATTATCGTCAGCTCTAAGCACAATGAACACATACTTAAGAAGTGGGACTAAAGTGAGTGTCCAGAAAACAAAGGACAAAACCCCATAAATCTCTTCATTGGACTCCGAATGGTGAATGTCTTCAGCGAAAGTGCTTCTGTAGACATAGAGAGGCGAAGTGCCCAAATCTCCATAAACAACGCCCAAACTCTGGTAGGCTAGAGTAAGCACTGTTTTCCATGACTCTCTCTGTCAAAAATGGAAAATTGATGAGCCAGAAACAACAACATAGTATGAAAAGGGCCGTGTTCTAGATAAAATGGGCCCTACAGAAGAAACGAATTTAATTTTACCTTGATTGGGTTGTTGCCATGGTTGGGAATGGCGCCCTCCAGATCCATCAGGTTGAACAAAAGGAATTTATTATGTGTCTAAGTGTTGATGAAAATTGAAAAAGGGGGAAAATAGGATGACCCAGATGATGTCTAGTTGAATCCGAGAGCTTCCCACATGAAACAACGGAATATAAAATGAAAATGAACAGAAAGTTACAGACTCATGCAGAAGACAAATGGGTTTCAGTTTTTTAATTGAAAGAGAATAAAAGGAATTTATTAGGGCTATTAATGGGGGCACACAGAAAGTGGGTCTTCTGAGAAATAATATAGGAAGGAAATTTGGAGTTGGATCTTGAGATTGAAAGAGAAGAGGTTTTAGGTGGAAGGAAGATACTTGGGTTTGGGCAAAGTTTGTTTGCGTTTGGGTTTTGATTTTGGCTCCAAACAAGTGTCTTTTGATTAGGAAACTATTTAATAAATGCTGGCAAATCGATCAAGATAACGTGGATTTATCTTCTCCACTTGGGTGGCTTTCTTCCCTGTCTCTCTCCCAGCAGAGATTTGTTTTCTGTGCTTTTCTCTGTAAATGAAAAATGAAAAATGTGTTGTAGATGAGCATTGTGAATTTGTGATTGAGATTTAAGACTGTCTTGTAACTGACAAGGATGCCATTTGAAAGTTACCTTTTCCTTCCTTTTTCTTTTCTCTCTTTTTTCCTTTACTTTTTCCCCTAATTAATCTTCTGTGATGATACGAGTGTCTACTTCTCAAAGCACTGTTAAATTTAACGAGACAAACCCAACTAAAATATGTATCTTGTAGTCTTGTACTATAATTTATCTTGACAATTTACACAAGAGATCAAAGTGTTTTAGGCCGGCGTACAATACTAGAAAAGGAGCAGAGAGAAAAATATTTTAATTATGTACTTATATTACTTGAGCTGAATTTTTTCAGCTTTTTATTTTTTATTTTCCTCTTAAATTAACTATTTAATGCCCTAACAAGAATCTTCCGTGATATAAGATATGTCACATGCATGAATTAGGCACATGCATGCAACATTATTGTCACCATTTGCAAGTGTTTAAACTTTAAACACCTCGAGGAACCACTGCTTAAAAATATAACTAACTCTGTAAATCATTATCTTTACAGCATTGCCCTACTAATCTTAGTTTCATATCGATCAAGAATAGTTCAGTCGTGCATTAATTAGTTACTTTTTCTTTGAAGCATCATGCGTTAGATACTTTTATGAGGGTAATTCATTCCAATTTCCTGAGACCATGTGCAACATTGACCCTCACTTTTGTAACTCTTTCATCTATAGATATGATGATGTTAGCCAACAACTCATCCAGTCATTCCACATCCCCACACTTTCCTTCATGTATACAATATTCTAAAAAGGGCCGCCCTCCACCTAGTACGTGCCTATGCAACGTAAACAGGTATCGAGACTGGTTCAAACAAGCACTTAAGTGGGTGAAAGGCTAGACGCGCAGGGTGATCGAGACCTTTTAAAGCCTAAAAACCTTAAACAAAATCTAAACAAATTTTTTATACCCATAAATATCTCTCGCACCGAACTATTATTTGCACTAGATAGATTATTAACCTCGTCCATTGGACGTGGCAAAGGTTATTTTTTTTTTGAAATTCCACATGGTAACTCTAAGATATGACATTATTCATGAGATGTACTAAAATTTGATATAATTTATGCGGTAACCTTGAGGTATAGTCAAAATTTACAAAATAACCTTGTGGTTCAAACTAAATTTGTCACATAACCAAAAAGTTAAAATAAACATTAATTAATAATTTTAACTTTCTTTAATAAAGCCAAAAAATTAAAAGAACTAAAAAATTCAAAAAAATAAAAATTTTAATTTTTTTTTAAATTTAAAAAAAATTTATAAATTTTTAAAAAAAGTTAAAAATTTTAAAAATATAATCTTTTTTATAAATTCAAAAAAATGAAAAAAAAATTACATTTTGAAAGAAAAAACGAAAAAAACAAAGAACTAAAATATAAACAATAAAAAGATAAAAATAAAAAATAAAAAAACGCAAAAAAAAAATTCTTAAAATTTAAAGGATCAAAATTTATATTATTTACAAATTTGGGCTCGGGGATCGAGCCACTATCGAGCCAAACGAGCCATACGCTCAAGTGAAGGTAATTACGATCGAAATTAATTAGCGGGTTGGTTGCGGAGCCACCGTAAGGACCTTTCGGTCCCACTTTGCTAATTAAATTTATGATTTTTATAATCTTGACGTTGATACGGTCCCACAGGTTCAAACCGCTCGTGAAACGGATGTCCGGATCTTCAGTTGTAGCAAATACAAGTTTTGATATTGATTGGGAGGTAAAGGACTTCGGATAATTACTCGGGATTCGTTGTTAATCCGTTTGATCCGAGATTTGGTCACCTTTAAGAACTGTTACTGAGGAGCACTTTTTGTTTAGAAATTTGTTTCAAAAGTGAAGCGGATAATTAGTTATAATTTCGCCAAGATGGCTCCTTAAAGCATGATAACTAAGGATTATTAAAAATCGATATACGGAAATTAAATCGTTTATCGATTAGGAAGTTATAGGAGTTGAGTATACAACTAAGAAGTGTTTCCGTGAGCTCGTTGTTGAGAAATCCTTTTGTTATATTTGGCAGAAGGATGATAAAGATTATTGTTGAATTGCTAAGGACGTTGAGCACGCCTTCTAAGGCAAGTGGACGGTTCTCTCTTGCATTATTGTTATTAAATGAGGAATTGAATCCCATTTAATATTGTGTTATGGAACAACTTGTGTGCTTAATAAAATATGATAAGTTGTTATATTTGTTAGAAATAATGACCATGTTGTTTATTCAGTTTCGCGATAGAACTGGATTTATGTTCGTTATGTGTGACCTTGTATGTTGTCTCATGCTGAGACATTATTATGAAGTAAGTTAGTTTTTCAGGGGTAGGAGCCGAGTCTCTGATGACCTCTTTATAACACAGTCTATGTTGGGAGGTTTAGCTCGCTATCATATCCCAACATACGGGTCATGACTCATACCTCACTCAACGCTGGAGGAGGTGTTTGTGCACTCTAGCTAAGTGCAAATTGGTACTAGGTGTTCATCAATGATCATGGATTTCATCCCTCTCATCTTGACGTCTACATGTACATGTGGATTCTCGGCAGTTTTAGCCGATTAAAAGTTACCAACATATTTGTGAAAAGTTTTGAAAGTATATAAAATATTAATGTACCCGGATGGTTAGTCTATTCGATAACTATTCTTGCTCCCGGTTACGAATGATTCTTAATCAAACTTTGATTAAGTCAATCTGATTAGTCGATGGAGGCTTTTCAAAATGTTATGTGATTAATATGTGTTCCCAACAATTGTTCATGTTTTTTAATGGAACCACAAGTTGTGGTGTCCTATCTCTTGAATATGCATGCCTCATTCTTATCCTCTATGGGACTTCTAACTATTGGATCATCGACTGGTTGTCATTCGGATTACGATGCCAATATGTTTAGTCACTACCATAAGAACTAGTTATTTTGTTCACTTGCTTAGTCTTTCATTAGACTAACCCGACCACCTTATTCAATTGCATGCTCTGCTGGTGTCCACTGTTGTATACGACACATCAGATATTTCTTGAAAGTGGATTTGAGAAGTGGATCAAGAAGTTGAAGAAAAGTTTATAGAAGTTGTGTTTAAGCGAAGTTTATGGTTGGGCCACTACAAAGCTAATGTTGTTCTAAGAGCATTTGTATTTATTCCACTGTAATGTCTTCTTAAACTTTGTAAGGTTGAAGTAATAAAGATTAAGTTCTTTTGTAATATTTTATTATTTTCTGGTTATGATTTAAATGGATCCAACTTTTGAATTTTTGGTTTGTTCAGTCAGTTTATAGCCTTGGGTAGCTTCGGTTTAGTCTTAATCGAGGTTACTGGCGGTAATACTTCTAGGGTAGGAAGGGGGTGTTACAAATCTAGCATTTAAATTTGATAAAATTATATCCCAAAATCGATTGACAATAAGATAATCTATGAATTTATATACTAGATTTGTATTATTTAATTTAATGTGAGATTTACAATTGAATCAAAACTATCTCCTCCTCACTTGTGAATCCCTCACAAGCCTGATCGTCGATCCCTCACAATCCCTAAGCCGAAACATCGACTCCAATACCACTTGACGATGGCGAATATGTCCCCTCTGGATCCGAGTGAATGTGCATGCTAAGTCCTCTATACCTATTACTCTGCCTTGATTGATTGCATGTTTTTTGTGGATTTTCTACATGATGATTCCTTTCGATCTTGCATGTTGTGACCTTGAATGTGCATGCTAAGTCCCCTCTAGATGCTTTTGTGACCTTGAATGTGTCTCTGCCTTGATTGATTGTTGAGCCGTTCCTTGATGCTTTTGTGACTTTGAATGTGTCTCTGGATCTTGCATGTTTATTGTGGAATTCTAGGGGTAATCTGTGTTACTTGAATGTTGAATTGTGATTGGTTCCTCACTTAAGTCCCATGATGTTTTCAGTTTTTTGGCATTCCTAGACTACTTCACTGCTTACTTGTGATTTGTTGTGAATGAAATTGCATGTTTGTCCTGTTTTCTTGTGTAAATCGATGATGAAGTCTACCTGACCTGAGATGAAAATCCCATAATTTTCATTTACTTATGAATGTGCCATAGGAAACCAACCTAAATGCGACTAAATGAGGATCACCGGTATGTTAGTGTTGTCATTAATGATTGTGTATGTGATAGTTGGGGACTCTGAGATTATATGAATATGTAATCAATGATGCAACATTGTAAGATACTTAGACACAACTTTATTAGAATGTTGACAACACTAATGTGCTTGAGCCACTACTTTTTTTAGATTGAATGAGTCCTATTGGTGTGTTTGTGCTGTCAATTTGGGGCTGTATCAATGGTGAATGGGGACAACCTGAGATTAATACCAATTGTTTTTGAACACATACATTAATGTTCATACCATATGCATTTACAAAATAATCAAGTATTACAGTTTTTAGCTTCACAAAAAATTTGCTTCAAAATGAAATCTACAAAATATCATGCACTTCTGCTCCTTATTTGTTTTTCTAATCTATGTAATCATGCTCTTCTTCACGTTGAGTTGCATCCTGGCCTACATTTGATGTGCCTAGCTCTTCTGTATTGCCTTGTTGCCCATCATGAACAATGTCCCATGTTGTCATGACTACATGAATTGGTGCTTGAACTTGGCTATGTAGAAGTCCTTGTCTTGCTAGTCTTTTCCTCTCAACATTGTCCTTAAAATCTAAAGGCATGAGGATTGGCAATGATGCTTGCTGTTTATGGAGGATGCTTAGAGGCAAATGAAGATGGAAAGTGTGTAAGATGAAGCATTAAGTCCTCTTTTGTAGAATTAAGTCTCTATTATTGGGGGACAAAGTTGTCCTTAAAATGGGTGTAATTGTGTGACTTTTAATGTTGGATTGTGATTGGTTGTAAAGTTAAGTCTCTTTTTGTTTATGATGAGTTGACAATCCTAGGCTATTTTATTGCTTATTAGTGATTGGTTGAGCTGTAAAAACAATTTTTTCTTTTCTTAAAAATGGTGCTATATGGAAAATGTCTCTTAATTATGGGACAAATGGATTATTATTTAGATTTATTTATTTTTTATAGGGTTGCAAATTTTTAATATGGGATTTTAATTTTTTAAAACAATTCTTAACTAATGCCCTAGCACAAGTTGGAAAGAATTATTATAATTACTCCACGTACTTTTTCCCAAGTATTGGAAAACTTTGGAAAGATGTATACGGTTTTCTTAAGCATACATCTTAAGGACATAAATTTGGATGGATGAAAAAAAGACATAAATTTGGAATTTTTAGAAACTAAATCCTAATAATGAAAAAAAAAACTAATCTAAGTAAGTGATTATGAGTCTATGGCATATAGGATAACCTTACGCTTCTTAATGTTAATTATATATACCTATATATTACAAGAAGACGTATCCAAACTGTCAAATTCAAGATTTAAATTTAATAGAATTATATCCCAAAATTAATTGATAATAAAATAAGTAATTTTTAAATTTATATACTAGATTTGTATTTTTTAATTTGATATGAGATTTACAATTAAACTCCAACTATCTCTTCCTCACTTGTGAATCCTCATAACTTCGATCGACGGACCCTCACAATCTCTAAGCTGAAACATCGACTCCAATACCACTTATTATAACTACTTACAAGGGAGGTTAGTCCATTACCATCAGACCAATATACAATCTCGATAAAATTCTAGCCCAAAACTAATTAACATTAAGAGAAATAATCGCAGCCGTATTATTTAGTAGACTTATATTTTTAGAATATTTAATATAAAATTCACAATGGAACTATAACATTATCTAATACCGTAATAGATATGATCTATCCACTTGTAAAGATGAACAAGTTTGTATAAAATCATGACCGAGACAAGACCAAAAATCAGAAATCATTCATGCAAATTAATTAGAGGGATAATGATGGTGAGTGCAGTCAATATCAAATGAAAAATGAAATAGAGAGGGTGGAGTGTGGGGGACAGTGCAAAAACAAAGAGATCGAGTCGTCTTCACTAATTAAATCAAACAAGACCTCACTATCATCTCTCTAGCTATATGATAATATGTTGCGTTGCCTTTCTCCTTTCTCGGTGGGGTTTCCCTTTCCCCCCACTATAATTTCATTATATTTCTCCATATCTACTCTCTCTATTGAATTCACACATTTTTAACCTAATCGAACAATATCAGCTAGATAGCTAGGACTAATAAATTTGAGTTAATTATAAAATTTTCAGGTATGAGTTCAAAAATTAAGCTTAGATCTAGATATACCGGCCGGATAGAATTTTTCAGATCTTACAAATCCAAATGTTTGGTGGATATCTATACATCAATCAATACATATTAACTAAACAAGTAAAATTTACAGTTTCAATTAAGTTTGTTAGTTGATACCTATATATCCATATATATTAGAGAGAGTTGATAGATAATCAATTTTCAATGGGTCCCCTTATATTAGTGATTTTGTGTTATCAGATTTTTTAAATAGTACGTAGTAACTTTAAAATTCATTTTTTTACAAAAAAATGCAAAAAATGTAAGAAAAATCAAAAGTGCTTTGAATTGAGTTATTTTTTGATAATACCATAACCATGTGTATATGTACATAATTCCAGGTTTAAAATAAAAAAAAATCCTTACATGACACCATATAATTCAACTAGTGTATTATAAACTATAAATTAGAATATAAAAGCTAGAGCCATATAAATCCATTTGTAGGGATCAAGTTTGTGTGGCATTCATTTAGAGGTCCGTTATTTAATGTATAAAATTGTAAAAAGTTATAACAACTTTTTTTTTATAAAAGGTATTATTACCTATGACAGTTGAATCGAAGACTTTTGACACTGTATTAAATTGTGGCGACTCTAGAGGTGGGACAAATTAAAGTATATTCAGATAAATCGAGGATATTTTTGCAAGCAGGCAAGCAGCTAAGGTGTGCATATTGGCATAATGGCATTATATACATATGTTTCTAGAAAACTTGGAATGCATGCCTATGTGTGTGTATATGTGTGTGTAGGTTGATGTGTGAAGTTTACCAAACTTTTCAATCATTCGTGTTTGATTTGATAAGGGGACCCTCTCCAAATGAGACGGTGACGTCTGGCTTACATTTGTGATTTGTCCCTCCTCATTCCTAGCTAAAATGTTAGCCAACGTCACTTGCTAAATAATTGTGCGCGGGTTATGAGATGCATCATAAATATTTTGTTCCGAATTCAATCAAGTATGATGTCTATGATTGCCGTGTTATTCGATCATGACACACTACGCAAAAAAAGGAAGTATATATGTGCAGTTTACTACCAATAAAAACCGTTGGGACGGTGTTGGGAACTCTCGTTCCAAATATCGGAACAACGACACTTATCTACAGTTTTGATAATGACAAACGACATAAGGGAACTAAAGTGTTACATTCAAGTATTTAAAAAGAACACCAGGTCTAACAAAGAATCACCAAGAATGCCAAAAGAACATAGAAAAACATGACGGCGAGTTCCTATGATAGGAACTCTGGAGAAAACAGTTCTCATCACATGGGAACTCACATGTGCAAACAAAGACCACTTGATACGGACCAGTTGTGGATTCGTATCGGAAACCCTTGTTGGTCAAGGGGTTGAGCCTAATCCGGTGTGGACTCCGACTCGGGATAAACGTGGTTGGTTGCCACGGGGTTGAAGAACGATAAATTTAGAGGTTTTAGGAAGATAATAAAAATAACTTTCTGATTTCTGATTGATTAATAGCAGCCTAACAACTTAAGGGTATTTATAACAACCCTGATATCTAGATAAACCCTAGTTGCTAAAATAAAAAAGATAATCTTAATAAAAATAAAATGAAATCTTTAAATAAAAGGAAAGCATAATTATCCTAATATTCTGATATATTCTGCTAACATAATTATAGCGTATCACTACTCAGCGCAATTCACGGGATCCAATCTCAAGAAAAAACAAGTAGACTGAAGCAAGTGATCTGACGGCCTGATTGATTATCAAAGTTGACTCAATTCAAATCAAGTCACATGTGTAAGATAAAGACTTGGCGTGCAAGACAAAGGGCATTTTGGAGACAATGAGAGTCAGGATTGCAGCAAGCAAAGGATGAGTATAAAGCCAAATGAATAGTGCTTGGATTAATTACTTCTCCCAGAATTCGCATTCACTCACTAAGAAAGAAAAGAAAGACAAGAGAAGAGAAGTCTCCGGCAGCGAGTGTTCAACTCGACGACGGTGAAACCAAGTTCCCTGGAGATAGGGAACTGCGACATTGAGCTCAAGGTGTAAGGTTCGATTTGTCTTATTCTTACTTGTAAGTGTTCGCTTATGAACAAGGTCGAGAAGGCTTACTAGTGTTGCTAGAGTTAGGTAGAACTGCTAGGAACAGAGAAGTGTAAGTCTTGCCTGTGTAACTAGGGAACAATCAATAAGATAAGAAGATCGTTCAAAATCCTCCAAGCGGAAGTAGAGGTTTACCCACACAACTAGTTGGTTGTTATGGGTTTCCTCTATAAAGAAACTATGTCAACTGCATTCTATTTTACTTGCTTCTTACTCTACTTCCGCTACCTTGGGATCAGCCTAACCGCCAGTTCCCAAGCTCTTACTAACGCGTGTTGATCCAACAAAAAGATAACAAATTTAACAATATAAATTGTAAGTTTGTAATCATAGAACGAGATCCAAAATGGAGTATATATACCATACAGAATATAATTTTTGTGAGTGCATATTTACACCTAACTAAGTATTATATAAGTGTTTATCTATTTTTCATTCTTATTTGAATTCATTAATATTTTTTTATACTTATGTGTATTCATTATGATACAACTCGTAATAAGCTGTACCAAATTAACACAATGAATGGGGAAGGGGAGAAGAGCGGCCGAAGCCAAGGAGGAAGAGAGGAGACGAGATAAGAGAGGATTAGGGAAAAGGAATCATTTTCTGATTAATTAAAAAGATGATAACAATAGAGTATTTATACTAGCCCTAACGGTTCAATAAAAGTGTCTCGGGAAAGAACCGTAAAGAAAACCCGAGGAGTTTATAACACTCTGATTAAAAATTACATAAATTAATAAATTGATTAACTAAATAATCCGTAAAACGAAATGGAGGACGATAATCCCGAGCCGGTCTCGTTGTTGCCACACTACGACCTTCATGTCGCGTATCATTCTCTCCCCGTTGAGTTTCGACTTGTCCTCAAGTCGTAAATCGGGAAAAGAGACACGAACCTACTCAAGCAGTTCCGAAGAAGCATCATTGTTGGGAGGGTTTCTTGACAACAAATAAATTTATAAGTCAAGACCCCGCTGAGTATAGCGAAGTCAGGATTGTCCACGGGAAGCAAGGTTGTCTATTTACCGAAACTAAAAAAAGAAAACAAAACAAAACAAGAAAAGCTACGACAGACCTCGTTAACGACCTTGTCAAGGTCGTTAACGAAACTGGAATTCAACTGAAAACAAAGCTAATAACGATGAAAGTGCAGGCTCGGTACCGATCCAAGGTGCCTCGGTAACGAGTGAAAACGAATGCTAAACTAAAGTAATTCAAGGGATAAAAAGTTCTAGGACAAGGGTTACCGCGACATAACTATGCATATAAACTTGTATGAAGATAAAAATCATGCCTCTAAAGATAAATCTATCAACTTTTGTTGACTAAACAAGCAAATTAATCAACTTTCATAAATCAATTCACTTTATTATTTGTTTGAATCCAAAGCTCGAAACTTTCATTATCGAACCATATCAACATTCAAGTTCTCAACTTTCTCTTTCGATCAAGCTAAAAATTCAAATTACTTCGACTCTCGTCTAAGCATAAGAACAACAAGCAATCCAAAGGATAGAAGGCAATCAGAAACTCAACACATTCATTCAAACATGCATAACTATGTCGGGTTTCAACCCCAACCCTAGAAAAGTAAACTACTCTCACTACTCATTTAATCAATGCAAACAACTTTAATAAAAGAGAACATTGAAGAGCAAAACTTACTTGAAATTGAAAGAAGATCGTCTTACAAACTTGTAGAATATGAAAACAACTAAGAATACCGAACAAGAGTTGATCACCGAACTACTTTCCTCTCTCTCGATCGGACAACCCGACTTCTCTCTCTCTCTCTCTCTCTCTCTCTCTCTCTCTCTCTCTCTCCTAGAAAACTAATCCCACCTTGTCTAGGCTTAGAACAAGGGTATTTATACTAAGAAAACTATTTAATAGAAGACATAAAAGATAAAAAACTTACCAAACTAGAAAGATAACAAGATAAAAGATATTAATTCCAAAAGTCGGCGCCGTTCTACCGATACAGGTCACCTCGTAAACGACCTGCACAGGGTCGGTAGACACTTGCTGAATTCACTAACAAAAACTCCGATGCACAACTCGGTAACGACCCTCACAAGTCGTTAACGAGCCTCTGTTTTGGCTTATTACGAACTCTTTCTTGGCTTTAACTTGCACTCTAACTTGATCTTTCCATGCAATCTTCTTTCTCTTCTTCCATGCATTCCACACACACCACTTTACTTCAACTTCGCTCGAAAAGTGCTCCTTTCCGCTAAAAACTCTACAAAAAGACACAAAACGGAGTAGCTTCCATACTTTTCACAAAATATGCAAACTTATCCAAAAACACACAAAACTAACCTGAAAACTTACTAAAACTAAACTAAACAACCTAAGAAAGACACCTAAAACTAGACCCAAAACACGAACATCAATCATTAGGTGAGCCATCTTCCCAAACTAGTAACCACTCGATGCGAGGAACACCGTCCACTATGTAAGGCTCTGATACCATTTGTAAGGCCCCAAGCCTTTATAAGCGTTATCCCATTTCAACCCGAGGACTTCCCAGGAGGTCACCCACCCCGGTACTACTCTCGCTTTTGCACGCTTAACTTCTGAGTTCTTTGTCCTCACTCGAACTCAGAAAAGGAAGAGCTCTTGTTGACATGGGTATCACCTCAATCTTTTATAAATCTCTGCCACTTAAACACTTGACGACCTCGTCAAGGCCCAAGCACCGCCCTCTAGGTTGAGTCACCGCCCTCCGGATCAAGTGCACTCATACCCTAGAGTCGGCTCTGATACCATTTGTAAGGCTCTGATACCATTTGTAAGGCCCCAAGCCTTTAGAAGCGTTATCCCATTTCAACCCGAGGACTTTCCAGGAGGTCACCCATCCCGATACTACTCTCGCATTTGCACGCTTGAATTCTGAGTTCTTTGTCCTCACTCGAACTCAGAAAAGGAAGAGCTCTTGTTGACATGGGTAGCACCTCAATCCTTTATAAATCTCTGGGGTTACACACTAACACTTGGCGTTCAATAATGGCGCGCACTGGATGGGATACTGGCCGATCATGCATAAATTCCTTCGGAAAAGTAGACTAAACTGGACACTCTCCACTAGGTATATAAGGCCTTAATAAGGAGACGTGGAAAACGTTATGAATCTTGGTAGAGTCGGACAGAGCCAAGCGATACGCCACGGGTCCAATACGCTCCATGATTTCAAAAGGACCATAAAATCGTCGAGCCAATTTTGATGATAGTGGCCGAGCTACGAAATGCTGGCGGTACGGTTGTAGCCTCAAGAGAACTTTGTCACCTACCTGAAATTCGACATCACGCCTGCGAGTGTTAGCTTGTGCTCGCATACGCTGCTGCATTTTTTGTAGATTGGTGCTCAGCAACTCGATAACTTGCGCTCGCTCCTATGTCGTGATAGTTGGTGGTGAATCGCTCACGGTAGGCTACGTGAATCGAATGAGAGGTGGTGGTTCACGGCCATACAAAGCTTGGAAAGGCGTCATTTTCAAGCATTCATGAAAGGTACAATATAGTGCTAGTTCAGCCCAAGGAAAGAACAAAATCCACGCGACGGGCGCGCGTGTGTGAAGGCCCATAGATATTGCTCAAGGCCACGATGTTTAACTTCTGTTTGCCTGTCCGTTTGTGGGTGATGTGTTGTACTGTGGCGTAAAGTGGTTCCACTCAAGCGATGTAATTCTTTCCAAAACGCACTCGTGAAAATAGTATTACGGTCAGATAAGGTCGAATTCGGGATACCATGGTGTTTAACCACAATTTCTACAAACACCGAGGCGACCTTTTCCGCATCATAAGACGCCCCAATGCTCCAAAATGAGCATAGTTGGACAAACGATCCACCACAACCAAAATAGTAGAGAAACCACGGGACGAAGGAAGGCTTGTAATGAAATCCATGGAAACCGAATCCCAAACTTGTACGGGTATGGGCAGTGGTTGAAGTAACCCTGCCGGTTTCTTAGTAATATATTTAGTAGACTGACATGTGATGCAGGATACCACAATTTGCTTCACCTCTTTACGCATACCATGCCAAAAGAACACGGCGACCACACGTCGGAACGTACGGTCTACCCCGGGATGACCGACACTAGGCGAGGAGTGAAATTCATGCAAGACATTAGTTTTTAGTGTCGAAAATTTACTCAACACAAGGCGATGTTCATAATACAGCACACCCTCGTGAACTCGAAAGGGTGGCTGCAAATTACCGGCGGCATGAGCGCGGTGGAACTCCAGCAAATCTGTTAAAGTCGTATTCTCAATCCGCACTTTTTGCCACAGGTCCGGCATTGGATGAGATAATGCATAGAATTGGTGTAAAGACAAGTCAACGTCTATCATACATCGAGATAACGCATCAACAACTTTGTTACTAGAGCCCGTTTTGTACTCAATCCGGAACTTGTACCCCATAAGCTTTCGGATAAAAAATTGTTGATCCGGGGTTTGAATGACCTGTGAAAGGAGTTCTTTTAAGCTCTTCTGATCTGTTCTGATAAGAAACTCAAAGCCTAATAAATATTGTCGCCATTTTTGCATATTTGAAACGATGGCGAATAATTCCATGTGATAAGCCAAGGAACCTCTATGACGAATACCCCGAGTACCTGGCTAAAGAACGCTACCGGTTTTTCATTCTGTAATAACACAACCCCTATGCCCACGTTAGAGGCAACCGTTTCAACCACAAATTTAACGGTAAAATCCGGTAACTGAAGCACCGGTGGCGACATCATTGCAGCTTTCAATCGACTGAAGGCAACGTCAGTGGTTTCAGACCATAAAAAATTATCCTTCTGCAATAAGGAAGTTAAAGGAGCAGCGAGCGACACGTAATGTCAGATAAATTTCCGATAATAACCTGTAAGACCAAGGAAGCCACGCAACTGTCATACGTATTTAGGTGTTGGCCACTAGGCCATTGCTTCCAATTTACCGGGGTCGGCTAACAATTTTCCCGCTGACACAATATGGCCAAGATATTCAACTTTCATCGTCCCAAAGGAACATTCGAACTCTTGACGAAGAAATTATTATCTTGTAATATATGTAGGACGAGCTCAATATGTCGGACATGTAAGGAAAGAGACAAGTTGTATATTAAAATGTCACCAAACAAAACGATGATGAAATCACTCAGATATGCGGAAAAGATGCTATTCATGGCTGCCAGAAAAGTCGATGGAGCATTGGTAAGCCCAAACGACATCACAAGGAACTCGAAACGCCCATCATGAGTCCTAAAAGCTATTTTATAAATGTCCAAATCATGCATCCTAATCCGATGATAGCCGGACCGGAGATCTAGCTTAGTGAAAAAGGCGGCCTGACCGAGCTCGTCAAATAACTCATCTGCGGTTGGGATCAGAAATTTGTCAGCTAACGACATTTAGAGTTCTATGCTCAACACAAAATCTAAAACTGCCATCTTTTTTCTTAATGAGGAGTGCGTAAGAAGAAAAAGGACTCGTGCTATGTCGGATAATGCCTTGCCTCAACATTTCCTGAACTTAATTGACGCTCAATTTCCGACTTCTGAAAATATGGGTAATAATATGGCCGTACATTTACAGGTTTAGAATCTCGGTGAAGATGGATCCTATGATCCCATGGCCGCGGAGGCGGTAAACCCACTGGTAACCGAAAACCCGAGTCATGGAGCTGCAGGATTTCACGAATCTGTGGGTTAATATCCGAAGGAAACTCAACAGTCGTCGTGTCAATGTGGTGCAAATCAGAATTCAGGAACAAAATTTCAAAGCAATCGGTTACAGATTTAGAAGCATATAGCGCTTGAAGGGCGTTCATAGAAATCAGTCGTGGTGCTTTTCGATCGCCTTGTAAAGTCACCGATTTACCTTGCCAAGTGAACTCCATTAATAACTTAGCATAATCATGCGAAACTTTGCTCAAGGTTTGTAACCACTGAACACCGATAACAACTTGCGGCCCATGCACTTTTAAGACAAACAGATCAACCGAAAATAGATGACCTTGCATATGTAATGGTGTTGCTTGACATTGATGGGTACATAACAAAGACTCGCCATTTCCGATATAAACTCAGATTGGTGGTATTTGAGAAAGAGTGAGATGTAGATGTTCGGCAGTTGATGGATGAATAAAATTATGTGTTCAACCACCATCAATCAATACTTGAACCGCCATGTCATTAATAGAACCGAGAATTTGGAGGGACTTAGGATTTGCAAATCCGTCCATGGAATGGATACTAGAAACATCGACCATAATTGCTAAGTTAGCATCCTCAGATTCGACACTATCATCGTCATTAGTTTCATATGTACCTAAAAAGGCCAAAAAGCGATGTTTACAGCGGTGCCCAGGGGCGTATTTCTCATCGCAATTCCAACACAAGCCCTTTTTGGTACGCTCTTGTCGTTCAGCCAAGGTTAGACGTATGATCGGTAATGATGCCAAGTTAGGGTTCAAAGGAGCGGTATTCTGGTTGGGTTTGGGTGTAGCATTGGTTGGGTTGTTGAGCTGCTTGCACCATTGGCCTTATACCCCAAATTCTGCCAGTCATTATAGGATGCCGAAAGTTCCCGGGCTAGGGCAAAAGCCTGGGCTAACGTAATCGGATTCTCAAATTTAATTCCCGTTGAACCGGTTGTTTCAATCCCGCTTTAAATAAAGAAATCAGAGCAGGCTCAGATAGCCCTTCTACTTTATTCAACGGATTCTCGAATTCTTCTTGATAGTTAAGAACAATAGTTTTCTGCTGCAACTTCGCTAGTAAACCGATGTAGTCTTCATAATGGATCGGGTCAAACCGTTGTTTAACAACCATCAAAAACTCAGGCCAAGTGCCATTATAGTTGTTTTGGCGTTGATACCGAAACCAGTCAGAGGCCAGGGGGTCAAAAAGCATTCTGACTAATCTCAAATGATCAATATCAGAAGTATGAAAGTAATCGATATAGGCTTATACCTTAAATTCCCAACCCGCGGGGTCAGTGTCGTTGAATTGTGGTGCGTCAACTCGCAATTTTAGAACGCGGTCTCGTCACGGTTGTTCTTCGAGCGGTTGCCTGCAATCTGGTGGTTGGCCCAGCGGTATAAGTTGCACAGGTTGCATCTGAGGAAAAATTTGCGCAGGCTGTACCAGCTGCACAAGTTGCGCAGGCGGTTGTTGTTGTTGGCGAGCGGCGTTCTGATGTTGTTGTCGCGGTTCCACAAAGGGGTTCTCAGTATATACTCCCCTTGTTTGATTATCAATGATATTTCGAGCTTTTAAGATATGGAACACTTGATCCATTCTCCGACGTTGAACATCCTACTCTTGATGAGTTTGTCCGATTTCCACTGTCACATTTTATAGCATCTCACGATTGTCGTTGTCTATACCCGTCACCTGGGAAGTTTCCTCATCATTCGACATGGTAATCGAGGCGTGTTCAATGATGAAAGTACCAGTTGATACAACTCGTAGTAAGCAGTACCAAATTAACACAGTGAAAAGGGAAGGGAAGAAGAGCGGCCGAAGCCAAGGAGGAAGAGAGGATTAGGGCAAAGGAATGATTTTCTGATTAATTAAAAAGATGATAACAATAGAGTATTTATACTAGCCCTAACGGTTCAATAAAAGCGTCCCGGGAAAGAACCGTAAAGAAAACCCGAGAAGGAGTTTATAACACTCTATTTAAAAATTACATAAATTAACAAATTAATTAACTAAATAATCCGTAAAACGAACTGGAGGATGACGATCCCGAGCCGGTCTCGTTGTTGCCACACTACGAGTCTACGACCCTCATGTCACGTATCACATTACTTAATATCATACGTATATTACTTAAGGCGGATGCGGGGACGTGGGTGGACGACCTACTCTCCCTGATTGCCCGAGTTAGTACCAGGGAGGTAGGGAGGATCAGGGCGAGGAGGCATAATTCAAAAGAGCCTAATTAAGCTATTGGGCAATCTAAATTCTAAACCCCATCTTTCCATATGATTAGGATTCCACCAGCTATATTTATATAACTTGCTTTATATAGAATCATACAATATGTTTGACTGATAAGTATATTTTTTTTGGTCGAATTAACTGTTGGGAGGGTATTCTTGACAACAAATAAATTTACAAGTCAAGACCCCGCTGAGTATAGCGAAGTCAGGATCGTTCCACAGGAAGCAAGGTTGTTCGTTTATCAACTACTAAAAAGCAAACAAAATCAAACAAAATCAAGAACAAGTAGCCTCGTTAACGACGTTGTCAGGGTCGTTAACGAACCACCGTACCTAAAAAGACTCAACTAACGACCTAAATAAATTCGGTACCGAGGCAAGTAACTCAGCAACGAAATTCACTCAAGTTAATTCAAATAATAAAGAAAGATCTAGGACTAGGGACACCACAACATAGCCAAGCATATAAACTCGTAAGAAGATAAGATCATGTCTTTAAATAGATAGAGTCATCAACTTTCGTTGACTATCAAGTAAATTAACCTACCTTCGTAATCCTAATTCACTTAATTGTTTGCTTTGGATCTACAGCTTGAAACTTTTGCATTCAAACGATATCAACCTTCAAGTTACTAACTTTCTCTTTCAATCAAATTAAAAACTCAAATTACCTCAACTTTCATCTCGTTATAAGCACAACAAACAATCTCAATAATAGATAAAAGGCATTCAACACATAATCTCACTTATCAAACATGCTCAACTATGCCGGGCTTAACCTCGATCCTAGAAAAGAAGACTACTCACTAATCATAACTATGAAACAAACAAATTCAATAAAAGAAATCATTACAAACAAATTACTACTCAAATTAGATAAAAATAAATCTGTCTTACAGAAATTCAGAAGAAACCGAAAAAAGAACAAAATACTGAACCAAAATCTCGATCAACGAACTCGGTAACTTTCGTTCACCGACCCTGATCTCCTCGCCTCCTCTCTCGGCTCTTCCTCTTCTCTAAAAACAATCCCTAAAAGTCTGAACTCTCCCCTTTCTATGCTAGATAGAAGGGTATTTATACTAAAAAGACTAAAAACTAAAAAGGCTACAAGATATAAACTTTCCTAAAAAGATAGAAATAAAACTCTACGAGATAGAAAATAAAATCTAAGAAGATAACAAGACCTAAAATACATAATATAATAACCCTAAATATCACAAAAAGATACTCTACCGACACGGAAATAATTTCCCGCACAGGATCGGTGAGTCACAAAGTCAACCTTCGAATATTTTGTCTTGTGGCCTCGTTAACGAGCCCTCACAGCCTCGTTAACGAGCCTGGGCTTGATTTCTTCCACACTTTATCTCGTAAAACTTGAACTCTGACTTCTTCAATCTTATATTCCTCCGTCTTTCACTGTAGCGCTCCAAATTCAGCTCCATATAGCTCCTTTTCCTTGCTAAAACCTACAAAATACACAAAATAGAGTAGCTTCCATACTTTCTACAGAAATATGCAAAACTATCCAAAAACACACAAAACTAAACCTAAACTTATTAAAACTAAACCTAACAAGCAAAGAAAACCTACTAAAAATTATACTAAAAATGCGAACATCAAAATAGCTCATACTTAAACTTGCTTGTCCTCAAGCAATCACTAAACACTTAACCAAAACCACACAAACATACTCATCAAGACATAGCCATCATCAAAGAAAAACAACTTCTACACATAAGAAAAATATAGCAAAAGACTATTAATGTCATCACACATATATGCACCAAATAGACATAAGACAATACAATCCAGCCTCACAAGGGATATAATGTGTTTCACTCAACTCTCAAGTGTTTAGGCTCATAAATTCAATCTCTCAACTCATCTTATATACAAAAACTCATAGAAATTGGAACTTATATCACCAATACTCTCCACCCAAGATTTGTCAAAACAAGCAAAAATCATCAAGAGAACTCAAGGGGCTCAATGAAAAAACCTCATAGAAGTTTCCATTCGGCCGGGTTGTAATGGGGCTTGGTAAAGACAATAAGGCGTGGAAATATTTTGGTCATGTGGTGCTATATCCGGGAATCAAAGACTCCTAAAAACTCACACATAAACAAAAACACTCTTTAAAAATATACCAACACTCACTCTCATTATGCACACCCATTTTCACTCACCCGTTATCATCCTGGAAAGTCTCATAAAATATAACTCAAAAGAATCTCTGATATATCTATTAACACACATGCACTTCAAATTTTTACTTCTTTTTTCTCCCTTTTTTTTTCTTTTCTGCCTCGTTAACGAGCCAACTTCAGGGTCGTTAACGAGCTTTCGTATGAATTCTTCCATTGTTTCTTTCTCATTACCTCCAACAAATAACTTTACTTTGTGCATCTTTTGCTTATCAAGAGATCTTTCTTTTCACATAATATTAGAACAAGAGACTTTCAATCTACCCTTCCCAATAATCCTTCAATCAAAGTAAACATTATATGTTACTTCCTTTTTTTTTACACTCAACAAAAAAATACCTCTCCAATCTAAGTCCTAATCCCCGGATAGGGTCAAGCTTATCTCGGCTAGGGAATAATTTTGTGGAGCTAAAAATAAAAGGCTTCGGGCAAGAATTGGCTTCAAAAAGAGGGATCATGTAAAGGTGGATAGGGAATAATAGGGCTTATAAAAATAAGTTCTCCATCATATGATTTTCACAAGTAATGAACTATAAATCCCATATGGGTCTCAAGAAATAGATAACCATCACATTCCAAGAGATAATATGGATATAGAGAGTAAATCACACATGAAAAGAAGAGGGATTTACTGATGTTCTCCCTATAAGGCCAGAATTCCTCACTAGGTAACAATTTTGTTGGATTGCATCACTTATGCTATAAAGTATATGTGCTCAATTTCATCAAATGCTATCCTCTTCTAGAAACAATTTCAAGTTAAGAATCCGGCTATACTATTAAAGACATGCTTGCTAGGAATTATATGATTAAGCTAGCAACTACTATCATAGAACCTAAGAAAGGGATATCTATCAATTCTAAAACTCTTTTTTTTTTTAAATTTTAAATTTTTTTTATTTTCGATTTTCAGAATAAAAACTTACTAAAAACACATAGACACTTAAGACAACAAGTTCTCTATTTTCTCCCACCCCATACTTAAAATTACAATGTCCCCACTGTAAGAAAAATAAGAAGAAGGAAAAAAATAGAAAAGAAAACAAACAAAGATAAAAATAAAATAAAAACATAAAAACTTACAAAGTTTTAAAAGTGGGAAACAAGGAAAAACTGCGTCTTCAGGTTGAATCAACTGTTTGGTGGAGGAAAGTAGTGCTCAAAGTTCCCCATGAAGTCGTACATCGTCCTCCAACGCTCAGCGTCATCGGCCTCTCTCTGACGATGCCTCTCATCCTCCATTGACATGCGAGCAGAATAGACGGATTCCCATCTATCCATCCTCCTATGAATATGATCCTGTTGGAGGTGAAGCTGCTGCATCCGTGCAGAAAGATCCTCGGCCCATGGTGGTGGCATACTTGATCCTGTGTACTCGGGCTGAGAAGGTGGTGGATAGTGAGGCTAGAAATGATCTTGATACACCACCGAGTTGTAAGGCATGAGTCCATAGGACTGAGGGTCGGTAGGAGCTGGTGGTGAGTCGACAGAAGCTCTCGGCGCCTCGTTAACGAAGTTGGGTGCCTCGTTAGCAGTGTAAGAAGGAGGCTGGAAGTGGTCGTTAACGAGCTTGGTGGGCTCATCAACGAGGACGTTGCTCCCCAATACTTCCGTGTCAATGTCTTCTTCTTTGAGGTTTAGCTCCTCAGTTCCGCCCTCGGTATCGGCCTCTTCAGTGTCGTCGCCTACTACCTCGGTATCCTCATCTTCATCCATGGCCTCAACCTCTCGCTCAAATCGGGATTCACATCTCCTAAGCGAAAGCTCATCCTCCGGCTTTGGTTCCAATGGGTAAGCATGCCCCGTCCATGCCTCGTACCAATTCGGTACGTAGAGAAGCTCTAACTTATCGAGGGTCGGTGTAACGATGCGATCTTGTACCTTCACTTTGAATCCTCCCTCGGCTTGAATGAAGACACTGGAGCTATACCAATAGTTCTTGTTGAGGAGTTGGGCGTGAGCCGGTGTGTAGCGAGTGAGGTCGACTCCAAGATTTTTAGCCAAGAGGCTAACCAAGTTTCCACACCAAACCTCCTTGGACTTGGTTGATTTCCCGATGTAGTAGAGCCATTCGTACCCCAAATTCAAGGGGTCGGGCTCCTCGAAAAGGATGGTGCGGAGACAAGCAACTTCCGTTCTTGTTGGCCTGTTCAACTCTCTCTTTGGCCAGAATGTAGCGGCTAGGACTCGAAGAATAATCCTGAAGATGGGGTTGATGATGTTTGCCCCGAATAATGCCGTTGTGGAGGATTGAACATCTCTGGTGATGTAGCTCCAAGTGCGAGTTACTCTGTAATCCTTCAAGCTGTAGTCTCTAGACGGGTTCGGAAGCTCTAAAATTGCGTTGAACTCTGCCATGGTGAACTCACGGCTCACATTACCGAGCCGAAACCGGATTCGTCCCACCGAAGTATTCGACGAGAAGCTAGTCTCCAAGGTGGCCAAAAACTCGGATGTGAGGGCCGGATAGTGTGGTAAATTCTCTTGCTTCAGGAGATGAGTGGCACCAAGGATAACAAAGGCCTCCTTGACGTCCGTGTAGATCCCTGTGTTTACAGCACTAGACTTCGAGAACCAACGGGTGTAGTGGTCTTTCTCTAGAATATCGCGATAACGACGCACTTGGCCTTGCGTGCTCAAAATCACGTCATCCACACGAGGTGGAGATGGGGACCTCTTGTTCCTTCTCTTCTTCTGAGCTCGGGTAGCAGGTCTACTTGAACTTGCCATGAGATCCTACAAAACAATCAAGAATTTTTCCAAGATAAGATCTATTCAAAATAGATAGGCAAGGGACCCCATACTTGGTCTCGAAATAGACTCGGAAATGTTCGTTAACTACCCAATTGGGTTGTTTACGATTCTGGATTGGCGTTAATTTCTGAAGCTGTGCAGGGTCGTTAACAAGCTGCCGAGAGCCATATCACAGAATTCCGAATTTAATCTACCTTAAAATTCAAGCAAAAATTAAGCATGCAATCCTCTAGACTTCTTCACTAGTCACACAATCGGATATACGCACCCCATACCTGCTCGATTACCCATCCCGAACATGCTACCCGAAATTTTGACATGCTAAGTTTAAAACTTGATACTATAACAAGAAAAATTCATGCTTTTCACACTCATCTTTTCACAATGGAATCTCTAACATGAATATCCTTCTATAGATCTAGAATTACGAAGCAAAATCAAACTTTCATGGGCAAAATAATGAACATCGATCCTTTATACGAACTTAATTCTAGACATGAAATTTCTACCCTAAAAAACCTAAATCATGCAATTTCGAGTTAGGGTTTAGAAAACATACCGGAAAATCGAGAGAATTGAAGAACAAAAGGGTCGGAAGTCGGGTGAGTAACGAACTTGGTGAGGGTTAACGAAAGCTCGGATTTTCGATGGTGGAGAGAAAGATTTTTGGGCTTCGGTAACGATGGTTGCTCGGTGGTGGTTAGTGCGGGATTCCAATCGGTGGGAGGGGGTCTTCAAGATCTTTGGTTGAGTTTTGGAATTGAGAGGATTTGAGGAGGGATTTGTGGAAGGGGTAAAAGGGTTTTATAGGAGAGGGAAGAGATAGGAATAGGAAGAGGGGGGCGGCGGCAATGGATAGGTAAAAAGATAGATTAGGTTAAAAAAACTTACATGTCCCGTTTGCCGAGTCGGGTCGTTCGAACCGGGTCGTTAACGACCCTGGGTGGGTCGTTAACGAGCCACCGTAGCCTCTTGGAGTGATTTTCGATCCCTTCTCCTGCATCTTGTTAGCTAAAAATTTATCCTAATTTCTATCCTAAAAATTACTAAAAAGAACTCAAAAGAAAGCTAAGAAAATAATCTAAAAAGGAAAAAGAAAAGAAAAAGAATCTAATTCTAAAAGCGGGTTGCCTCCCGTAAGCGCTATTTTTAACGTCGTTAGCCCGACGTGCTCCTTTGACTAGTCCGATGATGTGAGAGCCATGTTGACTCGGATCTCTTCGTCCGGGTCGGTTCGCTCATGGAACTTCTTCAGCCGGTGTCCATTAACTTTGAAGATTACGCCTTGGTTATCGATCAACTCTACCGCTCCGTGGGGATAAATGTGATGAACCACGAATGGTCCACTCCATCGTGTCCTGAGCTTCCCTGGGAATAATCAGAGTCTAGAGTTGAAAAGAAGCACCTTGTCGCCGACAAAATAAGTTTTGGGCACTAATTTCCGATCATGCCACCTTTTAGTGCGCTCTTTGTAGATTTCAGCATTTTCATACGCCTTTAACCTTAGTTCGTCTAATGCTTGCAAGTCCATGAATCGTTTTGCTCCCGCCGCGTCGAGGTTCATGTTGAGCTCCTTTAGAGCCCATAATGCTTTATGCTCCATCTCGACCGGTAAATGACATGCCTTGCCATACACTAGATTATAAGGAGTGGTGCGTAGAGGTGTCTTGTATGCTGTCCTATATGCCTACAGAGCGTCATCCAATTTGGAGGACCAATCCTTCCTAGAACGGGAAACTGTCTTCTCCAATATGCTCTTTATTTGCCTGTTTGAAACTTCAACCTGACCACTAGTTTGGGGATGATAGGGTGTTGCCACCCGATGGGATACCCCATACTTAGCCAAAAGTGCTTCAAAACTCCGCTCAATGAAATGAGAACCACCATCACTGATAAGGACCCTTGGAACGCCGAACCTGGGGAAAATGTTGGTCTTGATGAATTTAGCCACAGTCTTGGCGTCGTTAGTCCTTGTAGCAACAACTTCCACCCACTTAGAGACATAGTCGACCGCAACTAGGATGTACTTATAGGGGCCTGATGCAGGAAATGGTCCCATGAAGTCTATGCCCCATACATCAAATAGCTCAACCTCTAATATCCCGGTTAGTGGATTTTTATGTCTCCAAGTGATGTTGCCTGAGCGTTGACATCCATCACATGTCGTCACATAAACTTGCACATCCTTGAACATGGTTGGCCAATAGAGACCACTTTGAAGGATCTTCGTCGTAGTTTTGAATCCATTTGCATGCCCTCCGGTTGGAAGTGTGTGACATTGACGGATCACATTCTCAATCTCCTCTTATGGAACACAACGCCTAAAGAGGTGATCGCTCCCTTGCTTAAACAAGTAGGGATCATCCCAATAGTACTGTTTCACATCATGGAGAAATTTCTTCTTCTTTTGTGGGGTAAGGTCCTCGGGAATCACGCCTCCTACAAGATAGTTAGCGAAATCCGCAAACCAAGGGGCTTTTGACCCTCTAACAGCATGGATTGAAATTGAGGAAGAAGAAGTAGAAGTAGGAGAAGGGGTGGAATTTATTTCAGAAGGCTCAGTTTTAGAAATCTTACCTGGATGGGTTGTCAGCGAGCTTGAAGTCATTATTTTCTCCTCGGTAACGACCTCCCGTGGCTCAATAACGACCTGATTGACTGTCATGTCGACCCGTTCTGAAAATTTATCCTTGAAATTTGCGCCTTCTAGCCTCGGCTCCTCGTTAACGAACCTGAATGGGTCGGTGACGAGGGTCTTGTGGAGTTCGACCTCGTTCAGCAAGAGGTGTTCGTCAAGTCTGGAATCGTTTATCGGCACCTCATTGTTGGACTCGGTGATATGCGCTACTGGCAATCTGGACAAGTGATCTGCCACTAGATTTTCTGCTCCCTTTTTGTCTCTTATTTCATTGTCAAATTCCTGCAGTAAGAGCACCCAACGAAGCAATCTAGGTTTGGCATCCTTTTTAGCCATTAAGTATCTAACATCTTCATGGTCAATATAAACAATCACTTTGGATTCAACAAGGTAGGACCGGAATTTTTCAAAGGCAAATACCACAACAAGGAACTCCTTCTCCGTTGTGGTATACTTACTCTGCGCCTCATCCAGCGTCTTACTGGCATAATAGATGGCGTGGAGTTTTTTCTCCTTCTGTTGCCCTAAGACTGCGCCAACTGCATAGTCACTGGCATCGCACATAATCTCAAAGGGTAGTGTCCAATCTGGGGACTGCATAATGGGGGCAGATACAAGGGCAGCTCTTAACCTGTAAAATGCTTCAAGACATTCTGGAGACAGCTCAAACACTACATCTTTCATTAGTAGGTTAGTCAAAGGTTTAGCTATCTTAGAAAAATCTTGAATAAATCGTCTATAAAAGCCAGCATGCCCTAGAAAACTCCTAATGGCTCTTACAGAAGAAGGAGGAGGTAGTTTTTCAATAAGCTCAATTTTTACTCTATCTACTTCTATCCCTCTTTTAGAGACAAGGTGTCCTAGTACTATCCCCTCTTGAACCATGAAATAACACTTTTCCCAATTTAGCACTAGATTGGTTTCTTCACATCTTTTAAGAACTCGTGCAAGGTTAGCAAGACAAGAATCAAATGAAGAACCATAAACAGAAAAGTCATCCATGAAAACCTCTACAATATCCAATGTTATTAGAATCGGGATCCCACCTTGGATCGGTGAGGGGGGGTTGGATCGGATCGGTAGGATCGGATCGTAGGATCGTAAGATTCTACAAATTTAAGTAGATACGCTGTCAAATTGATACGACATGAATAATAAATGCATTATAAGTAAAAAGAATGATAAATATAGATGATTTAGAGCGTAAAATATCGATATTACAAAGTTAAAATGATTTAACAAGTTTTCTTCGTAAATATCGTACATTGTCTAAATAGTACAAGAAAAATGATAGGTTTTTTAGCATGAAAATCAACAAGCCAAATACAAATGTCTTCATCGTAACCAAAGTTCCTATCGTTAACACAATCAAAGCTCATCGTTCTTGAAGTTCTTGTCCATGTTCCCATTGGTAAGACCATACAATATCACCGTCATTACAAGTAATTAGCAACCAATTACAACTTGAGTGACTGAATGTTTAGTGTTTACAAGTAAATCGGTAAAAAAAATTACAAAAAATAATAATTAAAGACGTTGATTATATCCTTTATATTTTGAATATTATACCAATTTTAAGTGTAGGGTTGTGTGGTTTCATACTTACATGATTCATCAACAACATAATTAATCAGCAATTATATTATAGAAAAACTTTAATTAAAGATATTGATTATTTCATTTAGTCAACGATCCCACCCGATCCCACCCGATCCCACACGATCCTAGACCGATCCCACACGATCCTAGACCGATCCTGCCACTTTTACCTCACTCGATCCCATACCGATCCCACCCGATCCTAGACCGATCCCACCCGATCCCACCGATCCTATACGATCCCATCCGATCCTAGACCGATCCTACCACTTTTTCGATTCTACCTCCGATTTGGATCGTTTTAGCCAAACAGGATCGTAGGATCGTACGATCCTACGATCCGGATCGCGATTTTAACAACATTGACAATATCCTCTATCATATCCGAAAAAATGGCCATCATACACCTTTGAAAGGTAGCAGGGGCATTGCAAAGCCCAAATGACATTCTTTTATAAGCAAAAGTTCCATAGGGACATGTAAAGGTTGTTTTCTCTTGATCATCAGGGTGAATAGGAATCTGCCAGAAACTGCTATAGCCATCTAAATAACAAAAATAATCATGTTGGGCTAAGCGTTCTAACACCTGATCAATGAAAGGAAGTGGGAAATGATCTTTTCTAGTAGCACTATTAAGCTTCCTATAATCAATGCACATCCTCCAACTAGTGGTAGTTCTAGTCGGAATAAGCTCTCCCTTCTCATTTTCTAACACAGTCATCCCCCTTTTCTTTGGGACTACATGGACCGGACTCACCCATTGGCTATCCGATATAGGAAATATGATCCCAACATCAAGTAATTTAATAATTTCCTTTTTAACTACATCCTTCATGTTAGGATTTAACCTACGTTGATGCTCTATGGTGGGTTTATGATTGTCCTCCATGTATATCCTATGCATGCAAAGGGAAGGGGAAATGCCAGTTATATCATCTAGGGAGTAGCCTATGGCTTTCCTATGCATCCTAAGCACATTCAGGAGTTTTCCTACTTCCTCATCTTTCAATTTATAATTAATGATGACAGGCAAAGTAGAATTAGGACCAAGGAATTCATACCTGAGGGAGTCTGGTAGGGGTTTAAGTGTTGGGGACGGTTCAACAGGGATTAAAATTGGCTCTTCTGGCTCCGTCTTCAACACCTCCTCAAGATATTCAAAGAATGAAATTTCATTGTAATCTGTCAGGGTCATTAACGATACTGGTGGGGTCGTTAACGAGCCTGCTTCTTCTGCCAGGAGATTCGGTAACGTGGCTGGAGAGCTCGTTACTGAAACTGCATTAGTTATTTCTGCCCATCTTTGACCTGAAATTTCATTGCTTGATGCTGATCTTCCTATAGGGTCTCCACATTCAATGATCTCATTGTGGGTGTAGAGCATCTTGACTTCGGCTCTTTCGGTCTCCTTATTTGATTGTTTGAATCGGAATTCAGTCACCTCATCCCCAATTTCGAAAGTTAGGAGTCCCCTCCTAACATCGATTATGGCTCCATCTGTGGCGAGGAACGATCTTCCTAAAATAATAGGCACCACCGGATCTTCGGGCATCGTCATAACGATGAAGTCGTTAGGAACAAAGAATTTGCCCACTTGAACAGGAAAATCCTCTATTACCCTTGTTGGTCTGATACATGATCCGTCTACCATGTAAAGCCGCATGTTGATGGGCTCTAGTGGTCCCATATTAGCTTTAGACCAGATTGAAAGAGGGACTAAACTAGCATTGGCACCCAGATCACATAAAGCCTTGAACTTGTGGTTGCCTATGCCGATCGTTATTGCAAATCTCCCTGGGTCTCCTAGCTTTTCCGGTAGAGCTATCGATCTGACTTCATCCTGCAGCTCTGTAATGGATCTTTTCCTGCTAAGAATATCTTTCAAAAACTTTGTGTAAGCCGGCATTTCGCTTAGGGCCTCAGCGAATGGGATGGAAATATTAATGCACTGAAGAATTTTTACGAAATGCTTGAACTTACTCTCAGTAGAGTCCATAGATTTCTTAGTTGGAAATGGAAGAGATTTCACCATTCTCGGAACCAAGTTAGGCTCGAGAGGTGAAAGTATCGGGTCGACACTGGGGTCGTTTGTTGGCCTCGGCGGGTCGTTACCGACCCTGGTGGGGTCGTTAACTACCCTGGGGTTGAGAGGAAGGCTCGGTTTAGAAAACTTACATGTGGTAGGGTCGTCAGGAACCTTCGGAGCTTCGTCATTCCTGTATATGGGCTCGTTAGTTGCCCTCACTGGCTCGTTAACGAGCCATTTGGTGACGTCCTCTCCCTTCTTGTCCTCAACTTGAACTCGCTCCGGAAATGTCTTCCCGCTCCTAAGGTGAACCGCTGCTATATGTCCTTTAGGGTTTTCCTCGGGGTGGCCCGGGAGTTGCCCTTGAGGTCTCGGAATTTGGGCAGCGAGGTTCCCTAGTTGGGAATCAACACTCTTCTTCCATATATCGAACTCTCCCTATCTTCTATTTTGTTGGTTCAGGTTGGCTTGAACTTCGCTAACCTTGTTGGTCACTTCATTAACTTTGTTGGTCACTCCGTTAATGCCCTCCTGTAATCCTTGAACCCATGATGGTGGCTCCCGATGGCCTGGAGGTCGATAGGGTGCAGGTCGTCTATCTGGTGGAGGCACTCCATAGTTTTGACTTGTATTCTGATTGCTCCATGCCTGATAGTTGTTTGACCTATCATGATAACTAGGCTGGTTCTTGTATGGTCCTCTCATATAATTCATCTCAGCAATTGACTCAGCGGCTCTAACCTGCTCTATGTTAGTGCAAGCAGAAGTACTATGTGCAGAAGAACCACATTCTTGACATGATTGAGAGGATTTCAGAAAACTTACCTGTTTCTTCAGACGGTTGACCTCATATTGTAAGAATTGATTTTTATCATCCCGAGTCAACTTCGTCTCGGTTAGGTATGTAGAGACGTTTCTGGGGCTGTGGAGTCTGCTGGGTTCCATACATGGCATCATAATTGGAAAGATTATCCAACGGTTCCCATGCCTCTGTCGGGTTCATCTCTATAAAATCGCACGCAATATGCGTGTTGATGCGGTTCTTGGTCTCTGCGTTAATACCCTGGAAAAAGATTTCTTGCAAAACATATAAAGGTTGCCCATGAGTGGGGCACTGTCTAAGCATCTCTTTAAATCTTTCCCATGTTTCAACGAATGTTTCATTAGGCAGCTGGTGATAGGAGGTGATGCGTTTCCTCAACTTCGTCTTCTTAGCAGGAGGGAAGAACTTTGTAAGAAATTGATCGTACAAAGCTTTCCAAGTCCTGATAGACTTATAAGGTAGGCTCTCCAACCAGTTCAGGGCCTTTCCAGTAAGAGACCACGTAAAAGCTTTTAACAGAACATATTCAAGTGAGACACCTTCAGCAGCTATGGTGTCACATAAATCAAGAAAATTTCTAATATGCTCCATAGGGCACTCAGTAGGTTTCCCTTCAAACTGAGCTCGTTTAATCAAGGATATGAACTGAGACTTGATCTCAAAGGGTTTCTCTATCTCGGGAAGCACGATTGGAGACTCTGGCACCCTCAGTTCCGGATGGATGTACTGTTTGGCATTCCTCGGATAGGCATTAAGCTCCTCCTGTAGATGAGCATTAGCGGCTCGTTGACGCTCGGCGTCGGCAGTAGCGCCTTCCTTTTCGGTTTTCAGCGCCTCCATCTGATTTCGGAGGTCCTCCATTTGACGAGCCATCTCTTCTGGTGTGGCCATGGCTCGGTTTTCTCGGAGTCTACGGTGCAGGGAACGTTCAGGTTCTGAGTAATAACCAGTGTTGTCAAACTCAAGCCTTCGTCGTCCTACCGGCATACGCTGAGAAAACAGACAAAGAAAACAAAAATTAAAAACAAAAACGGGGTCGGGCTATTCCCGAACCCACATATAAACTAACAAACTCGTTGCTTCCCCGGCAACGGCTCCAATTTGTTGGGAGGGTATTCTTGACAACAAATAAATTTATAAGTCAAGACCCCGCTGAGTATAGCGAAGTCAGGATCGTTCCACAGGAAGCAAGGTTGTTCGTTTATCAACTACTAAAAAGCAAACAAAATCAAACAAAATCAAGAACAAGTAGCCTCGTTAATGACGTTGTCAGGGTCGTTAACGAACCACCGTACCTAAAAAGACTCAACTAACGACCTAAATAAATTCGGTACCGAGGCAAGTAACTCAGCAACGAAATTCACTCAAGATAATTCAAATAATAAAGAAAGATCTAGGACTAGGGACACCACAACATAGCCAAGCATATAAACCCGTAAGAAGATAAGATCATGCCTTTAAATAGATAGAGTCATCAACTTTTGTTGACTATCAAGTAAATTAACCTACCTTCGTAATCCTAATTCACTTAATTGTTTGCTTTGGATCTAAAGCTTGAAACTTTCGCATTCAAATGATATCAACCTTCAAGTTACTAACTTTCTCTTTCAATCAAGTTAAAAACTCAAATTACCTCAACTTTCATCTCGGTATAAGCACAACAAACAATCTCAATAATAGATAAAAGGCATTCAACACATAATCTCACTTATCAAACATGCTCAACTATGTCGGGCTTAACCCCGATCCTAGAAAAGAAGACTACTCACTAATCATAACTATGAAACAAACAAATTCAATAAAAGAAATCATTAAAAACAAATTACTACTCAAATTAGATAAAAATAAATCTGTCTTACAGAAATTCAGAAGAAACCGAAAAAAGAACAAAATACCGAACCAAAATCTCGATCAACGAACTCGGTAACTTTCGTTCACTGACCCTGATCTCCTCTCCTCCTCTCTCGGCTCTTCCTCTTCTCTAAAAACAATCCCTAAAAGTCTGAACTCTCCCCTTTCTATGCTAGATAGAAGGGTATTTATACTAAAAAGACTAAAAACTAAAAAGGCTAGAAGATATAAACTTTCCTAAAAAGATAGAAATAAAACTCTAAAAGATAGAAATAAAATCTAAGAAGATAACAAGACCTAAAATACATAATATAATAACCCTAAATATCACACAAAGATACTCTACCGACACGGAAATAAATTCCCGCACAGGATCGGTGAGTTACAAAGTCAACCTTCGAATATTCTGTCCCGTGGCCTCGTTAACGAGCTTGGGCTTGATTTCTTCCACACTTTATCTTGTAAAACTTGAACTCTGACTTCTTCAATCTTATATTCCTCCGTCTTTCACTGTAGCGCTCCAAATTCAGCTCCATATAGCTGCTTTTCCTTGCTAAAACCTACAAAATACACAAAATAGAGTAACTTCCATACTTTCTACAGAAATATGCAAAACTATCCAAAAACACACAAAACTAAACGTAAACTTATTAAAACTAAACCTAACAAGCAAAGAAAACCTACTAAAAACCATACTAAAAATGCGAACATCATTGATTGATAAGTATATATGAAATGAGTTCTTTGATCTCCTCCTTAGACTAGTTATAATGACCTCTCGTTAATTTATAGACAACAAAGTGGTGTTTAAATGGGTTCATGTACCTTCGCAGAAGTCTATTCCAAAAATGGAAGCCAAAAGGAGACTTCGCAATGATTGACATTGGAAACGACTTCTATGTCATAAAATTTAGGAACAAGGAGGATCTCCATCACGTTATAATAGATGGATTGTGGCTAATTGGAGATAACTACCTCGCTATACAACGCTGGAGACCTAACTTTATCGCAGAAGAAGAATCCATTCGAGTACGTGCTGCGTGGATAAGAATTCCAAACTTATCCATGGAGTATTTCGACACTGAAATCCTAAGCCTGATTGGAGTCCATCTATGTAAAGTTCTGAAAATAGACAGAACAACCAGCGCGACCGATCAAGGAAGATTTACTAGACTATGTATCGAATTGGATATCTCGAAACCACTGAGATCAAAGTTCTATATGAATGGACGAATCTGGAAAGTCCAATATGAGGGGTTGAAGATGATTTGCTTCGAATGTGGCAAGATTGGGCATGTTGGTGACCAATGCCCAAAGAAAACTATGAATGAGGAAGAGAAACAGAATACAGGAAAAAACAACTTTGCTTATGTACATCCAGAAATGCATGAAAGCTTTGGCCCTTGGATGTTAGCCAAGAAATCGGTGCGGAGAAGAAACACAAAGGCGATCAACATGAAGGAACAAGAAGCCATGAACGCCGGCCAGCTGGTAATCGCGAATGGCAATGGAACCGATGATGCAAGACCGGGCTCGAGCTCGGGCTCGGGACGGACCTTGTCTGATCTGTCACATGGGCAAGCGAATATGTCAAGATACACTGGAAAGGAAAGTAATGGCGCCAAAAATACGGGGTCCCGATTTGAGATATTACCTGATGAGGAGGATAATTCCCTGGAAGATTTGGAATCGCGAACAGTTAGCCAAAAGATGCCAATAACAAACAATAAGGAAACAAATAACCCTGCAAACTCCAATAAGAAGGAAAGTGCTATCATAACACTGACGGCAAATTCAAACTCAAAGCAAAAGAATAACCAACAAGAAAGAGAAAATAAGAAGAAGGAAGGACGACGCGGCGGGGAGATTCTAGAAAAACACAATAAGGAATTAAAGGAAGGAGAAATATTCTCAGAGGATGCTAGAAAGGAGAACATATCAAAGCAAAAAATTAAAGATGGCAACTACAAGAAATATAGAAGGAAAAGAAAAAGGAAAAAAATAATGAATGCCTTATTTTGGTTTCGAGGGATGGAAAGTCGAGCGAGTGGGAAACAAACATTATAACTAGAGGGCAGAAGTTAAGCACACTTCCACAATTCCCACAAGAAGTTGGAGACAAACACACGAGTGATCCACCAAACAACAAGAATGAGGCAATGGAGCTTGATCCATCGCTCGAGAGTTCCACAAATAGGGAAGATGAACTTAATGACACCAGAATGGAGGATTATTCTCAAGGATACCAAAAAGTTGAGGTGTCCGAGAGAAATGAAGTACATGATGAAAATTCCGGTTTGGTACCAGAATATGTCTGACAAGCTCTCAATTTGGGGTACGTCCAATTGGACTCTTAATCAACTGTTATCTATGATTAGACTAGAGCTGCGCATTATGATTTGGAACGTTCAAGGAGCGGGAAGTAGAAACTTCCTACACACTCTCAAGAATCTTATTCGGATGCATGATCCAACAATCCTTGCGCTATTGGAGACGAAGATTAGTGGAGATTAGGCCAACAAAGTTTGTGAGAAGATCGGTTTTGACGGGGTGATCAGGGCTGAAGCGGTCGGATTCAGCGGTGGAGTTTGGGTTCTGTGGAGGACAAATCGAATTAAGTTGGAGTTAGTTGATGCGCATCCCCAGTCGTTATCTTTGCAGGTCACTCGTACTGGTGATGCACTTTGGCTATTCTCTGCCGTGTATGTTGATCCCGAACCTAAAGACAGAGAGGAATTATGGGCTCGCTTGACAGAGATTGGTGCACGAACTTGAATCCCATGGCTCATTATGGGTGACTTTAATGAAACTAAGTCACTTGAGGAGTGCACTGGCAAGTCACACAACATGAGGAGAAGGTGTGCACGCTTTAGTAAATGGATTGAGGAGACAGTATTGATTGATCTAGGGTACTCCGGACCAAAGTTCACTCGGGCTAGGGGAAGGGACCCAAACACGATATCATGTGCAAGATTGGATATGGGCCTTTGCAATGTGGAATGGAGGAACCACTTTGAAGATGGCTCGATTAGACACTTGGCGGCGAATCAGTGTGATCATGTCCCCCTTTTGCTGAATACTAAAGGCTTTGCTGCCCATAACCACTCCGACACTCCCTTTAGATTCCAAGCCGCTTGGCTTATGCACCATGAGTTCCAAGAATTTCTTGCAAAAAATTGGGACAAAGGCACTCCTCTGTCTGCAGCTTTGGAAAATCTTGCAAAAAATCTGCAAACTTGGAATAAAGAGGTCTTTGGCAATCTTTTTCGGAGAAGAGAGAGACTTTGGAGGAGTATTGAAGGAATACAAAGATGTCTTGGTAGTAGATGCTCGAGAGGTTTACTTTCTTTGGAGAGAAAGTTGCGTCGCCAACTTGATCTCGTTCTTGACCAAATCCACATATTTTGGCAACAAAAGGCCCGTTCGAATGCTTTGCTTAATGGGGACAGAAACACTCGGTTCTTCCATGCTAGTGCGGTTGTTCGGAGAAGGAAGAATAAATTCGAAGGCCTTGAAGGAGATAATGGTTAATGGATTTCGGAGCAACAAGTCTTGCGGAATATTATGTCTACACATCTACAACAATTGTACGCAGAGGAATCCTCTAACAGTGGCCCTTTTGATCTGCAAGGAGGTAAATTCCCTTTGCTCAATGCATATGATTACACACTGATAAGCAAGGAGTTCACTGAACAAGATATAAAGGAAGCTATTGACAACATGGGAGCATTGAAAACACCGGGCCCCGATGGCTTTCAAGTGATTTTTTTCCAGAAAAACTGGGAAATTGTCAAAGAAGATGTGATTAGAACTACTCTCAGTGTTCTCCGGGGTCAACGAATGCCCAGTTCGCTAAATGAGACACTCATTTTGCTGATTCCAAAAGTTGAGAACCCGAATTCAGTGCAACAGTTGAGGCCCATTATCCTCTGCAATGTCACTCTAAAAATCATTACAAAGACCATTCTTACAAGACTCAAGCTATTTATGCAGCAACTTGTCGCTCCAACTCAATCCAACTTTGTTCTGGGGAGGAAAATTACCGACAATGTTATCATAACTAAGGAGGTCATTCATTCAATGAGGAAAAGAAGCGGAGAAGGATTGATGATGATCAAAATTGATCTTGAAAAAGCGTATGATCGCGTTCGAAGGGCCTTTATTCATGATACCTTGCGAGAGGCTTCTCTGTCGATTGATTTAATTGAGGTCATAATGAAGTGTATATCCTCTTGTCAGATGTGAACACTTTAGAATGGCAAGTTTGGGGATGCTTTTACACCGAGCAGGGGAATACGACAAGGTGATCCTTTGTCGCCCTATATCTTTGTGCTTTGTATGGAGCGGTTGGGACATATTATTGAGGAAGCAGTTGCGAGCCGAGCTTGGACTCCTATATCACTCTCTCATGGCGGTCCTAGGCTATCCCATCTCTTTTTTGCCGATGATCTCGTTCGTTTTTCCAAGGCATCCTGTGAGCAGATGAGAGTTATACAATTCTGTCTAAATAAATATTGCGAGGCTTTAGGAGCTAAAGTCAATTTTCAGAAATCTAGGATTTGCTTCTCCATGAGTACTGATGGATCGCTTGTTGAACAAATAAGCACGATGAGTGGTATCCCTATTACTAAAGAGTTTGGGAATGATCTTGGTACACCCATGCCTAGAGGCAAACCCAGGAAAGGAAAATATCAACACATCCTGGACAGAATTAATGCAAGGCTAACTGGATGGAAAGCTAAATTACTTTCGATGGCGGGTCGCATCACTTTGGCCAAGTATGTGATCTCAACTATCTCTTACTATAACATGCAAACAACTGAGCTTCTCAGATATGTTTGCGACGAGGTGGAGAAGAGGGCTAGAAACTTCGTTTGGGGATCCAATGATGAGAAAAGGAAGGTACATTTGTTAAATTGGGAAGAGATGAAGAGGCCTAAAGAAGCAGGAGGTATGGGGATGTGTAGTATGCGCCAGGTAGGGCTGTCCAACGGGTTGACCTGACCCGACCCACAACCCGTTTTACGTGTTACGGGTCAACCTGACGACCCGTAAAAAAAATAATGTTAACCCGTGACCGACCCGTAACACATAAAACAGGTTACGGGTTTATGGGTCAGGTCACAGGTTAACCCGTTTGACTCGTTTCAAGTTATCTGAATCCAAGAAATCATCAGTGTTTGACTTAAGAAATCCAAAAAAAAAATAATCCCCTCTTAATAAACATGGGAATGGAAGAGAAAGAGATGGAGCAAGGAAATTTGAAAAGGCTGTTTTTCTCTTGTTGGGTTTAGATCAAATGAATTAAAATGGGTTTAGATAAGAAGAAACAAATGGATTCATAGTTTCTTCTGCTTCTGCTACATAAGAAGAAACAAAGGAGAGAACGGAGAAGGAGTCGGCGAGTCTCAACAGTCAGCCTTAATCTCAGATTGGAGGAAGAATCAAATCTCAAAGAAGGAGCCGGCAAAGACAGTAAGAGAAATCAGCGGGGAGAGTGGGAGTGAACGGAGAGCAAGCTCGCTCTTTACTCAGAGGAGAACTTGGAATCTTGGACTGGACTCTATCAAGAAGATGACGAGCAATGAGCACTGGGTAAGGGACTATCGCTCAATCGAAGAAGAAGGTGGGAAAAGCGGCGGACAAATCTCAGTTGGAATTGGATAAAAAATGAAAGTAGGGTTAGTCCCCTAGGGTTTTTAGTTTGGGCCTAAAGCCCAAGTCATAGTTTAATACTACGAAATACACTAAATGTCAACACAATAATAATATATATATATTTTTAATATTACGGGTCAAACCGTAACCAGACGGGTCGACCCGTAACCCGTAAATTAAAAAAACCCTGACCCGTAACCCGTAAACTAAAAAAAATCTTACTCGTAACCCGTAAAATTACGGGTGGGTCGGGTCGGGTTACGGGTCAACCCTCCCGTTGGACAGTCCTAGCGCCAGGCTAACTCGGCGTTTATGGAAAAGGCGGGGTGGCGCTTGCTTAAAGAACCAAACTCACTGTGGTCTAGAATGGTGAGGAATAAATATTGTAATGGTCGGTGCGACAGGGATATGTTTAACATGAAACAAGGGGCCTCCAATCTGTGGAATGGAATTACTAAGGCAAGGAAACCTCTCCTGCAGGGGCTACGATCAGTGATTGGGAATGGCACACAAACTCTTTTTTTGACACATC
The DNA here is from genome assembly GCA_964016875.1 of Fallopia convolvulus. Classification (NCBI taxonomy): domain Eukaryota; kingdom Viridiplantae; phylum Streptophyta; class Magnoliopsida; order Caryophyllales; family Polygonaceae; genus Fallopia; species Fallopia convolvulus. Next base: position 44,623,086 of record OZ024732.1, on the reverse strand, counting down.
TCTGGGTGATTAACCGGTCGCAGGAAGATATGGCCACTGGTACAATTGATGAGCATGAACTAGGGTCAACTGTTGCGGAAAGCTGGTTGATCAAGGATGGAAATGGAGCCGTTTTTCGCATCTCCTTCCGGCTGACATTCTCACGAAGATCGCTAAGTTAGTCATTGTGAGCAAATAGGTTGGTGACAGCTATTACTGAGATGGAAATCCATCTGGCAACTTCTCGATCTAGTCAGTCATGGAAATTATGCGTGCTGAGGAAGGTGATGTGAATGAGAATATATGGAAGTTGGTGTGGAGTGTGGATGCTGTAGAGAGAGTCAGAAATTTCTTATGGCTTGTCACTCATGAAAGCATCATGTGCAATGCCACAAGTTTCCCCAGGCACTTGTGCAACAATCCGGGTTGCACCATCTGCGATGCAGCGTCAAAGACAACACTACATGTTCTACGTGATTGTACAACATCAAGAGAAGTTTGGCAGGGCTTGTTGATCAATCGGGCGTATGATGAGTTCATGGTTGGAGATCTGAGGACTTGGTTGAACAGAAATCTGTCGAGACAGGGGTGCTGATTGTCTACTTTTGCCTACGGCTGCTGGTGGATATGGAAGTGGAGGAACTACCACGCTTTTAGTACTACAGATGAAGTGCCTTCTACTAAGCATGAATTTGTGCTTGAGCGGGCTAAAGAATAAAGAGCACTGCTGCAGCAGAAGAAGAAATTTGGTGTTGAGAAAAATATGTCTCTCTCGCATTCGACAAAACCTGCAAATGGATGGAAGAAATTAAACTTTGATGGTGCCTTCCAGATTGGTGAAGATGGGGTTCATGCGGGAGGTTTAATTAGAGATGAGAAAGGTGAATTTGTCCGTGCATATGTTGCTAAAATGAATGAAGAATCAGCTCTGCAGGCGGAATTGTTGGGTCTTGCACAAGGACTAACGCTGGCAAAGGAATTGAAAATTGGTTCCTTAGAGGTTGAGGTGGATGCCTTAGAAGTTATTAATCTTATGGCCCTTGATGCTCCGTCTAATGCTCTTCATGAGCGTTTGATCACAAAATGCAAGAACTTGCTTTACTCCTCTGATTGGCAAGTGAAGTTAAAGCATATTGCTCGTAGTGGGAATCAAGCAGCGGACTGGATGGCTGCTTTTGGAAAAACTTGTATGGGGGACTTTATTTTGTTTAATAATCCTCCTGATGGGCTTGTTGCCATTATGGAGATTGATAGCTTTATGAGTGAGCATATGTAAGGTTTTTCTTAATATTATGAATAAATGGGTTTAACCCTCCTTTTCTACCAACAAAAAAATTACTCAAAATAAAGCATTTTGGCATCATATATATTAATATTTTACATATTCATCTTAAATCAAATATACTTTTTAACTTTAATACCCGAAATTATACTGACAAACCCTAAATTCCTTTAAAACAAATTGGAGTATTAGGATAGAATCTCTTAAATTGATATTTTATTATTATGATATAATCCTAGGATATAGTGTAACCATATTTGACACTTTCAGCCCGTTTAGTTGCAAAAGGTTTTCATCAAGAAGAAGTGTAGATTACTTTGACACTTTCAACCCGGTTGTAAAACCTACAACTATTCGTCTAGTTCTCAGTCTAGCCGTCACTTATGGTTGGTCTCTTCGCCAAGTTGATGTCAACAATGCTTTCTTAAATATATGGTGATCTTCGAAAAACTGTCTACATGGATCACCCTCCAGGATTTATTTCTGCTGCTTCTCCTACTCATGTTTGTCGTCTTCGGAAGGCTTTGTATGGCCTCAAGCAGGCCCCTCGGGCATGGTTTCACAAGCTTCAATCGTCTCTCCTTCAACACGACTTTTCTCCCTGTTGTTATGACACTTCTTTGTTTATCAAACAACATGGCCGAGATGTCGTCTATGTCCTTGTCTATGTTGACGACTTGATCATCACTAGGTCCAACGTCAAGTTTGTCTATGAGTTTGTGAGTTTTCTTGGTTCTGTCTTCTCTCTTAAGATTCTTGGTAACTTACATTATTTTTTAGACATAGAAGTTGACAGGAATTCCGAATGTCTTCTTCTCTCTCAAAAGAAGTACATTTGTGACTTTATGGAACGCAGCAAAATGACGGAGGCCAAGCCAATCTCGTCCCCAGCCAAGCCAGCTTCTTGCCTCAACCGATCTGGTGACCCCCTGCCTGATGCATTTCTTTACCAGAGCATTGTTGGTGGTCTTCAGTATGTCACCATAATTCGTCCCGAAATTTCCTATGTTGTTAATCGCGTTTGTCAGTTTATGCATAATCCCTCTGAGCTTCATTGGTCTGTTGTCAAACGCATATTACGGTACCTCAAAGGCACTATTTTTGATGGGTTACTCATTCGTTCTGCCAAGGACTCTAGATTGTTCACTTTTACAAACACGGGGTGGAATTCTGATCTTGATGAATGTCGCTCTCAACACGGCTATTGTGTGTTCTTTGGTGGCAATCTTATTAGCTGGTCTTCCCGGAAACAAAATGTTGTTGCTCGTTCAAGTACAAAAGCTGAGTATCGGGCCATTGCTTTTGCTGCCACAGGCTCATATGACTTCAACAACTTCTAATCGAGATGCGTGTTCCCAATATTGGGCCGCCTATTATCTTATGTGACAACCCAAGTGCTATGTTCTTGACAAAGAATCTCGTCTTTCATCAGCATTGTAAGCACATTAAGCTTGATTTTCATTTTGTTCGGGAAATGGTTCAGACGGCAGCCTTATTGTTCGACACGTTCAGTCTCTTGATCAGTTAGCTGACATCTTTACCAAGACTCTTGTCACTGCTCGTTTTCAGACTCTTAGGTCCAAGCTTCTGGTTCGTCCCTGCCCATCAGCTTGCAGAGACGTATTAGGATAGAATCTCTTCAATTAATACTTTATTATCATGATCTAATCGTAAGATATATTATAACTATATTTGTTATTCATAATTATCTTGTAAATACTTGCCTTGCAAGTACTAGGATTTTCTTAATTCCTCTTTGTAATCTCTATATATACTTTGTACATTAATAAGAGAGAATTATCTTTTGCCCTGCAAATTGTTTCGTTAATATGGAGAGTATAAGCTGACAATTATCCAAAAGTTTTGCTCATCTGATTAGACCCCTGCATGGATGCATGCGGTTCAGGTTAACCTATTAGCAATTAATTAATCCTCTTAATATCACAAGTAATGCGATTTATAAGCAAGATTTTGACTTAAATATTTATAGGATAATCACAGGTTAGGCATCAAATTTGTCCCTATCATTTTTCCCCGTTTTAAACATCCCACCGTGCGTGGTTTCAAAATTAGAAAGACAAATATAGACAAATAAATATAAAGGCAACATGCTAGGATATCCTTCCGCCCTTCTCCCTTCTCCCCCTCCCCTCTCCCCACCTCTCTAAGCCGCTGAGGACGCGCATGGCCTGAGGCCTACCCCGGCGACCCTGCGTCGCCACGCGCCTCCCCGTCCTGTCCAGACCCGACCTCCGGCTTGGACCATCCCCGCCTCGGATCCGACCCCCTAGGATCCGCCCTCCCCTCCCCTAGACGCCAGATTCCCCCCTTTTAAACCCTAACTCCCAAATCCGGCCCGCCGCCGCCGGCCACTACTGCCCCGCCGCTCAGTCCGGCAGGCAACACCATCAACGGCTCGAAGGTTGGACAGGCTCGAACTCCAATTTCCGACGGGCTTTCCTTCACGCCCTCGGATCCAAGGGCTCCACCTTGGTTCGCTGGACATCAGCCAGATTGAGCGTGGACTCCAACCGGCAAGCCCAAGTCACACCCCGAGTGTTGGTGATCGGACTCCCCAAGGGTCGGAGGTTGGTCATAGCAGCCACGTGCGCCCCGGAACGGTATCCCCGTAGGAAAGCGCTCCCACGACCGTCGATCCCCCTAGGGACCCAGTTGACCCCTAGTCCCCTATCGTTCTCTCCAAATTGGAGAGGCGTGGTAACCTCGTATCCTCACCTTGTTCGTCTGTATAGCTTGTTTAACTAGTTAGTTTGTTTAGCTTGTTTAACTAGTTAGTTTGTTTAGCGCGTGTCTGTTTAGATTGTTTTAGTTTGTCTTAGCCTTGTTTATGTTTACTGGTTTCATTTGGTTTCAACCCTGGTTGTAGTCGGGTGTTATTGGTTCTAGTGGTTTTGCTCTGCTTGTTGTGGGCCTGTCTGTGTTGTGTTTGTTGCAGGTTGTGTTTTTGTTGCAGGTTAATCTGTCTCGTCTGTCTGTTCAAGGGAGTTTGAATTGTAAGATGGTTAGGCCGTCGAATAGTGTCGTTTAGCAAAGACAATACACCAGTCTGAGGATAGGTTCATGGAATGTGGGAACATTGACTGGGAAATCAATCGAACTGATCAAGATTCTTCAGCATTATAGAGTACAAGTTGCTTGTGTTCAGGAGACTAAGTGGAAGGGTAGAAAGGCCCGTGATATTGATGGGTGGAAGTTATGGTACTCAGGCGCCTCCAATGGGAAAAATGGCGTTGGGATTTTTGTTGACGAGAAGCTGAGAGACCAGGTGGTGCAGGTGGAACGTACAAGTGATCGTTTGATGTTGCTAAAGATTGTCTTAGGAGAGAAAATCTTGAATGTAGTCAGTGCTTACGCGCCGCACGGGGGCTTGAGTTCAGAAGAAAAGAGACAGTTCTTGGAAGACTTGGATAGTTTGACGAGAAGTGTCCCGTTGACAAAGCAGTTGGTGATTGGAGGGGACTTCAATGGACATATCAGGAAGGACAGAAGTGGGTTTGAGGAGATACATGGAGGATGAGGGATTGGAGACAGAAATGATGGAGGTCGAGCACTCTTGGATTTTGCAGCAGCTTTTGATTGTCTGGTGGTCAACTCGTGGTTCAGGAAAAGAGATGAGCAACTGGTTACGTTTCAGAGCCCTTCGGGAAAGACACAAATTGACTTCTTTATGACTAGAAGGGAAGACAGAGGAAGATGGAAAAACTACAAAGTCATTCCTTTTGAGGGCTTGTCGACGCAACACAGGTTACTGGTCCTGAATTTGAAGGGGCCGTGTAAAAAGAAAAAGGCAAACACGGTACCTCAACCGAAAATTAGGTGGTGGCGCCTCTCAGAATCCAACGTAAGGCTCTGTGAGAAAGGATCCTCGAAGAGGCAGATGCTAAGGGTGCTTGGCAATAGAGGAACCACGCCAATGAGATGTGGGGCAAGATGGCGGAATGCATTCGCAAAGCGGCGTGTGGCGTGTTGGGTACGTCGAGAGGCCCATCTGGACGCAAAGGGGCGGTAGCTTGGTGGAATGATGAGGTTCAGGGGAAGGTTAGGGAAAAGCAACTAGCCTACAAAGCTGGGCTACGAAGTGCAGAACCAGAGAGAGAGGCAAAGTTGGCAAAGCTCAGGATAGCTAAAAAGGCAGCAAAGAAGGCAATGACAATCGCTAAAGAGAGAGCGTTCGAGGACTTGTATAAGGCTCTGGATGAAAAGGGCGGGGAACGGGTCTTGTACAAGATGGCAAAAGTAAGGGAAAGAAAGAGCAGAGAAATTGACAGGGTAAAATGTATCAAAGATGAGGATGGACGGGTGCTAGTAGAGGACCTACAGATCAGACAACGGTGGGAGAGGTACTTTGGTGGTCTTTTGAATGAAGGTTGTGAGATGGATGGAGAGACTACACGACTCGGTGAGTCGGGAAAGCCGCGAGTATCCCATCTGCTTTTACAGACGTTTCTAAAGGGATGAAGTAAAAGAAGTGGTCCGCCAAATGAGTATCCGGAGAGCAATAGGCCCAGATGAGATCCCAGTGGAGGTTTGGAAGTATTTGGGGGACAGAGGTCTTGAGTGGCTAGCAAAGCTCTTTAATGTGATTTTCAGGACGGCCAAGATGTCAGATGAGTGGAGGCTCAGCAAGTTGATCCCGCTATATAAGAATAAAGGAGATGTGCAGCAGTGCAACAACTACAGGGGTATCAAACTGCTTAGCCACACAATGAAGATTTGGGAAAAGGCTATCGAGATGAGGTTGAGGAGGTTAGTCAGAGTGTCAGAGAATCAGTTTGGTTTTATGCCCGGGAGGTCTTCTATGGAGTCTATTCACTTATTGAGGAGGCTAACTGAGGCGTACAGAGAGAGGAAGAAGAATCTGCACATGGTTTTCATCGACTTAGAGAAAGCGTATGACAGAGTACCAAGAGAGCTGATTTGGGACTGTTTGGGAGCTAAGGAAGTATCTGGCACGTATGTCAGGGTACTCAAAGACATGTATGAGGGTTCGATGACTAGTGTGTGCTCCCCCGGCGGAGATACTGAGTTTTTTAAGGTGGAAGCTGGTCTACATCAAGGTTTTGCCTTAAGTCCCTTCCTTTTTACGCTGGTGATGGATGTTTTGACGAGGGAGATTCAGGGGGAGATCCCGTGGTGCAGGTTATTTGCAGATGACATTGTTTTAGTGGACGAGTCAAAGCTAGAGTCAGCAGCAGGCTTGAAATTTGGAGGGAAAAGTTGGAGGCTAAGGGTTTCAGACTGAGCAGAACCAAGACGGAATATGTGGAGTTCAGGTTCGGGCAGGATGTAGTCTCTAGTGAAGACGTGCTTTTAGGAGGGGAATTCGTAACAAGGAAGGAGAGTTTCAGGTATTTGGGTTCAGTTCTACAGAGTAATGGAGGTATAGATGAGGACATCACGCATCGGATCCAGAGGGGTTGGCAGAAGTGGAGGGCAGCGTCAGGGGTTCCGTGTGATAAGAAGGTATCGCTCAAGCTGAAGGGAAAGTTTTACAGAACAGTGATCAGACCGGCCATCCTTTATGGAGCAGAGTGTTGGCCCACCACGAAAGCACAGGAACAGAGACTGATGGTATCAGAGATGAGGATGCTAAGATGGATGAGCGGACACACGCTGCTAGACAAAATCAGGAACGAAGTGATTAGAAGTAGGGTGGGAGTGGCCAGCATAGGGGATAAGCTTCGAGAATCAAGATTGCGCTGGTTTGGACATGTGTAGAGGCGGGGCCCTGAGGCCCCAGTCCGTAGGTTCGAGAGCTTGGTCCTTGGAGACGTACGTAGAGGGAGGGGAAGACCGAAGAAGTGTTGGAAGGATAATATAGACCAAGATGTCAGGCAGTTGGGGATTTCCACAGATTTGGCTTTGAGCAGGGATAGCTGGAGGGAGAAGATCCGAGTGGCGGACATCTAGTTCCCTGGAAGTATCGGCGCAAGGGGGCCTTGAGGTTTTAGAGTTATGTTTTATTTCACGTTTCGTTTTGTCTTGTTCTGCTGCGGTTTGGCTCTTGGTTGCCTTGTTCTTTGTCTTGTTCTGTGGTCCCGTAGGGTCTTTTGGTCGCTCCCCTGTCGCTTTAAGCTCGGGGCGCCCCCATCTTGACCCCCCAAATTTCCCGTCAGGGAAGTTCCACTGGGTAATTGTTGTTGTTGTTGTTGTTGTTGTTGTTGTTGTTGTTGTATGCTAGATTAAATAGTTCTATACTAATCAAAAATTGATCTAGCAGGAGAAAGCGCTAAGTTTTTTTAAGCATTTGTCCTGATCCACATTAGAGCATCTCTGGTTTGATTAACCGGGTATAAAGCCAAAAGAAAGTTTTATAATCGATTTATTCAACTAAAATTAGGTATAGGATTATATGAAGCATTATTATTTTGGACGAGTTACGATCTATGAGCACTTTAGATGTTTTCTATCCATCTTTCTATTGGTTGAAAACTACCTCATTCTCACTTGGGCTTGGACCAATCTGATTTAGCAATGAGATATTATGGGCCCAAATTTGGGCTTAATCCACAAGTTGTGCAAGCCTCAATCTAGGTATTATGAATCCCCAATTATTTATTTTCAATGCGTGGTAAGCTAATGATATTAATTATCTTAGGAAATAAATTAATTTGTTATTTCTACCAAAAAAAAAATTAATTTGTTATCTATCTTTAGAAAAGATATGATTTTCTTGTACAGTATTATCTATTTCCTATTTTAAACCTACGTGATATCTTATTCATTGATATCAGTACATGGTGTCTTGTGTATAAATATCAATCACCTTGATTAATAAAATTACACAAGTTTATTTTCACAACTTATTTTCTACACATTTCTATTATACTATAACAATCACCACAAAATAACTTCCGCTGCTTAAAAAAAAAATCTCAGACTCATGGTGTCTCCCACAAAATCGGAATCGCCTTCGGGCATCTCATACAAAACCGAGATTGCATTCGTGCATCTCATACAAAATTGAGATCGCCTTCGGGTGTCTCATACAAAACCGGGATCGCATTCGTGCGTCTCATACAAAATCGGGATTGCCTGCAGGCGTCTCATACAAAATCGGGATCGCCTTCGGGCGTCTCATACAACACCGAAATTGCATCCGTACATCTCATACAAAATCGAGATCGCCTTCGGGCGTCTCATACAACACCGGGATCGCATTGAAAGAAAATCATGATATGTTGTCATACACTGACACACATTAGTACATTACCTAGGGCCATTTCGATGCTCTTCTTGCGTATAGAAATATAGAATGGCCCTAGTCAGTCAGTAGTCAATGGCTCGACGCTTATGTTATGACCCATCCGATCAACTTTGTTCTAACAAAAAAGCAAAAACGAGGCCCAACATGGGTGGCCTAGTGTAAAAGGTACGGGGGTGTTGGTAGATACCAAATTCGATTCTTTCCTAACCCAATAGATCGGTAATTATATAATACAATAGATCGATAATTATAGTTTTAAATTTCAGACGTGAAATAATTCTCAACATATATAATCTTATATTTTTTGGATTAGCTATAAAAGTTTTGGACAGTCTATAATTGAATTAGAAAAATCTTAGTTGTTAGTTTAGGCACCTCCCCTAACTTTAGATATCTCCCCAACCGTAGCTCAACAAAAGGCAAGGTGTCGTGGCCTTGGGTTTGAACACAAAATGAATAAACAAATAAAGTAATGGTCCTTGTATTAAGTGATCAATTTCAACTCTATCACTTCTATTGGCCTCATCATTTAGGGTCTCTTTAATTTTTGACAATTACATCTAGTATATTCAAAGATTGTCAATAAATTGATGGTGCAAGAGTTTACAAATATCTGTACCTATAACACAACAGCGGGGGCTGTGAAAGAACACTTGGTTTGGAAATTCTCTATAGTAAATTCACAATACAACCTGCCGACGTATAAACTATATTTAGCTAGCTATACTAACCGGCCTATTTGTACAAGCAGCTAGTTAGTATATGTGTTATTCTAAGCCAAACTAACATAGTTAGCTCTTCTATATATCAATTAGTCAACTAACAATAAAAGTCAGCGTTAACTAACGAACTTAATACAGTAACAAACACGTCGTGGGAGACTTAGAGGCTTAGAGCTAGCTAGCTAACTTAATAAGTCAGCTACCTCATTTTTATTTTAGAGTAAACTCTAAATTAAAAATGAGGTAGAATTACAAAAAGCCACCCATCTAATACACCATTCTATACTTAGTCACTCGTTAATTACAACATTTCATAGAACCACCAATTACAATCATTTCATTACCAATGAACTACCCCACAATCACATTACCAACGAACTACACAACACCTTCTTTTGTCCAAAATCCGTTAAGAGGGACGTGTTTTGCCATTTTTTGAAAATAATAGGCCGTTTTTGTAATTTTCCCTAAATGAATCTTTCTGAGGACCCCACCAGCGCTAATCCTCTATTCCACTTTCTTGTTCCACTTCCATGTTCCAATTAGCTATTTAAATACTAAATTAATATTTAAAAAAATTAAAAAATCATTTTTATATATGAAATAACTATATTTATATGTGTGCAAAATTTTAACTTAAAAATCATATTATATAATTTTTAAAAATTAAAAGGGTCATAATTTGTATGAAAATCATTCTCTTAATTTATAAAAAAATTAGTAATAAGCTTTTTAAGATAAAAATTTGCACACATATACATATAGATGTTTACAATATAAATATAATTTTTAAATTTAAAAAAAAATTAATTTAGTATTTTTTATAGCTAATTGAAACATGGAACTGGAACACGAAAGTGGAATAGAGGATTATGAATGGATACGTACGTTTGTGGCTAATCCTAATGGAAATCAATGGATACGGACTTCTTGAATTGCTCCCAGGGCACCTCTTGCTTATACATTGGGACTGAATTCGATCCCCAATTACAAGAGAAATTAGCCTCAAAACAATTCTCCATTAAAGCACTTACAATCCTTAATTTCTAGGCTAATTAGGCTGATTCTAGTAATTTTTCCTCAAAGTAGAGCCCGTATATGGATTGTCCATCCCTTAATTACATTTTTAGTGAAGGATATTACCCATAAGAATTGAACTAGAGACCTTAATCTTAGATACTACTCTTAAAGACTTAACTACTTGACTAGATATTTGAACAGCATTCCCTAATTACATACTAGATATTTGAACGGCATTCCCTAATTACGTACTCGAAGTCCTCTTCTTTCTCTTTGATTCGTTATCAGAAACTACCACAAAGGCGAGGAATGAAGGTGGCGGATAGATTTTTGCAAGTGATGGTCCCATAGATATCGATATCATGAGACACAGATCGCGGTTTTGATCGATGGGATAGAGAAGTCTAACTCGATTTCCTTCCTTTAATTTATTTACTTGATTGCTAAATTTTTTTACTATCAAGTATTTGCAGTAGTAATTCGTTTACGACTTACAAATATGTTCATACGTTGGCTCTGTTAAATTCCGGCGGGCCAAAATGACGTGGGGTACACACGTCGGTTCATGCGCACAAGCGCGTCAGGCCCAACATATAAGCTCGTGGGGTTCCATCCTAAAACCAATTGGCAATAGGAGGAGTAACCCAAGGGTATATATGGTGGGCAAGTCTTTTCATAAATTCCGATGTGGGATAGCTTTTATATCTCAACAGGCTCCCACACGTACACCTCATCTCATCGAATAACGTGATTGTGTTCGATTCGTCCAATTCAACATATAATGCTGATCGATCAGGCCAGGATGGATGCTATAGATATATAGGCAAACGTACATGAAGCAAATGAAATTGCATTAGGCCGACAATTAGTTCATGCATGTGTGATACTGTGATGTGTAGAAATGAAAGCATCTATAACAATCTATAACAAATATTATATGATCGATGTATAGATGATTTATATCGGTGTGCGTGATCGGTACATACAATTTGGTCAAACTCAATTTAAACCCGCAATAAGCTAGCTATCGATCTATTTATTATACATAAGTTAACAGGGGCGGAACCAGAAACTACTCATTGCAGGGGCCAAACTAATGTGTCTTTAATTAAAAAAATACTCTTTTTCTTCAGAAATACATGTCGTTTTAGCCTAATTCTTTTGTTCAATAATATTTTTCATTTGACATATTTTACCACACTTTTTTCTAATATTATTTTCAATAATTAAAAATAATTACGTATAAATATAATAGAAAGGAAAAGATCTTAACAAGATTGACGGTATTTAAGTCACATCATATGATTTTTTAATTTTTAAGACAAATCTTAAAACGACATGTATTTCTGAATGGATGGATTACAAAATATTGAAAATATTTAAAGAATATGTTAAAACTATTAATACGTAATTAAAATAAATACTTAAAACATGCATATTTTTTTCAGAATAGCAAAATATTATTTTATAAGATAATGTTGAGAAAAATATAGAAATAAAAATATAAATTTATACAAAAAAAAGAATATATTTTATTGAGCAGAGACTAAAATATCTTATAATACAGCTGAATTAAGAAAACAATAGTTTATAAAGATAACTTATACAATTATCGTTCAGAATACATTTAGGTTAATAAAAGAAAAATGTTTTAGAATACAAACGGATTGAATCTCTAAATATTAAAGGCTCATATCTAAAAACTAAAATCCTCGTACTAATAATGAATTATGTGATTCATGACATCCCGACAATAACTTTTTTAAAGCTTTCGGGTTCAATTGCACTATGAAAGTAGGAAGTTTAGCAAAACATAAAAACATTATAAGTAATTGACTTGTTAGAAGTGGTTTTTATCTGTCTAATCTTAAAACGTTCATAACTTTTTGCTCAAATGTCAGATTGGAGCGTATAATATATCAAATCGAATCTATTAACACGAGGAACATATATACAAAAAAAAATTTGGATTGGGGGGGGCCATGGCCCACTCCCGTCCCCATATAGTTCCGCCTCTGTAAGTTAGTAAACCGAGTAGGCTTGCGTATGTTTTATAGTTGTAGAATGTGTAGATATCGACCACACAATAATGATAATGAAGAAGAATTTGCCTACGCGTGATTTTATTGGATTAATCGCTCCTTAAAACAGCGAGTAACGATTGCTTTTCAATACTTTTGCGAATTCAAAATTACATGTGTTTTAATTTTATATTTTTTAGATATCTAGTTAAATAATTAAACCTTAAAAAACAATTTCAAAAGTTTTTAATTTGATTTTGATGAACAGTGTCTTTCACAAAAAAACTAATATTTTCAAAATTAATAGCAAAAAATATATTTGATTAACTTATCATCGTTTACGGGTACGATTGTGATGGAACAAGAAACTAAGCATGTATGTATATGATTTGATAGTGAGGTGAGACCGGTTGTGTAAATGGTCCGAATCAACCATATATGTATATTGATAGAAACTACTCTTTGACGAATGGGACTTGGGAGCAGTGAAATGTCTTCTTACGTTAAACCATAGATGGAATTTGGATGGTAACTTTTTTTATGTTACTAGTTCTCCCCGTCGTGCCCTGCACGATTATGACTCGATATTTTTTTAGATATACTATAAAAAAATATATTTACAAATAAAAATATAATATAAAATTTAATGTAAGTAATTTACTACATGTAATATATAAAAGTTATTTTTTTAAATCCAATAAAATAAATTAAATATAGATTATTAACTTTAGAATTGAGAATAAACATAGATTATTAATATAAAATAATCTACATTGCTCATTTTCCATTACAATATTTGATAAATAGGTTTAATTTAAAAGAAGGAGATAAAATATGAAGAAAATAAAACAAAAAAGATATGTTTTGAAAATATGGAAGAGATGAGATTGAGCATATATATTTTATTGTCTTATAAGGAAAAAAATCCAACCATTAGTTAAATTTTTTTAGTTAAGATATTATCTCCTACCAAAAATTAAGATATTATTTAAATTTGAAAAATAAAAATAAATTTTAATTAAGTGGAAAAAATTTGTCATGTGAAATATGAAGTGGAAATAATAATTAATATATATATTAGATATGTTAGAAACTTCCAAAATTACAATTGGATATTTTCTAAAATATTGAATGATATTATAAGATTTGTTTCTAAAACTACCAATTTATTTGTATAATTTATAAGAATTAATGAGGAGATGACACGTGTCAAAATATGATGTAGTACATTCTTAGAACGACATGTGGTAAATAATGAAGTGGCGCAATGTGAAGTCTTCAAACCTTATTACTTTTATATATATATAGTAGATTGCTTTTGCATATAGTATCATGATAAGGTTAGTATTATTATTATTTTTTTGAAGGTTTTTATTGTGTGGCTGAAGAGGAATCCAAAAGCCCATAAAATCATGGTCGCATGTGGTTAAATAAATGGAAAGGAGATCTTGTGCTTTTAGCTTTGGCTTTTCCCAATTTAATTTCCATCCATCGTCCACGTGTCCTCCCTTTCTATCTTCTACTCTACCACATTCTCTAATCTCTTTCCATCTCAAGCATCAAAAGGAAACAAATATACAATTTTCTTCTTTCTTAATCATTGTGAAGAAATTGACATAGGATTCATAACTCGTAAATTTGCTCTATTAGCTTACATATTCTCCGTCGAATTAGTCTACGTCCATCTAAAACTGTATGTTTTCATTCAACGTGATTGATACTGATCTTGATCATTATAAAGTATGATTTGAATTACCATTAAATCGTTACCTTATCAAGGGAAAACAACACATGCGTTTGCATATTTCTACTATTTTTATCCATCGATTTCTACAAATTTAAACGTTTTTTAAACTCAAAAACTTAAATTAATAGATAGGTAGGAACTTCACCATTCTTATTACCACCATCAAATTGGTCAATTAGGACACTTTATTTAAAGCAACGAAGAGGGATTTTCGTCACTAATAATAACAATCATGCATATACTATATTTTATGAAAATAACATAAAGTATTGTAACGACAATCATAGGTCATGAAGATCATTGCTAACAAACAATCCTCTGAAAGAATCGGGTAAAGTATCAGGTTTGGTTAGAGTATGACACGCTACTTCTTTGGTTGAGACGTCACTATCTAGCTATTCATATAACTTGCGTTACTCTTATCACATATATTTCAACACATGTTATTTTTTTTTTGTTAGTGCCTATATTTTCCGAATGCACATAGTTTAATTTGTATATATATAACTATTTTGAATTAGTTTCCGTGAGAGAATTAAGCTTCTTTTCATCCATGCACCGGCCAACCATATCTCCCCAATTCTTGATCTTGTATGCACACGTATATTTCATGCATTTAAACAGAACAGACGTGTGAATTATTGCATGTTGGATGATACTTTATATAACATACCCTGCATTTAATTATTCCTTGTAAGCTTTATGCTAATATAGACATCAGTACAAGTGTACAACATTAAGTAATAGCAATATACTAAGATTCTACAATTAATTATATGATATGAACACATACATGATAATTTTTGGGTCTTGGACACTCACTATCCATGGAGTTGAAACGGGAACTTCATTATACTACCTGAGATCATTATTACTTGACTAGATGCCCAAGACTTACACACATGATTAATTAAGATCACCGGTTAAAAGTTTGTTACACAATTTATACGTCTTTGTTTCCATAATAGTACGATAGTCATACTCATTAATTAATTAATTAGTATTTATAAATAAATTAAATTTTAAGTGGGCCACCACTTCATAAAGGTCAAAAAAAACTTCAAAGTGTAACCTTGTTAATTTTTTTTATATATATTCGCCCTTGCAAAGCTTCCTAGCTATAATATCCTCAACGTTCTGATCATTTTCTTCTCTTACACATCCAATTTTTTTGTCCCTCTCGTTGTCTTCCTCTCCATCACAAACCTCTAGCTCCTTGAGCCATGCTCGACCACAAAACCCTAAGCATCATTCGAAATGTCGTCGGCATTATCGGTGAGTACTCGACCAATCGAACCGACCCGATATAAGCTAGCTTTGGCTCCACAAGCATATTTAATCACTTAGTCTTATTCGTGATTTTTTTTTCTTATGCAGGAAATGTCATCTCTTTCTTCTTATTTGCATCTCCCTTGTAAGTCAAATTATATTTTATTTTCCTTACAATACTTATAAACCCATTAGTATTTTTTAATATAATTTAATTTACTTACCCAGACAAAATTGATACGCAGGCCAACGTTTATAAAGATACACAAGAAGAAATCAGTGGAGGAATTCAAGCCAGATCCATACTTAGCAACTATAATGAATTGCAGTTTGTGGGTTTTCTACGGTTTGCCTTTTGTTCATCCCAATAGCACTCTCGTTGTAACAACCAACGCCATTGGCCTTGCTATCGAGCTTGTCTATATCTCAATTTTCCTCTTCTATGCTGATCGCAAAGGCCGAGTAAGTAATTATTTACTCTTTTAAACTTAATTTAAAGTGATTTAATTTAATTACTGACTTACTGGTTTTTGTTAAATTTTCAGATTAAAGTAATAATGTGGATAGCGGTAGAAGTGGCGTTCTTGAGCGTTGTGGCAACGTGTACTCTAACGTTGTTTAAGACAACGGATAAGAGGTCTAAAGTTGTGGGGGTTCTTAGCGTTATTTTTGGTTTACTTATGTACATCTCCCCCCTCACAATCATGGTAATTACGTGTATTATTTAATTAAACCGTTTTTATATTGATGATTATAAGTTATATGGAATTAAATCAGGTGCTTAATTTGTGCAGGGAAAAGTGATTAAGACGAAGAGTGTGAGGTACATGCCATTCTATTTGTCGTTGGGCAATCTCGCCAATGGGATAATATGGACAATCTACGCTTTAATCCCTATCGATTATTTTATCATTGTAAGATTTTTTTTTTCCCTATATAAATAAAATAATATTGCACATAGCTATCAGAAATGTTTAAAATATTAATTATCGTGATATTTGATTGCAGATACCAAATGGGATTGGAGCATTATCAGGTGCGGTCCAACTCGCTTTGTACTTGTATTACCGAAGGTTCACTCCCAATGAAAACGAATATGAAAACGAAGACACAGACAAGAAACCAACTGAAACGCAGCTTTCATCATCTTGTAATTATAAACATTCTGTAGCAAATGTTTAATGCCATTATTTTCTCTGTTTTTTTCCAGAAGAAATTATGATGTATCTACTTAAATATTAACATAATAGTTGAAATACACGTGTAATATCTGCAGTTAACGAGGCTTGTTCAGAATTTGCCAAAATCTTCAACGTGTTACGTTATGTACATTAAATCAGGGCTACAATTCTTACCATCATCGGGGGGGAAAAATCCCAAGATATACCACAACAGATGTTAACAGCATGAATTTTGCCCCCAAAATGATGTGTTATATTATTCCTCTGCTGTCAATTAATTCCATGGCATAAACTACCACAATTTAATTTAGGGAAATTTCTTTTGGTGCCCTTAAGTTTTTGTCTTTTCCTTTTGGTGCCCAAGAAAAAAACTTATTCCTTTTGGTACCCTTGAGGTTTTGGCTTTTCCCGTTGACGCCCCTCTCCGGTTGAAATTAGCCAATTTTAAGTTTACCATTATGTTCATCACCCTTAAATTAGTAGGATTTAACTATTAAAACATCAAAATTCATAACCAAACTACATTAATTTGAATTTTTGAACAATTTTGTAAACAACCCCTTAAAATAAAGGATTGTTTAAAAATTCAAATTGATGTAGTTTGATTATGAATTTAAGTGTTTTAAGAGTTGAATCCTACTAATTTAAGGGTGATGAACATAATGGTAAGCTTGAAATTAGCTAATTTGAACCGGGGAGGGGCGTCAACGGGAAAAGCCAAAACCTCAGGGGTACCAAGAGGAATAAATTTTTTTCTTGGGCACCAAAAGAAAAAGGCAAAACCTTAGGGGCACCAAAAGGAATTTCCCTTTAATTTAAAAGCAAAATTCATCTCTCACAGCATCCTTATGCACCAAAAAAATTACCCAGCTAAACTATTCTTCTTCATGCTGATTACTTCAAAACTTTCCCTTCCCAGTATTTTACACCAGAAAATATAATTCAACTTTGGATATTACAGACAAAAGATCTCTTGAGAGTTTAACCGCTGTAACTAACAATAAGCTTAACCACGACTAGTAGCACCCACAACAGACCTCTGGCTAAATTCCATTAAAAGCTTTCGTTGGTGCTCGTTGATATGAGGAAGACTCGCCCGTAAAAGCTCAACCGGCATCTCTTTCTTAATAGCTCTAGCTGCTTCTGATTCAATAGCAACTGGGTTCAAAGAAGCCTGCAGAAGCAATGGCTGCATAATACTATCATACTTGCTGAAACAATACTTTATCAGAAGACCGAAAAACTCGTTAAAAGAAGCCTGCCAAAATGGCCTATTGGGAGAAGACGCCGTTTGGGGGTCTTTGAGCAAATCAGTTGCTCGGTCAAGCACACTGTTTAAAATAATCGAAGCTCCATCTCCAGGTGAACTTCCGATTGGCCTTAGAGGAGGCTGCTCCGAGGAGCAAACTACTGCTGCAAGACAAGCACTCAATGTACCAAGATCCATTTCGCTAGCGTGAGAGGAAACGGTTGCTGCAATTTTAGATGTAGTCTCAGCTACAGCTGGATCAGAGAAAACGCCCCCGAACAAGAATCTTAAATGACGGAAAATAGCCATGCAAACAATCCGAAGGAGCTCGTCTCCACGCCTAAGTTTCACAAGGTACCTCAAAAGGAGTTTTTTACCTTTGGGAAGGGAGATTATTCTTAGGAAGACAAAATCGTCCTTGGGAGTACATCCATCTTTGCTTAGCGGGTCAGTTAGGTGAAACGAGGCTGTTAATTCTTCCAAAAGGGTTTTTCGCCTTTCTTTGAGTTGAGAACCGCCGTCTGCGAGTTGGTTGAATTGTAAGAAGCGGTCTATATCATCAACATCAAGGAGGAGACAAATACCATCCTCAATAGCAACTCTTGCCGCAAGCAATGGCTCTTGCTCAAGTGATTTCACAACGGTCTTCTGTTCACCACCGCCACCAGAGGAATTAGCGGGCTCCATTTCAAGAAGTGGCTTAGGCCTCCTAACAGAAGAGAACGGCATCCTTCCCAAAGCCTCAACTTGGAGGAAAGCGTGAGGCTCATCACTAGCACGAGCATGTGGGGGTAATTCCCTCAAGAAATTAGGGCAGAAATGGTGTTTTGCTCTAGCCCCAGCAGATTTCTTGGCAAGGCAGGCTTGATGGTAATAGTCATCAACATAAGGATCATTGCTGTGTGTTGCAGCTAATTGCATTCTGATAATATTTTCAATCTCGCCAGCTGTCATGTGTTTGGATCTATACTGTGGCCAACCGCCTTCAAACCTCCTGTTACCATAATCAAAATTCTGTCTATTTCTCTGTGAAGAATTCGGTCTTTGCTCCATCAAATCAGGAAGCCCTAGATTACCCTCAAACTTGTTCATCATAGGCGGAGATGCAGACAAATGGGGACCTGGTCCATACATCTGTGGGCGCATCCCTGGCAAGTGGTTGAAATTGGGATGAATTTGATGAGATAAACGAGGGTGTTGTTGCTGCTGCTGTTGATGATGATTAATTATGTGCGGTCTCAATCCATTTTGTTGAAGCTGTTGCTGATGCAACATGTTGAAAGAATTAGGACGGTCATACATGTTCGCTTGATTTACCCATTGACCAGGAGGAGGAGACTGAGATAAATTTCCACCAAAACGTGAATTATGTGGCAATCCAGGTGGAAACTGAGAAAAGGGTAAAATGTTTTGTGAGGAAGATATTTGTGGCTGCCCAGCAACGTATGGGATATTTGGATGTTGGAAATGGTTATTTGGAGATCCCAGTTGTGGTATTCCTCCATTTGGAGGATATGATGGGAAGGAAGATTTGGGGACTGGAATTGGAGTAGAAATATGGTGTTGCTGGAGCAGAGGACGGGGCTCGGGATAAGACGATGTTCTGTACAATGAATTTGAACTAAGTTGTCCATACTGATCATACCGTGTAGTGTAATCTGTTTCATTTGCCCATTCAGGAGCAGTTGAACCTGAGAAGCGACAATAGGGTACACCCATTAATAACCAAGTGAGCAATAAAGTGATATTTCATCCCCATTCAAGCCAGAAAAACATTCCACCTCCCATGTTTTAGGAAATTAAGTCATGCTCCAAATAAATCCAAGTATCATTTAGAAAGATAGTGGTACAATAAATGAAGGGTTTAACAGATATATAATACAAAAAACACACTAGTTGGTTGTTACTCACTTTCTGTGGATACCCTATCATCAAATACTCTTGGGCCAGTTGGTGGTCCACTAGCTACCCTGTTTAACTGCGAAAGTACATATATTAGAATAAACCATCAAGATGAAGAATATCATAAAAACAACACATCATCGCTGAGCACAATGCACCATGAGAAAAGATAGCATATAAGCCTGTCCTCAACATTACAAATGTACCAAAGGAGTATCAAATATGAACTGAGGCTGAGCAATCTCTGAACACAATGCATCACGAACTCAGGGAGCATCATGCTGAGGTCAATGTTTGGGAGCACGTGATAAGATAAAGGTGAGAGTTAACTCACTGTCGAAGTTGTTATCTGATTAAAAAAGTATTCAGCTTCCTCTTCGGAACACTATCTTCACTCTAACTTATGTCAGTTTTGAGAAAAACAAATAAAATCTAAGTATGCAAGACAAAAAGTTTAATAATACTTTAGTTTGCCTTGATATACATGGAAAACAAATTAGGTTGTAAATAAAGAATAAAATAGTCCAAATGCTAAACCAAGAGACAATTTGTAAATTAGATACAAACAAAATACCATACAATCAAGAAGGAAAATGCACCAAATCATTCAAGCAAACTTTGATACAGCATTACAGCCATAATCCAAAACTAAGATATATTGAATATTTTATGCTCGTGAATGCTTCAAGAGTGAGATTATGCTTTGCTACAATTCTAAGCACAATCAATGATGATTTTTAAAATTGACTTGCATCTATAACACATTTTAGTTCACAAACAACTTTACATGATTATGCAACTTCATATGCCTATTCCACTCCACAGAACTTTTAGTTGAGACTCGAGCAATATCAAGATAGCTTCAGCTTTATCTTTTCTTTCCCCAAACATATATAGTTTGCTGCCTTGGGAATGATATATGTCCATTTTGGTAACAAATTTTGTTAAGAGATTCTTAGAGAGCTTTAATGATTTGACATCCAAACTTTAGAAAAACACAATACAAAATAACTGCACTATACTCGCGAGATGTAAGCGACCATGACTCGAAATACTCTTTGAGATTCTAGTTTTTTAAATAAATTGTCTTACTGTAGATAAAATCCCAAAAGAATTAATTTATCTCACAGGACAGACTTTTTACCATCAACATGCACAGTAAGTTACAAAAAGCACAAATGGGAAATGTCAATTTATTTAGAATGTTCACCTTTGAAAAGGAATTAGCAATATCATCAATCTCGTTCAGAGGTCCCAAATCAGCATCCTACAGAATGCACAGAGCTGTCAACGCGACGACAATTTCTCAATACTCAAAGTAGAATGTCCAATACCGAACATAGCATACCCAACTAAATCAGATTCTAATTCTCTCATAAAGAAGTTCTTCAAGTAAAACCCTTTGCGAATAAAATAAATTGAAAATGAAAAATGTAAAATGTAAGGAATATTATTAATCAAACAAAATAAGCCTAGGTAATAACCCAATACAGATCCTGGTTATTGACATTTATTTCATTATACTTACAAATCCACATGCACCACATAGAAAATCAACGAAATATCAACCTAAGGCTGTGATCTAATCGGGAATTCGGCATGAAAGCAGAGATACAAGATTCAATAAGCATATTCATAAACATCCAAAGATTTTCTTATGCTTAAAATGATATACGAAAGTATTCAGAGCAAAGGAAGCAACAAAAATGAAGATAAGAGAACAGAAAATCAGCTTGAGCACCTATAATTACATATTCTATTCTTGGGCCGATTATTTAGCAACAAATAATCCTTGAAAGTATCAAAAAGAAAAGAAAACTTGCCCTCGCATTGCAAAATCAATGAAAGCAAAGAACAAAATCATGAAGAAACTTCAATTTTTAATATTAGTCAAACAAGCATTACTTCCATGCTATACATCAATAAGAGACAGCACATAGCATGAAACTTCTAGCAAATATTGCAAACCTCTTCTCCATTCACTCCATAATGATCATCATCAAATCCAACAGGAGGCAACTCCTCTTCATCATCCAATCCCCCTAACTCAACTTCTTCTACAGTATCACCTCCAAAGAATGCATACTGTGTTGCATCAAACAGAGCACCATCTGCATTAAGAAAACAAATGTAATTGAATGTTGAACAGGCGTCTTCACCGGAGTTACTTGACTAAGGTAAGTTAGGAATTGTATTGAATTCCAAGATTATAATTTATATGGCATGTCCGTCTGGATGATAACAAAGATATGTCAAGCAGACTACAGCAACGGTCAACCGGAAAACCAATTAGGAGGTGGCAAACCAATTGTCACTAGGACACCTTTACTGAGCCTGAGACTCTGAGAGCCTTAAGCTGATTCCTATTTCTCTATCATTTTATTTTTTAATTATGAGCAATACAACTTCAACAACTAGATGAGAGTATGAGGCTCCAATTTCCAAGTCAGTTTTGATATCACCAAAACCAACCTAACCAGAAAGTCAAAGGCTCAAAGCTATCATTTTGGAACTTCAAACCAAAAGTGAAACCCCAATAATGCTAGAAAAGAAGATCAAATACACCTATGCCAATAAAGCGCCAGACTGAACAAGCTCGGGAGAGTATTTTGCATATATCAAATTCAAAAGACAGCAAAATTAGCAGGTCTAAGCGACATTCAGATCCAGGAAATAAGCATTAAGAAGGAAAGGAAATAATAAGTACAGCGCAAATAAATATCAATGAATCAAAAAAAGGAAACAAACCTTTAGAATTCCCACCCTGAGCACTTCCATCTGCAAACCCATCCATAATCTATACGAAATCTAGCAAATCAAAACAAAGACCTAAAACCAAGCTAGGGACGAAACAAAAAACTACGAATCCAAAACCTTCATCAACAGATTACCAGAAGAGTGAAATTTCCCAGGACCTAATAATTCTAGCACGAATGCCACGAAGCTAACAGGAGAACGCGAAGTCTGAGAAAATCCTAGCCGGATAATACGCCAAAAGCATCCAAAAACCCCTCGACAAGCTAAAAATCGTTAGGGTTTTTGGCGGAGCAAATTTGTGGATTGAAGGACGAAATCTGAGGGGTCCCCCGCCTGATGCGAAAGGGGTTTTTTCCTACGAAGGAAGGAGGATTCGGAGTCGGAAGGTGGGAGCAGAGGGAGGAAGAGATAGAGAGAGAACCCTAGGCTAGGCGAAGCAGCAGATTTGGACGGTAGAACGGAAAGAGACTTTCAATTGATTAAAAAATGGTGAATTGTGATGTTTGCACTTTGCAGCCTCTCTTTTTTTTAATCAGCCTAAAGATTGGCATTATGTGATGATGAATGTTAATTATGTGATTTATGGCTGTCAAGATTAATATTAAAAACAAGGGAAATAATATGTAATTATCTTTTTTTTGGTCAAAATAACATGTAATTATCTATATCTACTGGAGTACTGGTAATAAACCTGAATTAATTCACTATTTATATTTTGGGAAAATTGTATTTAATCACCCTTTATTTTACACTTGTTGGAATTAACCACCCTTTATATTTTTCTACAATTAACCACCCCTTATTTGTAAATATGTGCATTTGACCACCCACTTTGATGAAAAACATTATTTTTTCTTCGTTAATTAAAGTAAATTACGTTTTTTCCCTTCTTTTTAATTTTATTTACAATAAATAAAAGAATTTAGGAATAAATTGAGTTTGAAATGTCATTATCATTGAAATTCGGCCTACATCCCAACCTTTTGAATCTCGAGTCGTCGTCCATCAACTTAGACACAATCGACTCCATGGGACGCTCAAAGTCGTCAAAATTATATCCAAAAGGACCAAAACCCATGGTCTTTGCATCAGCGAAGTTGTGGTTCTTCTTCGCCGTTAGATGGAGGAAATGAATTATTATAGAGAAAATTAGGTCAGAGTTATCGGCATATTGAAACTCGAAAGTATCAATTACGGTTTTTTTCTTTATTTATTTATTGTAAATAAATTTTAAAAAGAAAGGAAAAACGTAATTTACTTTAATCAACGGAGAAAATGATGTTTTTCGTTAAAATGGGTGGTTAAATGCACATAATTACAAATAAGGGGTGGTTAAGTATATAAAAAAATATAAAGGGTGGTTAATTGCAACAAGTGTAAAATAAAGGGTGGTTAAATGCAATTTTCCCATATATTTTTTTATTAAATTAGTAAATTGTTAACATATATTTATTTTAACCAAAATTATATCAAATTGATCTATAGATTTTGTGTTTATTTTTTTATAATATGAATACAATTCACATGACTTGTTAATTGCTATGTATCCAATGATCCATTGATTACACGAAGTTATATTTGTTGCGTCATATACGACTACATGAATTTAATACATAATTTAGGTAATGAATAAGATTTTAATTTAATATAAAAAATAACATATTTATTACAAAAATATATATATAATTTCACAATTGTTGTCATGTTAAACAGAGCCAAAATTATTAAGGTGCACCCACAATGATTTTTATGGCTTAATGACAATTTATTTATGGAAAACTATAAATAAAAATTATTTTAATTTTGAATCATTTAATTGAATAAGCCAAAAAAGAAATTAAGAAAATATAATATATTTTTGAAGAAATTGGATAAAAAGAAATTAAGGAAACTTTGAATGTTGGCAATGATCTTTGTGTGTTTGATCTCATTAATCATGACTCTCGTACTTGGAATCAACTACTAATTTCTATTTTGTTCATTGCCGGTGATGCAAACTAAGTTGATTTCTAACATAACTTTAATCCGTAGTATGTCTACAGACGTGTTGTTCTAGCCTTATTATATCCGATGGTTTGTATACTATGAAATTTGGGTATTGGTTTGGCATAATTGGAAGGTCTCCCATAATCTCATTTATAGGTTTAGAAGAAGGCTTTTGGAAATGTCTTTGGAATTTGAAAGTCCTAAAATTTTGGGTTTTTGCTTGGCGGGCTTTACGTGAATTCCTGAGAGCATATGCTATTAAGGGGATCACCAATCTTTTTTTCTTTTTTTACCCATTTTTTATTAAAAAAGATGATCATCTTGGATGTAGGGTGAAAGAGAGAATCCTCTCTTGAGAGAGAAATGGGATGAATTCCTCTATGGGTAGAGGAATGTGTACATTGACTTTTGTGCATTTCTCTCCATATTCACCCAATCAAAATTTAACATGTGTCTCTTATCTATCAACCACATTCATTTATTTTCATTACAATTTAGCATTAACAAATTACAAATCAAAATATTTTAAAGATGATATTTTAAAAAACAAAAAATAAAAAAAATAATTCTTGCAATTTTTTCTATCTATAAATTGAACCTAATATCGTGAGAGCATGTGCATCAGATTCGGATTGTGATTAAATTCTTATGACAATAATGTTGTTATTTATGCTTAATGTTTTCATTTTATATCTTATTTTATGTTGTTGTTTATTATCTTAATGTTAATCAAGATTTAATTATTAGTAGTAATCAATTTATATTGTCATAAGTAATATATATATATATTTTGTATTGAATGTTAAATTAAATTATTATCATCATTGACTCAGTGAGGCTCCGCTACAGCGGAATCTGAGGGGTCAAGATGGGGGTATATATCCCTGCCCAAGGGAAAGGGGGTACGCCCAATAGACCCAAGAAAAACTGAAATTCAGCTATATGACAATAATAATTGAATTTATTTAGAATGCACCAAAATTTATATAGGGACTAAATCCATCTCAAAGGCAGTGTATAAAAGCCAATGAGCATGAGGATGCGCCCGTACATGAATATGTTAAATTAATTTATTAATTAATTAAAATCATAAGGAGTGAATAAATCATAAATTAATAATATGAATATGTGGTGAGATATATGTATAAAAAATTGGAAGAGAGGAGAATAAATGCTTCTCATGGTTGTGGGTGGATATAGAGAAAGAAGAAAAGGAAGAGGAAAGAGTGAGGTAAAATATAGGGGAGGTGAAGTGTCAAAAGAAATAAGGAGAGAGAAAGTGAAGAGAGGATTGATAATCCTCTTGATAACACATGCTCTAAGAGCCACACTCTTCACATGATATATTGTACAGTCGATGCTTTGTGTGATTGTTGCTCAGCAGCTCAGGTGTTGTGGAGTTTGTTTGGGATGCGATTTTTTAATGCCCCCATTCTTGGTTTGTTTGGGAGAATTGCTCTCTTTTTTGTCACACTTAACCTGTGCTACTTGCTCAACTTTTGTTGAATATGTTAAATTGGTGCTGGACAAATGTGGAATTGAAGGGTTGATTGAATTCTTTTTGTGTTTCATGACTCATCGAATCATACTATCTTCCGACATATATACATTGAGTAATAATATCTATCTGAAGTTGGATTTTATAGCTTTAGTCCAAGACTAAAAGGCTGCCAATTCAACTCCTTAACAACGACTAGCTTCTCAAGGTGACAGTTGCAAAAGAATTGGTCACAACAAAGTTGATTGTTAGTTTAAGGAAAAACCACAATGTTTTAATTATAAGAGAATTGGACATGTGCAAAAAAATTGTCAATTGAAAGTTGAAAACCAACCACACCCATAAATGGTGCAAATTGCATATGCAGAAATTTTGTTTTAGTAAGAGAGGTTTCTCCAAAAGAAGTTGACAAAACGGTACATCTATACAAAAAAAAAATGCTTCAAATATGAAGAATATGCATCATGCCAAATGCAAATAAGTAATTTTGAATTAACGGGTGACACTTCTTGTTTAATGGGCTAATTTATTTTTAAAAGTGGCTTAGTGAGTTTGTTAATTAGACTTTAGATTGTTTAGGTGTTTATTTAAATGAGTGGTAATCCTCTATTTTAATTATGAATTTTTTTTACCATTCACAATAATTTTAAGTAAAACTTACTTGAAGTCTTTTTTTCATGTTTATTTTCAATTTTAAAAATAATAAAAAGGAAATTACGTAATGGCTTGTTGGAATGCTACTCTTTGTGAATCATCGAACAACAATGTTGGAAGGATAAAAGGAAATATGAATACGGAAAAAAAGCGAGGACCCGAAATCAGTCAACAAATCAACTATAAATTAGCCTCACGGTAAGTATGTTAAGATCAGAGAATCAATTTCTACTAAAGAACCTTAGGTAAGAAGTCACCATGATATAAAGGAGTGGGAGATGTTAAATTTTTGCGTAGAAGAAAAATTATTAAGCTCAAGTCGATCTTAGCTTTCACAAAAAATAACTATTACGGAGTTGTTGGGCCCAGTATTTCAAGCCCACTTCCATCTCGGCCCATCAGGTTGAGACTGACCTCATATGCCCGCTTCATCTCAACTCTCGTCTAAAAGAGCAAACGGTTGGAGATAGCAAGGTAACCGGCGAAGGAGCAATGCCAGATGTGGAGTGTGACCTCGGCGATCATGGGTAGTGACCATAGAAAACCCTAGGGAGTAATAGGATAAAGGGGGTAATGAAGTTCAGATAAGGCACGCATTGTAACCGAAAAAAACTCGACAATTATACTCAATTTCGTGAATCAAGTCAAAGACATTCGAATTGCAGTGAAATTTCTACTCTTCTCGTTTATACTTTGATCGATCCCAGCTTATCGGTTAGATTTCGCCCCATATTCGAGCATCAAGAATTCATTTTGTGAGATTTTTGACCAAAACATGAGTATTACTCATACTACAAGTGCAAATAATATAAGTCATCATCTATATAAAAAAAAAAGCAATACCCGTATTAAATTTCTAAATATCTAATCAAATAACTAAAATTTAAAAATAGTATCATAAGATTGATGGTTCTTTATGCATTGGTAAGTAATTTTGAGCAAAACTTTATACTCTATCTGTTTCAAAATAGTTGTTCATAGACAAAAGTGCACATATATTAAGGGGAAAAAATTCTTCCAAAAATACCCCTATAAAGTGATACTTTCTACTCCAAAAAGCTGCTTTGAAAAAAGTGTATGTTTAGTGTAGTGTAATTATTAAGGGTATAAATGGAAAAAATTATTATATGAACAACTATTGTAAAACAAGAAAAATTGTCTATATGGACAACTATTTTGAAACGGAGGGAGTATTTTTTTGCAAGTTAATTAAAATTTTAAAATGGCATTTGATACTTTAGAATGTTTTTTTTTCCTATGCTATATTTTAATTGCGGGTCCGGGTAGTGTGTTTAACAAATTACAATGGCCAATTCACAAAGATTAATAATGGAGCGCAGGTGTACTGTATCTTTGCCCCCGCTCTATCTGGGGAGAATATCCCTTCAACTTTACCAAATCAGTAGACCTCTGTAGCCTAAAATTTTATTGATTTCCCCACTCCTCTTGACAATTCTCCTCTGTTTTATCCCCCTCACTCACAAAACCCCACAAACCCATCCTCAGCTCGAAGCAAAGCTCAGCAGCTTCACAACATTCATGCTGCTCTTTGCAATCCAATTCTAAAATCAGACGATTTTGTTTGAGCAGTTCTGTTTTTAGGGCATCGAATCGGTGCATACTTGCTCTATCTTCTGTGTTGCTGTGTTTTGCTCAGTAAGTGTGTTCTTTCTTTCCACTGTGTCTTTGCTTGTGAAGCTTTTGTGCATGAAAATGAAGGTTTGATGAATAAAGGTCGTTTCTTTCTGATTCTTCTGCTTGACCCACTAAATCGGTTGGTCATCTTTTGTCGCTTTAGGGTTACGTTTTTCTCTATTTGGGTTTCTTTGGAAATTCTCTTATGTGGGCGCTGCTTTATCTGACATTCTTCTTCATACTTCAGCTATGGTCTGGTCTGCGTTGACCATTTTGATTCTCTTCTTTCTTTGCCTGGTCTTTAGGAGAGCTTGTTTGGACAAATTGGATTATTTAATCTTAGATTAAGAAGAAAGGATTTTTCTAAGTTGTATATTCGAAGGATTCATTTGCTTGCTTGGTGATTTCATTACTACTCTTCTGAAATTGAGTGTGTATAGTTTGGATGGAAGAATAGTCGAAAGATGTCTAAAATTTAATTTCTAATTATCCTGCTTGTGGCAGTATTTAGCTATAAAAATTCCGCTTCTAAGTTACTTGACAACTATTTTAATGTGTGTTTTTGGGTGCTGTGGTAGAATTTCTTTCTGCAATTATAATTAAATAATTTTCTTGGCATTGATTGAAAAGCTGGGAGTGTTGGATTGTGATGGTGTTTCTATTCTTTTTTGCATATCAATATTAAGCATAATAGAATCAAATTGGACTTGTATGAATCTGAAATTACTCCACATTAACTGGTAACCTAAGGAAAAAAAGCAATCTTCATTGCAGATTGAAGTCGTTGAACTAAACCGAATAAAATGGATAGGGGGAGATTGAACCGAGTACGTTCATCTGGCTCCACCCCATCAGATGAGTCGACCCTAGACCTCGAGAGGAACGGTTGCAACCACTGTAACATGCCTTCTTTGAGCCCACCGGCACTTCAACCATTCGCTTCAGCTGGACAGCACTCTGAGAGCAATGCTGCTGCTGCTTACTTCTCATGGCCTAGAAGGCTGAGTGATGCTGCTGAAGAAAGAGCTAATTACTTTGCAAACCTTCAGAAAGGAGTGTTACCTACAACTGTTGGTCAGTTACCAAAGGGTCAGCAAGCAACAACTTTGCTCGAGCTTATGACAATAAGGGCATTTCATAGCAAGATCTTACGCTGCTATAGTCTTGGCACTGCTATTGGGTTCAGAATTAGAGAAGGGGTTTTGACTGACATACCAGCTATACTTGTTTTTGTCTCTAGGAAGGTTCACAAGCAATGGCTTAGCAATATCCAGTGTCTTCCAACTTTCCTAGAGGTGAGAATTGATGATGGGTTCAACTCAATTTCTAGCCTATTAGCTTACAGGTTGAGCATTTTGGTCTATCTTGACTTCTACTTTTGTTAAGGACTAAAAACAAATGGGTTTGAAATGTTTGAAATTGAAGGGTCCAGGAGGTGTGTGGTGTGATGTGGATGTGGTGGAATTCTCTTACTTTGGTGCTCCTGAACCCGCACCCAAGGAGCAATTGTACACTGAAATTGTTGATGATCTTCGTGGGAGTGATCCATGCATAGGTTCAGGTTCGCAGGTATGCCAAGATTCTTCCTAGCTTAGAAAAGTTTTTAACTCTACATGTGAACAGGCTCTTATTTTGCCATTTATTTTGTGTTGTTCTTTTTGAAATAACTTGTGAACTTAGAGAACAATTGATACATCCTTAGGCCATGAACAACACATAATCTGTCCCACTATGATCAGCATGCATTATTCAGAATGTTAAAATTCTTGATTTCCAAAGATGAGCTGAGTTCAAGGCCCTTTGTTCTTTTCCATGTAACACATGCAAGGCTCACCATTTTTTTTGCTCCTTGTGTTTTTCTTTCCTCAGAAAATATACAGATTTCATATTTTTTCTTATAGAAATATTTTTCTTGATCAATAAAATATAGGCACCCATATTGATAGGCTTGGAAAATTGTCAAATAAAGATGGTTTTATCTGTGGAGAATGGCGAATAAAAATTATTCTGAATTCCAAAGCTGGCTTATGGATGCACATGGCCTTAGGTCATCTCATCCACTCACTAGAATATGCTAGCTCTATAACTGCTGTGCTCTTAGTTCATTTATAACATATTGGTTTCTGTCATGTATGCATGCATATCATTGTCTAGGAATAATGTTTTGTTATTATATCCTCAAATGATAATATGAAATCATTGCGCCAATGGCGCATTCTGGATATTTGAAAGTGACTCTACATTTGATATGATTGTATGTATCACTTGTGTAACTTGTCAAGTGTTCGCTGTAGGTGGCAAGTCAGGAAACATATGGAACATTGGGTGCCATAGTAAGGAGCCAAACAGGAAATAGACAAGTTGGCTTCCTCACTAATCGGCATGTTGCCGTTGACCTAGATTATCCTAGCCAAAAGATGTTTCACCCTCTTCCACCAACACTTGGACCAGGGGTATATCTTGGTGCAGTGGAAAGAGCTACATCTTTTATTACAGATGACCTTTGGTATGGAATTTTTGCTGGAATAAACCCAGGTAAAAAATATCCATAAGTTCTTTAGACTGAATTTGGCAACATCTTCAAATCCATTAATCAAGATCCGATTCTTGTGCAGAGACATTTGTCAGAGCTGATGGAGCATTCATCCCTTTTGCTGATGATTTCGACTTATCCACCATAACCACTTCTGTGAAAGGTGTAGGGGAAATAGGAGATGTGAAACATATAGACTTGCAATCGCCCATCTGTAGCTTAATTGGGAAGCGTGTAATGAAAGTTGGAAGAAGTTCTGGCTTGACAACTGGAGTAGTCTTGGCATATGCCCTTGAGTACAATGATGAGAAAGGGATATGCTTTTTGACAGATCTCTTGGTTGTGGGTGAAAATCATCAGACCTTTGATCTGGAAGGAGACAGTGGAAGTCTGATAATGTTATTGGGTGAAAATGATGAGAAACCGAAGCCCATTGGAATTATATGGGGTGGAACAGCTAATCGTGGGCGGCTTAAGCTAACAGTTGGCCAGGGTCCAGAGAATTGGACCAGTGGAGTTGATCTTGGTCGTCTTCTTAATCTCCTTGAACTTGATCTTATCATAACTACTGATGGCCTCAAAGGTTAGTCTTTCCTTAAATACTATCCAAATGCTAAAACAAGTTTATTTGTTTCTTTTATCTACATGTGTTTATTTTCTTACATTGCATTCTTATGTGGAAATTATAGGTATATTAATTTATAATAATTTTTTGAACCAATTTAGTTTAGCCTCACTGGGTCCTTGCCGTATTCTGTGTTCAAAGATAGTCAAATCGTCAGTCAAGAACAAAGGGCCGTCTCAACAACAGTAGTGAATTTTTTTAATTCTATCATTCATCTTATTTTATAGGTTAGGGTCCTTGACTGTGACTTCAGGGCTTGTTTGGCACTACACATTATAATCATATTTTTAGTTATAAATACTTATTTTCGTATGTTTGGCATAGCAAGTATTAGCTACAGTTAGTGTCCTTTTTAACCAAAAGTCTCAGAAACACCACACGAATTTTATTATAAAATTTTTGCGCCGCAATTACGTGTCTGATTTTCTGAATGTTGGGTGACACAAATGTAGCTGCTGTCCAAGAACAAATGGCAGTGTCAGCAACAGTGGTGAACTCCACAGTCGGGGACTCGTCTCCTCAAAACAAGGTATTTGAGCCTCTAGGCCTACAAATCCAGCACATCCCCTTAGAAAACGGGCCTGTTCCAACTGGCCCGGACATGAACTCACCTGCAATGGAAACCGAGTTTGACTTGGAAAAAGTACCCAAGGCGAGTCCAGGCATTGAACACCAGTTCATCCCTAGCTTCATCAGAGAGTCACCTCAGCACCAAGGAGAACAGCAAGACACAAGAGTATCTGAAAACCTTTATGCTCTGAGGAACAGTCCTGATGAGGATATTTGTGTCTCTCTACAGTTGGGTGAGAAGGAGCCCAAGAGAAGACGGTGTGATGAGGCTTCTACTAGCGCAGACCCGCCGAAATGAAGCTGTTTTGTTGTGCTGGGGGTCTGAGCCCTGTAGGTTTTTAAATGTAATGGAGTTTCGCTTACAAAAGAATTTGAATTCTTGCATCATGCTGTGTAATTGAGTCTTAGAGTCCTCAAATGGGGCTTCTGCTGAAACAGGATCCTTAAAATGGTGTATTTTATTTGCTGATAATGTATCCTGTTAATTTGTCATCCTTCATCATTTGAACTGTGTTGGTATCTGAATAGTGATTGTGGTTTATCTATATCTGAACCAAATCTATTGATTGTGAAGGTGAATAGGTGATGGTTCATTCAGAAATATATACATTGATATGGATATTTGATAGAGAGGAGCTGTTTAAGATATGCTGTAGTGCTTTACTGTAGAACCAGAAGATATTTAGCCCTGCCATAATGGTAGATTGGTAGATCATGCTTTGTGCAAGACCTAAAGAAGTGTAAATGCTATTGGATGATTAATAAATAGTCTTCATTGACCTCATGCTTTAAATATAAAAATATTGGTTTGATATTACGTGATTTATAATTTTGTACGGGACATATAAGTTTAAATTTTTTACAGTATTAGTCACACGAGATATGTTTCTCTAATTTTTTTTGGTGAGGACACTGCCCATGAGAGTTGAACCAGAGAGCTAGAACTTAACCGTTTAACTAGATGTCCGAAGGCAACTAGATGCCCGAAGGGCGAAGGCAGACATGTTTCTCTAATAAACCCAATATGATAGCATTTTTAGCATACCAAATTCCCATTACAGTTTAAAAATTTATTTCGGGATTTCCTTATCAATATTACTTTAAACATTTACAAGAGAAAATGAATCCAAACCTTAACAACATTGGCCAAAAATAAAATTTTAAACTAATGAATATGCATGTGAATTTTTTCGAACCAGAAAAATGAATCCAAACCTCTCTTATAGTAATTTGAAGGTCAAGATCCTACCACGTTAATAGAATTGTGAAAAATGAATATGCATGTGAATTTTTTCGAACCAAAAAAATGTGTGTTTTATAATTAATTTATTATTTATTATATTATAAGTAATATTTTTCAATATTTGGCCAAATTGTAATATTTTTTTGAATAAATAATGTAATACTATACTGTATTTCCATAAACAGTAATCAGTGCTCTCGGTAAATTTGCATCCGCGACAGCCAATATATATAAAAATGAAACCATAAACCCTAGTCCTTATCTGCGACACATTTTCAGAGAAGGCAGCGCGGCGGAGCAAGCAAAAATGGTGAAATTCTTGAAGCCAGGTAAGGCGGTGGTCCTCCTCCAGGGAAGGTACGCCGGCCGTAAGGCCGTGATTGTGCGATCATTCGACGACGGCGTCAAGGACCGCCACTACGGCCACTGCCTGGTCGCCGGAATCTCCAAGTACCCGAAGAAGGTGATCCGCAAGGACTCTCAGAAGAAGCAGGCCAAGAAGTCTCGCGTCAAGTGCTTCGTCAAGCTCGTCAACTACAACCACATCATGCCCACTCGCTATACTCTCGACGTCGACCTCAAGGACGTCGTCTCCGTCGACGCACTCCAGTCCAGGGACAAGAAGGTCACCGCCGCCAAGGAGACCAAGGCCAGATTCGAAGAGAGGTTCAAGACTGGTAAGAACAGGTGGTTCTTTTCCAAGCTCAGGTTCTAGAGCTCGAGATCTGTTTGTGTTTTTTGATTGGATGTTTGAACATTTTGCTGGATTAATCCAAAATTTTGCCATCTCGGTGGAACGGGAATGTATACTCTAAAGCAATGCAGGTTTTCGTTATTCAATTTGTGCTTGTCTATTTTGGTTCTTCTTCTGTGATTGATTGATTGATTCAGTGATGCTGTTGTTTACACAAAGTAGTTTGTTCCCTTTTGAGTTTTGATTGATTGCTCAATTGGACTTTTAATGGAACACATTTCTACATACATCCTGCTCAATCGATTTTATGACGGGAATTGATTAGAAATTGACTAAGCAGTTTGCTTAGGTTTACTAAATATGTGATCAAATTTACTGATTGGCTTCAGAAATGATCATTTAATGAAGGAAAGCTTTGATGAACATTGCATTAATGCATTACCTGTTGTGGCTAGTCTTTGCTTGGTCTCACTCGAAAATATTTGTTCGAACAATGTGGATACAGTATATTCTGTTTGAACACTCTGAAGTAGAAGAAGATTAATTCTAGCTCATTTCCTTTAGACGTTCATTCAAGTATGCATTCTCAATGAATTTCTTAGACGTTCTGTAGAGTTAGATTGATTATATTGGCATTATTTATCATCCTTCTATGCATACTGTTTGCGTTTTCACTCAAAACTAATGCAATGTTCATCAAAGCTTTGATGAACATTGCATTAGCTGTTGTGACTAGTCTTTGGTTGGTCTCACTCAAAACTATTTGTTGGAACAATGTGGATACAGTATATTCTGTTTGAGCACTCTGTAGTAGAAGAGGATTAATTGTAGCTCATTTCCTTTAGACATTCATTCTTCCATTGTTGAGACCTTCATTCATTCATTCTCAATGAATTTCTTAGATGTTTTGTGGAGTTAGATTGACTATATTGGCATTATTTTTCATCCTTCTATGCGTTCTGTTTGCGTTTTCGTCCAAATATGCCCTTGCTTGATTCAATTAGAACAGATTCCAAGAGAACTGTTAGAATTTAGGGTGAGATCCCAACAAAAGGTTGATTATTTCCAGAATTTGATTGTGAATCGGAGAACACCTTGAGCTGAAAACTTTCATTGCCATAAAAAAGATAAAAAGTACCACAGTTTCAATGGAGAGATTTGTTGAGCTAATCTTTTGTCCTTGAGTCAATACAATTTGAAGGATCAATGATACCTTCCTTAATAGTCTAACTAGCACAACATTTACCTACTTACATTAGACAAGGAAACGAGACTACAAAATTGGACAATGTGAAATAGACGGACATTTTAATTACTAGTTGATTTGGGTACTATGTTTTTTCGTAGGAAGGAACTAACAGGGGAATGAATTACTGATCTGCACCCGGGTTTCATTCGTTGATGATTCGAAGTAACTAATCCATAGCAGCTCAATTGTAGTCGCATATGGATTAGCTATGTTGTATCATCGACAGAAAACCCAGATGCAGATCAGTAACTAAATGACTAAACCGAGAACCCAGATCAGTTAGTAATTAAAGGACAAGTTTGTAGTCTCATTTCCTTGTCCAATGTAACCGGGTAGTTGTTTTACTAGTTTAATCTATTGGTATTGCGGAAGGTGTCCTTCAAATTGGGGGTCTCAAGAACAAAAGATTGGCTCTGCAATTTCTCTCCATTGAAAATGTGGAAAATTTTGTCCTTTTTAACGCAATGACACTGTCAAAGTTTTCAGTTCAATGTGTTCTTCGTTGATTTAAAATTACTTAATGCGATGAATTGATCTTCCCCTCAAATATTGCAATTAATGTAAAAGTTCCACATCAATGTTTTTCAAACAGATTCAATCCCCTGTGTTGACTACCTGTATGGATGAAAATCCTATGTAGTACACTTGTTTATTAGTTTAAGAATGATGACAAATCTTTCTACCAAAAAAAAAGAATGATGACAAATCACCAATCATTGAAAAATTGTGAACCACAACATTCCCTAGACCTGAAACTTTCCGGGCTTGGGCCTGGCCAAATCTGAAATTTTGCTCAGAAATTCGGGCTGGGCCAAGTCTGGCCTGGTCATTTGGGCCACTTATCTTGCCCAGGTGTCCATACTTGCCCAGATTTCGGGCCGGCCTGACCACCGGGCTAGCCCGGTGCATAATATAATATATTCAATACCTGTAAAAAAAAATTCAAAACATCATTAAGTCTACATATAGTGTTAAAAATTCAAAACATCATTCAAGAGTCTACATATCCTCATCATTTTAAACCCAACTTAAGGACCTGTTTTGTAAAACATGTATGAAGTCTGCATATCCTTAAGCAATCACCACAATACAAAAACAAAAGAAAGTCCAAATACAAGTGTTTTTAAGAAACAACTAAGGCTATGTTCGGTTGCAATTAGCTGGATCGAAGCTGGAGCTGGGAAAGTAGCTGGAGCTGGAATTGGAGTTGGAAATATGCTTAAGTTGGAACTAAACTGCAAGCTAAGGGTATTCGGTTGGGAAGAAAATTAAACTATATACAATTACAATAATGGGCTTCATTAATAGAATAAAATGACCAAAAAAGGTATAAGAATGTAAGAAATTACAACCCTACTTTCTTTCTCTTTGCACTTGCACCAGTTGCACGACAGATTTGTGTGACAAGTTGCCTCAGATTGACAATCGTTGATTTGGGGTTTTGACGTCGGAATGTCTCAAATTGACAATCAAGTTGCCCGAATTTTCCCCATTTATAACTTTTTGGATTGAACCCATTGGTGTTGCATTTACCAGGCTGACGTCGGCGGATTACAAGGCAGGGGAACGCTGGGGATGGAGGCGAACAACGTCGGCGGACTGAACCCTCCTCCAGGCTTTTGAGGTACGGTGGGTCTTCGACCTCAACAAGAATCGAAATCAAATATGAGGTGAAATGTCTTAGATCTAGAATTTCTAGGTTTCAGAACTAGAACTTCTAGGCTTTTGAGGTACGCCGGTGACGAAAGCGAATAGCGTCAGCGATCAGAATCAAATTGTCTTCACATTCGATTTGTTGCCTTGATTTTCTTGGACTCGATGGGTGTAGGGATGAATGTGAGGGGTATTGGTGTAACACCCCTTGTTACCTACCAGGGTATTACCGCCAGTAACCTTAATTAATCTTAATCAAGGCCACCCAAGGCTTTAAACATTTACAAACGACAGGTGAAGTATAACTTATTACAGACCAACCACTCTTCCTTACCACAAAAAAGATAATAGTTTCACACTAACAAAACAAGTTTATCACATAGAGCCTAATTCAACAATACATTCCCAAAAGAAAATTCTTAGATCTCCTATCGTGATCTTTCACTTAATCCTTGTTCTTTTGGCTAGCTTCTTTATTAACTGCAGCGACACATAAAGACAGCAAGTACCAAACAAAAAAAAAAAAACAAGTTAGTCTTTTTAAAAGAATAAGCAAATGGAGACGTTAACCCGAGTAAGCTTATTTCAACAAGTAAGAACTATAAACTAAGAATATACAATAATAGTAGATCAAAGAAGTTCCAAGGAGGTAGATAAAAAGCTCTACAGAGAGTTGGTACTATATGGATTAACTTAATCAACAATTGATTAAGAATCCGTCATACACAAAGGGTAACAAGAATAGTTATCGAGCTGACTAACTATTCAGATATTCTCACATAAAGCTTAAGGTACTCAACCTAATTTACATATCGATTTAAACCTTTCTCAAACAGATTTGTTTTCTTGTTAATCGGCTTACCGCTTTCTAATGATTTTTCTTGTAATCGATGTTGTCAGGGTCAGAAGGCCTATTTCATCCGTAACCGCTTGACCCACATCAATTTCTTTTGCACTTAACTAGAGTGCACAAATGTCCTCCTCCAGCATGGAGCAAGACACGAGTCATGACTCCAATATTGGGATACGCTAGCAAGCTACGCCCCCAATACAAACTTTGTTATAAAGAGGTCATTGGAGACTCGGCTCCTACCCCTGGACTACTTAACTCACAAAAATCTCATCTCAAAAACGAGATCACCTAAACCAAACTTATTCTCAATTAAAGTACGAAACTAATTAAGAACCGACTCGATCACTACTTCCAACAACTATAACTAATCCTCACATTTCAGTAATCAAACGATATATTCGTAACTATATAGTTCAATGTAAATTGAAGTTCTTAATTTATAACAAAGAAAAGTCGTCCACTTGCCTTGGTAGGCGTTCTCAACGTCCTTAGCAAATCCAACCGAAATCCTTATCACCCTTTTTGTCAAACGATGTCCAAACTTGTACTCGCTATAAGTAGAGATTCTGACGTCCGTTTCTCGAGCGGTTTGAACCTACGTGGTCGTAATAACGTGAAGTTTATAAAAACTATAAAATTAATTCGTAAAACGGAACCGACTAATCGTGTGGTGGCTTCGAGCCCAAACCGCATATAACTTCGATCACGTTTTACCTTCACTTGAGCCTAAAGCTCGTTCAACTCGTTAGTGGCCCGCTCCAGGGGTCTGAGGGTGGTTGGGTGTTGCCCGGTGGCGGCCCTCGCGGTGGGTGGCGCTCGGAGGAGTTGGTGATCTCCTGCGGTAACAGATTCGAATTCTTTCTTCCCGCGCCTGTCATTCCGTCCTGATTCTATCGCTGGTTCTGGTTTCTGGTGCAGCAACAACGACCCCAGATGTCAAGAGAGGAAGAAGGTGAGGTGAAGGAGGAGATGAGGAGGTGGTTCGGGGAAGGGGAAGATGTGCAGCAGTGAGGAATTCGATTCTCCTAGTCCGTCGTCGTCCTGAATCTCTCTCGAATTCTCCCTCTGTTTCTATCCAGCTTTGCGTATATATCCAAAGAAATATCGGCTTTTCCTTCCCCCATTAAGTAAGTGTGGGTAAAGAAAAGAATTTCCCATTTCGGAACGGAATTTTTCGTTAAGTGGTAAAATTATGTACCTCGGGTGGAAAAACTTACTACACATAAAACGTCCTGTAAATTGTGTAGACCAATAAAATCAATTTTTCATGATTTTATCATGCTACCTTCAATTTTTAATACTTCCGTTTCGATTTTAAATTCTTTGCGGTACATAATTAAAAAGACCGCGTATTAAATAATTATACTTTTTCCATCAGAAAATCCTAGGAAGTTGAACTCGTCGATAAAATCAATTTTCTATGATTTTTCGATATCACTGAGGATTTTCTAGAATTTTAATTCCCATTAAAATTATTGCATTTCGCGTCGGTATCGAATTAAAAGAACTATATAGCATATTTCGAGAAATTCGAAAATATCCATAAAATTCGGGGACATTACAATTGGGGGAAATATGGTGACATTTCATTCAGCTCAGCCCGACAAGCTCCACAAGCTTGGGGGAGGGAGGTTGAAAAATTCAGCTCGTTCATCTGCCCTAGCTACTCGCCCAACCCCATTGCCAAACACCTCTCACCCAGCTGGAAAAAGTCACTCCCGCTCCATTCCGCTCCGCCCAGCTCCTTCCGAACGGAGCCTAAGTGATGTGACCCTCACACAATAGCTAATGTGTTCTTGATCATACACAAATTCAAAACAACATAAAGCTAAAATAAAAAACAAGCAATCCTTGTAATGTTCTTCTTGCTCAAAACACCATCTCTAATCTTCTTCATCCACAAATCGAGGTGCATCACCAATTTTGAAGATACTTGTAGACCCTTGCAATTTATGAATGACATAACATTATTAGATTTATTTAAAAAATGAAAGATAGAAAGAGAATATTGGTTACAAACTAAATTACTAACCTAGTTCAAGTCCTTTTGCACGTAACCAATCTTCATAGAATGCAAGCGCTTCAACTGTTGAGGATGCAAGAGAGCTTCTAGATGAAGTAATATTTTTTTTTCCTAAATTTAAAGTTAATTCCGAAGGAACTGTTGAGATAGGAACACTTAGCAAATCACGAGCCAAAGCTAAAAGTACAACAAACCGAGAAGAATCATGCTTCCAATGTTGCAATATGTCAAAATCCTCTTGAGATGCAATATGTTTTTCATTCAAATAAAGATCCAACTCAAAAGTAAAATATGTCTTCCTTTTCTTACTCATAAATTGATCAAAGCTCTCCCCATCAGAGTCACTACTAAAATCAACAAACTGAATAGATTTAGAGCTACTTCCCACATCATGATTGACACCCCCCCCCCCCCCTCCCCATGCTCTGAATCAACATATATTGTTTTGTACTCGTGTAATAGTTCAAGCAATATATCCTTAATCTTCTTGACCATCTCATTAGCATATACTTTCCCAAACAAGTTCTCATATAAATACCCAACTCTAACCAACTTTATTTCAGGATCCAAAACAACAACACAAGAAAGAAGCAAACTATATTCATCCTAATATTTTTCAAATTTCAGATGCATTTCATTCACCATGTTAGACAAAATAGAAGGACGCCCTAAATGCCTTATTAGCAACTTATGAATTTTCCACACTCCATAAAAATAGAAATTAGATGTGGGTGTCTTAGAGGCATAAAACTCATTAGTTAAATCATAAAACACTTTGAGAAACTTTTTTAACTGGACAACCTTTTCCCATTCCTCTTCTATAAGCCGATGAATTTCCAAATCAACTTCCTCAACAATAAAATTTTCTAGGGCATCTCGAAAATATAAATATCGATCAAGCATAGTATAAGTAGAATTCCACCTAGTAGGTGTCTCTACACGAAGCTTCATACTAGTGTTCAGACCATAACTTGTTGCAGCAACTTCATAGAACTTTTTGTTTTTGGGCATTGAATGCCTCAAATGAGTGACAACCTTTCTTATCTTAACAACAACAACATCTATGACCTTCAACCCATCACACACCACCACATTAATAATATGACATGAACAACGCATGTGATTAAACTCTCCATGCAATACTAGTGAGTGTTTCCTAATTAAATGACCTTTAAGAGATGAAACCATTGTGTTGTTGTATGATGCATTATCAAGAGTGAAGTTAGCACTTTGTCACTAATTTTTCAATCACCCAATTAAGCATAACAAAACCTCATCAGCAAGAGAAGTGCCATCAAGTTGAGGCTATAAGGCAGCAAATTTAACTATTTTCTTTTATAGTTTCCATTTTTTTTATCAATCTAGTGGGTTGTGATACACATGAATTCATCAGTAGTGTGCTCACTTCTCCAATTATCTGATGTGAAACAAATACGACCAGGAGCATTGTGCAATTCGTTATCAACTAATAGTCTTTGGGTAATGTATTGATCCAATGTATCTTTTTGAATTGTTACCCTACTGATTTAATTAAAATATGGTGCGACCACACCCATGAAATATTTGAACCTCAGTGCCTCTACAAGACTAAATGATTGTGCACTTGATACAAACATAACAACTATGGCATCACAAATTACAACTAAACTAGGAACATGCATATTTAAATTTATAGAATTTGAAGGGTTAGATGATTCTACTATAGAAGGAGGAGGAAGCCTAGAACCTATTATGCAGTAGCTCTTTGCATTACGATATATATTCGCATGACATTTTTCTAGGTGCTTGTTCAAATGAGTTGTGTCATTGATGTGCTTGCCGCTGAAAGTGTTCTTACAATGTTTGCAAATAGCCTTGACATTTTCATCACCTAACTCTTTTCTTTCCATTTCACTCCACACTTTTGATTTCAGTTGTTTCCCTTTTGAACTGTATTGAGTACTTTCAATAGCAAGAGTGTCATCAGTTTCATCATGGCTTTTAGAATTGGAGTCTTCATCTCCTTGGCAATCCATCCTAACAGATTGTAAAGAAGCAAACATTTTAGCCTTAAATAACAGAAGCAATCAAAATTCAACCAGTGCATGTTTTAATTTTTTTTATCTCATTGTAAAGGAGTAAACACTTTATCCCTAAATAACAGAAGCTTAAATAAAACAAAGCAAAGTAATATTCGAAAGCCCTAAATTTTTTTTATCTAGATGACAAAGCAAAGTGATGTTCACGTCTCACATTTAGGGTGAAAAACTCATACTCCATAATAGAGGAAATTTGTCATTAGGTAGATTGGTAGGCACTGGGCACACAAAGTCACATTTAGGGTGCGCTAAAACCTTCATTTAATAAATTTGAAATGATTTTTTTGAAACTACTACGGGGTGAACATTGGGCATATTATTAATGTGTCTATAGACACGCATATTAGGCTTCTTTCAGTACTTTGCACTTTAATTTTGTATTCGTGTGGGAGTATTTTGGTATGAAATATGTGTGATAAAATATAAAAGGAAAATTTCTTATGTATGATAAACACCCTCTAAATTCATTAGTCACCATCGAAATCGTTCGACAATATGTCATAAAGTTCAGGCAGAAAGAAGAGACGTCGGACACCATCCACGAAAGAAATGAGTAACACAAGCTTCTCTCCGAATGTATCTCCAATTGCAATTCCCTACATCATTCCTCGAAAGCTTTCTAAAAGGACAATTTAACTCTGAAGGGATGGAGTAAATTATAAGAAATAAAATCCTTAAACTTTCTATACTAGGCTTTATTTAATAAATGAGATAATTGTTACAATATTAATGAAATAACAGTTTTTGAGTTAATTCCTTATATTTTTTTATAAAGAAATAATTCAATGTACCAGATAAACCTGATAGATTGAGAGGTAAAAAAATCGACAACCAAACAAACCGACAAGGGAAAGCAAACAAGCTACCAAGCAAGAAAACAACAAAAGAAACATCCAAAGATCGTGGATCGGATCTGGAACTAGAACTGAAGAAGCACAAGAGGAGCAGATTGTGTAGAGTGCCACGAGAAGAGCAAAAAAGGCACCAACTGGGAAAAAATGCACAAGACAGAGTCTTAGGGAACAACAATTGTGGATATCTCGTATTTGGACTCGCTATAGGAGCCTTCAAGTGTCGATCACACATCCATGATTCTTACCAAACCATCACTATCGAGCCACCGATCATGAGGCACACAAAAACTCAACCTATAAATATCTTTGAGTAGCATTTACAAATTTTAACAAATTTCATTAAAAATGCCCACTTTTATTTTATAAAAAAATTGTAACTGCTACTCAAAAATATTTGTAGGTTCAATCTTTGTGTGCCTCGAGATTGATGGTTCGATAGTGATGGTTTGATAAAATTCGTGGATGTGTGATCAACATTTGAAAGCTCCCAGAGTGGGTTCAAATCTAAGGTGTCCATAGTTGTTCCACAAAACCCCGTCTTGTACATTTTTTCCCAATTGATGTCTTCTCTGCTCTTCTCATGACACTCCAATACTCCATACAACTTATTCCTTGTGTACTTCTTTGGTTCCAGTTCCAACTTCAATCCGCAAAGTTAATTCCCTTTGCAGAGATAGTTAATTCCTTGTATGCACTACAAGAAAGCTACATTACATTTATTGATTTGATGGGCTGC
This sequence comes from Fallopia convolvulus, assembly GCA_964016875.1. Taxonomy (NCBI): domain Eukaryota; kingdom Viridiplantae; phylum Streptophyta; class Magnoliopsida; order Caryophyllales; family Polygonaceae; genus Fallopia; species Fallopia convolvulus. The sequence goes on along the minus strand of OZ024732.1, from coordinate 44,579,845 downwards.
AGAGCCCATTTATCTAACTGGACTAAGTTGTGTATATAAATATAGCTAACGGGCTTCTTTGGGCTAAGAAAGCTACTTTATTCTAAAATAACGTAGTTTACTGTTCGAGACAACAGATCATGCACTTAATTAATTTGAGCCCACTTAATTGTTTCTCATCGGATTTTTAGCCATAGCTTCGGAATCCATCAAATGAGGTTAGTCATCTTTATCTTATGCATTTATTATGTGACATATCGATACCAAAGTTATGAGATATTGGATGCAGGCCTACCGGGTAAAGGTAGCACTATCGGTAACAATATTAAATGTGAGTTATATCAATGTATTAGATATAAATGAATATTGATGGATGATATTTTTGATATACCTGTTTTTGAGAGATATAAACAATATCGGGATATTTCATAAACCCAACAACAATCAATTTGATATCGATATCATAATAAAAGTTAGTTTGTATCCATCGGAAACTTCCTTACACTAATGTAAACTACCGGAAGCTCTCTCCACAAACAGCCAAAAATAACTATTGAAGAAAAATTTGTTGCGCGTAAATCGATTAGGTACGGCGGTTACATACGATTGATTTCTTATCATGATACGGAAAAAATGGTGTCATTAGTGGGTACACAATCAATTTCCAATGTAGCTAAAGAGGCAAAATATAAACTGGACCACCCCCACAATAGATCCAAAGTTAACTTAGAAGTCTATTCTATTCTATGGTGTGAAAGAAATTTTGTTATAAAATTCGTACCCTAAAAAAAAAGTGAAGAGAATTTAGGTTGAAGCATAATGGGTGGGCGGGTCCACATTGAACTGGATTCGGGTCAAGCTCAACTTTGAATTAAAGAACCTCCCCCGACTTTAAATTCACGAATTCGGGTCCATGACTTTGTGCTCCTTTCCTATTCTCTTTTTTCTTTCTTTTCTTTTGTTCACCTTTGTTGACATTTTAATTTCACTTCTTCGACCAAAAAAAGTGACGTGAATATTGCACCTTTGACAGAATTCGTATTTTTTTTATGTATCCTTTTCCTATTCCTTTTCTTTTTCCATAAGCAACTTTCATAGTTGAGAATATTTCACATCGAATTTAATTTCACATAAAATAACGACGTGTTGGTATGTAATTTTCTCTCTCCTATGAGGTATTTAAGTCATTACAATGAGAAGACTTGATATATGTTCATAGGAGGCATTATATCCCAACTAGCTAGATTAGTGAGACTTGACATATGTGGTTTTTCTGGTAAAGAAAGTGGCCGGGGTGATATTCTCTTGCAAATTCTTATTTAACATACAAAGATATAAGTATAAAGATATCAAGAGTTCGACCCTTTAGCATCAGCTGATTACACATCATATTACGAGTCAAGGAAATTGGTGACATTGGAATACTCCCCTAAAAACATGAATGGCGTGAAAAAATATTTATCATTGTAACTATTATTACATTTACTTGTATATTTGATGAAACCAGCTCATGGGGTTAATATTTGGAATTGGCACGTACGTCTATATGAACATTGAATAGTAACGTTTGACAAAACCTTAAAGTTTTGAAACGTTTAATCCATATATTTTCAAACCTACCAACATAAAATTGCAAACCAAGCTACACAAATTAAGTTAATGAAATGGTTCTATATAGCTTTTTTAGTAATAATTACAATCGAAAAATCCTTGTCAAACCAGCTCTAGAAGTTTAGATCCCTCACCAGTCATCATAGCACGATGAATTCTTATTCTGGATACATATTAATTTGTTGTTTTGTTATTAGGTAAGAAAGTTCCGTCTGGCAGACAAATTTCTAATACTAACAATCACATTTAATTTTGGTACACCACAAATACAATTGCATGCTAATAATTATGCTGACTTTTCTTGCAAGTAATACGTTTCACGAGCAAACTCTGACATGAATTAATAATGTGTATGAATATCATCAACCTCCACACAAACCGGAGAAATTGAAGTTGAAGACTTTTTTGGTAGAGATTAATTAGAGATGGTTTAATTAGGTTTCATAACGTACTCAAACCTAAAGATAAGAAAATGTTTACGTCACGAGTGATATATCTATCGTAATAGAATAATTAAAGCATGGCACGAGGATGATATGATCAATTGAATACGATGGTAAAGGGATGGGTGCAAGCAATGTTTTGAAAAAATTAAAAAAATCACAACTACACATATAGAGTTAATTGGAAGTATACACAAGGCAGTTGACATGTAATGTTTAGATATATATGAGCAACATTATTTTTTTAATATGTCTTCATAGCTTTGTTTTAAAATTGGTTAATTCGATTTTTCTTTATTATATTTTTTTTGTAAAAAAAAAACAATTACACACAGTGCATGTTTAACACAAGGTTTCCTTAAACCTTTGTTCAGAGATTCGGGATTAAGTCTCCCTAACCCGCATGTATGCAAAGTTAAATTAGGAGGTTCGCTTTCATTTAGAGCTTTTTCGGTATCCAATTCAGATTAGAGCGGCTCTAACAGATCGAACTGGGTGGGAAATCAAAAAATAGCAAAGAATGATATACATTCTTACAATACTTCTGGTTAACAATACTTGTAATTGTAGCTTTTGTCATTCAATATTAGTAGATTTTAGTAGGTAATTTTTTTAATAAAGTAAAAATGTGAAGTAATAGGTAAAAGTATAATTGCATATTTCTTAATCTCCAAAAAAAAGTTTAAAACATGGTAGAATGAAAATTAATTTTGAATGAAGTAACAATTTGGTGTCAAAGGATAATAATTAAAGATCCTAACCTCTTTCTTAACGAGAAATAGTATTGACTAGAATTAAAACAATATACAGTGTGTATATAAATGTGAATGGATAAATGCATAATGTGATGGTATAGAATCCTTAGTAAAGGAGGGCTGGGTCCACCACAAGCTGCCGGTAAAAAGTGGGCCTTCATTTCTCCATACTCAACGGTCAAAAACCTATTTACAGTAATTCTGAACAAAAAGTAAAGAAGCCATTACAATGTTCGCATTGCCAATTGTCTAGAGGATTAAGCAACGTGACTTTTGGTAGAATTATGTCGTTTGAGTATCGGACACACGACGATCTAACACAAGAAATTCCATAAGAAATTATCGCCTTTTATATATTTCAATTTTCTCATACTTCAAGATTCTGATAATTGACCAGTCAGTATTTTTACAGCCATGGACAATCAGATAAATACAAGTATGGAATTTGGAATTAGTAGAGAGGATGGATAAAAGACAATAGGAAGAAGAAAGGTATAATTCCGATAGTAGAAATGTGTTGCTGTTCTTTAGCTATCTAGAAGCATCAAACCAAATAAGCTTTATTTTTTCCAATATTTTTATGTCATTAATATAATCATCATTATATAAATAGTGTATATATAAATATAAAAAATCCTTCAATATTCCAGAAGCGATTTGACTCTGATTGAATAATTTTTAAATGTTTAAAGCACAATATATAAAGTAAAAGGAAAAGAGATTATATTCAATTAACAAAATAAAAGAAAAGCTTTGGATAGAGGGGCCTAGATGCCATATCAACTGTATATATGTGTAAGACTAATTAGAAGGCTTTTTATGGGAGGCGTCATAGAGCATTGTTAAGTATCAGAACTTAGAGTTTTATATGACTTTGTAGATGACTGTCAGGAATTTTGTGGCCCAATGTAGCGATTTTATCAACCACAACATTACATTTCCTAATAACATGAAGTTCGACGAATAAGGTTGAAACCTTGAAGAGAAATCAAGATATTTGCCACCAACATCTCTATTTTTCAAGAACACTAGTTACATGTGTCTTTAACTAGGTTAATGACTGTAAGGTTGTCACTATCAATTTCAAGTTTCTTAATCCCTATTTTCCTTACTTCTTGAATTCCATTATAGAGCGCTAGCATTTTCATCTCATAGAACTGAATTATCGATCTCTTGGCTCCCAGGCTTATAATTAATTAGAAACATAATGAGCTCTTATAATTTGTTTTGCATATTTGTTTTCTTATAGTATTAGTTTATCCAGTTATCTAGTTCTTTTTCTTTGGTCGAAAACTATCTAATTCTTTGACCTCTTAATTTACCGCCGGTACATCAAATTTTTTATTTTATAAAAAAATCCAATATTCACCAAACATAAATAGCTAGATCGGGTAAAATGGATAAAAACAAATTGTACTAGCTATATACAGTGTAACAAAAGTGAAATAATGTATATGTACGTTTCACCATCAATACATTAATGTTACAGTCTGCAGAACCCACCATTTTAATAAGGTGAAGCATCGTTGTTAATGCTCAGTGTTTTTGTTTTTTCTACAAAAAAGTGAATACTATATGTGAAAGTAAGAGAGTTAAAATTTCTGCAGAAAAGAAAACAACTTTATAATAATAATAATATCATATAATTAGGTATACAAGATCTGGTCCTCACGTAAGTATTTATCTTTCGCATACCAACTAGCAACCACCTCAAAGAGAAAGAGGTATCCTGAAAAGGAGGAATCGAACCCATTTAAGAAAGAGGTGAAAAAAGAAAGAATGCTGGATTAAGTTAAAGTGGCAGCTTTTCCTAATTTATTCTCCATCTTTACAAAAAGGAGCTAGAAGAAGATTTTAAATGACACCTTCAATTAATTCAGATTTCAGATCAAGTTTGGTTCAAAGCATATGCCATGTTTAATTAATTGGTTTATTGAATATTGATTGCCGGGGTATATATATGTAAAATTCAAATTCAATATTAATCACTAGTTTGTTTGTTTGTTTGTTTTTTGGTCGGATTAATCACTAGTTTGTATATATGAAGCTTTGGAGTTGGGAGAAAAGCTAGTATATTTAAAGTTAGCATGTGCACATCATCACAACTCACAAGTTTCATATAGTGCAAGTTATACGTATTATTTTTCCACCAAAAAAAAAAAGTTATACGTATTATTAGGCCGGTTGAAGAGCTTTCAACCCTTTTATATAATAGGGTAAGAGAACTAATTAAACCTATGATATCATGAAATGAAAGTAACGTATAATATTTGTTATATATAACAACAATAACAACATTGACCCAGTGAGGTTTTACCACAGTAAAATCGATCTGAGGGTCAAGATGGAGGTACCCCTGTCCAAGGGAAGGGGGTACGACCGCAAAAACCCGAACTCGTACAGATCCCAACCTGCACAACTTAGAAGATTAGCACTAAATAACGAAAACACACAAAACAAGAAAGGAGATGCAAAGCACGACAATGATAACAGAAACACAAACAAACACAAACAGAATCACACACAAACACGCCCCGAAGAAGCGTGGGATCTTGCTCTCTGCAAGACGACTAGCTATCTACTACTCTGATACTCTCTCTCCAGTCATCTCTGCACCTTGCCAAATCTACTGAAATTCCCAAAAATTCAGTATCCTGCTTTATGCTGTCCTTCCAACACTTCTTCGGTCGCCCTCTGCCTCTATGGAAGTCCTCCGAAGCCAATCTTTCGCACCTTCGGACTGGCTCTCCAGGGCCCCTCCTCTGCATATGCCCGAACCAACGGAGTCGAGTCTCTTGTAACTTGTCCCCTAAGCTAGCCACCCCTACTTTGTTCCTGATAACATCATTTCTAATTGTGAGCGGGTAAAACAAACATAATTACCATAGTTATTTTCGCTATAAAGGTATTTATTAAAATTACTGCGCAGTTATTTTCATTATTTTCCATATAAAATTATATGACGGTTATGCAACTTAATGGAAGAGTCTATCTTTTATTAAGGATAGAATTAAAACTGGAGAGAGGGTGGAATATTCCCGACTTGGGCTTTAAGGCAGTTGGCCAGCCCGGGGAGGATAATATTTTCGGCCATACGGATAGAATTTTCGGCCCCCCTTCTCTCCTTCTTCCATTATAAATACATGCCCTAGGCATGTAGGGAGAGACACAGGTGCATATCAGCATATTCAGAAATCCTAGGCAGGCTAATATTCGCTTAGCTCGACTGTTTAGGGTTACATCGCTCTCTTGTTGTACCTCGACGCTCAAACGCCAATTGCTCTTCTGACTTAGGCATCGGAGGTGGATTAGGGGGTCCCCGCCCCCTGTGTCCATTGTTTTGCAGGTTTCTAGGTCAAGAGATCGAAGACGGAGCGGAAGAGGAGGAGTTCTTAATTGGTGTATTAAAGACGAATTGAAGGCGAGATTTTGTACACCAACAATTGGCGCCGTCTGTGGGAACGAGGATTAAATCCATGAGTAATCGTTCCTAGAAGAAAAAGAATAGAATTTTCGAAGCCTAGGGCAATCGCGACGCCTCAGCGAACGAACCGCGGCCATTTTCGACCGGAGTGCCCCTTCGGAAATATGTGACTCCAGAAATTTGTGTTTTTAGGTTTTTTCTAGCCTAAGAGCGTCCCCAAAAATCAAAAAAGGAGATCCGCTTTGGGATTTGTTTGAACCCTAAGTAAAAGCATGATTGAATCACCACAATCAGTGTCGGTCGCAGTGCGTGCTGTGAAATCGACGACACTGGGGGCAAGATCAACCTTGTCGGACCCTTGTCGAATCCAATCCCGCGTAAGGTTGGTAATCGACCATCAATTGACGGATTAGGCTCCGGGTGCGTGCCTGGTAGCCCAAAGTTGAAAACTTACTTGTGAATCAAACATCCAACCACAATCAAAGCGACGGAAAGCAATTTTGGAAAAAGAGTATTCGATCTACGCAATTGTGGTGTTGGAATCGATCCCTGAAGATTATGAAGTCGTTTTTTGGAAACCCTAAGGCACTGTCGCAAAGCGTATCGTGCGAGGCACGCCCAGCGAGTAAAGCCGCGACTGCGACACTGTAGACCATGATCGCGGATCAGCGATCGAAGTCGGGATTTTCGAAAATCGCTCGGAAAATCGAACCGTAGTGGAAATTGATCAATCTGATTCCGATATTCGCTCTGAAGGTCAGACCTTTGTGCCCGGAAACGACTTGAACCGTGACCCGGCCCCTCTTGCTGATACGGTTGTTCATCGCACAAACCATTCGGGGTCCGAGTCGAGCGACGGAATCGTCAGTCATGGCACTTCAAGGCCTGAATCAATTGAAATAGATCAAGCTTGGGAAACGGCAATGCGTGTTGCCAAAAACGAGAATAATCAAATGGTTCAAGAGCAAGGCGGGTCGATCCGAGAGATCGCGATCGCCGAACCGAACCGTGACCGCGGCCAGGAGGGCCGCGATCGCGGCCTGTCAAGCCGCGCTCGCGGTTCAGAAACCGCGACCGCGGGCTGCGTATTTCGGAGCATTCTCTCTATTCGCAAGCCAAACTCGACAGGATTTCGACAAACGTAAACCTAATGCGGGGTAATCGTGACCTCTCCGCATAGGACCCGTACAATTTGCTTGAAATCGAATTGGATCTTACTTGCCATAGGTTGAACGTCCTCTTAAAACGTAAAACCGATCGTAAAAGCAAGCAAAGCGATCCTATCTAGAAATCAGAAGCCTTAATCGCTAAGGGATGAAGATAGATCAACGCTATTCAAGAGATTTGGAGAGTCTGAGCGGACTTTACCAATCGTAGTAGAGCGCAACCAAAGAGTTCTCCTTGCTTTCCAAGATCAACCAATCAATGGATGTCAAGTCAAGCCACAAGAGAAGTTCTCAAAAAGATGTCAAAAAGCGATCAATCCATGCAATTGTGAGGCTGGAATCGATCTCTAATAAACAAGAAACAACCTTTCTTAGCCCCGAGGAAACAACGAACTCGCCAACCCTAAATCACGAGAGAGCTCTAGCGCCAGCGTGATCGCGACACCATCGGCCGTGACAGCCGCCTCAGGAACCGCAACCGCGGTCCGTTCCTCCGCGACCGCAGCCCATGCGATAGCAATCGCCGTGTGGTTTTTTCGAAACCTGAAAACCCTAAAAGCACTGGGGGCAAAATCCGATCTTCGCTCGGAAAAGAATCAAGACTCGCAGGGTGATCAAGCGAAACTCTGATATCCGTTCGGATGATCAAACCCTAGAAAAGTTCCAAGGAGAACAACTTGCTTAAAGATGATCAAATCTATGACCCGACCTCACCATCAGAGCATGGTTGTTCTTCATGCAAGCCAAGCAAGGTTCGGATCAAGCGACGGAATCAATGTTCATAGCGCTACACAATTTGATGAAATCAATCATCATAGGAAATCAATGATGCGCGTTGTTGAACCCAAGAGCAATCAAGATAGTGGGGCATCGGCCACCATCAAGAATAAAGACGAGACTGTGCTTAATACGCACTCTAGCTTCCGCTTTAAGAGAGAACCAACGGATTCAAGACAAGCATAATCGGATCAAGCCTTGTTGCTATCAAGCCTTGAAGAAATCTCTAGACTAAAGCGTTCATTGTAAAGATCCAAGGAAAGAGCCTCATCGATGAATTGGCGATCGAATGGACCAATCGACCGCTCGTTAGTATTATCGAATTCGTCGATAACCGCCGCGGTCCCAAGCCGGTAAAATGATGATGAAAGGATCGAAGAAGTATACAAGCCAAGTACGAGGGATGAGTACCGCAATCGCAGAACCTTGCGAACGACGAGGACTGCGATCATGGCCAGCGAGGCCGCGACCACGGTCAGGATTCCGCGATCGCGGCGCCCAGAGGCCGCGGTCCGGCCAGCCTCCAAAAGTGTTCGTTGTCTCGTTTTACGAGCACCGCCCCCGGGTCCCTAAATGGCCACCGTAGTTCGCCCCCGTGAACTTCAAAGTGAAGATCAATCCTTGAAATCGTACGACGCGTGTCGGAATCAAGGACTCGAAAATAAGTGTTGGGCATTGTAAAATCGGAAAGTCGACAATGGTCGAATATGATAGAAGAGTCCGAGTTATTTAAGATCGGACAACGATCAAGCGATCAAAACGAGTCCATTGATGCATTGGCAACATTAGCCACTCGTGCAAGAATCACTAAGACCTCAATGCGTGTTGAGGCAACGGGTTATCGCCGGGGAACGAGAAGTTCTCTTAAGGGCTCATAGGTTTTGGCAAATCACCGGGAAAGATTCTACATTGTCGTTCTTTTTTTGGGCAAAACTTGAGAAACGTACCCCCAAGCAAACTTGAGCCTGCATTAAAACAAGATCGATAAATGCGTACATGAGATGCACGCCGAAGGTTGCATTTCAACTCTCCGATCTCATTTGCAAAGATATTGGTGGCCTTTTATGTGAAAAGTGCCTTGAGAAAGCCAATAAAGTAATCGTCGCGCTCTTTCCAACCACCTCGTCATCACCAAGGATTATCGGGACGTTGTCACTACACGAATCGCATCCTATCAACGGGCGGCCGTAGCGGAATGCGTGGAGGACTATACGTCAAAAGGTCATGGAAAAACACACCAATATGGTGTAATTCGGCCCGAGTTGTAAGGGATAATATTAAGTGTCTACAGCACAAGGACGGAGAGCGTATGAGTGAGAATAGTCTCGACGGGGGAGATGTCCCCCGGACTTGTAAATCTCGCTCGTTTGAAGAGGTTTTCCCTTAAAAAGGAAAATTGTAGACGCTAGATCGTCGAACACTACCGCGAAATAAGTCGACAGCGGCCGCGGCTCGTAAACCGCGAGCGTCGGTTCGCCGGTAGTCGCTTCTTGCGTGGATGTTGAGCTTAGGCTGGGATCGCTAGGATGAACGACTTTATATATTTTGTTTTTGTTTTCTTAAAATTAGAAGGCTTGGCCAAGCACTTTTTTCAACATAAACGTTCTATTCTCCCTAGTCTGATTTTGTTCGTTTTAGAGATTCCATCTTAAACCTCGGCAGAAGATACGACTCGAAAAGATAGCACTCGCCCCATGATAATCGCTCATGGATGTACGAATATACGAATATACGAATATACGAATATACGAATATACGAATATACGAATATACGAATATACGAATATACGAATATACGAATATACGAAAGCGCTAGGGGACCAATCGACCAATCTGCATGGCCACTTCGATTAGAAACCCTCTATACCCTACGTCGCCTAACACGGTGAGTCGTGTAAGGGCGGTGTAGGTGGGGCATTTGTGAGCGGGTAAAACAAACATAATTACCATAGTTATTTTCACTATAAAGGTATTTATTAAAATTACTGCGCAGTTATTTTCATTATTTTCCATATAAAATTATATGGCGGTTATGCAACTTAATGGAAGAGTCTATGTTTTATTAAGGATAGAATTAAAACTGGAGAGAGGGTGGAATATTCCCGACTTGGGCTTTAAGACAGTTGGCCAGCACGGGGAGGATAATATTTTCGGCCATACGGATAGAATTTTCGGCCCCCCTTCTCTCCTTCTTCCATTATAAATACATGCCCTAGGCATGTAGGGAGAGACACATGTGCATATCAGCATATTCAGAAATCCTAGGCAGGCTAATATTCGCTTAGCTCGACTGTTTAGGGTTTCATCGCTCTCTTGTTGTACCTCGACGCTCAAACGCCAATTGCTCTTCTGACTTAGGCATCGGAGGTGGATTAGGGGGTCCCCGCCCCCTGTGTCCATTGTTTTGCAGGTTTCTAGGTCAAGAGATCGAAGACAGAGCGGAAGAGGAGGAGTTCTTAATTGGTGTATTAAAGACGAATTGAAGGCGAGATTTTGTACACCAACACTAATCTTGTCCAGTCTAGTGTGCCCACACATCCATCTAAGCATCCGCATTTCAACTACCATCAATCTCTGCTCTTGTGCTCTTGTTGTTGGCCAACATTCTGCCCCGTAGAGGATGGACGGCCTCACAACTGTTCTATAGAACTTGCCTTTGAGTTTAAGCGGTACTTTCTTGTCACACAGTACTCCTGAGGCTGCTCTCCACTTCTGCCACCCTCTCTGGATTCGAGACGTGATATCCTCGTCTATGCCGCCGTTGCTCTGCATGACTGAGCCTAAATATTTGAAACTCTCCTTTTTCATAATTGCTTCCCCTCCTAGTCGTACTTCCTCATTGGTGCTCCGGCCTTGCCCGAACTTAAACTCTACGTATTCTGTCTTGGACCTGCTCAGTCTAAAGCCCTTGGATTCTAACTTTTCCCTCCAAGCTTCGAGTTTAGCGCTGACACCTGCTCTGGATTCATCCACTAGGATGATGTCATCTGCAAACAACATGCACCACGGGACCTCCCCCTGTATCTCTCTCTTAACAACATCCAACACTATCGTGAAAAGGAAGGGACTTAGCGCTGACCCTTGATGCATGCCAACTCCCACCTCAAAGTACTCTGTCTCTCCGCCCGGGGTATTGACGCTGGTCCTAGAGCCCTCATACATGTCCCTGACTATTCTGGTAAACGTGCCTGACACTCCTTTGGCTTCCAAGCACCGCCAGATCAACTCTCGTGGTACCCAGTCGTACGCTTTTTCCAAATCTATAAACACCATGTGCAGATCCTTCCTCCTCTCCCTATACGCCTCTATCAACCTCCTCAAAAGGTGAATGGCCTCCATTGACGACCTTCCCGGCATAAAACCAAACTGATTTTCTGACACCTCGACCATTCGTCTTAACCTCGACTCTATAACTTTCTCCCACACTTTCATCGTATGGCTGATAAGTTTGATGCCCCTATAACTGTTGCATTACTGCACATCTCCCTTGTTTTTGTACAAGGGAGTCAGTCTACTAAGCCTCCATTCATCTGGCATCTTAGCCGTCTTGAAAATGACATTGAAGAGTGATACTAGCCACTTTAGGCCTATCTCACCCAAGTACTTCCACACTTCTACTGGGATTTCATTTGGCCCTACTGCCCTTTTGTTTCCCATTTCCTGACTACTTCCTTCACTTCCACTAAGGAGACTCGTCTGTAGAAGAGAAGATTGTCCTGGACACTCTTCTAAAAAACGGCCTGGGCGGCCGCCTAGGCGCCGCCTAGGCGCTAGGCGGTGGTCCACCGTCCCGATTTTGCCCTGGGCGGTGGGCTGGGCGGCTAGGCGGGTTGGGCGGGCTAGGCAAATTGTGCGAGCTAGGCGGGTTGGGCGGGTCAGGCGGACTAGGTGGTCTTCTAGGCGGGTTGGGCGACCTTCTAGGCGGGCTGGGCGACCTTCTAGGCGGACTAGGCGGCCTTCTAGGCGGACTAGGCGGACTTCTTGGTAGCTTGGTAGGCTTGAATTTATACATAGACATTATAATAGGATTATTCTTTATTTATATATTCTTACCAATCACAAATAATAATCTTATATAAATAAATTATACCAATCCGCCTAATCCACCCAGATTCCGCCTAGGCCCCCGCCTAGCCGTCTAGGCGCTAGGCCCCAGCCCACCGCCTAGCTCCCGCCTAGCGTTTTTTAGAACACTGGTCCTGGCTCACCGACGTCTGCACGTTGTCCACCGACTCATAGCCCTCATTTAGAAGACTACAGAAGTACCGCTCCCATCTCTGTCTGATCTGCGTATCCTCCACAAGTACACGCCCCTCTTCATCCTTAATGCACCTTACCTTGTCTATATCTCTAAACCTCCTCTCTCTTGCCCTAGCCAGCCTGTAGAGAACTCGCTCTCCCTCTTTTTCGTCCAGTGCCTTGTACAGACTTTCATACACTGATTCTTTCGCGACTGCCACTGCCCTTCTTGCTACCTTCTTTGCTGCTTTGTACTATGCCAACCTCGCCTCCTTCTCTGACTCCCTACTCCTCACCCAGGCTCTGTAGGCTATCTGCTTGCCTTTAACCTTTTCTTGTACCTCACTGTTCCACCAAGGCACCGCTCTTCTGTTGTCCCTTATACCTTTCGACATGCCAAGGACCTGACATGCCAACCTGCGGATACACTCTGCCATTTGGCCCCACATCTCGTTGGCGTCACTCCTCTCACACCACGCATCTTTTGCCTCTGCTTTTTCACAAATCCTCTCTCATAGGCTCTGAACATTTGCTTCTGATAGACGCCACCACCTGATCCTTGGTTGCGTCTTTCTACGTGCTCTTCTCTTTCTGCTCTTCTCTTTCTACGCCACCACTTGTGTTGTGTCGCCAAGCCTTCAAACTGAATTACCTTACAATCCTTGCATCCTCCTCTGTCCTCCTTCCTAACTACAAAATAATCGATTTGAGACTTACCCAACCTGCTTTGAAACGTGACCAACTGTTCTTCCCTCTTTCTGAACCACGAGTTTACCACTATACACCCAAAAGCTGCTGAGAAATCTAACAGGGCACGACCCCCCTCGTTTCTGTCTCCAAACCCCCACCCCCCATGTTCTTCCTCTAAGTTGTCCCTGGCCTTCCCAATATGGCCGTTGAAATCCCCTCCAAACACTAGCTGCTCTGACCTAGGGACACCCCTCACTAAGCCGTCTAGGTCATCCCAAAACCTTCTCTTTTCTTCTGAACTCAGGCCCCCATGCGGCGCATAAGCGCTAATAACATTCAAGAACTTTTCCCCTAAGACAATCTTGATCAACATCAAACGGTCACTCACTCGTTCCACTTGAACCTCTTGATCCCTTAATTTCCTGTCAACAATAATACCAACTCCATTCTTGCTACCGCAGGCCCTCGAATACCATAGCTTCCACCCGTCGATATCTCGAGCCTTTCTTCCCTTCCATTTAGTCTCTTGGATACATGCTATCTCCACTCTGTAATGCTGCAGAATCTTGAATTGATGCGGATTATTATATGACATTTGTTCATAAAAGATTGTCATTTTAGCACTTAGATGATATTAGAATATATTAAGTAATGATTTATTGTTGAGTTATGAGGTTAAAAAACTATACATATTCATTCCTTTGACGTAATGTTTTTTAATTTTATTGGCTATAAATGAAGTGAATGGAATCATAACTTAAAATGAACATCACTATATTTCCTTAATTTTTATAGCATACAAGTATTTTTTAACAAGAAAAGAAATAGGGGGCAATTTAAGGAGAAGTCTGATGTTCTAGGGCATTCCAAACAAATAATTATTTTTGGTTAAAGGAGAGGCGAAGTATTATTTTTAGTTAAAATGAACACTCTTTGTCCCCTGGAGGGGAAGTTTTATCAATAAGAAAAAAAGAGGGTTAAGTAGTCATCAAACGAGGGGATAGCAAGACCCTTAACATCATTCAAAAGCAAGCTAGAAATATCCTCATGCGGGGCACTCAAGTGTATAAAACCTAGTGAATAAAAGAAAGCTAAAGACGCGAGGTGATCAACAACATAATTTGCCTCTCAATATACATGTCTGACTTGGATAGACCAATCCCTACTAATAAACCTTGGCATTGGTTAGCCAGGTTGGAAAGAAGGTAACTCTTACTCACCCTTGAGTGTAATAAATGGACAACAAGCTGAGAATCAGTTTCAAAGATAATTCAGCGAAAGCCCTTGTTCCAAGCCAACATTAAGCAATTGTAAACACCCCAAAGTTCTGAAAAAGGAACTGAATATGAGCTTAAATTTTGCTCAAAGGATCCAAGCCAATATCCATGCCAATCCCTTAGAACTCCTCCAACCGAAGCCAAATCTCCATTTTAACTGCACCATCCAAGTACTTTAACCCACCCGTCATCGAGTCCAGCCAAGAAACCTCCTGCGCACACTTATTATTTAAATGACTAGAAGAAAGGGAATTACTTGTAGCCAGGCACACTTCTTGCATCTTCTCAAGCACAACTTTTGTCTTGTGTGTTGGCACCACTTCTCCATTTAAAGATTTTTCCATTTTTTCACTTCCAAACCCATTATAGAAACATGGAAAAAAGAGAGCCCCAATCTTTGAATTCCACCTTATGATCCTCCAAGAAATTCTTTCTAATCCAACACGCAAACGGATCCTAAACAAGAATAATAGAAATTAGTAACCTTCAAATTACTCCAAATGAACCTAACTTGTGGACAATATCTGATTAAATGTTCATATGATTCTTCCACATTGTTGTTGCAGAACACAAAACCAGTGCTAGAAGAGATATGTCGTCTTCTCCTCTTCGCATTTGACATGATAGACAACAAGCCATGCGAAGCTTCGAACCCTCTCTGGCATTTTGAGGGACCAAATCAAACGAAAAATCAACATATATTGCTCTCTTCTATCGACATTCCCCGACTTGAAGCAGAATATATCCAAACGAAATCGAGTAGAAACAATCAGACGTAAATCTCCAACTAATATCATCCTCGTTGTTGTCAAGCCTCGAAATCACAACTATTGTCGCTAACTTAATCAAAATAGTATGAGGGGGCAAAGGTGACATCACCTCCCATTTCCATCCACCAATATATTGACAGCAATCCTTGACTAAGGCATGTTGTTGAGCGTTATGAATTGTTTTCGTAGAAGTGGTTAATAGTGACACATCTACAAGCAAAGAATCCGTCCAAAAATTAATAGAGCAACAATCCCTCACCAACCATCTAGTCCCTTTGATAACATAAAAAATACCTTAATGTTTTTCCACACGTGAGAACTGGCCGACGACTTACCTAAAGCAGTGTCCACATACTTTCTTTTCAAAACATAAGTACATAATTAACTCACCATCATCCATAATAAATTGCCACCTTAATTTGCCGAAGAGAACAATATTCAACTCACACATGGATCTAACACCAATATCACCTTGATTCTTTGGTTTAATCACTTCACTCTAGTCCATTTTATGGATACGTTTCTGCCCTCCATCACTTTTTGAAATAAAGCTCCTATTAATATTTTCAATTTTCTTACAAACACTCCTAGGAAGCATATTGTGGAAATCAAGTTGATAGCATGCATTTAGGTGTTAGTTTAAGGACATATTTATGCTTAAATCTTAGGTAGTTGCATGTGTTTTTCTTACTTTTCGTAGTTTTTGCATTTCGGTGTCTACTCTTGTGTTTTCGTGTTTTTAGGTCGTTTTAAGGAGTAAGGACTGGTTAAGCTAAAGTATTCAAGATTGGAGGTATTCAAGTGTCTTTTCCAAGAATATTCAAGCCATTTCTGATGATCATTAAGTCCCAAGAGGTTGTGGAAAAAAATGCTAAAATCCGGGCCATCTATTGAAGTTGTTGTTTCGACACCACCTGCTTACAACGCATATTTCGGGAGCTACAGTGATCTGATGAAGCTGAATTTGGTATCATTGGAAAGATAACTCGAAGAGCTACTATTCACATTTTTACTCCGAGTTGAAGTTCCCATTCTAAGGTGGTCAAAACATCTTCCGAAAGTATCGTTAAAATGTTGTCAGAAGCAGGGCCATGATCGCGGCTATTACTCACCGCGATCGCGGTTTTACACATCAGCGAAGATCCGAGGCGACTTTTTATCTATCTATTTATTCCTTTTATCTTTTTATTCCGTGTGTTCGAGACTATTAAGACCTAGTTTTTCAACCTTGTTTTATATTCGCTCTTAGACCTAATTTTAGACTTTTGTGTTTTTCTCTCATGGAGAAGTAAATTTCCCAAATTCTATTCAAGTTGAAGCTTTTCAGACTCAAGTTGTTATGAGATTCGTCTATTCAGGTTTATTTCTACAGGTTATTTCAATTCTCTTGTGCGTAGTTATTATTGATTGTATTGATTCTTTCAGGCCTAGCTAACTTGTTGAAATTAATATTATCTATTGCTAGATCTAGGTTTTCTCGTAGCAAAGCCTAATCTTTGTAGCAACTCAATTGATTTAGGACTCGTTGGATTAAAACAATTGAGAAGAGATTTGAATGCATGTTGATTGTTTGACTCGTTGGAATTCAATTGCATGTATCCTGCTTATCCTTGTTCTTAATGCTATATCCCTATTATTTATGATCGTTTCATGAGTTGTTTGGATATTAAGTTTGCATGTCTCGTTGCCATGTTATATTTATGATCAGGATAGGAATAGCCAAAAGAAATAACTTGTTTGAATCTAGGATCAATAACTTGAGGAAGAAAAGTGGATACTTGAATATGATTGTTTTTTCCTAATTGATAAAAATCCAACTTTTGCATTGTTTGATTGCTTGCTTTGTTTGTTTCAATTCTTAGTTTCTAGTTTTAATTCCAAAATCCCCCCTTTGTTACCTCTTTGAGTTGATAATAATAAAACTTAGGATACAAGTGTCTCTTGGGTTCGACCCCGACTTACCGAGTATACTAGTTGAGTAACTAGGGAATTATTTTTGATTTGGCACCTGATGGTGCGCGAAATAAACCGCTAAATAAGAAAAGGGCGAAAAGTCTAAAATACAACAAAGAAAAGAGATAATACACCACGTGATATATACGTGTCCAAGTATAATAGGGTGGCCACGTAAGGATTTGCATGCATGAGATTAACATGTATCCATGCAAATCCCATCACATGTGTGCGTAGTTTGCTTGAATTAGTTCCATATAAAGCCATTCAATGACTTGTTGAAAAGTCAATAAATGCGGCCTGAGAGTGCAGTCTGATGGCATTTGTTTTGGTCCAGTTAAACGACCTCGCTCTTGAAGTTGCAAGAAACTACATGCAAACTCCACCATATATTCCCATACGCATAAATCTCGTGTGCAAGGTTGGGAAAAACAGTCGGGTTCAAGTTTCGTTGCTATTTTTGGTCCACTAAGAAGATGACATGTAAATAGCTTAAGAGCTAAGTAATGCTCAAAATCATTTGTAAAGCAAATGAGGCAATCCCACATCGAACAAATGCAAACAGGCAAGCAACTCTCATTACTATATATAAGGAAAGAAATAGGACAAAGAAGGGGTCGAAAATTCTCTCTAGCTCGAGAACTATCTCGTTTGCTAAAGCTCGACGTGTTTGATCTCCGAGTGAGATCGCGCTATAAACGGTATAAGGTCTAAAGGCTAAAGAGCACAAAAACAATCGGCTGAGGGGTGGGGAGGAGAAATAATCCACGTACGAAAACCGTTTGGTTGTACGAATTCCCGAGAGTTAATATTTTTATCATCCCGTTTATAGCGCAGGTTATATCGGGTTTCAACAGCACCAACGATTCTAAGCCAGTCACAAGTACATCGGAAGAGACGTCAAATCTGATTTAATCAAAGTAACTCTCCCAAAAAAGCTCAACGAACTCTTTTTCCAACATGCTAACTTTGTCTTAAACATATCGAGCAAGCTAGAAAAAGTGATCATTGACCCGTTTATGCAGGTTAGGCCTACCGAGATAGTTACTTAATTTTTTTGTAACAAGAAACTGCTATCCTCTTCAAGTCTTCGTACTCAACATTGGCGGACAACAATATTTTGGACTTAACAACGCTCACCTTTTGACAAAGGCTGAGCAAAAAATACCTAGGCATTTCTTAATAACCTTAACTTGATCCACTGAGGCTTCCGCAAAGAACATAATATCATCGGGGAGGTTGTTCATTCATTGTATCCAAAACAATGAGAAATCAACAGACCATTCCATGTCAAATTGATAGGGTTCCACTCGCCTTTATTCATAGTATATCCAAAACAATATGGCTAAGACGCTCAATACAAAAGAGAAATATGAATGGAGAGATAGGGTCCCCTTGTCGGACGCCCCTACAAACTGTGAATTAAGAAGTCACCCCACTGTTCCAAAGGACTTGCATTCAAGAATAAGACATGCACATCATAACCCATGTAATCCACGTACTGTTCGATCTCGAAAACCCACTTTAATAGTAGTCTATAAAACCCCAGTCTAACCTATCATAAGCCTTTTCAAGTTGCAACTTTAGAATTATCCACCCTTTAGCACCTCTTTTTCTCCTCATAGACTGAACATCTTCTGTGTAATACACCCTTCGTTCAAAAAAAAATGATGTTTTAAGATTTATTTTAAAAATTAAGAAATTATACAATTTGACTTAAATACTCTTTTTATCATTCTTTTTGCTTGAACTTAAATTTAAATTACTGTATATGATCTTATTTGGTTTAGGATTTGTCTCTTTCCAAATTTACATACAATATCTAATTCTTTCTTAAATACGTGTTCATTCTTTCTTAAAATACGTGTTCATGTTTTTTTAACAAGAGAAACCTTCTAAAACATCATTATTTGCTGAACGGAGGGAGTAACGATATTATCTGTAATAAGGCATCTATTAAGAAAACTGCCCTACATCGCAACTATGATTTCGGACATAATAGGTTGCAATCTATTAGCCAGTACCTTAGTAACAATCTTATATGAGACATTGCAAAGAATGGTAGGACGAAATTGACTAATTCGTGCCAGTTTTGCAACCTTTGCCAATAAAATGCTCAACGTGTCATTAACCCCTTCCTGAAGGGACGCCGACCTAAAAAAATCACGGACAAAAGCAACCACATGCTTACCTATAATATCCTAGCACCTCTGACTGAAACCCGGTTGAAAACCATTTGTACTCGAGGACTTAAAAGGCACCCGTATTTTCCTAGCTTTCCAAATCTCCTCCGAAGTGACCGATGCCTCAAGACTCCTCTTCTCCTCACCGATACTCGGGAAACCCCAATCCAAAACAATAATGCTACAAATGAGATTTCTAAGATTTGAGGAAGCTGTCAAATCTAAGTTTAGGATGTTGTAGTCGATCTCTATGATGTGATCAGCTACCTTCTTGATTTCTAGGAAGATGTGAATGACGCGGCAAACTTCGAATCTTATAAGAGAACAAATAATTTTGGAAACGATCATCTCAAACTCTCACAAACAACTATCATTATTAGTGTTCGAAAGGCTCAAAGTTATCATCATCGATCTTGAAACCCTAAACCGGAAAGCCTCCATTCCTAAGAATAATGACTTCTATTAGTTTGTTTCTCAATATACTTATTTAACCAAACAAAAAAAATCCTCTTTCTGTTGAGTAAGTTGCTATCTCCAACTTTAAAATAATTGTCACCTAAATTTGATTCTCCCTATTGCTTGATTACGAACATGTATAGATGGTTGAGGGTAAAAGTTTGACTGGTCCATTTCACCAGATCGATCACATGTACAAAAAGACAATTATGAGGAGTTGGGTTAGGTATACAGAGCATTGCATTACATGGCATACAATAAATATTCTCAGCAAGCTAAATAGGTAATCGGTACACTGCATTACATGGCTAGGTTTGAAGGAAGCATATGGTCTACGGCATTGTATATAGTACTACAACCCAGGGCTCCTCAATTATTTTATGTACCCAATGCAATGCAAGTTTGCATTAATAATGGGGATCAGTTTGCTTGCAGTCAATTATAATCTCTGTATATAGAAATCCACATTCTGTACATCATCTCTGCAACAGGAAAGAAAAATTATTTGCTTACAGGTACGTTGTTAAAGAGAAAGATTCTTCAAGGATTTTCATTCTTAATTCATATCAAACCTCTACTCTATTTCACTTGCAAAATAAGATGGACAACTTAATTACCACCAAGTTAAAATATACTCAAATTATATATGCTTGAAGCATCCAACGATGAAGTAACTCAATTTGTAGCAAAACAAAGTAGCTCCCAATTTTTTAATTAGTATAAACTAAGCATAGTTTTGTAATCTAGGCTGTTAAATAGACAAACTAAATAAATCGGTTTGTGTCGACTTTCTCAACCAAAGAGGAAGAAGTGATTCGTTTTTAATAAGGAAGAACTGATTTGAATGCATTATCGACCGTGTATTTTATAATAATTTCTTGAAATTGATCAATTTAAAGTAGTTTTGTCGCAGTTTCTAAAAAACTCTTGCAAATCTAATGCTCCATCTGCAAGTTTTTAATGCTTTACATATCGATTACCTTGTTTCTCATTGACTTGATGGTGCCGTTTTGCCGTTGAATTTTCGTTTGCTTTTGTATGTCGATGTTCCTAATCACCATGCATAGCTTATTAATAATAACACATTTTTCTAAACCAAAAATATCACATTATTTTCTTTTTGAAAAATTTCATACTGTAAAAAGCATACAGTATAATATAAAAAATAAGGAGGTAAAAAACACATAAAGATGAGTGAAATACTGTTTCTTTTTTGGGGTTGAAAATCAGTGAAATAGTGTAAAAATATTGTGAAATGGTCCATGGGAGAAATCAATATTGGGGAAGCAAAAAAAGAAAGAAAAGAAAAGAGAGATGGTCTAAAAATGCGATGCCATGCCATGCCTCTGAATTTCTGATGCCCCTCTCTTTCTGCCATCTTTGCAGGTGTGTTGTCTGTACGGTCTCCCCTCTGCTTCTCTGTCACTCTTCCCTTGTTGCCCCTTTTCTCATCCCCATTATTTATTTCCCTACTTCACCTCCCTATATATGGTTAATTTTGTTTTTACCAATCAATCCATAATACTACAGTACTGTATTAATTTCCCTGCTTCAATTTAATTACAACTTGTTATGATTGAAACTGATTAATCGCGTATCGAACAGGGAGGGATTGATTCAAATTCAAGGCTAACTAGCCTGCAGCTCACCCATGTGGCTTTGACAGTGGTTGCACTAAAATGATAAATTATTCCATTTGGCCACGTACTTCCTTAATAACTAAGCTGTATTGTTTGTTCTTAATTAAGCTTCTCCAAATCTATGTAATCTATTTCTTTCACTTTTATGTTTTGCTATTCATTAATTTGGTGAAATAAATCATGTCTAAAGAGCTGGCAATTCTGCAATTTGACAGCTTCCATGTTAGCCCATTTCCATATATACTTACATTAAATGACTTATCATCGCTTGCTATTCCTATGTATATTGCTGATTTTATTTAATCTTGTTGTTCATCTAAAATCATGAATTATTTTAACAATCACGTTATCCAATGTGAAAATGATATTGGTCTTAAATTTGCAATAACTTAGTATAGGATATATTGGGTGATATCTGTATTCGGGCTGGTTTCGCTGTGCAAAAGGAGGTACCTCTTTTTATTTCTGTTCGAGAAAAGTATAGATCGTTGACTTGTGGATCTCTGGTTTACTCTTGGGACAGAGGGAGGAACATTTGCTTAGATGTCACATGTGTCTCTCCCTTCACGAGGGCTGGAGTTGATAGTTTTGTCCTTGGTGATGAAACCCGAAATAACAACTCGCTAGAAGACAAGGAACGAGATTATTATATTTGATTATGCAAACACTTGCTTCTTTATTTATATTTCTTTCACAGCGAGGTTACAAGCCAACGAGACTAACAAGCAACTGAGAATTACACCTTAGACCTCCTACGAGTATTTGAGATCTCGATCTAACAGTGTTCGAGATCTCCTATTTGCTAATTGATTCTACCGCTAAAGTACTACTTGATTGATCTTGAGACGAGGTAGACTTGAGAGCGTGATGTACGGAGTCTGACGAGATTGTGTAGCGAGGTCTTTAGTGTGAGCGAGGTTTCTATATGACTTGAAGTCTTTTTGTGGACTTCACTTGTCTATAGCGATGTCTTTTGACGATGTTTCGATCACGTCGATCTTCAACGAGCAAGATAGTTCTTGAGTTTCAGATGTTTTTCGACCCCTTTTTCCAAGCGAGGTTCTCCTCTATTTATAGAGGGTTGGGGAGTCGAGTTTTGATCATGGTCCGATGTGGGATGGCCGAGATCAGGGCCCCTGATTGGTCTAGAGGCGAGGCAGCTGGTGATTGGCTCGGAGAAGCGGTGTTAGCTGAGTGGTTCTGGTGGGCGGGTGTGTCATTAGAGTCGATTACGAGGTCGAAGCCTCGCTCCGAGGTCTCGGAGGACCTCGCGGGGTAGGAATTTTGTTAAAATAAATGAGGGATTGGGTGCGGGACCCCGAATCATCCTTGGAAAGCCCGTCGAGTCTTGTTTGTATCTTATGTCCCGGTCACACTTCTTATTTTACTATTTTGGACATCATCACTTGGAGCTACTCCTAATAATGTTGTCTGATAGAAGAGAAAGTATGAATTGAAGTGCACATGCAATGAATATAGTTTTATTGCTTTTACCTTCTCTACTTTTAGGGAGTTAAAGAGTGATGCCCTTGAATTTTTGTCTAGGTCACACAGACTGTTCATAGTTCAACGACTAACGCTAATTACTATTAGTTTCTTTATTTTTCTGCGTGTGTATTTTGCCTTAAATAAAGGTGTTGGAGCCCACTAATTCAAATTTGTATAAGTATAAAAACTATGCAAAGAGTTACATAAATGAAACCAAAATAATAAAATTAAGTGGAGATAATAAACAAAAAAAAACTCAATTTGAATTCACCCTTTAACAGCCTCCCACCCACTCTTCGTGTAAGACTGTGCTACTGCTCCCTGAATCATACATAACTTAATTAACTTTCTTTCTCAAATTTCTTTTATAATTACACTGTATTATTTTTCTCTTTTAAAATAAATCCACGTGGATTGGTTTCTGCCACTCAGCTTTCTCTCTTAGCCGGGTCCCACCACTGGTCACAACATGCCCAAACTTTTCATGATCTCCAAACAAATAAACACGAGGGACCCACCCATTCTCTGGTATGATATATCTTTCCTTTCTTAAACCAAGAATAATTATTATAGCGGGTGTGACTCGTGAGTGCCAAGTCCTCCTCCTCCTCCGCACGTGCTTTTCAGGCCCTAAAACCGCCTCCGGGCCCCACTCTCCATTTTTCACTCCTGCCTTTTTTACCACCCACCACTCCTTTCTCTTACTCTTTCGGTTTTACTGTTTTTTTTAATTTTAATTTTTGTTGGTACACGCGGCAACGTGATTTAGAGCAAAAAGACGTGGCAATTGGCCAGTATTTAATTACTTTCTAAAAAGAAATAATTACGAAATTCGGAATCCGGGGCTTTATAAAGGACCAAGCCCATACCATTTGGCTTCCCATTCCAGAATCTCGGTTTCCAAGTATTCTCTCTCGCTCGTTCAAAGGATAGTTTGTTCGCTGGTCATGAGCAAGATTTTCTCCGGCTGTTTGTGAAAAAGAGAGAGAGAGAGAGAGAGTATGAATTCCACGCAAAACGCAACGAATCTGTTCAACAATCTTGCGCCTATCATAGGCGGTGGCGGAGTTTCGCCGGCGTCCGGAGACTCGCTCCTCCCGTTCTGCAACTACCAGATTAACGACGCGGTTCTGCAACAGGTGGCGAAGTCGATGAATTACCAGCAGTACAGTAATCCTCCATTGAAGGATGAAAGCGGACTCACCTTCAATAACAGCGCTCTTCCCTTGCCGAGAAAACGTCCTAGAGATTCGTTCTTGGCTACCACGGCAGTTGTGAACAACAACAACAATAACAGCTGTGGTGATAACATTCCGTTGATTTCAGTTTCATCAGATAAAGTATCAGGCCGGTACGATGGCGTTGCCGCCGGTGGCAACTTCTCGTTTCTTGGCGAGGATTTGACGTTAGAGATGACGCAGCAGCAATTGGAAGTCGATCGGTTAATCTCTTTACATGTAAGTCTTTTTGTCTCCCTGTTTACATGATTCCACGAACAATCCGTTCGACTCTGTTTCCCCGTCGTTCTCTTATCATATTGTATCACATGCTGATAAATCTTGATAATATTTCTGAATTCAGATGGAAAAGATACGACGAGATATGGAAGATAGAAGAAGAGAGCAGTCGAGTAGAATAATCCAAGCGATCCAAGGAGCGATCGGGAGGAAACTCAGAGACAAGGAAGAGCAGATCGAGAAAATCGGAAAATTAAACTGGGCGTTAGAAGAGCGCGTTCGGCAACTCTATCTAGAGAACCAGATCTGGCGAGACCTTGCTCAGACGAACGAGGCAACGGCGAACGCCTTACGGTCAAATCTCGAACAAGTCCTTTCGCAGGCCAACGCCAAGGATTTCCGGTTCTGCGCCGGAACAGCAGACGCACCGACTGACGACGCCGAGTCATGCTGCGGGAGCAGCGGCCACGGATGCGAAGACGACGGTGACGAGGTGGACGGCGGACGGGTTCTGAAGTGGCGGAAGGTGGCCGGATCATCATGCGCCGGCGGTGAGAAGAAGGAAGCGACGGCGGTGGCGGAGGAAAGGAGGAAGAGGATGTGCAGGAGGTGTGGAACAAGGGAGAGCAGCGTTCTACTGCTGCCGTGTAGGCACCTCTGCCTCTGCACGGCGTGCGGCTCCGCGGTCGACACCTGCCCCGTCTGTAATTCCACCAGTGATGCTACTGTTCACGTTGATCTCTCCTGAATATATTATTTTACTTATAATTTTCTTTTAATCTGTAGCGAGATTTAGCTTATTCAAAGAAACAGAGAAGTAAAAAAAATACAGTTCTACTCCAATCTCGTATTCTCTACTCTATTTTTTTCCCTGGTTGTCGATAGATTATCTTTATCGTATAAATTCTTTTATTTATCTCTACTGATCGTATCAATTTGTGAAGTTTTTTTTAGTTTTGTTATGTTATACAGGGCATATTGCTCTGAACAGAACGATAAAAAGAAAACGATAAGGCTGTTGTGATTTTTTTTTAAAGATCAATGACAAACGCAGTGTCTTGCATCAGAATAGTAAGTGTCGGTAAATGGAAAAAAAATTGGAAAAGATATGTAAAGAGCGCATTGTATCAAATAATGGAGCATTTTAACAAGATATGGGAATCCATCAGTTATCGCCATCATAATTGGTGGTTGAGGTGGTGAAAAGTGGCGAGGCCACATGATGAAAGGAAGGAGCAATCCTTGACGGTGGAGGGACGGAGTGGCCGAGTGCGGGGCCCGGTGTTTTGAAAATTACAAAAACTCACATAATAAATTTTGGCGCTCTTCCCTAGGGTGACGATGACTAGCCAGTACATGGTCATCAGCCAGTGGCGCACGTTAGCGTCTTCTGGCCAAGTACGGGAAAAGGACGTACAGTGTGAGTGGGCCCCATCCCCCATCCGTTGCCGGTGGGGGCGGATCAGTTACCCCGTGCAGGTTAGCACTAGGATTTTGTAATTTCTTTTGGCGCATTCGGAAAAGTAATTCTGAAAAAAAAAGATGTTCAGGGGAAAAATAAAATAAAATAAAAGTAAATACGGAGTGGTTATTAAAGCGAGCAGGCCGGGAAAAAAAGGTGAAAAAGAAACGGCCAATGTGGGGAGCGTTGAGATCACGTGCGACGTGGGAACGTGAGGTCAACGTAACTGATTTGATTTGTCTTAAATATATTTAAATATTTCTTAGGAGTACGAGCAAATTTGCAGTTGGCCG
This sequence comes from Fallopia convolvulus, assembly GCA_964016875.1. NCBI lineage: Eukaryota > Viridiplantae > Streptophyta > Magnoliopsida > Caryophyllales > Polygonaceae > Fallopia > Fallopia convolvulus. The sequence goes on along the minus strand of OZ024732.1, from coordinate 44,553,782 downwards.
CGCGCATTTGTCGCTGATTATTTTCCCGCTTTGCTTTTTATTTTTAATTATTTTCATTGTCTTTTTTATTTGTGTCCGACGGAGAGGGATGACAAGACCACACCGGCCACCACAACCACCACCAGGTCCACCACCGGCCTCCTGTCTACATTGACTGACCCCAACGTTCCCTTGGGATTATGTATAATTATGTTTCCCATAAATAAGTAAACAATTCAAAACGTGATTATCATTGCAACTTTATTGGGATTATGTAGCACTAAAGACAAAATTTCACTTCATTTGACACTTTTAATACTACACTACTAGTAGTACTTTTTTTTAATTTTATTTCAGTTTTTATTTTTTTTTTGGTCGAAAATTTCTGTTTTTCTTCTAACCAGCTACTTTCAGACTTTGTTTTTCTGAAAATATATTAATTGTGATCACAAATATCATGCCTCTTTGTCACGGCGGTGCTGTCGATGTAACCGGGACATGACATTATATGTATAAAAATCTTTTTCTTATGATATAAATAAATTAAAAAAAAAAAAAAAACGAAAGGTGATACAGTAGAAAAATAAAAAATGGAAGGGAGGGAGGTGTGTTTTAGGTGAAGGAAAACGACAGGGTTTGAATAGGGTGGAAAGTCGTTTTGGATAGGGGAGCGAGGAACGTCTGAGTCACGTCACGTTGGCGGGAGAGTGTGGGGATTGGGGCCCCCCACATGTCGCTTTCTACAGGGTGGGGGCGATCTCCTCCCTCCCTCCTGGGCCCCACCTTGTACCAGGTTCGTGTGATTGCGCTTCGCCTTTCTTTTTTTACTACCCTATATACATATATCAATTCCATTTATTATTATTATTATGTACGTGGTGGACCATCATTATAGTACTCCCTCCGTTTCACAATAGTTGTTCTTAGACAAATTTGCACATATATTAAGGGGGGAAAATTCTTCCAAATTTACCCATATTAAAAGCTACTTTATACTCTAAAAGTTGCATTGGGAAAAGTGTATATAATTAATATGGTGTAATTATTAGGGGTATAAGTGGAAAAAAAAATTATATGCACAACTATTGTGAAACAAGAAAAAAAATGTATATGAACAACTATTGTGAAACGGAGGGAGTATAATTTATTATGTATGCTGATATATAAAATGAATAATAGTGGAGTACTTGATTATGTGCTTTAGCATCTAATAATCCACACCAGGAAGATTGGTCTGAATGAGTAGATTAGCTTATTATAATTATTATTCCTGTGCCGTGCGCCAGAGGTTAGTGCGAGATACGGCCTATATAATAAATCAGAGTCATTAAACCTCATAATCATAGCATTAAAAAAAGATTTGGTTATGATTTAAAAAATGTTGAAGTGTATATATAGTAATATAGGTAGGGTAGTGAAATAAGTGGTCCAATGTACGAATATTGATGAAAGGTGGGGGCGTGGACCGTCAGCAAAATTAGCTGCATGTCTGGCTAGTGCTTCTCAGGCCATAATACCAACATATTAACCCATCCTCTCTCCTTGTTTCCTAGTAGTTTCCCACCTCTATTAGTTCCCCTTTCTTTTTTTTTTGCAATATTATATAGAGCACTTTTTTTTAAAAGTGTATAAATTTAAGTATTCTATTAAAATACAAGTTTTATACATCTTTTTTGGAGAAAGTTTATAGACGATAGATAGATAAACTGGAGCACTTGTCGGTACAAGTGTACATGTACTTATGAGTTTAACATACAAGTTCACTGAGTTCAATTTAAAACCAATTTATAGTACAAAGCATAATCCAAAGGTATATACTAGATTAATTTTCTTTGAAATTGAGATGTAGTATATGAATTATTCTCAACACGTCTTCTCAAGTGTGATTAGGATGACCAACTAACACTTACACATTGGTAGTTCAAGTAAGGTAGATTATAAGCGAGTAACTCACTAACCCCAACCGGCCAAAGTAGATAAATGGATCCAATACCAAACCTGCTTTTATATCATAAACAAAGTCCGTAAGAATATAGGTTGATAGATTGGGGATGGTACGATCGCACATGCACTTATAAGTCTATCATATAAGCCTCCATGCATTAGTGTTTAGCTCACCCCTCTCGTGTATTTGTTGATCATTTATTCGATTTCTCTCTGTTATTTGTTTAGAATTTATTTTGGAATTAATCTTCTTGGCAATTATCCTATCGCCGTTATTTCAACATTTCAATTATCCGCACTTTGGTTTCGAGTTTCCATAATGTGGTATTTTCTTAATTGTTTTAGGGAGGCTAACTCAGCCGCTGACTTCTTAGTCATAAGATATGTCAGTATTCCACAGATCATCATGCAATTCTTCAGCATGTCTCGATTTGTGTTATGAAGAGACCCCGTTAGAAAGGTTAAGACTATTGTTTCGTCTTCAACCTTTTAGTTTTTAAATTTTTTAAGATCATCCGCAGTGATATTTAGGTTAATCTTGTAATATTGGGGTGACCTAATATTTAATTTATAATAAATTAGTAACTCATTTTTCAAAAAAAAAACATTTTAATTTATCAAACATGTCTAATACATGGCATCACCCTACTTGTTTAAAAACCAAGATTTTTTTTGTAACAAAGAGGAAAGTGTTGTCAATATATAGAGATGATAGCTTCCTAATCTCATAGGGCTAGTTAAGCGGTGGGCCCCACTTGCAGACCTGTAATTGATGGAAATAATTAGTGAAAAAAAAAAGAGATAGAGAGCAGGTACAATTAATTTGTTTTGTTGAAGAGGCAACGTATCAGATTTGACCTTTCTTGAAAGGAAGACTTTTGGCAGCACATTTTAATTTGGCAAGCAAAGTGTGTTTGTTTGTGCACAGATAATGAAATCACGATTGCAATTTTTGACGTTGATTTTTCCCCCTATTTTCTTTTTCCAAATTATTTTTTATACATTGGGAATTTCAACAAATTTGGGTGGTGAGTTGTTTTGTGCGTCTTATTGTTGAGGTGACACATGGGAGACCCAGCAACGCATAAATGGCGTGCCCCGGCACAATATGTGTACCTATTTTAACCCATTTATTTATTTATTATATTTTGGATAAAAATAAATAATTTCACTCCTATGTTTAAAGAAAGGCCGAGTGAATAGATAGTCAAAGATATATGATTGTCTTTGATTGTATGATAACGAATGTAAATTTGAACAAAAGTAATAAATATCTAAGTCAAGCTAGATGTAAAAACAATGCAAATAAAGAAGAATTACTTATCTTCTTTAATTAATAATAAATTTGAGTTTACAAACCGGTCGGCGCCATGATTCAAGATCCCACAGAAGGACGTTCGAATGCTAGAGGACTTTTGAGTAATATCAGTTATGAGGGTCGATTACACATGGGATTTAAAGAGGATTACAATGTGTAGATGAGAGTGAGTCATGTGTTTCCTTTACATGGCTGAAATAACTTTTTTTATAACTAAAAGTAAATGGAAGTAATGAGTAACTTCCCCCTAAAAAAGTAGGCTTTGAATGGGTCTTCCATGTTGGTAGGTTATTAAGTACCAACCCCTTGAAAATAGCTATTTGGAATACTCAACACGATCTGGTCAAAGATGTTACAACAAATCCCGAGAATCATGGGATCTCGTTGGTGCTGCAAGACACCCGTGAGTAGTCAGGAGCCGGTAGTCGGTAGCCGGGGGGCATGACCATCTGGTGTAACCTAACTGAAAGTTTTGGGCTCAACAATGCCCCAAATTCATCTTGGATATTGACGTGAGGAGATGGGCGAGATGATTTTCACCACTTGTGTAAGAGCTATCGTCAACACAAGTCGTTTGAATGTCTTGTCATGAGGCATGACGTGGAGAACTTGGTGCCTCATAAGCTGAGGGTTTATGCCCCAAAAACTGAGGGCTTGTGCCTCGAGAGACAAGGGCTTGTGCTCCAGAAGCTGGAGGCTTGTGACCCAAGAGTTGAGGGCTTATGCTATAGAAGCTGGAGGCTTGAATGAGCAAGAAACCTCTGCAGAAGGCCTCTCATTCGTCTGTGGGTATGCATAGCTATGGCTTCGACAATAGGAAGGCTCGAGCCAACGTTACGGGACACTCTAAAAAAATAAAACAAGGCCATGCCAGCTCAAGTCTAACCTGTCTTAAGGCGCGCATCTTACGAAGTTTGTCCGGGTGTCTGCAGAGCCCTAACGATAGCTTCCAACTAGTTGGCGTTTGCCTATTATGCAGGTGTCGAGCGTTTGGGAGATAGGTTCCCTGTCTTCTTGAGGTTGAGAAAGATTGTTCTGGCGAAAGATGTCCGTTGGTAGGCGTTCCCTGGTGGGAGAAGCCCCTTTGCTGGTGTATTTCAGGCGAAAGACGCCCACTGGATGGCGTCAGGAATCGAGAATCCTAATATATTTGCACATTAACTTCTAGCGAGCGTGGCGCTTGGACGCTTATCTTGCATTCTCGCAGGTGGATATTGCTTTTGTTCTTTGGATTTTCTGTAAGATAAAATCGAATATGTAGGAGAGATGGTCGTGGGTTTCCCAACTGACCCTCTGACGCTCAAGTTAGTAATTGTATTCATAACGAATTTATAAAACGAAAAGTATAATAGTGAAAGAGTTGTATGATCTTTAGAAATGATACGGATGAAACTTGTGTTTCCCTCGATTATGAGACATTGCCTTGCTGCTAACCTCGTTGTTGTCATCCGAGATCTCTTGATCAGATTCACTATCGTTTGGGATCTAGAGAACAAGTTCAAGAATCCGGAAGTTAGGGTCCGAGATCCTGAAGTCAGCTTCCTTGTCTTCTTCAAGGCGGATGTGGGCCATAGCATTAGCCTGGACCTCTTCAAAGTTTGTACATGGGTACTTTGTTAACTCTTTGTAGAGTTCATTGCTCCTTTGAAGACATTGACAAAATGCTTCAATGAAAATCGAGACATATCAATGGGGATTTTGACTTTCTCTTGAACGAATCGATTCATGTAATTACAGAGTGTTTCATCATATCCCTACACAATTTGGTATAAGTCATTAGAATACTTTTTAGGACGTCGACTACTTATAAATTGAGCCTTAAAGAGTTTTATAGGATCCGCAAATGATTCCACAGATCCTTGCGGAAAATTGATGAACCATCTTAGGGCTGGGCCGTTTAGTGTTGCTCCAAAGCTTTTGCACACGATGGCTTCATGTTCCTTCCTAGCGATGGAAGATTCGTAGGGATCTCCAAAACAGAAATGGCTTCCACAAAGGGAGAAGATTCGTATCCATCTTCGGGTTCCTTCTCTATAGGACGCGGGATCCCAGGGATCCTTGCAATCTTCTTATTGAAAACCTTCAATTACACTTGGCTCTCTCGCTCGAAAATGTCCTTTAGTCGCTCTTGGATTGTAGTTGTCATCTTAGAACGAGTTGCTGCAGGAGCAAAGATTCCGGATATTGGATCTTAGATGGTAACCGCCTGTTCAGGAGGATCCACCACAAGAGCTAGGATCCTTTTTGTATGTACTTGCGACCTCAAAAACTCATTTTCACTTGTTAGTTGCGCCACTAGGGCATTAGATCTTCTTGTTTGGGCTTTGATGTCATCTAGGGATTTTTTGAGGGCATCAATTTGTGAAAAGAGATTCTTCATGGTGAAGGGTCAGTTTTTTGTAGAAGGTAGATCTTTTTTTTCGGCTACCGGTCCCACGGTGGGCGCCAAATTGTTTTGGACAAAAAATGAATAATTTCACTCTTATGTCCTTGGAGAGGGGGTTGAGGGGATAGATAGACAAAGATATATGATCGTCTTCAATTGTATGATAAACGAATGTAAATAAGAACGAAAGTAATGATTATATAAGTCAAAACAGATGTAAACACAATGCAAATAAAGAAGAATTGCTTCTCTCCTTTAATTAATGGTAAACTTGAGATTACAAATTGGTCGACGTCCATGATCCAGGATCCCGCAGAAAGCCGTTTGGATGCTAGAGGACTTTTGAGTAATACCCCTTTACATGGCCGAAATTAACTTCTTTTTATAGCTAAAAGTAAATGGAAGATAATGGGTAACTTACCCCCCTAAAAAGTAGGCTTTGAATGTGATGCGACCCTGCCTAGGCTTGAACCTAACTCCTACCATCCCCAGACGGCCTAGACCTTGCCCCTTGACTTAGGACATAGTCTCATTTATGTATTATTTATATTATTATTTATATTTTCATTATTTACATTCCGTCTTTACTATTTTAGGCGTGTGTTCTCTTATGCTTAAGGGACCGATCCATTATGGTAGAATAAATCCCATTAGGGTTTGTTGCACCTTTCCCCTTATAGCATTACTATTATTAGATTTATGGGCTTTTCGGATGTGGGCCTTGATTGCATGCTAGGTCCAATCCGATTCCCTTCTTTTTACCTAGGGTTTCGAGCTTGCTCTCTATATAATAGGCACTCGGGACTCCTTTCAATCCACGTCAAGATTAAACAAATTTAAGTAGAGTCGAAATTCCTCCTTATTTGGACCGACATCACCCAAACCTTCCAAACCCCTTTCCGTTTCGTCGGTCCTCCCTTGGGCCGACATCTCTCATCTCAGCCTCGCCCCACCCTCGTTCCGACGAGCATTCGAGGCCCACGAGTCAATAACGTTGGACTCTTATTTATCCCGATTACTATTGTCGGAGAAGATCCGGGCGTTTCCAGCCTGATCCACCTCTTTGTGGCCCGAAGCCGAGTAGGGTCATTCAGAATGGGTCTTCCACGTTGGGAGGTTATTAAGTAAGAACCCCTTGAAAATAGGCATTTGAAATATTGAACATGATGTGGTCAAAGAGGTTACAATAAATCTCGAAAATCATGGGATCTCGTTGTTGCCGCAGGATACTCGTTGTGCAGTCAGGAGCCGGTAGTCTGTAGCCGGGGGCATGACCATTTAGTGTAACCTAACTAAAAGTTTTGGGCTCAACATATTACACTAATTATTTTTGTATAAGTTTTTTTATGGTATTATATAGTAGTATCTTTTGGATTGAGCCCATATCAATTATTTATATAATATGATTGCAAAAGGACTGTATAGACTATATACTTTATCGTGTGTACAGTGGCAATGAAAAAAATAATTGAGAAGAAAAATAATTGTTCAATATAATTGTGTAAATTAGCTTCTGTTCAAATTACATATTTACTTATATTAAGTTGTATTAAAATATATAAAATATATAACTTAATACATTAAATGTTGCAATTCAACAAAATCTTTAAAAAGACCGTTTTTCATTTGATAATTTTTTTTTTATCAAAAGGAGGCTATGTCTAGGAGACTTTATTGACAAAAAATTAAGCGCCATTCTCCAAAGGGGATACATCATGAGCCAAAGGCAAAACAAATCAAGCAGGGGATTACAAAATAACAATAAAGGAAACATTAGAAAGGAGGGCAAAATTTGCTAGACAATTAGCCACACCATTTATAGTGCGGGGAATATTTCGAATAGTGACCTCCCAAGGATATTCTCATGGATGAAACAATGACTTTATTGCTTGAGAAAGTGATGAAAGTTTGCATCCGTCGTTGGCAAAGAACTACTCAATATATTGCACACCTCTACCGAGTCCGATTCAACTTCAATTCTAGTGTAACCTAGCCGCAACGCCACTTGCAGACCATAATAGATTGCCCACAATTAAGCAATTCTCACCCCACAAGTTTCGCAGAGAAAGGTGAAGGCGTGTAGGAAACCACCATGATCGTCTCTAAAAATACCTCCTCCACCAGCTTTCCCGAGGTTACCTTTGGAGACCGCTTTGGTGTTGAGTTTCACACCACCTGCAGCCAGAGGCTTCCACACATTAGAGCCCAGCCTTGAAGGAGAAGGTGGGTGACCCGCAAGTCTGGAACGGCCCAAAGCAGAATCCTTATTGTGCCTCACCACTTGTTGGACCATCGGGATGACTTGATTAAGCATATCTTCACCCTCAAAAACCAATTTATTTCTAGTCTTCCAAATATGTCAAACCATGTTTACAAAGATAGAGCACGCCTTTTATTCTACTAATTTTATTGAGAATCCATTGACATATAGAAGTCTCAAGGAAAAATTCAATGTTCACAAAGGCGAAAGAACTCTAATGTCAAATATCTTTCACAGTGACACAATCTCGAAGAAGGTGCAAGCTCAATTACGGAACAAATAGCCAGACAGTATGGGAAGGAGATAAGTGTCGTCTGACCCGGGTTTCATTACAAAGTACAACATTATGGCAAGCCCTATATAGGAACTATCACACTCTCTGTTGGGCCGGACATCACCATAATTTCGTCCAAACCTTCGACTGCGGTGTCGGACTTGGGGGTCGTAACATTTTCCGGGCAGACGCCGTAGAGAATGTGCAAAGTCGAAGGTCCCAAATACAAAGAATCCTCAACATTTAGGTCATTAAGAACTCGGATGGGCCAACTACGTGCATACTTCTGGTGGGAGGAGTGGCATTAAAATCTCCCACTTACAAGAGTTGTTATCCTAGTAATCAGCCACAACTGCACCAAGATCTTCATCAGAAGGAGGATTCACAGCAACCTCCATAAGTGACCGATCCTTAACCCAATTATGAACCAAAAATAGTGTGTGGCAACCATTGCCTATAGACGCCCTCACCCCCTTAGCCAATAACTGTCCACCATGAACAATTCCTTTCCAATTATGGGATTATTGAGGTCTTCGAATGAACATGTCAATGTCGGCCCTATGATTGCAATACTTATCCCTAATGACTCGAACTCAAAGACTAGTATGATCTTTAAGAGCCCTCCAACCGAGTCTGGCAAGAAGTGCAGTGTTTGAATCACGCATTCTACGAACTCCTAGCCCTCCATGGGAACGAGGTTGGGTTATTTTTTCACAGGATACAAGATGAATCTTTCGTGTTTTATTGTTTGAGTCTAGATGAAACCACGAATGTCCTTGTCGATGGAGTCACAAATTGATCTAGGAAGGAGGGACAATTGAATCATATTAACATGTAAACTTGTCATCCACTCAATCTCGAAGCAATCTTATCAATCAAGTATTGATAATTTTCCTTCGTTGCTCGTTCATGCAAAGTAGGGACACCCAAATACCTCCCAAGATCAGACGTGAGAGGAATGTGCACTTGATCACAAATATTCGTTGCCGACGATTGAAGAACCGTCCTAGAGAAAAAGGCCGAACTTTTATCAAAATTAACCTTTTCCCCATGTTAAGAGCAATAGCAGTCTAAGGAAGCATGAATGATGGCCGCTTGAGAGGAGGACGCCTCGACAAAAAGTAATAAATCATTTGCAAAGAAGAGATGGGAAATTTGCACTCCCCCACATTGATCGGCCGCCAAAGACCCGTTATTACAACAGTTTGAATTATATGGGATAACCATTCCATACACAAAACAAAAAGATACAGGCACAAAGGGTCACCTTGCCTAATGCCCCTATAAGGTAAAAAGGATCGTGCTTATTCACCATTCCATAACAAGCTAGCCTTTCCCATAGATTTCCCCAACATGATTACTTTGTGCAAATGTTCCAGAAAACCGACCTCCATTAGAATTTTGTTCAAGAATTCTCAACAAACCCGATCGTAGACCTTAGCAAGATCAATCTTCAGAGCCATCCAATGAACATTTGCTTGGCAGCTTTCCATGAAGTGTAGGTTTTCTTGAACAATCACAATGTTGTCAACAATATGCCTTTGTAGAATGAAACTTGATTGCATGGGCGACGCCATATCATCAATATGAGGTTTCAACCTATTGACGATCATCTTGTTGCTGGTTTTGAACACGAGCAAGGTTATCAGAATCCCGTTTCGATTCTACGATTCTAACGATCCATAACACGTGAAATGATCTACGATCCTAAGTAGGATCTTATTGAAGTAGGTTCTTAAATGATTTAGAATAAAATCTCGAGATTGCAATCGGAGCGGATGGAGATCATGATCCCGAAAGTCGTATGGACGTACGACTTAGTAAGATTATATAGAGGTGTCGACTAACTCACACCCCTTTCTAGTTTATTCAATTCAAATCTTTGAACGAGATTGCAATCAATCAAGAGTACACACACTAGCAAATATAATCCTAGCAAGGAATATAATATTTTCTATGCTAACAAGGGTCGTTATTTCTAGCAATCGATATTTCCTAGGTTCATTTTTATTAAGCATACAAGAAGTTCCCAACATCGAGAAATATCATATAAACGGATATAAAAGGGCACACGGGGAAATTCCACTTGCCTTAGCGTAACGAGTTTGGCAACGAGCTTTGACGAAAATTAGGCGAGTTCCTACTATGAGCGAGGATTCCGACCTAATGATATGGAATTTACGAAAAAGCTCAAAACACGATTTTCTTTCTAGAGTTCGAATTACCTCTTATACTATTTATAAGAGGGTTTAAGTTTCTAAATTATTATAATAATAATTTAGAAAGTCATTTTCCTAAAATAATAATATTCCTTTATTATTATTTTAGTTTTGGTAATATCCTTATTATTCCGAAAAATCTTTATTAAAATAATTATTAAATTAATTCTTTTAAAAGAATTGTATTTACTTTCATAATTCTTATTACCTAAAATATTATACTCATAGTTCCTCCACTTGGAAGTTTCCAAAAATAGAAATTCCTAATTGCTTGATTAGGTAACTTACTAATATTACTATTTGTTACACTATCTTTATTTATATTATTCCTAGAATCTTTTTATAATATAATGTTTATAAAAATATCCTTGATCAAATACTTTAATATCCTCATGTCTTGTATAAGGTATATTCCTCACTTATTGATATCTCACCTCATGATCATAAACTATTATTTTAATATTTTTAATTTATAAACTAATATCTACCTTATATAAGAAGGTTTTATTTTCAAACAAGTCTACTTTATGTTATAAAACATACTAGTTTTATTATAATGTCATACTTGATATATTTAATTTTAAACTTAGGTCTCTCCATAAATCTCTACATTAGAAGCCCATTAATAATCCTACATATTTATATAAGACTCTAATAATATTTTATTTAATATTAGCATCTTTTCATGAAATCATGGTATAAGTTAAACTATAGTCTCTTGATCTATATCATATTTTACATTCAAGACTCATATGCTAGTAAAATATTATTTTATTTTATCCTAATAATAGATGATATCTTGTAACAACTCCCATATATAAAGCTATGCTAAAGTTCGTATTTTTATTGAATAAATATTTCTTTTCGTAGTTTTATTTATTCCCTTAATTTTATAAATCCTATATCTTTTATAGATTAGGCCATGCAACAACTTTTATCAACTTAGGGATTTTGTTAATTTCATATAAAAATAGTAATGGTTTTATTTTCTAAACCTTTTTATTTCTAAGGTCATATAGTATGCATTTATCTTTTTGTTTCATGCATGCATACTAACTTTTAAAATTCCTATTTGATCAAAGATGACAATAATAGTTATTATCTTGTATGCTATAGTTTTTTCATAAAATCCACTATTTATATTATGAAAGAGGCATGCATGTAATAAAATCCATATAATTCTATCTATTTGTTTATATCTTAAGTTATCAAGGTAAACTAGTTTGTTTCTAGCTTTTAACTAACAAGATCTTATAATCTTATTTCTTATTTTCCTAAAATAATTTCTAATAACATATAATAACTTTATAAATTTATAAAAGCATAATTGAAATAAATAGGATTTAAGATAGAAGTTTATACTTTTGGAGTATTACGGAATGTAGGAGAAGAGAGCGGGGAAGGAGGCCGACGGTCTTAGGCGGCACCACCAGAGGCGGTGGCGGCTCCGGCGTGGGCGGACGGTGGCACGGAGGGGGCGGCGACGTCCGGCGGGGTAGGGAGGTGGTCCGGCGGGAGCTCCAAAGGGAGAAGAGGGAATTTTGTGGTGTTTTCTATGGACTTGAATGGAGAATTTTTTTATGTGCAAGGTGCTGATTTTTTCTTTGAAGGAGAAGGTGTTCTTGCTAGAAAGAGTAGAAGAGAGAGCAAAGACTTGAGTGAGTGTATGGAAGAGGGTATTTGTAGACAAGTTGGGTGGGGCTCTCAATCCATGGCTATGGTGGATGGACCAATGGAGGAGGAGGAGAAGTCCATGCATTGGTCAAGAGTGTGCTTCTTCCATGGTGATGGGAAGTGATGTCATAAGGTGGTAGTCAACAAGCAAGAGGGAGGTGAGAATGGCATGCAATGGCCAACATTCAAATCAATGTACATCAATCACACCTTTGTCTAATGTTGAAGTTGGTAGAGAGAGTTTATTTGTTATAAGAGAATAATGGTTGGCTAAGTGAACAAGAAATTGTAATGGTCTAGCGGGATTTGGTGAGGGGCGTGTGAGGTTGGAGTGCAAGAGATCTCGGGTTCAAATCCCGGCTCTTGCATTCTTTTTGCAAGGCTTGTAAACTAATTTCCTAGGCCTTTGTATAATCTACTTTATGAAATAAAATAAATTTCTTAGTTTTATCTAATGCTCTTTTTATTAATTTACCTCACTTTATTAATCTATGCCCCTCAAGTCATTTTATTGAATTTTTAATCTTCTTGATAAACTCTTTCAAAAGAAAAATAGTAGAAGTTAATTTGATACTAAGAAATTCTCCTTTTTAATTAGAGAAAATAATTCATAATAAATATTATATTATAAAAAGCTTGGAATATCGCGGATATTACATAAACAATTCTAACGATGCTACAAACGATCCTTATGATCCTATAAAAAGGCAATAATGACTATATATTATTAATAATTTCAAATTAATAACGTTTATCATTTTCTTACTTCATATGTAACAAAATATACAATCCATTCGGTTATTATTGCATACTTTTAGTTATAATGTAGGATCTTACGATTCGGCGATCCGATCTTACAATCCGATCAAAAGACCCTCAATGATCCGACTTAGAATCCCGATCCTGATAACCTTCACACCACATTCAAGAGAGAGATCAGTTGAAGCTGTGATGGATAGCAAGGGTTGTCCACAGTTAGATATGGGAACCAAAAGAGAGCTAGTGAATCCCGACTCCATAAAATGCGAATTTAGAAAGTTCAACACTGTTTCCGTCACCCTTGAGTCCACCATATTCCGGCTTTTTTGGTAGAAAACAGCCGGGAAACAATCCGGGCCCAGTGCTTTGAAAGGGCCAATTTCTTTTATGGCACACCAAACTTTAGAGGCTAGGAAAAGGAGACGACAGAGCTTCTTGGCAACTGAGAGGCAAATCTTGGAAGGAGCAACTTAATGGGAACGGAAGTGGTTCAACCACATGTTTAGAACTCTCTTCAATGTAAAGTTTTGAAAAGAAATTAAGGGCCATATTTTACACTTCCACCCAATCACAAATCCAATTATTCTCTGAGTCTTGTAAGCGTTCCACCTTATTAGCACGGTGTCGAGTGATTGTGGATAGTTGGTAAAAACGAGTGTTTTGATCACCATCAATAAGAAAGGATGCCCGATATTTTTGAGTATTATCGAAATTTTGTGTTTTTTAATCCTTCTCGTTTGACTTCATTTTTGTTACCTTTTGATTTGGCTTTTACCCAATATTTTTAGTGTTTTTACAATTGATTATAATGTTCGTAAAAAATCCAAGAGAAAACGACCAAAGAATGGTGTGTCAATTAAATCTCCCCACCTTTAGCTAAGTAAAATTTTGATGCTTCTAAACAAACTAATTCTTCTACAATTTCTAGTTTTATAATTTGAAATGAAAAATGTGATATTTTGGCTTTGGGTATGATGTGTACCTGCCCTAGCCCTAGGGTCCCGAGACCGTGGCGACCCCCTTGGGCTAATCCGCGACTCCGTAGGACTCGTGCCAAGTCCCGTGGTCCGCCTCACCAACGACACCACGACCCCGAACGCTCGAGTCGTGCCAGCGCCGGGCCAACCCAGCGTCGACACATGAAGTCCTTGTGCGTCACGCCTCGACTGTGCCGCGCCCCAGTCGGTACCAAGCCACCAACCCTCGGTACCGAGCCCCACGCCTCAATACCGACCACCATGTCCGCGCCGGGCCAACCCGGCGTCGCGACTTGAGGTTCTTGCCTCGTCCTGGCGCGCTGACGCCCTTGTCGCGTCGCGCCAGCCCTTGTCACGACCTTGTCGCGACACTCGCGACTAGGCCACCGTGACCACTATCCGTTTTTATCATATTTAGTATTATTTCCTTTCCGAACATTACTATTTATGTCTTTACTATTATTATTGAGCATTTATGGGCTTGGGCCTAAACGTTGGGCCGCTTGCATACGCAACCCTAGTTTACCCCATGCCTCCTTAGGGTTTCTAGGAGCTCCTCTATAAATAGGAGCCTCCTCTATTGTATTTCCTTACGCTTTGTTTGATTAATGTTATGTTGTCGAGATTTCGCCAGAACTCTTCGTAAAGGCGTCAACCCCAAATTCTTCTCATCCCATATTCCTCCGTTCTCCCTCGAAAGAGAGCACCTTCTCATCCTTTCACTTCTTTTCTCATCCCAAAGTCTAGTCGTTAATTCGACTCAAAACTATCCAAATCCGCAAGAGAAGACCATTTACGAGCCCAAGATCGATCTTCTCGTGAATCTCCCAATGGGGTTCACATCAACTGGCATCAGAGCCTCGGATTGCGCAAGTCTTTCTCTCGCTTTTACTCGTTTTTTGCACGAATTTTTTTTCTACCACCATTTTCATTAGCTTCCGCCATATCTACCATCATCCATCTAGTTCCATTGTTATTTTTCTTCGAAAAAATCAAAAAAAAATCACAAAAAATTGCCGAACCGCCGACTTGCACATTGAATTGGTTCATTGCATTAAGTTTTCGAATCTTGCTTGCATCTTACTTGCTTTGTTCGAGTTGATTTGCTTGTGTGTGTCGTGTGAATTGGTTACTTGGTGCGAGATTTGGTCAGATTTGGCCTTATCTCAAATCGTCTATTTGTTGCAAGTATCTTGGGAAATATATTCCAAATCTTGTTAGTTGCCGAAAAATAAATAAATAAAAAAACAAAATATTGGATAAGTAAAGCCAAAATAAGGCAACCTTATCCTATTTAATTAAAAAAAAAAGATTTTGTGGCGACACACAAGCCAAAATAAGGCAAGTGTTCCCATATTTGCAAGGATCTCATTCGGCCCCCCTTGCTCCCATATCTTTCCGTATCTTCTCTTTTATCTTATAATATCTTGCATATCTTTCTTGTTAGGAAATCTTACTTGATTGATATTGTTTGATTGACACAATCTCGCCTTCCTTCCTTAAGGCCGAGATCTCCTCTCTTCTTCTTTCCTCTCTCGTGCCAAGGCTTCCCTAGAGCCGACACCACCTCATCTCTTCTTCTTACTTGCTTGTTTGTGCTTGCTTGTTCATACTCTCTTTGTTCCATAATTGTGCAACGTCGAGATCCTAGCCTCCCATACCCTTCGAGTACTTTTCGTGCAAACTAAGAGTACTTGCGTGGTGAGTCTTACAAAGTCTCGACGTTTCTTTTTGCTTTGTTGACTGTTGGACTTGTTACTCTTCTCTGTCCTCTATTATGCCAGGCATTCACCGGTGACGCTTTGCCGGGTCTGACGACCCCGAAGCGTTTTTGGCATGAGCCAAGCACATGGCGACGTACTTCGACCAACGAAACTACAACCACTACGAGCAATTTGACATTGCGATTGGATGCTTCACCGGATATGCTCGTAGATGGTTTGCACGAGTACAAGAGGATAGATATTCTCAACAGAGGCGTCCAATAAAGACGTGGACCCACCTTTTACTCAAGATGGTTCCACATTTTCTCCCACATGGCCACATGTGGACGCCCTCTCCTTTAAGGAGTCCATCCTTTGGCGCATGACCCAAGCGCGAGAGCTTTTTACAAGCCATTCGGCGGTCGCCCCAACGAGAGCGCCGATGGCCACGGGCCACATGACATCGTTACCCGTGGTCGAGGCCATTAGCGCGCCCGCTGAGCATGTTACAATGGCTTCCGAGCCAGCGGTCCCTCTTGCTCCTCCCATGGCCGAGGCACACGTGCTCCTTCTCGAGGTTCGCAAAGAGGACGCGCCCTCCCTTCCTCCTACCGAGGCCGTCTTGGCACACACCGACTCCGTGGCTGACAGGTTAGTACCTCCACCTTTGTCCATTGATTTTCATACTAACTTGTTTTCCCTTGTGTGTTCTAGTGGACGTGTGCAGGATGACGCCGAAAGGCAACATGCCAATCCTAGGGAGACCGGCACGGCACCGCTAGCGCCGACACAAGACTCTAAGGGCATTTCTGGCCATGACACCACTTTCAGCGGCGTTTGTGATTCAAATGGATCCGAAATGTCCCCTACATATGCACTCCATGAAGACAGCCTAGGGACAATGATGAAACAAGGACGCACGCCGATGGACAGCCCCTCGGCGCCCGACGCCGTCGCAGTTTCGGGGACTTCGTACCTTGGCTCGATCCAACCACATTTTCTCGGCGTTCCTAGTGCGAATTGGCTCCAAATGCAGGGAGCTACGGGCCTCAAGAGTTGGGACCCTGGATCTTCTCCGAGTACGGACGATTACGAGCCACCCCGACTTGATTTGTCCCCGGCACAACCACTTCTAGGGAGTTTTCCTTGTCTTTCTTTTTATACTTTATTGACGATTCCTCTGTGTAAAGGACCCTCTCTTTTTGATTCTATTTCTTTCTTTTTGCAGGTTTCGAAGGATGGAAAGCGCCTTCCACTCCGCCGCTTGACACGGGGACGCGTCAAATCTAAGTGGGGGAGGATGATGTGTACCTGGCGACCCCCTTGGGCTAATCCACGGCTCCGTAGGACTCGTGCCAAGTCCCGTGGTCCGCCTCACCAACGGCACCACGACCCCGAACACTCGAGTCGTGCCAGCGCCGGGCCAACCCGGCGTCGACACATGAAGTCCTTGTGCGTCACGCCTCGGCTGTGCCGCGCCCCAGTCGGTACCGAGCCACCAGCCCTCGGTACCGAGCCCCACGCCTCAATACCGACCACAATGTCCGCGCCGGGCCAACCCGGCGTCGCGACTTGAGGTTCTTGCCTCGTCCTGGCGCGCCGACGCCCTTGTCACGACCTTATCGCGACACTCGCGACTAGGCCACCGTGACCACTATCCGTTTTTACCATATTTAGTATTATTTCCTTTCCGAACATTACTATTTATGTCTTTACTATTATTATTGAGCGTTTATGGGCTTGGGCCTAAACGTTGGGCCGCTTGCATGCGCAACCCTAGTTTACCCCATGCCTCCTTAGGGTTTCTAGGAGCTCCTCTATAAATAGGAGCCTCCTCTATTGTATTTCGTTACGCTTTGTTTGATTAATGTTATGTTGTCAAGATTTCTCCAGAACTCTTCATAAAGGCGTCAACCCCAAATTCTTATCTCATCCCATATTCTTCCGTTCTCCCTCGAAAGAGAGCACCTTCTCATCCTTTCACTTCTTTTCTCATCCCAAAGTCTAGTCGTTAATTCGACTCAAAACTATCCAAATCCGCAAGAGAAGACCATTTACGAGTCCAAGATCGATCCTCTCGTGAATCTCCCAACGGGATTCACATCAGGGTAGAAAATCGATTCCACCGGTGTCTATTCTAAAAGCAGAATGTTTGGTTTTTCTAGAAGGAGTTCAATTGTTTTTTTTTTTAATTTCTCAAGACTTATTATTGAAGAAGATAATTAGTGATTATTAATTCTTTAAAGTTAACTTGAAAAATTCCACAAGAGATTTCTACTATAATTTTAGATATTCATACTTGCTTACTAATATTTCAGTCTTTCATATTTATCATTATTACAAATAATGTATGTAATAGTGTTGCCGAATTTCTGGCTAGAAGACATGCCAAAATTCAGGTCCTCTAAGAGTACATCAATCTTACTCGTACGACTCTAACATCTAACATCTGCAATGTCTAATTCTTCAATTTTAGGCTTCATTGAATCGACAACATTTGTTATTATATTTTTCAAGATTGTTCATTATAATAATTTAGTTTGGTCTTTTAATATTCAGGTAACTTAATACTTGTCTTGTATTTAAATAAAAGAAACTCTTTTTTGGTTTGAAAAAAAAAATAAATAAAATTTGTGATATGAAAAATACTCGTACTAAACTGTTTTATAAGGAATTAATATTACTCTATATTTTATATTTTTATGTTCCATTAATGCCTCTTGAGTTTTGACTTGCAACTCCAATGTATGTTTTTTTTTTCGAAATTCAAATAATGACTATAGTGATTTGAAAAACGAAAAAGAGACTGAAACAAATATTGACAATATGAAAATGACAATGTGTTGTTGCCCTGTATAAAACCAATAAATAAACCTCAATCACAAACCTAACAACACGAAGACCTTTATAATTCAATATATTTTCTTATCTTATCTTAGACATTATGAAAAGAGAGGGTTGATTAGCCCTCGAAAGCAATATTTCTTGACCAGGGCGGCTAATTAATAAATTAATTATCAATTAAACAATCAAGACCAATATCTAATCTAATGGTGGTCCCTATTCTCCACTTACATGCCGTCACAAGATTCCACCTCAGCTTTTTCCACATGTCGTTTTGAGAATACGCTACCTTGAATTTTGCCACATGTCACCTTTTCCTTAAGTCATGTCATTATATTTTTTACACGTCATATACCACGTCATATTATATTCTGCCCTATCATTAACATGTCATATTTAACTATAATTAATAAATAATAAATAAGTCAAATAAAAAATTACAATGATTACATAAGGTAATTTATCTTAAAATCAAGAAGAATTTTAGGCAATTTATGTACAACCACCATATCAAGCCATATTAATATATATATTTTCCAACTTTTCAATTAATGAACGAATTGGAAATTATAAAAATATTTGTTTGATTGAATTCATAATTTTTATAATAACAATTATTTGATTTTATATGTGAAATATCTTCTTACTACATATTATGGGTAGCAAATTACTAACAGAAAATGTTATATTATATTTTTATATATTAATATCTGTTTTTTATAATATATTTAAAAAATATCGAGTCATAGTCGTGAATGGCACGACGGGGTCAACTAGTATTTAATCTAATGGTGGTCCCTATTCTCCACTTACATGCCGTCACAAGATTTAATTCGATTATGACCATGTAGCATCCTTTTTTTTTAAATTTAATTCAGAGATAAAAGAATGATTCTATATTTTATAGTATATATTTACAAATTAATGTAATAGTTTACTCTTTTCCAAATGATATTGCACACGAATTGAGATTGTTCATAGTGGGGTCTCCTTAGCCAAATTAAGTTCTAATTTGTTAAAATTAGCGTGGTTAATTGCCTTTATTTTACTAAACACAAAGTTTTCATTCTTATGGCTCATTGGAATCCCTTAACAGTTAACACCCTTCATCACCATGGTGTAGTGTGTTTGATAATCTCCCTTTATTTTTATTCCATGTATTGATTTGTTCTTATTCGCTAGAGTAGCTAGTGACCAATTAATGATCATCACATGTCAATCAAAACAATACATAATTGTGCCAAAGAAAGCAAAACCTACCATAGATATCAAGCACAAATCTCTCCAAATGTCCCCATCAAAAGACGTGTGTGGGTGGCATCACCATTCACTTCTTTCGTGGGGACTCTACCTTGTAGCTAGAAATTATCTTTTATGCTCTTAGTTTTTTTAGAAGAAAGAGTCGTGTGAGAAAGTTAAGAATAAATCTCATTCGTCACTTTTAAAAAATCAACGTCCGTGATTAAACATTTATTACAAAAGATAAAATACGATACGGGTAAATTTTATGATACACACCCAGTTTCCGGTATTATTCACGTATTTTTTAAAAAATACGTTTTTATGATACGCACCCAATTTGTTCATCAAACTAGCGATTTGTTCATCCATATTCATCATTTATTCATCAATACTAACTAATTGTGCATCGAGTTTTTGATAATATTGTTCATCGATTTCGAACTTTTTTAATTTTTTAATTTTATTTTTTAACCTTATCTATGTGTATAAATACAATATTATCTAGGGGTGCTCACGGGTCCGGGTCGACCCCGACCCGATAATTGCGGGTCGGGCGCCCGACCCGCAATTATCGGGTCGGGCTGCGGGTCACGATTTTAAAAATTTCGGGTCGCGGGTCGGGTCAGGCCAAACCCGACGGGTTGCGGGTCGACCCGCAGACCCGCACCCTTTTTTTTATATATAAAAAATACGTATAGTGCTAGGGTGAATCTCCTCCCAGATCTGAGATCTCCGCCTCATATTTGCCTCAAACAATCAGATCTGCGCCTCCCACTCCAAATTCCAAAAGGCAAAAACCCTAGGGCGAATCTCCGGCCAGATCTCCACCTCCCTCTCCGTGCCTCCCTCGCCCAATCTCCGTCGGCGCCGCTGAAGCCTGTCGTTCCAGACCTCGACTCGCCGAGATTTCTGCTGGCTTGAGTTTGTCAACTCGCCCAGATCTCCGCCCACTCACCCAGATCTCCGCCGACGCCGCTGAAGCCTGTCGTTCCAGACCTCGACTCGTCGAGATTTCCGCCGGCTTGAGTTTGTCAAATCGCCCAGATCTTCTCCCACTCGCCCAGATCTCCGCTGAAGCCCGACTCCGACAATCGCTTGAGTTTGAGTTGATCCGACAGTTGTTGAACCCCATATCTCCGCCCACTCGCTTGAGTTTGAGTTCGGCCTTCATAGTGCTCACTTTGGGTGTTTTCTTCATGGATTCATTGGATTGGTTGATCCGTTGATGTGTTGAATGTTGAATAGAAAGATAAACTGATAATGCTTGTTATCAGGTTATGTGGCATTAATTTAGAGAGTGGAATTAATTTTGTAGTGGAATTAGTTTTTTGCCGCTACTAGCTAGTACAATAAGGGTTATGCATGCGGGTCAGCGGGTCAACCCGCGACCCGACCCGCAAAACCCGCAACTCGCGGGTCGGGTCGCGGGTCGTGTTTTAAAATTTTGCGGGTCATCGACCCGACCCGTGACCCGCACTTGCGGGTCGCGGGTCGACCCGACCCGACCCGTGAGCACCCCTAATATTATCTGGTTTTTGATGCACATATAATTATTTTCAAACCAAAAATGGTATTTTGATTTTTAAAGATAAGATCATTACGATAGTTCGAAATTGTCTACAACATATATATAAGCAACTGTTGAACCCCAAAGGTCTTCTTTTCAAGTTCAATAAGTGACGTCAAACATCCGTCTATGACTCCTAACGACGTCGAGGAAAATCTAAAGGTGTCATTTGACAGACCAATCATAAGAACTCGAACCAAGAAGATACAAGATGCAACTCATGCTCTTCTAGATCCTTTAGGAGCCATGATAGATCAAGTTTCGCAAACTCTATTGATTACTATGCTTATACATCAAGTTTAGACAAACCCGAGCCTGGATCAAGAAGTCTCAATGCCCATATTTATTCATCGATATACTTCTACTTGTTCATTGATATAACTTGTTTGTTTATTGATATACCCATATTTGTTCATTGATATGCTCCTATTTCTTCATTGATATACCCTATTTGTTCATGGATATTTGTTCATTGATATAACATTTTTTTGTTCATTGATATAACTTTAATTTTGTTTGTCCATTGTTTGTTCATTGATATACCCTATTTGTTCATGGATATACTCTTATTTGTTCATTAATATAACCTTTTTTGTTCATTGATATAACCTTGCTTGTCATTGTTTGTTCATTGATATACCTTATTTGTTCATGAATGTACCGTTATTTGTTCATTGATATAACCAATTTGTTCATTATTATACACTTATTTGTGAATTGAAATAAACTTATGTTTATGTGTCAATACCATCAATTTGTATATGTAGGAATATATATCTACACAACTTTCATGTCTACCCATATGAGCACAACAAAAGAAACGAATGAAGTGCTCAATATAGTACATAAATAAGATAAGATTGATAAAGAAGTTTGAATGCAAAGGATAATAAACAAAGAATCTAACTTTACAATAAAATGATGTATAATAAGAGAACGAGTCAGCTACAAACCGAAGATGAGTGCTTGTGCCTTATTTAGCTATGTTTGGAGCCCAAGAAGTAGCCACACGTTTTACACTAGCAACAATGACAAATCCAAAAGAATCAAACAAGACAATACCGAGACCAACATCAAAATAATTAGTTTTGTCTCACATACGACTAATTATGATGCACACACATATATTAATGCATACAATTTCGATACATATTCATCATTTTTTATATACAAACAATAGATATTTGATGCGAAAACAATAGTTCATTTATTCACAAAATCACAATTTTGATAAACAAAATCACAGTGTTGATGAACAAAATCACAGTGTCTTATTTTCGTTTTTTTTATGAACAAAATCACAATGTTGATGAGCATATTGCATACAATTTTGATACACATTTGTCCATTTTTTATGTACAAACAATAGATTTTTGATCTACAAGCAATAGTTTATTTACGCACAAAATTATAGTGTTGATGAACAAATCCACAATATTGATGAACAATCTGAACGCGCGTCCTATTTCCGTTTTTTTCAAAAATACGCAAATAATTCGCCCGTGGCCTCCCCCCTTTTAAGTGAAATGATCATCGCCTTTGATTTTTCTTCATCCACCCGTCACTGTAACTGTCTTGTGCTAGATACAAAGACTAGAAACTGTCCTGTGCTAGATACAAAGAGATTGATATGCTATAGAAAAATAATACAGGTAGCAAAATAATAAATCCCTTAAAAAATTAAAAAAAATTAAAAAAATCAAATCAAATTAAATCTTTTCAATTGAAATCATTAGGGCACATTGTAGAAAAATTGTATTTATAATGATCATACTTGTATAATTAAATTAAAAATTATTCGGTTAGTACAAATAAACGCGTTTGCTCACCTTCGGACATCTAATCAAGGGGTTAAGACTTCTTGGTATTACTATAAAGTTTTCGTTTCAACTCCCACAGACAATGCCAAGTAAAAAATATGCATGTAATGTAATACTACATATGAACAAGGTAGTACATATCTTTCACCTAATTAAAGGTAGCTATGGTCGTACACAAGTTAGGAATCCTTTCAAAGTGGGCAAAGACCCATGGAGCTCTCCCTTTAATTTGGTGTATTTCTTTGACATTTAGGAACCCTAATTTAGGGGGTATATTGCGCGTAATGATGTTCGATTTGGGGGATAAAATAAAGGTGAACAAGAATTGAAAGATATATAGAAAATTGTGTGACTTAAGGTGTCCACTTTTGAAGATAGATATATTATCTACCCACATTCCAAAACTTTGAAGTGGGGTAGAGTAAAGAATGAGACAGTACATAAAGGCATAATAGAATATGAATCCAAGCAAAGAGGGATGGGCATCATGACAACTTGACAAGAACCCTAGCTAAAAAGAAAAGAAATTAAAACCTCTCTTTCTTTCTTAATTATAATGTTGATGTTGTAGGTGTTGTACTAGTCCAACCCATCATCTAAGCATTGAAATGGTTGCTTGCTTTTGTTCTTTTGTGCCTCAAATGTCACTTTTCAAGGTGACCCACCACCATATATGGCACCATTGCACTCCTCCCTCTCTCACGAGTAACTAAGTTTTAGCCGGATCCCTAGCTATTTTTCTATTATTGTGTGTGTCATCATTAACTTTACATATACTCGTGTTCCCATGTAAACATTGATCATCATGATATATGTTTCTTAATTAATTTCCATAGTTTTATCTAGCTAGCTACTCCTATTAGAAAGTACTCCAATTGAGAGTACTAGTTTTTTTTTAAAGACAGGGAAGACCTTACAAGGGGATTTACATTTGCCTCATCTCAAGGAGACTGGTGGGAAATTGAACCTGCGATCTATCAAACCCGATTTCTGTCTTGCTCTACTAGGCCAACCCCTTGAGGTTAATTGAGAGTACTAGTTGCTAGCTAGTGACAATTCCTATATATTATTCACCACTCTCATTATAAATTATAATCCATCCTAATTAGTGAAAAAGTCTTAAACTTTTTAAGGGGGATTTGAGTATTGATGCATGATGTTTTGTCACCCAATTGACGCCAACAACCAATTAAGCTTTAATTTAGACTAATGGTGGTGTTGCATGTCATAGTCCCATTCCCATTGATATGAAGAGGATAAATGAAGGGTAATTTTCCACATTGCCTTTTTGAAAAGCATGGGTGGACCATGGACAAGAATCCACAATGCCCCTATTACCAAATTAAAGGGGATCGGAGCATCTAACCACATTCACCTAATTAGGAACAAATCATTGCTCTCTCATACAGTTTTTCCTTAGATCAATATATATGTAACTTTATATATGTGGGAATATCAATCACCCACTCCACCACTCTCTTTTACTTTATATATACTCCAGTATATTGATATACATTCAAATGAACAAGTAATTTATAATTTTGGACAAATTAAATGGGCATCTTCCTAATTACATGTGTATTGCTTCTCCCACTAGCTACGGTTAGAAAGAAGCCTCTACATGTGCAAAGACCCACAAGATGACTTGTCCATCACATTGGATGGTGTCCTTTTCTTAGTATTTTTTTTTTGATGAATTAGGGTTGATGACCCAACTTCCCCATTTAGGGTACAATAATTGTGCTTTGCTTCCTCCTATCCTATCCCTCTCTATTATATAATTATACATATATGCTCTCTAATTACTTAAGAATTTAAAATATATATGCTAGCTAGGTATTGATATATCTTGTCTAAGATCTACTAACTATATAAGTCATATGATAAATCATTTGAAACCCACAAGGGTCCCATCAAACCTCCACCAAACTACATGAATGATTCTAATGGCTAGCTTTTAAAAGAGTGGATGCCTAAATGTAGACAACTATCAAGTATTGTGACACTTTTGGACAACTTTTTATTCATATATTGAGGGGCCCTTTTTATGGCCACACATGATATGATTTCTAGCGCTATCTCTATATTATATATGTGCTTATTAGATTGAATTGATTAGATAATATATACATACATGACCCATCGAAGATATATCATCGATCGATGTGAAAATTAATGGAGCCAACTAGCTATTCCAAAGTATCTTTAGTAAATCAAGTTTATATTATATTTACACACTATACTAGCCATTATTTATAATATAGTCTATTAATTAATTAAAAGAATCATATCGAAGGTGGGAGGATCATATTCATATACCCTAGCTAGCTACTTTTTTTCTCTATTAGGAAAATCATTTGCAAAGTCTTCTTCAAGGAGTTGGACCAAATGTAATATATATTTTAAATATGTACATTACAATATTAGGATATTACAATATTGCATGCATGTGGTATATTACCCACCATATTGAAGAGCACAACCGGTACCCTTTGTGTTGTCACAACACATTTTTTTCATTATTAATGGCCCTTTTGGTGACAAAATAATAAATTTTGTAGGGAAAGTGGGTCGACCGTTCAATAGTGATCATTCAATTATTTAACCGGGGTTTTAAATTATTAAATTAATTACAATGATTTTTTTAAAAGTTGCTTGAATAAACATGCAAGGTATATTCCGTTGAGCACTAAACTATATATACACGGAGTTTGAATATAATTTCCAAAGTTTAATTTGTTGATACCACGTACGTAGTTTACTAAGTTGATGATATATTATAGTACTAGTTATGAGAAAGAGATTAATTAGGAGAAATGTCATTGTAGTAGTCTTAATTACCACTAGACGATATGAAGGATTAGGATTATGATGTGACTAAACCACAAATTCATTGATTAATCCAGTTTACTTGTCTTTTCCATTTCTAAAGGATATCATTAATTACGCCCCACAATATATAAAATATATTGGCCAAACTTATCAGCTAAACAAATTAATATTTCTTTTAATCGAAGAGATGTTGGTCCTAATTATTTATAATTCAATGTGTGCATGCACTATGCTTCCAACTAGTAAGACGGACTAATTGAATTTAACTTTGGTGGAGGGAACGTTGAAACGAAGAAGTTTGAATAATCGACCAATCAATCATCAACTATTCTTTTTTTTTTTTTTGCCGATACAGATTCATCAATCATTCTAGTAGAAGTTGAACAATTCATGTCAACTAATTATAAAAAAAAACAATAGTATATACAAATGTCATGTAGTGCATTCCTCCAGCACTCATTCATATAAATACGCCTCATATTTTCGTTATCTTAATTTTGAGATGATCATGCATAGTGTTAAATAATGGCAATCAATATTATAGACTAAACAAACAGTAATGAACCACTTTAGAATAGAAAGAAAGTTATAATAATTGTTCTAAAACACCTGCTTAGCCCGCCCAACCCGTCTAGCTTTTCAACCTGCATACGCTCCTGTCTGGATCGCCTAAGCAGTTTTCTAGGCCCCCTAGCGTTATTTAGAAGATTGGTTATGATATCTTTAAAATAAAAGAGGTAGTGTATGCAGTAGTGATTAATGTTTCACATATACAATGGGTCTATCTATAGCCAGTTAGCCACCATATGATGATACAAACTAGGGTTCATTTTATAAGATATTGTTATGTTTGAAAATCTATGATTGCAACTTGTAACAAACATTTCATCATAAAGTAATTGTACACATAGTCTAGGTAGAAGTAGGAACCATGGCTTGGGCACTCAAGATGCGATGAACCAACTCTCTTGAACCGAGATTCTATTATCCTTGAGCCGCTTGATGATCTTGGTGAGTATGGCTCTCGGATATTGAGTTATGGTGCTATTTGGCCGGTTCTTGTGCGATTTGGGCACTCAAGATGCGATGAACCAACTCTCTTGAACCGGGATTCGATCATCCTTGAGCCGCTTGACGATCTTGGTGAGTATGGCTCTCGGATATTGAGTTATGGTGCTATTTGGCCGGTTCTTGTGCGATTTGGGCACTCAAGATGCGATGAACCAACTCTCTTGAACCGGGATTCGATCATCCTTGAGCCGCTTGACGATCTTGGTGAGTATGGCTCTCGGATATTGAGTTATGGTGCTATTTGGCCGGTTCTTGTGCGACTTGGGCCTAACCCTTGCGAATGTGCTTATTGAGCATGTTCGAATATGATGGTTGTCGAAGACATTAAGTCATACGCTATGTTTCACTTGATGAGAAGTTAATGAAGTCAAACAACGTTGTTTGGGATAATATGGTTGATATAAAAGCGCATATGAGAACCCTAGCTGCCCGTCTTGTCATTTCTTATGCCATTGTGGATAGACTAGGGTTCTTGAGCTCCGAGTGTTCTCCTTTGGTGCTTCCACTGTAGCTCACCGAGACTCTCGCGAGACCAAAGAAGAAAAGAAAGGGGAAGGGAGAAAAGAGATGAAGGAACTTGGGGCCTTGGTAGTTTGAGTTCTTTGTGAACTTGCTTGATGCCTTCTCTATTCTTCATGCTTTGTGCTACTTTATGTTCTTCGCTTGCATTTCCTAGCTTTTGTAGTATGTGTGTGCTTACTCTGTAATGATTTGTATGTTGGCCTTAAATGCCTAGTGGATTGGAGAAGTCCCCCTCTTGAGGCTCCGTAGAATAAGATTTGATAAAAACGAAATGCGTAAACAAACTTGTGCTACTCCACGTATAATTTTAGTTTGTTTTCGAATCCAAACCAAAACAATCGAGGCAGATATGAGATTTAGACACCACAGATACACTTAGCATTAATATTTTAGATCTTATCGACTCCACACAATGACACAAATTAAATTAGGGTTCATTTCAAATTTCACCAGATCGATTCAAATCCTAGCACGAGCGAACTGCGAACATAGTCAGACCTTTGTAAATAGATCTTCTATGTAACTTCGTCGAAACATGACTGTTGTGAAAAAAATATTAAAAAAATTCTATATATCTTACATTATTTTATTTGTAGCGGGGTGTGGAAGTGGAGGTGACAAAAATTATAAAGGAGATGGGATACAAGATGGGCCACATAAGTAAGAATGGCGGAATGGGATTTCGGGGCGAGCTTGCAACCCATAAATTAATATAATGCACAAGAAGAAGGGAATTTGGAAGGAAAAAAAAGCTAATAATGAGTAGAAAATTAAGAAGATTCTTCGATCTGATCTGCTTGTAATTGCAATATTATAATCGGTTTTTCTATCCTATGTCCATAAAATCCGAACTACAGTATTAAATTACAATTAATTAGACCAAACTCGATCTTCTCCACAATATGCAATATATCCTGAGAAAGAAGAATCGGACAAATTTCAAATAATCAAATCAATCAAATACAAGCCCGAGCAGTTCTAAATTCGGTTTCTGGGCAGCATTTAAATTTTGTTCACTTTAAATCTTCATTATCAACATCTACTATTTGCACTCCGTTTGCATGCATTACCTAATTTACCTTACCTTTAAAATTTTACCCTACCTATATGCTATATGAATATGAAAAACCTGATTTTTACAAGCATGCGAATTTTTTTATGCTCAAGGGTTGTCTAACTTTTGCCTTTCGGCCATGGCTTTCTAGATACCCTTAGAAGTTGCACCACAAGCAAGGTCAAATGGCACAGGATTCACCCCTAATCTTATTTACTGCAAAGGCAAAATCAGACAACTTAGTACAATAATTCTCACATCACAATTATGGAAGATATTTTGATTTCTAGCTAAGCATAACACAATGATTCTACGATTGCGGTCCCTGGTTATGTTCCTTGATAACACATGGAGAGGAATATGAGGCATAAATCCAATGCACAAAAATCATTCTGATTAAATAATGCACCAATCCAAAACATTTCCAGCCAACCATAACTTTGAAAAACGAAAACGAGATACAATCCCATGAGAGCCATTTGAGTCAAGATCAGAGTATTCAATACGAAAACCCTCTTCCAAGACAGAAAGTCATGGGAGTAATGGCAATCGTTTCACGTTTCACCATCAGAGATAAGTCTTATGTACCCATTTGAGATCTAGCAGACCTCCCAATTCCATGCAAATCTATTAGTATTACACAAGATGTTAATCATGAAAAAGACACGGCTCATCATGTCGCGTGTGTACAGCATCAAAGCCAGATCTCTTTCTCCCTCAAAAAGTTTTGACAAAAGATTCTGATGAAATTAGACCTACAATGACTATGATGTGCTATCTATCCATCCAGCAATACCTGTCCCAACTTTCAACCAAACATGAAGGCGATTCACTCATAAATTAAATTAAAAAGACGGGTCGCCTCAACTATTCTGATATAATTGTCCCCAATTGATGAAAAGAAATTCATATACATACAAAGGGGAATAAATACATGCCGCCATTTCAATGATGCTAAAGTAAAGCAGTACAAAAGAGAGGTTCTGATATTCTGGCCCCATGATCCCATGATAAGAATAAAAAAAGAGGAAGAGAAGTTTATCAAAGTTATTAAATGAATGAAATAAAACGGTAGGTTTCTGGCTTACCAAATGGAAGGGCAAGCAAAGTCAAGTGGTCCATGTAAACATCAGTTGAGGAAGATGATGAATTGCATTATGCAGCTCTGCAAGCACAATCATGTGATAAATGTAAGGTTCATGTGAAGGAACTTGATGGATATGGTTATCCTATCATCATCACTTTTACAAACAGAAAGTGAAGCGCATTCTTGACTGAAATAATAGTTAAATACATATATCACAGGAAGTTGTACTAAATAAATATGCATAAATGTCACAGTAAATGACGGTTCATCATTTTCTCTCGTGACCCACCAATTATGGTGGTCCACGTTGGTAATCAAGGATTTTGCGACAATCCATGGCCGATAATCTTTAATGCAATCAATGTCATCAGCTAGCATGAAAAACAAAGGTAGGACAGATGCTGTGATGAACTTTGAAAGTTAGCTTGGACTAAAGTAGAGAGGGAGAGGGCATGAGCAAAGTGGTCCTCTGCCAGCTTAATTAGTTGGACAAGCCATTACAAGATCAGGAATCAACTATTATGCAAAAGTACCATTCAGAAAGTTTATTGGGTAGGAACAAGTCATGTGTGCATTAGTAAAGGCCTCAAATTTTATTTTATTTTTTTGCCAAGGGACAAAAGACTCAGATTTTTGTAATCAAATCAACATCAACATCAGTGCATCATCTTAATACATGCCTTGAGCTAAGATCTAAGATATGACAGGTTCAGAGTATTAAGGCCTCTCATCACTGAGTGTGCATCAAGTATGCCAAATGGAAGACAACTCAATAAATTCCAACTAAGAGATGTTATGACACAGATCTGATGATATATAATTTCATGGATATTTTATTTGGTTGAAATAATTCCATTATGTTGTAATCAAAATCTCTACAAATAAATGCAAAGAAGCTTCAAATTCCAGAAAATAAAATCCCAGTGAGTTTCCACAGAACTTGAGAGCATACCAGGTTAAGCAAGAGGTGTGTTATAAGAATGAAGACATAGGCCCAACTCTTTGGACAAGTTCAGGAACCCGGTCCTTTTAACAAGGCCCATTTAGGATTCTATGCATAACAGAAAACAAAAGCTGATTTGCTCATAAGTAAGCCACAATCCACAGTAGATCCTCAAGGAAAGCAAGAAAATCTAAAAAGATGAAGCAGCCATGAAAGCGTGCTAGTCATCTTGTACTGTCATGAAATGAACTCCAAAGCCACAAGGCAAAGAACATAAAGGCAACCTGGCCTTGTTTTACATTATCACAAAGTAGCAAAGGTATTCACAGCTGCATGACCATCTAAATGTCAAGAAATAAACTATATCTTGAATCATAATTTTCAAAATTATATATTCAAATAGCCCTTGATATAGAAGAACGAAACATGTTGCAATAGAGCATCATCACCTGACATCTACATTAAGGGGCGTCTGGAAAACCTTCCACTTATGTTACAACCTCAAAAGCATCGTTAGAATTCAAATGTGTTGTCTCCCTTCTACCACATAGAGCCACAAACTTGTCATTGAATTTCAAGAGAGGGCATTTTTCTATCAAATCAGATCCACTGTATGCTTCTTTGAGGAATACAGTACTCCTTGCCCCTTTATTAGTAATATAAAACATCCCATGATGCTTGATTAAGCATAGCAATAATCTAGCTGGTAGAAGCAACTCAGGACGAAAAGCATCCATTTGAGCTGAAGTCATCCTTTTCTGTATACTCAAGCTCAGGAGTTCATGGAGAACAGCCACCACTCTTTTCCTAGCCTTCGGATCTGCTGGCTCAAATTTCTTCCCATTCAAGTACGGGGAAGGGAACTCCAATCTTTGCCATCTCTGAAGTTCATCAAGATAACTCATGTTTGGCCTAAAACCAGATGGATAACAAATCCGAAATGCATGAGGGCCACAATAATTCCCATCTTTTGATATTCTAGGCATCTTTACATTTCTTCCTTGAATATTTGCTTCTCCTGGCAGCTTTTCTTCACGGGCAGTCACAGCCAGTGAAGAATCCCAATTTTCCAATATCAAGTAAGCCTTCCCATTAACATCCCTAATAGAAAAGAAATCTGGGTACTTGGGTATCAGGGACCTTTGAAAGTCATCTGGCAACCCAAGCTCCCGTTGAATGAATTCAATCTTTTCCAAAGGAACTCTGCAATCAACTGTCAACATCAAAAGCTTCCTCAGGTTCTGAGCCACAATTGGCTCCATAAGACTCCTGGCTTCATTTTCCTCCTCTGCAACATTCCTTGCCCTCTCTGTAAGGCTAATAGAAATGGGTGACTTTTTACCACCAGTAGCCCGGAAAATTGAAGGGTATTTCTCAAGGACAGCCATGAAATTCCATTTCTGAACGATTCCAACCTCCTTTTCAAGGTCCCTGAGAAGAATGGACTGGTCCCTCTTGGACTGAATAATGTTTTTGAGTTGCAGGATCATGGCTGGTTTCTTCTGAAGCTCCATGACTCTATCCAATTCATGGACTCGGTAGTAGATTTTCTTCTTGGGTCTTCTACCAAAACTACTACTTTTATGCTTTACTTGAACAAACATGTAACTTGAATTCCGAAATGAGGTCTTAGCTAGGGATTCAAGGCTTCCCGCAAGCGTTCCTTTTGCTCGCATTATGATCATTTCTCTGTGAAGCAAAATATCAAACAGTTGGCGTGCAACTTCAAATTGATATTAATCTTGCCTGTCGAGTGATTTCTCGGTGATTGCAACTGATCATAACATAAGAAAGCACGATAAATATTTAAAGGATATGGAAACTGATACTAGTCCGGTACGGTGCAAATTAGACCTCACGAGAGTATGCACACACGACGCTTTGTTACTTGAGCTCTTTAGATTGTTTAGCTGGTCTTCAAATGTTTGAGTGAAATTACTCCGGCTTTGTCCCTTTGCAATCGGAGCCCATAATCTGTCTTCTAAAATCTTCCCGGTCAACTGTAATCTCTTGTCACAATTCTTCAATTAGGAAAATAGAGCTTATAGACCCGAATACTATTACAGAGGCGTACTGAGGGAGGGAACTGAGTGGTGACCCCTGAACACGCCGAAGAGCCGCTTATATTAGGCCTCATTTCACTAGTTGATGGAAAGGCTTCTTTGAATGAAAGTTATTTTTTATATCTCGAAAAATGTAGAGAGAAGTGTACGAATTTCAAAACTATTAAAAGTACTTTTTAAAAAGAAAGTGATTTTTGACGGGAAAAAGAACAAAGCCTTCGTGGAAGAGTTGAGCTTGAACTATGAAGACTGCCGGTGACCCCTCAACCATTGTAATTAGCGTCGGCTTCTGTAAAAAAGCAGAGGAGCGATCGAGAGGTTGAAGATTTACTTTTTAAAGAAAAAAAACGACGACGTTTTGCTGTGTTTTAAAAAATAAATGAAACGGCATCGTATTGATTAATAATAAAAAGATTTTACTTTTTTTTTTCCTTTCTCTAGGGCTCGACTACACCAAGGTCCGGTTCTGCCGGAACCGGTGAGATTTCGATTCCGAATCCTCCACCCCCGGAACCGGTGAACCGGAGGTTCCCCGGAACCACCGGTTTGGAATCGGCGATTTCGGACCGCCGCTTCCGCCTTTAACGATTATATTTTTTGAACAAATTCCAAAACCGCGACCGCGGCCTGAGGGTTGTGATCGCAGTGTCCCATTCCGCGACCGCGGCCTGAGATCCACGATCGTGCTTTTTTCAACAGAAAGGTTCGGTTTTACCAAAAATCAAATATGCGATCGCGGGTCTCAGGCCGCGGTCACGGATTTGCTTTAAAAGCCAACAACTAGTTTTTAACGGCTAGTTCATAATTCCAACGGCTAGTTGATAAATTTCTTCTATAAATACCCACTACATGATCTCATTCCCACCCACACTACCAATCACTCTCTCTCAATCTCTCAAGTTTACAAAGCTCTCACAATTCTCAGTCGCTCAATCTTTACTAGTTTTTACAATTGTTTTCATAATTGTTCTTTCAAAAAATTAACACAATCGTCTCTTACGTCTTATTGCTTTGTAATATTAAGGTTCATTATCTTCTTAATTACATATTTCTTTACCACACATTGCTCTTTGTTTTTTTGTTTAGTTACAACTTAAAAAAATAGAAGGATTTCTTAACATTGATCAAATTTTTGGCTCACAAGAGAGTGGTTCAAATGTAGATTGTGTACCCCCTATTAACTTGTCGGACTTCTCGGATCCCAGTGTGGTAAAACTAGGATCGTCCACTCTCGATGAAAATGAGGGAGTGGATGTCGATCATGGATCTGAGGCGACCGAGGGTGGGGGCCTTAAATCTGACATTTTTACAAAACATTTTTGAAAGGGAGCTTATGAGGCATCTACCAAGAAATTTAAAGTTCATTGTAACTATTGTCCTAAGCATTACACATGGGTGTCGGGATCGGGCTATGGAACATTGTCAAAGCACGTGAAGAGAGCACACACTGACAAGTTAGGCATGATGCGAGGACGATCCCAACTCTCCGGGTTTGCAACTTCCTCTCCCCTTAATCCTCATTATAACCCTCATTTATTTACTTATAACCATAATGATAGCATGTATGCCTTCTCCGAGTCTATTTGTGTTGATTACTTATCATTTAGTTTTGCCGAAAAGTTAGGATTTAACAATTGGAAGACTAATCATGTACAACCCGCTTATAAACTGACTACTAGGAAGTCGGTAAAAAAATGTGATGAAAGCATATAAAACCCGTAAAATGGAATTGGTGAGTTTTTTTGCTCAAAATGATACCAAAGTTTCAATTTGTAGTGATATTTGAAGTGATCATTGGCAAAATAATTCATACATGCATGGGCTTAACATGTCATTTTATTGATGATCATTTTGTTGTGCAAAAACGTGTTTTAGCTTATAGAGTTTTTGATTTTTCTCATACCGCTTTAATGATTAGTAACATTATTCGTACTATTTTGGAAGAGTATAGACTACTTCATCGAGTTTTTTCTATCTCGTTTGACAATGCATCTAACAACACCGATTCAATCTGAGAATTGATTCCGCATTGTCAACCAATTCTTGGAGCGAAGTATTTTCATGTAAGATGTTTTGCCATATTTTAAACCTTTGTGTCAAAGATGGTTTAAATGTTATGTCGGGTTTAATCGCTCCTATTAGATATGTTGTAAGTCGTATGTGGGCTAGCCCCCAAACCGCCCAAGATTGGACGACGTTTTGTACTCAAAAAGGTATTCCAACCCGAACATTTACAAAAGATGTTTGCCACCGTTGGAACTCCACTTTTAAACTACTTCATGCATGCATGCCTCACAAAGAACTTTTGACTTCTTTTGCGTCTATATATTTTCCCGACAATGTCATTATTTCTCAATGTTGGGATTATTGTTAAAATCTTAATGGTTTGAGAATATTTCATGATGCAACATTTTTTAGTCATGTTTATAAACCTTGTGCTCATTTGTTTTGTTTTGAAGCATTTAATTTGGCGGGCGATTTTTGTGAGGGGCGTAAATTCCCCGAACTTTGTGGTGCTATTGATGCTATGAAAGTGATATGGTTGAACTATTATAAAGTTATCCCCGATATTTATCTTGTTGCTTGTGTGTCTGATCCTAGATTTAAGATGAGTGGTTTAGAAATGTTTTTGAATGGTTATTATGATGCATTGGAGTTTGATGTTAATGATGATATTGCTAGTGCTGGGGATATACTGTTGGGACGTTGTTGGGACCTCTGGTTCTAAACAACGGATCAACGATTCAATTCTCTTAAGTTTTGATAATGACAAACACCATAGGGAACTAATGTGGTTTGTTCAAGTATTTCTAAGGAACACAGGTACAGCCAAGAACTCCTACGAATGACCAAAAGCCACTGCAGGCCACAATGAAGAGTTTCCCATCAAGGGAACTCTGAAGAGGAAAGTTTCCATGAAGTGGGAACTCCC
The DNA here is from genome assembly GCA_964016875.1 of Fallopia convolvulus. Taxonomy (NCBI): domain Eukaryota; kingdom Viridiplantae; phylum Streptophyta; class Magnoliopsida; order Caryophyllales; family Polygonaceae; genus Fallopia; species Fallopia convolvulus. The sequence continues at coordinate 44,518,312 of OZ024732.1, read as the reverse complement.
AGAAACAATCAAGAGAACACAAGCTTACAACGATGAAGAGTTTCCATCAAGGGAACTCTGAAGAAGTCAGTTCCCATGACATGGGAACTCACATGTGGGGACAACGACCGTTCAGCGCAGATCGCGGGATTCTGTCTCAGACAACCCGAGGGAACAGTCTGAGGATCAGACTGTCACGCTTCATCCAACGGTCCGATTGATCCAAGAAGTTCACCTAATTCAAACCAAAGTCACATGTGAAGAAAGTACAACTTGGGCATCAAGCAAAGGGCATTTAGGACACAAACGAAAGATGCGACTGCTCAAGACAAATGGACTATAAAGCCAAATGAATAGTACTCGGTCTGAGTACTTCTCCCAGAACTTACAAACACCCACATCAGAGAAAAGAAAGAAAAGGAAGAGAAGTCCCCGCCGGCGAGTGTGTGATCTCGACGACGGTGAAGCTGAAGTTCCCTGGAGCAAGGGAACTGAGAAGTCAGCGTAAGGTTTGAGTTACTTGTGTTTTGCTGTTGTGAGCTTAGGAACTCAGTTGAGAGGATTTACTAGTGTTGCTAGAGTTAGGAAGAACTTGTAGGAACAGAGAATTGTAAATCCGGCTGTGTAACTAAGGAACAAAGCAATCAATATAAGTAAGTCATTCAAAATCCTCCAAGCGGAGGTAGAGGTTTACCCATACAACTAGTTGGTTGTAGTGGGGTTCCTCTATAAAGGAACTGTGCCTTTTGTTGTTTTTATTACTTGCGATTATTTACTTTCGCTGCCTTGGGAACAACTTAATTGCCAGTTCCCAAGCTCACTGTTAACCGATTACGATCCAACAATTGGTATCAGAGCTTGCGCTCTAGATTTGTGTTAGCATCGCAGGTGTCAAAATGGCTCAGGAACTTACTCAGGTGGGGAACAATACCAGCAAGCCGCCAAGGCTTATCACAGGAAGATTTGAAAGCTGGCAACGCGACATGAAAGATTGGATGCGTGGCCAAGACTACCAAGCCTGGTGTGTCATCGAAAGGGGGAACTTCGAAATCGATCCAGCTATTGTCAACGACCTCTCAAAGTGGGGTCCCAACGAGTACAAGTGCATGGAGGCAAACTACAAAGCAAAACAGTATCTAAAAAGGTCCATGTGCGTACAAGATTGTGACAGGGTTGCAAACCTTGACACAGCCAAGGAAATGTGGGAAGCCATCCAACAAATGCACGTTGGGAACTCAGATCTTAGAGAAGATCTTCAAATGAACGCAAAGAGGGAGTTCTACAACTTCCAAATGGAAATGGGAGAGTCCGTCGACAGCTACCAATCCCGGTTTGAAGGACTTTGCACTAAGATGGAAGGATTGGGGATCACAAAAGAAGAAATCACCCACAAAATGAAGGTCCAACAGCTCTTCAATGGATTGACTGGAGAATGGGCAAACGAGAGAACGATGTTCAAGGAAAACCCAGAAAATCGAACGCTTATGCTCCATCATGTATTTGGAAAGCTAGTGGGACATGAGAAGAGGAAGATCGATGATAAGGAACAAACTCGAGCTCATCGAGGGATCGCACTCAAGATCGAAAAGATGCTCAAATCAACCCAAGAACAACATGAAGACTCCGAAGAAGAAGAGGATGAAGAGCTAGTTCTTGTGACAAGGGCTCTTCGAAATTTCTACAAAGGAAAGTCTCAACGGAACAGTGGGAACTGGGGAAAGGGACAGAGTTCCCAAAGAAAGCCCACAGAGAAGGATCTCTCAGAAGTGACTTGCTACAAATGCAACAGGAAAGGACATTTTGCGAAGGAATGTCCACAAGGAACTGATGGCAGAAAGCAAGGAAAGAAGGCCTACATCGCTACCTGGAGTGATGATGAAGACGAAGATCCTGAATCATGGGCACTCCCAGACATGTGTGGCATGGCCATAGGAGAAACCACTGGGGAACAACCCAGTGAGGTAACCACTGAAACTGTTCTTGATTCCTTGAGTAATTATGAAAAACCTAAGTTGTTGAAAATTCTTTCAAGTCTTGTTAAAGATAACATAAAACTGCAAAACAAGTTGGAAAAACAGGAACACATAAATTCTCAATTAGTTGGTCTTGAGCCCTGTCCCAACTGCATATCCCTTCTAGAAAAACTCAAGTCCCATGTGCCTCACATCGTAGATCTGAAAAGAGAAATCAAAACTCTAGAGAAAGATGAGAACACCCTCCTGCAAAACCTGAGTAAGACTCCCGAACATCTTGAAGCCTCTAGTTCCCAAATTAAGTTTGTCCCAGCCAGACATGGCATAGGATACAAAGGTGAGTGCTCCAAGAACGGAAAGTCACCCCTGAGCGAACATGAGATCCATGAGTGTAGGGCCTTAGAACTCCAGTGCGAGAAACAGAAAAATGCTCATCTCGAGTAGAAAATCAGGGTCCTAGAGAGTGGAAACAATGGTGAGAAAGATTACTATACTGGGAACTCTGGACATAGAATCTATGTCAAAATTTCTAAGGGAAATGGGTCTCGAGTGTACAACAAAGAAACCATGGATAGGAACCGTATCCAGAGACCGCACCCAAAATACTACCTGGGAGAATACTACAAGACATGTTGGCACTGTGGTGCTCTTGGGCACTACAAGGATGCATGTCCCAAGAAGAGAGCCCAAACCCCTAGAAGCCATGAGTTCCCAAACAGACAAAAACGTCATGCTCATCACCAAAGGAACTCCAACTCTCAAAATTCCAAAGACATCAACATTTCTGACTATATCTTGAATGAAAATGTTTTCCCTTGCAAGGGACCTGGCAAGAGTCATCTTGCCTGGGTCTCCAAACACTAACTTTTCCTTGTAGGTGGCAGTGAGAGGGAACAGTACATGGTTCATAGATAGTGGATGCTCGAACCATATGACAGGGAACAAGGATATCCTCATCTCATTCCACACTCATGTCGAAGGAGGCCACGTCTCATTTGGCAACAAGAACAAGGGAGAAGTTATTGGAAAAGGAGAAGTGTTGCTCAATAGATCTATTAAAGTTAGCAACGTAAATCTGGTAAAGGATCTGGGATACAATCTGCTGAGTGTCTCCCAGATGTGTGATCAAGGGAACAACATCGTCACTTTCGACTCAGATGAATGTCTCGTCATCAACAAGAAGACCAACAAAGTAATTCTGAGAGGAAGAAGATACAACAATGTGTATGTGGTGGACACCAACTTTGAACCACCAATGAAGATGTGCCTTGCGAGTTCCCAAGATGACACGGAACTCTGGCACCGAAGACTGGGACATGCTGGTGTAAATCAAATCCTGAAGCTTTATCTACAGGATCTGGTCATTGGTCTTCCACGGATCAATCTCGAAGCAGTCAAAATGTGTGAAGCATGTGTTCGAGGGAAACAGACCAGGACCTCCTTCAAACCCAAGAAGGTGGTAAGCACAACCAGGTCCCTGGAGTTAATTCACATGGATCTCTGTGGTCCCATGAGAACAGATAGCTACGGTGGAAAAAGGTACATGTATGTTTTAATTGATGATTTTTCAAGATTCACCTGGGTTATTTTCTTGAAGGCAAAATCACAAGCGTTTGAAGAATTTGAGCCCTTCATCAAAAGAACAGAAGTAAGCTTGGGGCTGAAACTGAAAGCAATCAGATCTGATCACGGAACTGAGTTTCAAAACTCGGAGTTCCTAAACTTCTATGAGCAAAATGGGATCTCTCACAACTTTTCAGCTCCTCGTACTCCTCAGCAAAATGGAGTGGTCGAGAGAAAGAACAGAACTCTGGAGGACATTGCTAGAACCATGATGATCGAAAGTGGAGTTCCTGAGTACTTCTGGACTGAAGCAATCTCCACAGCTACATACATCCTAAATCGAGCCATGACAAGGCCCCTGATCAACAAGACTTCCTATGAGCTCATCAAAGTGAGAAAACCAAACATCTCACACTTGAGAACATTTGGTTGCACATGTTTTGTTCACAACAACGACAAAGACAATCTTGGAAAATTCGACCCCAGAAGCGACGAAGGGATCTTCCTGGGATACTCATCACAAAGCAAAGCTTACAGGGTCTACAATAAAAGAACCAAGAAGATAGAGGAAAGCATTCATGTCGTCTTCAATGAAAAGTCTGTAAAGATGGGAACCGAGACCCAAGGGAAGGGAACTCTGTTCAAGCTAGTCAGACATGAAGAAGATGATGATGACGAGGATGAGCCAAGAAAAAGGGATGAAGACTATCCAAGTGCAAGCAATATCCCGCAACCAGGGAACAACGACGAAGGTCCAACCCTCACTGATCAAACCTCCCTCGAGGCTCCTTCCTCAGAAGAACCACAAGACACCTTCAACTCTCTCGAGGTCCCCTCTTCAGGGAACAACTCTGCTGTCCCCCAAGACAATACCCTGCCAGAATCAAGTATTCAAGGGGAACAAAGAGGAAACCTGCCAGAAATCTCTGAAGAAACATCAAATGAAGAAGCTGGAGATGAGAGTTCCCATGACAAAGAAACACCGACTGAGGATGATACACATGCAAAGGAACTCACTCATACAAGAACCTTTCAACAAAGGAAGGACCACCCCCTTGAGAACATCATCTCCCCTCTTGATAAAGGTGTGCAAACTCGTTCCTCTCTCAATAATTTTTTGTGCTTTTAACGCGTTTGTTTCAATGGTGGAACCCAAAAATATCAAAGAAGCATTAAAGGACCCAAATTGGATTCAAGCCATGCAAGAGGAACTCCACCAATTCGAGAGAAACAAAGTTTGGAAGCTAGTTCCTAGGCCCAAAAACAAGAACATCATAGGAACTCGATGGGTTTTTAGGAACAAGCTCGATGATACTGGAGCTGTAGCAAGGAACAAGGCTAGGTTAGTAGCACAAGGATACATGCAAGAGGAAGGGATTGACTACGATGAGACCTTCGCACCAGTTGCCAGGATCGAGGCAATCAGACTCCTCATCGCCTATGCCGCTCACAAGGGATTCAAACTTTATCAAATGGATGTGAAAACAGCCTTCCTAAATGGACATCTCAAGGAAGAAGTGTATGTGGCCCAACCTCCAGGATTCGAAGATGAGAAAATGCCCAACCATGTCTATTTCCTGGAAAGGGCCCTTTACGGACTCAAACAAGCTCCCCGAGCTTGGTATGACAGGTTTGCTCAATTCCACTTGTCCCATGGATACATTCGTGGTTCCATAGACAAGACTTTGTTTTTAAAGAAAGAATCTAAAGACATTTTGATTGTGCAAGTATATGTTGATGACATTGTGTTTGGAGCAACTAACGAAACTCTTGTAGAGAAGTTTAAGGACCTCATGAGCAGTGAGTTTGAGATGAGTCTCATTGGGGAACTCACGTTCTTCTTGGGACTTCAAATATCCCAAACAAAGGAGGGAACAAAGATTCATCAACAGAAATACATCAAGGAAATGCTTGTGAAGTATGGGATGGAACATTCAAAGCCCATTGACACTCCCATCTCACCAAATTCAAGGCTCAATGCAGATGAAACAGGTATCAGTGTGGACCAAAGGAAATATCGAGGTATGATCGGGTCCCTTCTCTACTTAACAGCTAGTAGACCTGATATCATGTTCTCCGTATGTCTTTGTGCTCGTTTTCAAGCTAACCCTAAGGAATCACACCTGAAAGAGGTGAAGAGAATTTTCAGGTATCTCAAAGGGAACGATAACTTGTGCCTTTGGTATCCAAGGAACAGTTCCCTTGAGCTCATTGCATACACAGATGCTGACTTTGCAGGGCACTTGGTTGACAGAAAGAGCACTTCAGGAATGGCCCAGTTCCTAGGGTCATGCTTAGTCTCGTGGGGATCTAAAAAGCAAAACTCAGTGGCACTCTCCACAGCTGAAGCTGAATATGTGGCTGCCGCATCATGCTGTTCCCAGGTTCTATGGCTTAAGTCACAACTCCAGGATTACGGTATGTCTTTTGGCCCAGTTCCCATACTCTGTGATAACACTAGTGCCATAAACATTTCCAAAAATCCTGTGCATCATTCTAGAACTAAGCATATTGATATAAGGCATCACTTTCTACGTGACAATGTTGAAAATGGGAACATCTCGATGGAACACTGTAGAACTGAAGAGCAAATTGCGGATATTCTTACCAAAGCTTTAGACAGACGTCCCTACCAGCGTTTTCGAATGCTTCTAGGGATGATAACTCTAAACTAAACAAGTCCCTGTTTATCTCTCTCTCAATGCCTGACTAGTTTATCTAAGATTGCATGATAGGGAACTTGGATTTATTGCTTTCACTATGCCATGATTACTAGTCTAGAGAAAAATGTGTACAAAGGAACTCTATTTCTTTTGGCCCAAAATGATCAACCAGAGTTCCCTTTATCCCTCATTACAATCCACCATGACGGTTGATCATATGACCCACCCTAAGCTAGGGACCAGACAAATGCTTCTCATGAGCCAAAACATTTCCTTTATCGAGTTGCAAATTGTCTGGTTCCCTTTGAGTTCCCTAGCCCCACAAAAAGACGAGTGTGAAGTTCCCTTAACCACTTCACTCTCCCTGACCTTGAAAAGATCATGGGAACTGATGCATCTACAAAGGGAACGCTGACTAATTTTCAAAGAAAAACCGTCACTTGGGAAGCGGACTTTTGTGTCAAAAGCTCTGAAGCGTTAAAGGCCAAGTATTCAAAATTTGAAAAGGACTTCCCAAGAGATTGTGACGCGTGTCCAGAAGCGTGCTTGAGAAGTTGAAACGGCGCCCCACGTTCATTGGGCAACGGTTACCGAGGTTATTCCACTTCCCTTTCTACCCTTCACCTCCTCTCTCCTTTAAAACCCCTCTTTGCCATTTTTAGGCCCTTTATTCCATCTTACATCTCTGTCATTCGTCTTCCCCAAATCCCTTTCACTCTCTTTTCAAGAAACCTCCAAAGCCTCCCAATTTCTTACAAAAATGGCCCCTCAACACACATTCGCCCAAATCAAAGCGTGGGTACTTGCCAATCCTCGCATCCTTTTCATCTCTCAACTAAAAGAGATCGAGCAAGAACAAGACCCAACCATGAAGGATGTCCTCATCCAAGGGCTATACAATCAAGTAAGCCCCTTCTTGCCTCCTCCTCCTCCTCCTCAGGCCGACGAAACCGTCTCCTGGACCTCTTCCTCCGAATCTCTTCCTCTCCCTCCTCCAAATACCAACACCTCCTCCGGAGTTGTCATCGTTGACAACTTCGGAGACGCTCGCCCCTCAATCAATGAAAAACCCCACAAATCCAAACATCGCCACTCATCCAAACGCCGTCACTCATCAAAAGATCCCTCAAAATCCAAAAAAATCCAAACACTCCCACGACCCCTCCAAATCCAAAAAGCGTAAACACTGTGAGGCCTCTGAATTCTCGGAGCCCAGAAAGAAGGCTTTCTTCAAGTTTGAGGACTACCTGAACTGCTCCAAGGAGAGTTCTTGTGCTCCCAAACCTCCCTACCCTTTCCCTTCCGACGATGGGACCTCCGAACCCCAGAGTCTACTCCCCTCGTCCTCCTCCACCCCTCCTCTTCAAATCGAGGGACCTCCCAAATCTCCTCCCACAAAACGACCAACCCCCCCTCCACCACCTCCCTCAGTTCCCACCTCCAAGGGCACTCTCACAAAACAATCGACTCCTCCTCCACCGCCTTCTCCAGTTCCCACCACGATGGGAACTCCACCTCCCCAACCTCCTTCCATTCCTCCCGTCCCTCTAACTACGGGATCTCCAACTCCTTCTCCCTCCTCACCAAAACACATCTCCACCACTCCCATTTCCACTTCGGGGATCCCTACTCCCCAAGTCACCAGATCCCTTCCTCCCCCTTCCACTCAACTAACCACCCCTCTTCCCTCTTCTCCTCTCCCCTCTTCCATCACGTCTCCCACCACCACCAAACTCCCCTCTCCCTCACCATCCAAAAGTACCGTCGCTCTCACCTCAGACGACGACGATCTTCCTCTCTCTGTGGTCATCGGCAAAATGACCAAGGATCCTCCTCCAATCATCATGGGAACTTTGGAGGAGGAAGCCCAGCTCAAGGCCATCGAGGAAGAACTCAACAGGGGTCCCTCTGAGCACACAGTCTCCCAAGGGACAAAGTCCCCAGAAAAGGTGGCTCCTCAAGAGCCCACGGAGAGAAGGGACCTCGCACCAGCTGGAGGTGCTGAGGCAACAACAAGTCATCCTGGAGATGACGCGGAGGGCTCAGGTTCGAGCTCCTCTGAGGAAGAAGGGACCTCCCACGATGAGGTCGAAGAAGAAGAAGAAGCTCCAGCTACAAAGTAGCCAACACGGATCCCTACACCTGGACACCAAATGGTGGTGTCCACGAGTTCCCAACCACCAAGGGACCGCGTGCTTATGATTGAAGCGGCTGCACCCCCTCAGCAGAAAGGACCTCGCACGGTCTCTAGGGGGAACACATCCAAAAGCAAGTCAAGGAAGGGGAAGGGGACCACCAAGCATCATGTCAATGAGCGCCGAAAGCTTCTCCCTCACCTCATTGTTTCAGAAGAAGTGCTGACTGAAAATGGTCTGGAGGAACTGTGGGACCTGATCAAGGCCCAGGGCTGGGAGAGACTCTGCCAAGAAACTGTGAGAGTAGATCCCTCACAAGTGGGTCAATTCTACAACAACTTCACTATCACCAACGACGGCACTCAGGGAACTCTCTCCCACGAAGGCGACGAGTTCATTTTTACAACGTCTACGATCCGCCTTCAACTCCAGGTCCCTGGTCAAGGGCTTAGCGAGGTGCCCAACAAGCTCTGGGGCGACTTCAACAGCGCTGAGGTGTACAACACAATTTTTGAGGGTCGGGTTCCCTCTAAGGCCTTCTCGACGCATCATCTGTCCTTGGTCGCCAAGCTCGCTCACCAATTCATCATCAACGTGGTGATCCCACGCCAAGAGAAGCGCTTGGTCGTCAACATTCCAGATGCCATTATCCTCTACCACTTCCTCCTCAAGAAGCCCATAAATCTTCCCCGAATAATCCTTGGGCACATGGAGAAGTGCATGGCCTCCAAGTCCCACTCCCTTCCCTACTCCGGGCTGATAAAGAAGCTCCTACAAAAAGAGGGTCTCTACGACACCTCTAAAGATGAAATCGAGCTTGGAAGGGAACTGGACATTACAGTTGCCCAGAAAATGAGGCACTCGGAGCCTGTAGAGGAGACGGCTCCACTAGAGTCTGGTCCACAAGAGGGGAACTCTCCAGTGCTGCTCCGCATCGCCAACACCCTCGACCAGATTGCTAGGGACCAAGCAGCGTTGGCCAGAGGACAAGAAAAGCTTACACAAGTCCTTACACGCCTTTGTGACGCCCTGTTCCCTCAGAACCCATGATCTCTCCCTTCTTGTTCCCTTAATCCAAAAATGACCACAAATTGTACTTGGGTTCCCATTGTACATATTATCTTAAGTAATGAAATGGTCTTTATTTTGATTGCGTGTTCCTTTCTTTCCTAATATTGCTTTGCTTGTTTTCGATGATGTCAAAAGGGGGAAGATAAAAAATGCGAGATGAGTTAAAAGTTTAAGTTATCACAGACCACACATAAGCTAAGGGGGAACAATTGCATAAAAAGCTTAATAGGAACTATGTGTCTCACCAGAAGTGGCTCCCTAAATCTAAATGTTTCACTAAGAGTGACTTCCCAAAATCATACTTAGGAACTCATCAGCATATCATTCATTGAAATACTTGCATTTTTGTGATGGGTTTGTCATCATCAAAAAGGGGGAAATTGTTGGGACATTGTTGGGACCTCTGGTTCTAAACAACGGATCAACGATTCAATTCTCTTAAGTTTTGATAATGACAAACACCATAGGGAACTAATGTGGTTTGTTCAAGTATTTCTAAGGAACACAGGTACAACCAAGAACTCCTATGAATGACCAAAAGCCACTGCAGGCCACAATGAAGAGTTTCCCATCAAGGGAACTCTGAAGAGGAAAGTTTCCATGAAGTGGGAACTCCCAGAAACAATCAAGAGAACACAAGCTTACAACGATGAAGAGTTTCCATCAAGGGAACTCTGAAGAAGTCAGTTCCCATGACATGGGAACTCACATGTGGGGACAACGACCGTTCAGCGCAGATCGCGGGATTCTGTCTCAGACAGCCCGAGGGAACAGTCTGAGGATCAGACTGTCATGCTTCATCCAACGGTCCGATTGATCCAAGAAGTTCACCTAATTCAAACCAAAGTCACATGTGAAGAAAGTACAACTTGGGCATCAAGCAAAGGGCATTTAGGACACAAACGAAAGATGCGACTGCTCAAGACAAATGGACTATAAAGCCAAATGAATAGTACTCGGTCTGAGTACTTCTCCCAGAACTTACAAACACCCACATCAGAGAAAAGAAAGAAAAGGAAGAGAAGTCCCCGCCGGCCAGTGTGTGATCTCGACGACGGTGAAGCTGAAGTTCCCTGGAGCAAGGGAACTGAGAAGTCAGCGTAAGGTTTGAGTTACTTGTGTTTTGCTGTTGTGAGCTTAGGAACTCAGTTGAGAGGATTTACTAGTGTTGCTAGAGTTAGGAAGAACTTGTAGGAACAGAGAATTGTAAATCCGGCTGTGTAACTAAGGAACAAAGCAATCAATATAAGTAAGTCATTCAAAATCCTCCAAGCGGAAGTAGAGGTTTACCCATACAACTAGTTGGTTGTAGTGGGGTTCCTCTATAAAGGAACTGTGCCTTTTGTTGTTTTTATTACTTGCGATTATTTACTTTCGCTGCCTTGGGAACAACTTAATTGCCAGTTCCCAAGCTCACTGCTAACCGATTACGATCCAACATATACTTAGTAAAGTTAGAAGATCAATTGAGGAATTGGTTACCGAATATTCATCTAGTGTTAGTTCTTCTCCATTTCCTCCACATTCATCCTCCTCTTCGAGCTCGAGTGCCCTCGGTGCTACTAAAAGGTGGGAGACTAATCTTTTGCATACCCTTACCAAGAAACTGAGACATTCGAGCTCGAATGCGGAGTTTGAAACATATCTAACAACCCACTTTGAGTTTGGTGAAGGAGAATTTGATATTTTAGATTGGTGGAAGACCCACAAGAAAACTTTCCCAACCTTGGTTAATATCGCAGTTCAAGTGCTTGTTGTTCCTGCCTCGACCGTATCGGTAGAGTAAATATTTCGCGAAGGAGGACACGTTCTAGACGCAAACGGTCGAGTTTAAAGCCCAATGTCTTGGAAGCCCAAGTGTGCATATGTGATTAGAAGAGGGCAAAATTTCGTCAACAAAAGGCGGAGATATCCGAAACTTTTTACTCGGACGACCAAGACGATGCCTCCCAATCCCAATCCCAAAGTGCTTCGAATGGATCGACGTAGATGGTAAGCAAAGTGGGGTTTCATATCGAAAGGTAAGACAACTACGTGGGCTTTGATTCCTCTATAACACTGAGAGGATACGTAAGCAACTTAAGTTTAAGTCCAAGCCCTTTAATTATCCAATTCTTTTTTGTTTTGAAGAACAATTGCCTTAATCGTCTTGATCCAATCTCCAAGCCGCGATCGCGGGATACACACACCGCGATCGCGGATGACGAATCGCAATCGCGGTCACGAGTTTGTTCAAAAACCAGAGGTTTTTTTTACAAAGTCGGGACCGCGATCACGACACCTAAACCTCCATCGTGGTTCGTCACCCGCGACCGCGGTGTGTGTATCCCGCGATCGCGGCGTGCCTGAGACTTTTTAAACCAAAATTATTTGGCTCCGAAACCGGTGGAAACCGGAACCGAGGGAACCGGCCATGCCCTGTTCCGGTCCCATGGTTTCTAGGAACCGGAACCGCCGGTTCCGGAACCGGGCCCAAGTCTAGGCTCGACTGCACACCCAGGCCTTCGTTGCTCCGCTTTTGCCCGATTGCTCCCATCCTCGACACTCCACTACACATGTGATTTTTATTAGATCTGTAGATTAATACTCCGTAACACACAATTAATTACTTCCTCCGTTTCATAATACTTGATCTTAGACAAAATTTCACATATATTAAGAAAAAAAATTCTCCCAAATTACCCCCATTAAATGCTCTTTATTTTTCTCAATTACCTTGGGAGATTCAACTCAAAAAAAGAAATTTTGGGATATGAGTAATGTGGGGTATACACAAGGGTATAAATGGAAAAAAATTTACATAAACATCTATTTTGAAACAAAAAAATGGCTTTAAAAACAAATATTGTGAAACAGAGGGAGTAAAAATTTATAAGTCAATTTATTTATTCAATTAATAGAACAGTTTTTGACTTGTACTTAGTTTGCTCTTCGTTGGTTAGTTAAGTTGAATTGATTTTTCTAGGGCTTGAATTTTGAAGGCAAATTTGGTAATTTTGGATTAGTTTTTGATTTAATCGATGTAATATTTGTTTAGATGTATTTATTTATATTTGTTAGTGTACAAAAATTCGCCTTTAATGCACTGATCGAATACTCTTTTTTACTCTCCTCTTCACCTTCCGCTCCAAGCTCCTCTTCAATATAGAACCTGCAATACAATGGACACAGGGGACGGAGACACCCTAATCCACCTCTGATGCCTAAGTCAAAAGAGCAGTTTGTCGATCGAACGTCGAGGTAAAGAATAAGACTTGCTAGCGAGCAATATGAGTGTGCTCATTATATATGGCGAAAACATGTATTTATAATGGAGGAGATGGAGAGAGAATGTCAAAAACTATATCTCTTAGGACGGGCCGATAATGCTCAAGGCCAAACAAACGATTTCTTGTTCCCCAATCCACATGGAAATTCTATCTTTCGACTAAGATAGAATCCTCCATTATAACGAATAATTACCGTATTTAATTTTATAACGATATATATATCTTATCATAATTAAAAACCTTATTAAAAGCATAATAAATAAAAATACCTTTTTGGCTGATAATAGCGAATATAATAAGGTGATTAATTTTACCCGCTCACAAATGCCCCAATTGGGTGTTAGTTACGTTTAAACACAACTAAGACGCAAGTACTTCAGGACCTTTTCGAGGTGGCCATGCGGATTAGTCGACGAGTTCCCCGAGCGCGTGTGTTTATATATTGGTATATTCGTACATCCATGAGCGAAAATAATAAGGTACACTTTTCCCATCATGGATCCTTTGCTCCTCTACATACGCGCATATGTAGAATTCCGTTAATGCGATGAATTAACGTTGCACTTTTTTTTATGCAAGAGTCAAACTAATAAAAAAACTGACTTTTATTGAAAATAAATGTGAATGATATGATCTTAAGGACAAAACTAATGAATGAAAAAGATAAACCTAAGGGTCTCATCAAAACATCATGGGAAAAATAGTACCCTATTTTCATGCATTTCCTAATCCCGAGATACCTGCACGGGAGAATACGGGTAACCGTGATCACGCTTGTGCGGGTCGTGATTCTACGCTTGAGAAGGAGGGTCGCCTTCTGCATTGAGGTCACAGTCGCGATTTTGTCTCAGAGAAGGAGCAAAGCTCTCTGGAATAGACCCGCGGTCACGGTTGCCGAGTCCGCGATCTTGGTTTCGCTCCTGGACCTTACTTCAGGACTCGTTTTCGATCATTTGCAAAAACTCCGTCTTAGGGCGATTTCCCTTAGAGCACATGCTTGCTTCCAGATGATTTGCCCACACACAAACTGTGGCCTCTTCATCAATAAACTAGATCATTTGATGAAGGGTCGATGGTACCCCTCCCATCCCATGAATCCATGGCCTACCCAAGATCAAGTTGTATGCGGCAGGCACGTCGACAATTATGAGCTTGACTGTCAACTCTTTCTTGGCTAGGCAGACCTGGGTTTTGTACATTCCTAGCAGGAATGTCAAATATCCTCCAAGTCCAGTGAGTTGCATCTTGACCGGAATCAAGTCTTCATTTTTTTCTCCAAGGAGTTTGAAGAAATCATAGTACATGATATCAACCGAACTCCCAGGATACACTAATGCCCAACACACCTTGAAGCCTTCAAGCTCGACTGTGAGGACCAAGGGATCGTTATACTGAATTTGGATTGACGCAAGGTCCTTATCTCGAAAGACCAAACCATCAACCTTGGGCGTGGGTGGTAACAACGGTCGTGGTTCAGTTTGTTGAACTCGCATCACTTCTAGCTCGTGACACGATTTCAGAAATTGCTTCTGGCTTCAACATCCTCATTCTTGTACATCGTCAAGATTGTTTAGATGACCTCAATTTGCTTCTTTTTATGCTCTCCTTTATCTTTTGGCTTATTTTACTCAATGTACTCGCGCAAGTACCCTTCTTGAACCAAATATTCAAGAAACTTCTTACAAGATTCATAATCCTCGGTTATGTGTCCCCATACTATATGGTACCGTAATATTTCTAGCTTCGGACGTCGTCCTCGGGGCACTCGATTTGGATAAGGTCATGTGCCCCCATAACAAACCATACCATCCCGCGCGGGATAGGGGAAGTAGCTCTCATGTTTGATATGCGATAGAATCTTATAGATTGGGACGGTGAAGGTTGTGGAGACTGCTCTGGTTTGTTCTCCTGATGAGTGTGTCTTTCGTCTAATGTTCTTGTTTGAGGGACGGTGTGGCTTTCGAGGTGGATAGGGTGATTTCCCTTTCGCTTTGTGGGTAGCCTCTTTCAACCGCGGTTACGATCCGTGACTACGGTTGCTCATCTTGGTTTGTGTAATGAACTACGACTTTGTAAACTTCGATTGCTCTCAAATTTAGTAACACGCATTGAGTCCCATAGTTGGCCAAACCCATTAGATTCGGACCATGTAGTGTTACAATCGTCAATTCCGTCGCTCGACTCAGACCCTTGACAGCTCGCGCGATGAGCGGCCGTGTTTGCGAGAGGGGTCGGGTCATGATTCAGTTCGTCTTCAAGCAAGGCACCTTGCTCGGTATGCGCTAGGGTTCGACCCTCCGAGCAAATATCGGGCATCGCGCGATCGCTCTGGGTGCAGTAGTCGCGACTTTCTAGTTTGCGGTCAAGGTCTTCTGGTTCGCGGTCGCGACTCTCTGTTCTGCGATCGCGGTTTCGCTCGTTGAGGGCATCACACTCGATTTCGCTTTGCGCGATTGGACTTCGAAATTTACTTCTTGCTCTTTTGGGATTGATTCAAACACCATAATTATGTGGATCGATTGTTCGTTTCCCACAGACAACTCCAACTTTTTCTGCACATAAATTCGCCTAATTTAATGCACTGATCCAATGCTCCTCTTAAGGATGTCGTGTTATTCATATATGCATATTTTATTATTCATATATGTGTGAATTTTTATTCATACATGTGTGTTTTGTTTTGCAGTTATTCAAGAATATCGTATCTTGTTATGCGATAATTTGTTTTCAAATTTGCGTGTTCTGCTATATGGAGTTATTCAAGAATAGTGAAGAATTGTAAATGGTTGATGTTTGAAGACAAAGACAATGATTTATTTTTCATATTAGTGTACATACAAACAAATAGATGTACTTTATTGGAGTATGTATTCGAGATGTACCACTCCTTAATTTGTATTATTTAATGTATTATCCAACTTATTCAAATAAATACATGATATTATTCACAAAACTCTTAATTTAAAGGCTCATTATATTATTCATGCTATTAAGCTAACTTTTTCAAAATCATAAAAATACTTATTCAACAAAAAATAACAATTGTCCATCCAATATTGAGTGGTTCTTCAAAAATTAAAAAAATACTTATTCAACAAACAATAATAGTTGTGTAGTAGAAACTTCCAATATTCTGTTATTGTTCAATGTACAATGAGTACTTATTCAACATTATAAATCTTTAAACAATTCTCTTCTATTTTTCAAATCTGTATGTATAATTATATGAACAATCATGTATTAATATTCAAAATATAATATGAAAATTATGTTTGATTTTAAAAAAAGCACCTATCTAATTTTAGAATCATGTTTGAACTTTAAAAATAATGCTAAAAAGTTGGTTATAATATATTCAATCGTGGTAAAAAGATTTGCTAGGAAATTTTTAAATAATTGTACCGATTTTTACCTCCTCATTATCCTTAAATTTCAAGAGTTTTATTTTTCAAATCAATCGAGATTTGATTCTCCACAACACCCCATTTAGCTTATCATGTTGCTTAATTACTAGCCACTAATTTATCCTAATCCAACGCGCTACATTTAACCACATACTTACACCATAATATGTATAGTGAGTAATATTCGATAGTATCTTAACTAGTTAGTTAGTTCTTAACTAGCTTGTATCTAGGGGCGGAACCAGAAACTTCTCTTTGCAAGGGCCAAACTAATGTGTTTTCAATTTAAAAAAAATACTCTCTGTTCAGAAAAATACATGTTGTTTTAGAGTATATAATTAATGTATGTGCAATAAATTTTACAAACCAATCAAAAAAAAATTTATACTCCAATAAACTTTATAAGTAGCTATATATAGGTTAGATTCATCGTTAGCCATTTTGGGTTTTGATTGAGTACATGTTAAGATTAAAGGTGTGTTTGGTTCTTTTGGAATCGAACTGAAACCGAATCAGAAAAAATCGATAGTTTCGGAATCGGAACCGGTGGAATCAGGGTCGGTCGGCTTCGGTCCCGGTTCCATATTCCTTGGAATTGGAGAACCGACGGTTCCGCGATCGCGACTTCAAAACAGCGACCACGGGCCAACAAACCATTAAGTTTCATATTTCAACCCTACTAGTTATGTCCGTCGTGTCATCCACGACTATATGAATTTCATACTTAATTTATTTAACTAAGAGTATTTTAATTTAATATAAAAATAATAATAATTTATTTATTAGAAAAATCATTAAGATGAGCTCAATATAATTTGAGACACAACCAAAATCGTTAGGATGAGCCCAATAAACTTTTTATAGCTTAATGATAATTTATTTATAGAAAAATATAAATAAAAGTTATTTTAATTAGAATAATTAATTTTATAAATCTTTTACAAAGATAAATAAAAAGCCAAAAATAATAAAATAATTATGATTCGAGATACATTTAGGTTAAGAAAATAAAAATGTCTCATAATACAAATTAATTGAATCTATAAATATTAAAAACTCGTAACTAAAAAATAAAATCAAACTAAAGCCCTCGTGCTAATAATGAATTGTATGATTTGAGATATCCCAACAATAACTTAATATTTTATTATGAAAGTAGAAAGTTTAACAAAAAATAAAAGCATTCTAAGTAAGTAAATAATTTGTTAAAAGTGGTTTGTATACATATCCAATATTGAAACGTTCATAACTTTTTGCCCAAATATTAAAATGGAGCTTATAATATATCAAATCGAAACTATTGACAAGAAGTATATATATTTGGAAAATTTTTGGATTGGGGGCCATGGCCCCCACCCGCTCCAATATAACTCTGCCCCTGTTTCTCAAGTAGAAAAGGAAGTTCTTACTTTTTGGTGTGGCAAAGTATACCGAAATACCGAATTATGTTATGAGTGTGTTTTACTTGTCCCAAAAACTTAGTAAATTTGTAGGGTGCTCTTTGAATACTAGTGTGGAATCATGAAAGGTGATAAAAATATTCATTAGTATTATTGGAAAGTTTTATTTGATCACCAAAACCAACTTTAATTAATTAAAAGAGCATTCTCAACAATGTTTAGCAACAGAACATGTAAAGAAAAAGCGTCCGAACAAATAAAAACCGAACAACTGAGAAAGCTTAAATTTTGAAAAATGCTCCCACACAAGTCTAGGAAGAACGCATGTCAACAAAGCATGGCCAAAAGTTTCTTCCTTTCCACAAAACGGACAAGAAGCAATCGTCCATAATTTCCTATGCCTAAGATTAAGCTTGCATGGCAAAATGTTCATGCAAGCTCTCCATAGAAAAGAGTGAACCCTTGGCATAATTGGTAGCTTCCATAAATGTTTCTAGAAAAGCTCCATACAATAAGCTCCTTCCCCACTCATACGAGCTCCTGAAAACAAATCTCCAAATTGCATAGAATAAGCTGATTTTACCGTAAAGTCACCATGAGTCGAGTAGTGCTAAATGATCGAGTCATTCAAAGTTGCATCTAGTAAATGAATATCCACAACGGCATCCACATAACAAGGTGCAAGAACACTAAGCATGACATCTTCCTCCAAATATTTCCTTTCCCAGTCAATAAGATCAACCACCATCAGGTTGTCATCAGCACCATAAAAATTCCCATTTGTGACCCCAAACCGATAGGGAATTACCATTTTCAACTTGCCGCAACAAACCTCTACCCAGAACCTCTTTTGCATTCATGATATTTCTCCAAGCGTAACTAGGATTATACCCTATCGAGGCCTCCAGAAAAGACGAATTCGGGTAGTCACTGCCCCTGTACATTCTAGCAATAAGAGAGTCAGGGAAGTTCAGCAACCTCCATCCTTGACGTGCCAATAGAGCCTTATTAAAAAAAACTCCAAATCTCGGAAATCCAAACCCCCTTGATTCTTTGGCAAGCAAAGTAGTTCCAACTCATCCAATTCAGTGATATTTTATCACCTCCACTACTTCGCAAAAAGTTACACATCAACTGTTCAAGTTCCCTACATAACGAAACCGAGAACATAAAGCAAGACATAGCATAGATAGGAATTGATTGAACAACCGATTTTACGAGAACTTCATTCCCTGCCTTATGAGAGAACTAGCTTTCCATCCCTTAAAGTTTCTTCCAAACACATTCCTGAATCTAACTGAAGATGATTTTCTTTGATCTTCCAACCATTGTTGATCAATTTGGATCCTCTATGATATGGGCTGCTATAAATGCTGCGTAAATATCCACGTATCAATTCATTTAGTTATTTCTAAATTTAATTAAATTGTAGAAATTTAATAAAACAAATATTTCTCAAAATATTATCTATATATTAGCAGGATTTGACTATTAAACAGTTTAATGTTAGAGCAAATATTGTTTCGTGATTCAATCCACATAGAATATTTCTCAAAATAAGCATTGTAATTTTTATAGTTTATGTATAATTTTTCATTCATCTATCATTTTTTAATCTTTCATTCTTTATATGTGGATGTGAATTATATCAAAGGCGTTGCAATGATTTTTGTATGGAGCTATTTCCTTTTGTAACTATTGTTTATGATATCTATTAAACCAAAAAAAAGACAATCTTTAAGATCCTCTAAATAACAAATACAGTATTTATAAGCGATATGATATTTATAAGCTTTGTTTTGTTTCGAATTTTATATTTGAATAACTAATTGGTACTAGATAAGTACCTAATCACGTAATCTTTCCAAAATCTTAAAAATTGGGAATATTCTTTTCGTGATTATCGACCATTTATTTGGTAGTATTTTATTTCCAATTTTATGTTACTTTAAAAGGAAGATTTTGGTAGACTAAAATATCACGAACAACCAAGCAAATAATTAGATTGTGGTTAAACTCAAAAGATTTTTTTTTTTTATTTTGGTGGAAAATCTCATAAGATTTTTTTTATTTTGATGTATTCGACTTTAATTATAGTATATTGGTATTGACTGATAAAAAATATTTGTATAATTTGTATTACAAAAATTTTAACAGAATTTTTTTATAAAAAAATTTCTACATAATGACATTATTGAAAAAAATCTACATGATAAATCTTGTTGAATTTCTACGCATTTGAGAAAATGATGATTAATCAAACCTCATGACACAATGATAAATCTATATACTATGCTATGATATTCTATATGAAACATGTTATTGAATCTTTTTAAAATCATATTGTCATCATTTGTACTGCTTGAATAATTTATATTAGAAAGTTATCTTAATATTTTTCACATTTGGGATATTTATTTAGTGAATGTGAAGAAAAAATAATCTTGAAATTTTAGGGATGTACACATATATTTAAAATAGAAACAATCATTTTTACATAAAAATTCAAAAATTATTTTTTATGTTATTTAATATAAATTGATCCTAAAATATAATTATTTAATATATATTGATCTTACAAAGTTACGTGCATGTTAGATATTGTTTTATGAATTATTTCATATAAATTTATCTTAAAAATACAATTATTTAAAAGTTACTTAAGAAAATTGATATAAATAATTATTTAAAAATACAAATTAAACTACTCATTAAGGAAATATAATTAGTGAATAAGAAGAAAAAGTAACCATGAAATTTTAGGGATATATATGCATAGAAGAGACAATACAATAAATGTATTCCTTAAATTTCCTTTTATATAATTATTTAATCTAAATTTATTTTAAAATACTATTATTTAATATTGATTGATATTGATTGATCTTAAAAAGTTACGTAGATGTAAGCTAATTAAGAAAGATATAGTAATGATTTTATATGCATTGATCTTAAAGAATTAATACTTTTATAAAAATATATTTCTGTAGATACTACGATTAGAAAAGGTAAGTATAATATGACAAAACACCAATAAGTAAAGTGATCAATTTAAATAATATTTGAAAATTATAATGTGATAGAATTAAGTAATATTTGAAGATTTAGATGGGCAAATTAGTAAATGTAAAAATTAATTTGCTTAGGTGGCATAATTAAATGATTGACACATAAGATTGAGTGATTCGACTTTAGTTATAGTATATTGATTACACATTTATAAACTTTTTACTATTTGTAAAATAGGTGACATTTCAATTGCTGTCATTATGAATAAAATATCTCACATATAATCCTAATAGACACATTTAAACTTTTATTTTAGTATTAACATTTTTATCTCTTATGAATGAAACATAAATTTTGACCAATTTATTGCCTTTGACAAGTCAACACGATCCATTAAAGGGAAATTCCTTTTAGTACCCCTGAATTTCTATCTTTTCCTTTTGATGTCCTAGAAAAAATATTATTCCTTTTGGTACCCCTCACATTTATAATAAGTCTCTTCCTTAGCCTATTTCATCCAAAAACAAACTTCCATCCAATTTTATTACTTTTAAGTTAAAAGGAAAAAAGAAAATGTTGCTTTCTCTCATCCTTTCCTCCTTGTCACCTGTACTGTACTTCTTGTTCTTACATTGTGCTTTACCTCTTCATATTCCTGATTGTATTAAAACTTAACAAATCAGTGAGAATCAAAACCAACAGACTTGTGTCAGGATTCCATTATCAATAATTCATGTAAGATGATTGTTTACTTTACACCTCAAGGCAAGTTTCGAATATCACCATAACATACAGTGATTAGCTTAAAAATTAGCCCCAAATTAAAACCCTAAATACGAAATCATCAAAATTGGAGGATCCAAAGTAAGCAAAACAAAATTCACAAAATTGGAAACCTTTAATTGCTCGAGAAGATGAGGGACCCCTTTGTTTTCGTAAGTACAAATTCTTAGATGCAATTCGTTCCCCCCTTTCTAATCATCGGAATCAATCTGGCTTGATGTTGTGTGTTGTTCTCTTTTGAACATATCAACTGTGAATTTACACAGATTGAGGTTGAAAATCAGAGCCAACAACTATGGATTCTTCAGTAGCTTGACGATGTCGGATCTCTGCTCCAAATGCCACAAAGATCTGCGGATGAAAGCGGAGCAAAACGCCATCGAAGGCCGCATTCGACGATAACAAAACATCGAACTCCACTCGAACGTCTCCTTCGCCGACGGCGTTGACCGCCTCCGCATCAGCCGGCGCGGCGGCGGCAGAAAGGGCGGATCTGAAATCGGTTTCGGTCATCGAAGCTCTGTGCATTAACATCGAAGACCCGTCCCTTGGCGTCGGCGAAAGGGAAAGAGGGGGCCGTCATTTGTTTAACGTTTTCAATTTTTTTTAACGTAAAAATTAACAAAAATGGATGGAAGTTTATTTTTGGATGAAATAGGCTACGGAAGAAACTTATTATAAATGTGAGGGGTATCAAAAGGAATAGTTTTTTTTATAGGACACCAAAAGGAAAAGACGAAAGTTTAGGGGTACCAAAAGGAATTTCCCTCAATTAAATATAAGAAGAAAAGGAGATGAAACATACAACTCTTAATATGAATCGGTTACGAATATGAAAAGATATACATACATTTTTTCTTTAAAAAAAACATACATATGTTACATATGCTAATGCTAATTAGTATTACTTGCCTTTAAAGCTGTCAAAAGTTGACCCGACCCGAACCGCCCGAAAAATTTAGGGTCAAGACCCGAAAATTTGAACCCGCAACCCAAAATAAACCGAACCCGATAGACCCGAAACCCGTTGGGTTCAAACCCGAAAAAACCGTTGGGTTCAAACCCGAAATCCAATTTGTTATATTTTAAGAATATATAATGTATTTTAAAAATTATAATATATTTTATTATTAAAATATATAAAAATAATAGATTTATTATTAACTATTATTTTTTAAATAAAAAATATTTTAATAATTGTATAAAAATTAATTTTCTTGACCTGTTAGGTCGACCCGACCCGCCCGACAACCCGCAATGACCCGACCCGATTTGACCGGTGACCCGTTACGACCCGAACCCGACTCAACCCGAACCCAAAATAACCGAACCCGAACCCGACCTGACCGACCCGTTTGATACCTCTACTTGCCTTATATGGATATATTAATATTAATTGTAAATTAATTATAGGCAATTAGTTAAGAAAATGTTACAACTTATAATGGAGTAAGAAACGTTACATCTAACATTGTAAATCTTATCCTATTTTTCTATTTATTCCATTACCTTACTTTATAATGTGAAAAATACACAAAACTATATAGAGATATTTTATAAACTTTTCGCACATTACAAGTACCGTACAATAACATATTTAATATATTATTTTTAGATTAGATATTGTGTTCTTGCCTCTCAATTTAAGTTAAATAACCTTACTTTTGGCCCATTATGTTAGTCAATCTTCCCTCCTATCAAATTAGTAACATACAAATATAAATTAATTTTTAAAAAAATACTAGATGATATAAGCAAATTAATTTTGTAGGTTATTTTTGCAATACTAATTAATAATAGCTATTAGTAGTAGACGTTACAAACATATATTAACGCTTCATTTTTGTAACTTGCTTATAGTTAATGAGTCTACTATTTAAATTATAATTAATGTTTCTATTTAAGGAAAAATGTAAAGTATATTTGATTTAAAAGCACATTCAAGATATCATTAGCTAAAATTGCAGAAATTGCAGCGAGTCCAACTTCGAGATGGTCTTCTGTAACACCCCGACTTCCGACGGGGCACTACTAAGAAATAGAAATTACTAGGCACTATTTAATTAGGTTGACAACTACACTTTAGGATCTTACAACACGAGCACGACGAGAAAACTAAACAAAACATCCAACCTTTCGTTTAATAAAAACGAAGAAAACGTAGTTATGCATGTATTCCCGAAAACATAAATATTCAAATCCGATAAACACTTACTAGTACTGAATCATTCTAGAAATAATAATAAGAAGAAGAAAGATGTAATACTAAATCCATCTTAACGATAATAAACTCAACATCCTAACTATCATAAATAAACTAGCGTAAAACCCATCCCACTATGACACGCGCTCTTTATCGCTCCGGCCCGCCATCTGGCCTCGGTTCCTGCACGGCTCCCTGGTTCATACCTGGAACCGAAAAATATTCCCCGAAGGGTCAGCTGCTAATCTATCAAGTTAGAAAGAATACGGAAATTGCAGAACGTTTTGAAAGCATCTCTAAAGTTAGCATACAAATCCACAATCGCAATCATAACTCTAAAGGCCAATACCTAAGTTAGTTATGATCAGTCACACATACACATTTACAATCACAATCTCCTAACAATACAATTCCTCCTTTTTCACAATCCGACTTCCAAGGCGCTCATCACCGCGCCGAGTGTAGAGGCAGGCCCTCTCACTCCACTTCACAATCTCCCTTCTAACCCCGGCTAAGCCTCCACTAGAGCACTTGCCAAAAACACACAGATAATACTTTTCGTTTTGAAGGGGCACGGTTTTCCTGTCACACGGGTCATACATAGTCAACTCTTCCTCCACGCCAGCTACGATGGGCCGTGTCGGAATCGGTACCAACACAGAGAAAACATTCCAAAAATATCTTGCCAATAAAATGCGTTAGAAACCATTTTACACACACAACGATTCATGAAGTTCAAAACAATTTAAAAAGGTATTCGGGACTAGTTCCCAAAACCCGCCCTACAATAACATTATGCAATCTAACAGGATAGAGAAGAAACGAGCAAGTCGAAAAACGACTTACCTCGAAATTAAGGATCCTTTGAAGAAGACGGAACTACGATCTAAAACGGAAACGATTCCCTAAAGAATTATAAAGGGGAAGATTAATTTAGATACAAGCCGAACCAAACTAACCCAAAGAAAGAGCCACCTTAAATTTCCTTACACAACCGCACTGCTATAAAAGAATTTCCTAATTAGAAGATATTAGTATAAGCTAATTCAAGCCACTTATTATTATTGTCCTATTTATCTAGAAACACCTAGCCCACCAAAGCCCAATCACATAGTTTCCCCTCTCCCTTGCCAAATAGCCCAGCCCAGCTAATGAAATAAATGAAAAAAAAACAGAAACCCAAACCCACATGCTAGCAGGAGTTACCCGATCAAAATCTGCCTTTCCCCTACTACTCAATTGCGAAGCAAAGCAATCCCCGCCCCTTTGACTTTTCAACGTGGGTCCCCTAACCCTTCTTCCCTGAAGAAACCTCGACTGCGCCAGTTTCCAGTTCGCCTTCGCTTGACCGCCGCTGCAATTTATAACCCATCGCCGGTGGTAACGGGGGAGAGCAGAGACAAGCGATTTCCGTCACCCCTGTTCGCGTTCCCCCCCCCCCCCCCCCTGCTTCCTCGATTGGACAACGCCAGTCCGATCACTCCTTCGCCTCGGTCGAACATCACGCCGGTTCAATTCCTTCCTTCGTCAGCGGTCTTGTAACGAGCCCCCTCCTTCCGACTCGCCCTCTACCCCTAAGCAAGAAGCAGAGGCGACCTCTTCGATCGCCCACCGTGGACGGCAAAAGAAGGTGGCTTTCCTTGATCGGCGCTGCCATCGACGGTCCGCTCAGATCCGACTTTGCGGGGTCGACTATAGCCCCTTACCCCGGACCCTACCCTCCGATGAGGCTCTAACCGAACCGAGAAAAGAAAAGAAACAACCAGGGAAGGGTACTGAATACAGAGGATGCGACTTATCGGAGACGATGGTACCGGACTGCCGACGAGATGGAAATATCACCGGTGAACTGGTGATGGTGCGATGGTTGATCGGCTCCGAATGCAGACACACTTGATAGGCTTAGGTGATCGGCACGACTCAACCCAACCTCTGTCCTTCTATGCACAACAGGGAAGAAAAATTGAACGAACTTCGATCGACTCCGAAAAATGGGTTGTTAATATAGGGGGTTTTACCGAGATTTGATAGATACGGTTGTTGACGGGTTTTTTGAACAAATAAATTTATATTCAAGACCCCGCTGAATATAGCGGAGTCAGGTTCGTCCACGAGAATGAGAATAGGGTCAAAGATTAGTTGATAAACTAAGAAAAGCAAATAAAACACACAAGGGCTCGAGCACGACTTTAAGTGGGTCGAGATCGATGCAAATTGGCTAGACTTAATCAAATATGAAAAGCAATCTGTAATGTCCCGGATGATTAGAGAAGGAAAAAGAAGAGATTAAGGAAGAAAAGAGAGAAATTAAGGTAGAAGAAGAAGGATTAGAAGAGAGAGATTTGGGAAAGATAGTTCAGAGAGTAAGAAGAAGATAGAATTGCATTATTCATTCTCTGGACGCCCGTACATGAAAATGAGATGGTCTTTTAATAATCCTTTTACCCATATTACAAGCATGACCCTTACTTTCCTCTAATTACCCAAAAATCCCACTTATTTCTATTATTATAGGATATGACATTACTCCCTCCTTTTAAAACTTTGTCCTCAAAGTTTAACAACAACAACTTAAGGAAAAGAATACAAAAAAAAAAATGTGCAGCTAGCTTCTTGTAGCTTTCTCAATTGAATTCTTCCACAGTTTGCTACAAGTTGCAAGTTGAATCCAAATGGCCCACTAAACTAGCTTTAGAGCTAATCCAACAATAATGACACAATTGCACAACGTCAATCGAAATAAAATTGTGCCAAAACGCCTGTACACACATGACCCATTCCAGCAACAAGTAATCTCTTCTATTATTAGCTCTCCATTCCTTATCAACAAACCGATTATGGTGTTGGTGGAAGAATTCAGAAATTATTCAAATCATTCGTATCCAAACCTTCTTCACACACTTCTATCCCACCAAAACCAGCTGATTGCACATCTATCCCTGCAGCAACTAGGCTGTGCAGAGATTGGGTTTTACAGTGGTGACCATGGAAATACTTATCCCCGCATTTGTAACATAATCCAAGGGTTCTTTTGGTTTCATTGGACGAGTTAACAGAATTAAGGGTTATGTTCTTGCTGCCTGGAGGATTAGTTAAGGTATTTTGGTTTGAAGTTAAGTTTTTGTAGGTATGATTGTTGGGTAAGAAGGCTGGTTTGGAAAAATTGGGGATTGGAAAAACAGAAACTGGTTTTCCCTGACCTCCACTCAACTTCAGGATTGCTTGCACAACATTATGGTGTAAACGAGCTTGCTCAATAGCCTCAGCAAGAGTTGCAGGATGTTTCATCTTAACCAAAGGCTTGATTTCTTCTTTCAGGCCACTTATGTAACTAGCCACAAAATAACTCTCAGACAACAATGGATTGTAGGCCAACATATAAGCTCTCAATTCTTCAAAATTTTCAGTATATTCATCAACATCATCTGCTTGTGTCAATTTGTTAAATTCCTCTACAATATCTGAACCCTGTTTTTCTCCAAATCTTGAACACACAGCTTCACTAAATTCTTCCCACTCTATATCAGGCTTTTGCATAACAAATCCTTGAGCCCAAGTATCGGCCCTCTCATGCATGTACATTAGTGCAATTTCTACCCTCTGCATTCCAACTATTCCAAAAATCTTGAAGTACTTTTCTACTTTCCTAACCCAACTCCTGGGTTTTAAGCCATCGAAACTCGGAAATTCAAGTTTGGGAAGTCGATTATTACCTGATTTGAAGCCTGAATATTGATTGGTCCCCAACTGCGTAGCAATTCGATGAGGATTCATGTCATTTCTTGGCACACCACCGCCATCCGAAGAACCACTTATTTTCGTTGTTGGAGGAGCAATTGAATCTTCCATGCGTCGATGCTCTATTGGAGGTTCCCAAATTCCTCGATCGATGAACACTCTCGGGTTCCTTGTAGCTCCCAATTCCTGAGAACTCGATCTTCCTCCAGGGTCGAGATTGTCACTAGAATCGGCCATATTTGGGTTCAAAAAATGTTCCCGGTTCGGCTCTCCAAGATTCGTTCCCGGTTTGGACTGATTGGGCGCCAATCCTTGAGTGAATCTTTCTTGCGAAGCCGTCAATCCTTCAATTGCAGTTGTCAAGTTTCTCACCATACTCCCTAGACTTTCAATTCTCGAATCGGTATACTTTTGGCTGTTCTCGATCTTCTGCTCCATTCGATTCTGATGTTCTTCCAACCGAAGTTGCGAATTGGCTAGGGTTTCCATCTTCTGATCGTTAATCTCCTTGAAATTTTCAATTCTCGATTCAATTTTCTGCTGTGAAGCCTCGATCAGATTCTGATGTTCATCGAGCTTTCGTGTTGTCTCATTCATCACTTCTTGAGTTGAATTCATGAAGGTTCGACTCATCGCAACGAATTGATTGATTTCCTGCAACTGTAACTCCATTTTCTTGACTGATTCTTCCAACGATCGCATACGTGTGCCTTCCGCCATGTTTAAACTTCTGAATTAGGGTTGAATCTGAAAAAACATTGCGCTGGATTCGTTGCTCTGATACCAATTTGTAATGTCCCGGATGATTAGAGAAGGAAAAAGAAGAGATTAAGGAAGAAAAGAGAGAAATTAAGGTAGAAGAAGAAGGATTAGAAGAGAGAGATTTGGGAAAGATAGTTCAGAGAGTAAGAAGAAGATAGAATTGCATTATTCATTCTCTGGACGCCCGTACATGAAAATGAGATGGTCTTTTAATAATCCTTTTACCCATATTACAAGCATGACCCTTACTTTCCTCTAATTACCCAAAAATCCCACTTATTTCTATTATTACAGGATATGACACAATCCTAGGGCTAGGGCTACCACAACAACAATCACACATGCTTTCAATGAAAATTCACAACTATCATGCATGCTAGATCATAGAAAAGTCAACTGTCGCAAACAATTCAAGTTATTCAATCAACTGTCGCAAATTAAACAACTTTCTATCTATCCTTCAACCTAGGAATATCAACTTTCGCAAATAATCCTATTAGATCTAATCAAGCAACCAACTTTACACTTTCGCTTTTAGGTTAATTGCAAGATATTGCCTCAACTTTCGCAAATGTATTAATCACAAGATAGATAGATATGATCTTCAAGAATTCAAGTCATGAATTCAAGTTTAGACATGCATGATTGTGTTGGGTTTTCACCCAACCCTAGAATTTAAGAGAACTACTCACACATAGCAAAGCAAAACGAAAACATCATGATCATAAAAATCGAAAATTAAATTAACCTAAGAAGAAGTCTTACAAATTTGTCCAACTTATTCTCCAAGTCTTCTCCAAAATCCCCCAAAAGATCATAGAAAAAGAGATCTCCAACTAAAGGGTTTAGCCTCCTTTTATAGAGGAAAAGGAGCCCTAATTAAACTAGGAAACAAGATAAAACTACTTTCTAAAATAAAAGCTAGAATATATCATAAGATCTCGGAATAATAGGGCAAAGTCGATGCCATGATCGACCCAAATGGGTCGTGCACGACCCCCCTAGGGTCGGTCCTGAGGGCTCACTTTCTTCTTGGGTCTAGCACGAGGGTCGTGCTAGACCCTCATAGGGCCGTGCCTAAGGGCTTGTTCGAACAACCTTTGAGTAAAACTTGCGTAGAAGATTCGTTATAACTCCGTTTGACTCGATTCTTTTTCCTATGTTCTTGTAACGAATTTATCTATCTCTTTCTAAGTTCAAACTTGATCTTCAATGACTTTACTTGAGAGATTAATCTTCAGCTTCTCTTGCAATGCTCCAAACTCTTCTTTTGAGCTCCAAAACGCCTACAAAAAGACACAAAAGATGCGTAGTTTTCGAATCTCAAGGAAATACGAAAACTAAAGCAAAAAGACTCAAAAACATAAAACTCTAGCACGAAAACCAACTTAATCTAATCTATCTAGTACTAAAAACCTACCTAAAAAGCGGACATCAAAACACCCCATACTTAGACTTGCTTGTTCTCAAGCAATAATCATGCAAAATCAAGACCAATAACACAATCTTCAAGTATAGCCTTTGTCGAAACATTTTAAACACAAGTGAAAAAGTAGACAAGCAATTTTAACGTCATCACATATGTATGAGTCTCAAGCAAAGGCAATCACAATCCAACCTCACAAGGGATTATAATGTGTTTCACTCATCTCTCATGTGTTTAGGCTATTAAATCAACTCTCGACTCAAACTTTATGCAACATCAACTTTATCATTGAGACTTATATCACCAATCTCTCTACCTAGAGAAGTCAAAACACATCAATCATCATAAGAACTTAGGCTCAATGAAATCTTCATAGAAGACTCTATTCGGCCGGGTTGTAATGGGGTTTGGTAATAACAATAAGGCGTGGAAATTTTTGGTTATGTGGTGCTAATAATATCCGGGAATTAAGACTCCTAAAAACTCTCACATTACCAAAACTCTCACAAAAGAACATATACCAAACTCTCTCAACATTATGCTCAAACTCACTTCTTTCAACCCCTTTGAGTATCCCAACTTAATCTTGCTTCTAATTATTAAGGAAATTTGGCTCATGCACATTATTCACTTTCAACACTTTGCTTTCGTTTTCTTCCTCCCTTTCTGATTTCAATTTTTTTTTCTTTTGTGGGAGATTGGCCAATTTTTTTTTCAACTTCTTTTGTAAGTGCATTCAGGGAACCAAACTCCTTTTACAAGATAAACTGCACGATCTTTAAACTTTTCCCAACCCATAATTACCCCATACTTGAACCAAACAATCTCACTCAACAAAATCATCACAAACCAACACTAAGCCCTAATCCCCGGATAGGGTCAAGCTTTATTGGCTAGGGAATAATTTTGTGGAGCTAAAAATAAAAGGCTTTAAGGCTCAAATTGGCTTCAAAAAAGGGATAATGATAAGGTAGGATAAAAAGAAAGGATAAAAAGTGGCTTATGAAAAGTAAGTTCTTAATCATAATTAACATGCATGAACGATCTCATAGCGGTTTCAAGAAATAGATAACCATATCAATGACAAGAGATATATATGCATAAAGAGAGCAAATCACACAAGAAAAAGAAGAGGGATTTTTGATGTTCTCCCTATAAGGCCAAAATTCCTCACTAGGTGAATATTTTGTTGGATTGCAACTACTTTTACTTAAGACACATATGCTCAATTTCATCACAAGTCACTTTTCACAATCAAAAGCAATTTCTCAAGACTTAGGCTATACTATCCAAATATGCCAAAGGAATTATATGATAAGCATGAAAATTAATTCTCATTATAGGACATCTAAGATGGAGCATTCTTCTATCTAAAACAAACAAAAGCAAATATTTTTGGATTTTTCGACATTTTTCAATTTTTTTCAATTTTTTTAAAGCTTTTTCTTAACAAAACAACTACCAAACAAGCAAACAAAGTCAACACAAAAAGACTCAATTATGTACAAAATGTGAGGTTTCTTCTTCCCCTACCCCATACTTAAATCATGCAATGTCCCCATGCATGAAAATGATATGAGAAAGTAAAGAGAAAAGAAGAAGAAAACTCACAAAGAACTCTTGGAAGCTTGGAGAGGAGGTGGAACAAATACCCAAAGTTGCACCGTATGTAAAGTCGTCTTTTCTCATCTTTTTGTTGATCCCGTATTTGAAGCTTAGGACCCTGCAAAAATCCCACAAAATACTATCCCAAACAAATGTATTCTATCCTAGTCTAAGGAAGGTTAGAAAAATCTAATCTAAAAAGCAAAAACATAATAATAATCTAATCTAAAACCCGGGTTGCCTCCCGTAAGCGCTTGTTTAACGTCATTAGCTTGACGAACTTATCTTGCCTCTAATCAAGGTGGCTTCCATCTAGCTATGTCGGGATCATAAGAAACCCCATACTTAGCCTGAAAAACATCATAACTTCTATCTAGGACATTCGGTCCTCTATCGTCCACAAGTATGCTCGGTAATCCTACAACAGGGTTAGTATAATCCGAAAACCAAGGAGGCTTCGACTCCTTCACAGTACTAACAGTAGCATCTAGTATAGGACAAGGATAAGAGAAAGGATCATGACTAGAATTGATGGGATAAGAACAAGAAAACTCACCAGGGTCATTCGGGAAGTGGCTCGTTACCGAGGGTAAGTGGGTCGTTAACGACCCTGCTGGATTTGGGAGTGGCTCGATGTTGTGCTTGGATCCACTGCCCACCTTGTTTTCCTTCAGATAAGGGTCGTTACCGACCCATGGTGGGTCGGTAGGCTCCCAATACGGCAACTAGCAACTTCGTTCACAATGAGATTGAAGCGAAACTCGACCCTCTCCTCCCCAATGTCAAATGTGAGGAGTCCCTTTCTAACATCAACTCTTGCCCCTGCGGTGGCTAAGAACGGTCTTCCAAGAATGATTGGCACCATAGGGTCTTCTGGCATATCTAGCACAATGAAGTCGTTTGGGACAAAGAATTTTCCAACTTGGATAGGGATATCGTCCACGACTCCAGTTGCTTTTACACGAGATCCATCAGCCATGTAGAGATTCATATCAATAGGCTCCAGTGGTCCCATGTTGGTCTTGGACCAAATTGAAAGTGGAAGCAAGCTTGCACTAGCACCTAAATCATACAAAGCTTTGAAACGGTAAGCTCCAATACCAATTGTAATAGCAAACTTACCTGGGTCACCTAGCTTTTCAGGAAGCTTTATGGAATGGACCTCATTATGCAGCTCTGAGATTGATCGCTTTCTAGATAAAATCTCCTTCAAGAATTTAGTATAAGCAGGCATTTCATTCAAAGCCTCAGCGAAAGGAATGGAAAGATTCAAGCCTTGAAGCAACTTAACAAAGCGCTTAAACTTACCTTCCGTCGAGTCCTTGGGTTTCTTAGAAGGGAAAGGAAGTACCTTAGATGAAGATGGAATGGAAAGAGAAGGATTAGAAGACTTACCTGGTGAAGGGTGGTCGAGCTCGACCCTTGGAGGGTCGATCACCTCTTCTTCCTTGTTAATAGCCTCCTCAGTAACGACCTTTGAGGGGGTCGTGCACGACCCTAAGGGGGTCGTGCGCGACCCTAAATGGGTCGGTCCTGAGACTTGTTCCTTCTCTTTTTGCTTGGTTGGCTCGGGCAACTCTTTGCCACTCCTTAGGTTCATGGCTCGGATTTCACCATTGCTTGCTCGGCCTCTAGGATTCTCTTCGGGACGGCTCGGGAGTTGCCCCTGAGGTCTCTGGATCTGAGTAGCCAGTTGTCCAAGTTGGGAATCAACATTCTTTCTCCATGATTCAAATTCTCCCAACCGTTCATGAACAACTTTCAACTCAGTCGTACTCCACTGATCCCGTTCTGAATCTCGGCTCGGACGCCATTGATTCCGGTTTGGACATCAGCTCGGATTCCTTCCTGCAACCCTTGCACCCATGATGGTGGCTCCTGATAGCCCTGAGGACGGTAGGGAGGTGGACGTTGCTCTTGTTGAGGGGGTTGCTTGTATTGGTCATAATTTGGATTGCCCCAAGATGGTTGAGCATTGTTCCTCCCTGCATAATTATTTTGATTCCTAAAGGAACCTCTCATATAGTTCGCCTCATAGGCCTCAACGGCTCTCACTTGCTGCAAGTTAGTGCAATTGGAAGTAGTATGGGCGGAAGACCCGCATTCTTGACAAGATGAAGAAGAATTAAAGTAACTTACTTGCTTTTTCAGACGATTGATTTCATCTTGCATGAATTGGACTTTCACATCCCGATCAACCACCTCAGATTGTGGTTCATACAACCTCCTCTCTGTGGGCTTAGATTGTTGGGTTCCATACATGGCATCATAATTGGTTAGCTTGTTCAATAATGCCCATGCTTCTTCTGGAGTCATCTCGATGAACCCACAATCAGTGTGAAGGTTAATGCGATCTTTGGTAGCCGCATCAATGCCTTGAAAGAAGATCTCTTGGAGAACATAGGGAGGTTGCCCATGAGTAGGGCATTGGTGTAGACGCTCTTGGAATCGTTCCCATCTCTCCACAAGCGTCTCGTTTGGAAGTTGATGGTAGGAGGTGATGCGCTTCCTAAGCTCCATCGTTTTTGCCGGTGGAAAGAACTTAGTCATGAATAAATCATGCAAAGCCTTCCACGTTGTAATTGACATTGGTGGCAAACTCTCCAACCAACTCAAAGCTTTTCCTACAAGAGACCACTTAAATGCCTTCAAGAGAACATATTCAAATGAGAGTATGAGACACTGTCAGCAGCAATAGTGTCACACAAATCAGTAAAATTCTTAATATGCTCCATTGGGCATTCAGTGGATTTCCCCTCAAATTGGGAACGCTTTATTAAGGATATGAAGTGAGATTTAATCTCAAAAGTGCGGTCGATCTCCGGGAGCACTATCGCCAATTCGGGCACCCTTAGTTCTGGGTGCATGTATTGCTTGACATTCCTTGGGATAGTGTTCAGTTGCTCCTGAAATCGCCGTGCAGCTGAATCCGAAGCGTCTCGTTCTGCTTGCAAGCGCTGCATCTGAGTACGGAGTTCCTCCATTTGTTGAGCCATAGCCTCAGCGTCGGCCATTGCTCGTTGTTCTCTCAAACGACTGTGGAAGGACCTCTCAGGTTCGCTGTAGTAGTCAATCTCAAAAGTTCTCCGGGAAGAACGAGATGGCATATACTGCGAACAAAAAACAAAGAAAACAAATTAAATAAAAACAAAGGGGTAAGGGCTAGTCCCAAACCCCAAATATCAACTAAACTAGGCACTATTGCTCACTCCCCGACAACGACGCCAATTTGTTGAAGGGTTTCTTGAACAAATAAATTTATATTCAAGACCCCGCTGAGTATAGCGGAGTCAGGTTCGTCCACGGGAATGAGAATAGGGCCAAAGATTAGTTGATAAACTAAGAAAAGCAAATAAACACGAAGGGACACAAACACACAAGGGCTCGAGCACGACTTTAAGTGGGTCGAGATCGATGCAAATTGGCTAGACTTAATCAAATATGAAAAGCAATCCTAGGGCTAGGGCTACCACAACAATAATCACACATGCTTTCAATGAGAATTCACAACTATCATGCATGCTAGATCATAGAAAAGTCAACTGTCGCAAACAATTCAAGTTATTCAATCAACTGTCGCAAATTAAACAACTTTCTATCTATCCTTCAACCTAGGAATATCAACTTTCGCAAATAATCCTATTAGATCTAATCAAACAACCAACTTTACACTTTCGCTTTTAGGTTAATTGCAAGATATTGCCTCAACTTTCGCAAAGGTATTAAGCACAAGATAGATAGATATGATCTTCAAGCATTCAAGTCATGAATTCAAGTTTAGACATGCATGATTGTGTTGGGTTTTCACCCAACCCTAGAATTTAAGAGAACTATTCACACATAGCAAAGCAAAACGAAAACATCATGATCATAAAAACCGAAAATTAAATTAACCTAAGAAGAAGTCTTACAAATTTGTCCAACTTATTCTCCAAGTCTTCTCCAACCCCCCCCCCCCCCCCCCAAAAGATCATAGAAAAAGAGATCTCCAACTAAAGGGTTTAGCCTCCTTTTATAGAGGAAAAGGAGCCCTAATTAAACTAGGAAACAAGATAAAACTACTTTCTAAAATAAAAGATAGAATATATCATAAGATCTCGGAATAATAGGGCAAAGTCGGCGCCATGATCGACCCAAATGGGTCGTGCACGACCCCCCTAGGGTCGGTCCTGAGGGCTCACTTTCTTCTTGGGTCTAGCACGAGGGTCGTGCTAGACCCTCATAGGGTCGTGCCTAAGGGCTTGTTCGAACAACCTTTGAGTAAAACTTGCGTAGAAGATTCGTTATAACTCTGTTTGACTCGATTCTTTTTCCTATGTTCTTGTAACGAATTTCTCTATCTCTTTCTAAGCTCAAACTTGATCTTCAATGACTTTACTTGAGAGATTAATCTTCAGCTTCTCTGGCAATGCTCCAAACTCTTTTTTTGAGCTCCAAAACGCCTACAAAAAGACACAAAAGATGCGTAGTTTCCGAATCTCAAGGAAATACGAAAACTAAAGCAAAAAGACTCAAAAACATAAAACTCTAGTACGAAAACCAACTTAATCTAATCTATCTAGACACTAAAAACCTACCTAAAAAGCGGACATCAACGGTTGAGTTTGGATAATTTTTTTTTTGGGATAGATTATATACATATTAGATAAATTTGATAAATTTGACAAATTAACTTGATAAATTTGATAGGTTATTCGGGCCAAATTTAGCTAAAAAGAATAAGAATATATATATATATATATATATATATATATATATATTAGATATAATTTACATAAGAAGAACAAGGGTATAGTCCACTGGTTATTAAAACGGGTTACTAATTAATTTATTTTACGAGTTTACTTGCGGATCAAGAAACTCAAATGCTTGTAAGCGAAGGAACCCGTTTTCCGATTTACGAGACCTAAAACGAATACAGATATTACATCTTCCGCCCCCACTTCCCAACTCGCCGTCTGCATTGCAAATCAACCTCCTCCCTCGCAAAATTTCTATTTCCGATGTCAAATTGATGCACATAAGATAAGGGGTTGCCGTTGTTTTAATACAGATAACACAAGTTCTGAGGATAAATTGCAGACAGAAAGAAGATAAGAGAAGATATGGGTTACTTCTGACTTCCGAGCAGAAACAGACAAATACTACGCTGGAAGGGAGAGCAGAAATTGCTGAACCTCTTAACCTCTTTGCTTTGAGATGGCATCATCCACCCACACTTCCCAATTCACCGTCTAAATAGCAAACCACCTAAAATTTCCATTTCCGAGGAGAATTTGGAGATATAAGATATGGTTTGGAAATTGGAATTGCTAACAGAGAGAAGATAAGGGTCGACTTTCTTACTTCTGAGAAAAATTTGCAGACAGAAGATATGATTTCTAACGTATGGTCATGGCCGAAAAAAATTTAGGCTACGTACACTTAACATTTAGATAAAAATACTCAAAATATCAATTTTTGTCCATAGACATAAAACTAGTAAGACTCGGTCGTGCTATGCATGATTATGACTTGAGAATTTTTTTTATATAAGAACTGTACGTACTCGTCGATCGAATTTTACATAGACTTATTCGAGAAAAATAAAATATTTTCCTTAATAAAACTTTCAAGCGAAAATTATTATAATATGTAGGGAGTGTAAAAAAATAATTAAGTATTAGTATTTATTTATAATATCGTAGGCGATTTGATTTTTTAATTAGATAATATTATTATAATATAAAAGAAAATAAATACTGAAAAGACTAAATAATATTTCCATATTCATTAGTTGAATATGGTAAGTAATAGTATTACCTCATTTATTATAATAGGCATAAAATGCCTATCAATAACATATCTTATTGATTTTTTTTATTTAATATGGTACGTACTAATGATAAATGGGATACTACTATTATAATATAATATGTAGGAAATGTAAATTCTAAATAAAATTAAGGAAAAAGAGGTAAATGAACAATTAAATATGTCTATGTGGCATAGTTAGATTGGTGACACATAAGAGAGAAGGATTCGACTTTAGT
The DNA here is from genome assembly GCA_964016875.1 of Fallopia convolvulus. Classification (NCBI taxonomy): domain Eukaryota; kingdom Viridiplantae; phylum Streptophyta; class Magnoliopsida; order Caryophyllales; family Polygonaceae; genus Fallopia; species Fallopia convolvulus. The sequence goes on along the minus strand of OZ024732.1, from coordinate 44,481,297 downwards.
AATCTACCCTAATACATTATAAAGCAGAACTCAAGTCTGTTGTAAAATTTGCGTCACGTGGCATTTCTAAATAAATTAATGTGAAATTATATTTTAATAAATTTTTGTAATTTAATATGGATGATAGGTTGATTAATACATTGAATTTTGTAAAATTTCATATACATTAATTTCTTTTATATTTTATTTCTTTGTTATGTAAATTTAGTATGGAAAAAAACTTTGTAGATGGATTGAGTTTTGCAAAATAATACACAGATAATTCTCTCTATATTTTATCTCTCAAATCAAGGACAATGTTCTCTTCTATACTAATCGTTATATTGTATTTTTCATATTTACAAACATTCTTATTATTATAGAGTAAAAGATAAAAACCCTAATATATAATTTTAATAAATTAACTTAAAAAAAATATTTTAATAAATTATATTATGCATTGTAGATAGCCTATCCTAATTATTATTATCTTTATAAAAAAACCAAGAATTTTATACATATTAGTGTCTAAAAGAATAAGAAAATATTATTTAAAAGTATTCAATAAAAAGTAAAATCAATATTTTAATAATTTCAATCTAAATTTGGACAAGATGTCCACAAATAATAAAAAAATATTTAAAAATATATTCAATTAAATATGGAGTACAATCTAAAAAAATAATTTGTCTATTGCATAATTTATTATGATATTATATAAATATATTTAGTATTTTAAATCAATATCATAGAATTGTATAGTTTTTTAGTAAAATTATCCCGTGAATATCACGGGACTTCAACTAGTAGTATATTGCTAATATGAATTTTTAAAAATTATATAAATTTTCATTATATTAACCAAAAATAATATAAGGGCGTTTTTGTAAATTTTTTGACAATATGTGTGATTTGGCAAATGAAATATGTTAGTTGGTTATTAATAATTTCAACTTGTTGATGCCACAAGGTTAAATGACAATTTATATGATGTAAATTATACTATTTATATGTAAAATGGTAATTTATATGATGACGATTAGTAATAATCTCATTAAAATCTTAGCTAATAATATTTTTTAATATTCAGCCAACAAATTTTGATAGATATATGTTTTGCCGAAATTTCCACTGAAAATGTCTTTGTACTATTTTTGATTAATGCGATAAAAGTTAGTATGGGTAGAAATGGCTTTTGGGAACAAATTGAAATAAGGCCTTAAAAGGGGGAAAATGAATGCTAGACGAAGGCTAAATATCTGGACGAACACGTACGTATAAAGGTATAGAAATGTCACTCACTTCCTACACCATTACTCCTCCCAATCAACTAATCTCTTAGTTTCGATCTCCACCATGGCTGATTCTACTTTCCTCTCCACAAAGAGGTACCTCTCTCTCTCTCTCTCTCTCTCTCAAAGCAATCCAATATACAGTAGTAATATTTAATTTATTGATTTAACCCTTTGCTGACTGTGGTTGGTTGGGACTTGGGACTTGGGAGTGTACGTAGATATGCAGCGGTGACAGGGGCAAACAAGGGAATTGGGCTTGAAATATGCAGGCAATTGGCTTCCAAAGGAGTGCATGTGGTGTTAACATCCAGAGATGAAAGTAGAGGCCTTCAAGCACTTGAAAGTCTCACCAAGCAAGACACCTCCCTCTCAAACCTTTTGGAGTATCATCAATTGGACGTGGTTCATCTTTCCAGCATTGCTTCTCTTGCTGATTTTCTCAAATCCAAGTTTGGAAAGCTTGATATCTTGGTAATTAAATTATTCAATCACTTTTAATTTCTTCTAGCATCTTCCGGCCGGTTTCATCTCCTAATTAATTACTAAGGCTGATGGCGCTCAAAATCATACAAACTATCTGAAATAATTGAAAATAATACCACAATCATCCTATATGTACTGAAAATAAAATCTGAGTTAAATTTCTACTCAAATTTACAGCTAATGCATGCAATGACGTACTATTATAACATATGGTGGAAATTCTATAACTTTAATTAACTTGTTAATTAGGGTAGTACTCCTATTTTAGATTTTAGATATATGGACACCAACTTATAGTACGTAGTTTGTATATTGTATTTGTTTTTGGTCGATAAGTGATAGTTTATATTATGTAAACAATTTTCCGAACCTATGTTATATATTGGCCGGAGCATAAGTTAAACTCTTTAAAATAGAAAATCTTAATTATTTAAGGCAAGTTTTTTATAAGGTTTATTTATTTTCTTATAAGATTTTAAAGTTAGATAAATAAAGGATATTATATATGATCGATCATCTTGATTTAATATCGGCTCAAAATAACTATATGCAGGTGAATAATGCAGGAATACTTGGGAGCAATGTGAATTCTGATGCTTATGTCGCCGCATTTAATATTAACATGCAGGTATTATATATAATACTACATAATTGCAATATTAAAATATATTATAAGTCATCTTTTATAATACAAATGCAATGTACAATGTGTTTGGTAGTAATCTGTACAATTAGGATCCATTCATTTACGTACTAATCTATAGGGAATAGAGGAGGAGATCGACTTGAGCGAGTTTTTCACGGAGAATTACGCTATGGGCGTAGAATGCATGAACACCAACTACTACGGCACCAAGAGACTCACCGGAGCTTTTCTTCCCCTACTCCGCCTCTCCGATTCTCCCCGGATTGTTAATGTTTCCTCGTCATTAGGGATGATCAAGGTATTTATTGTTAAAAGCTTTCCAAATGGCTTAGAAATTAATAAATACGTCTTGATGTTGTTAATTATCTCCTAATATTTTGTAGTTGTTCCCATTGATCAGTTTAGTTTTCCTTAATTGTACATAACATTATTATGATTTGTACTACGTAAATGGATCCTATTATATTTTAGAACATACCAAACGAGCGGGTTAAAGGCATCCTAGAAGACGTCGAGAGCCTTACAGAAGAGAAGATTGATGCGGTCGTGAACGAGCTTCTAGAAAGCGTGAAGAAAGGTGAGCTAAAGATGAAAGGATGGCCTTGTACACTTGCTCCCTACACGGTCTCAAAAGCAGCCATGAACGCTTACTCTAGGATCATGGCAAACAAGTATCCAGACGTTGATATCAACTGTGTTTGCCCTGGCTATGTCAAGACCGATATTACTTGTAACACCGGAGACGTGTTGCCTCAAGAAGCTGCTGAGAGTCTAGTTAGGGCTGCTCTGCTGCCCAAAGGCGCAGCTTCAGGGATTCTCTTCGATCGCACAGAAGCCTCACCCTTTTGAATCATCTTTGTTGCATAATATATATGCTCAACTTTTTCCAAATCACAATCATACATATATGATGATATATGATCGATCATATATGTAAATTTAGTTGTGGATCGGATTTCTACCAAAATTAAATTTAAAATAAATGAAGTTCATGTATAAGCAGTATGCCATGCCATAACTCGATCAGCTGTATGAGTGCATTACTATATATATTGTTATACAAGGTAATGCATATGTACGAAAATAAACGTACATATATCTTAGCTACAGTAATGGCTTGTGAATAGTGTTGGTTTATTTTCCACGGCTTCCGTATCGGCTACGATCGGCTCGTTATAAATATTCTAAACAAAAAAATATAACCCCAAAAACCTATCTCCTGTTCTCGGCTTCTGGCCGCCATTACATGCGCTCGCCTTCTCCTCTTCTTTCGATTGACCGGGGAAAGTTTGCTCCGTCGCCCATGAAAAACCTATCTCGATCTACAGCACACCCTGGAACTCGACGATCTCCGCCGGGGTGAATCCCGCTGCCAACAACGCTTTGATTTCGATGACCTTTGTTTGGGTCCGTTGCCCAATCGATTTTCGCCGCCGCCTTTGGTCCTCACTCTCAATTACCTATTGATTTGGATTCAGCAGCGCATTTGATTTCCTCTCGATTCAGATTTGGTCAAGCATTTTACCTAAATCAGGTAAGGTTTTAGGGTTTCGATCTTAAATTTCGAGTTTTCCTGTTCTTCCCCTTTTAGGCACTGCAACTCTTGTTCTTTTGTTGGGTTCCCTCTTTATTTTCATGTGATTAAGCAAGTATAGAGAGGATTTACTTATCTTTCTTTGTATGTAATCACACTGAGAAATTGAGATTTTCAAATTCTGGTTTGTCAAATTGAGTCAGTGTTTCATAGATTAATAAATTTGGGCTCCTGAACTGCATTGAACCGTTTGCCGCCTTCTGAGCCGTGTATTGTGTACAATAGGAGTCACAGGACTACAGTGGATGGGGTTAGGTTTCAAAATCATAGAAAATGGTGCTTGGGTTGGGCGTGGATGAAGTGTAAGTGGTATAGATGGAATGAAGTATGGTGATATAGTGAAAATGGATCGAAGTGTAAGTGATATTCTCGTAATTATTTGAGGTAATGTGGGCTGAAGTACCGGAATTTTAGATTCACACAGCAGTTTCTATAATCTTATAGTGTTTTTTTTTTAACTTCAAGCTTAGATTGCAGCACAAATTACCTGCATTAAAGTTAACTCCCTATATTTTAAAACTTCCATAATCTAAAATATGGGTGAAGATGTTGTGATATTGTGGCTTAATACTGGATATATGAGTTGCTGAATTTTTTTCTTTTATGTTAGGGTTTGTTGCCTTTTTTCTATACCTCTCTATAGCCTATTCCCCTATACTGTTATTTAGTTGTACTAATTGTCCTTTCCTGACATGGTGCATTTCCCTTAAAGTCTTGACTTAATTCTTCAATACTGTTATTTAGTTGTACTAATTGTCCAGATTAGAGCTTGAAGTAACCAAATTACTTGCAAGTATGTGTTGCATACTTCTTATTTTCTCTCGGACTTAGTTGAATGAACCTTAAACTGAATTGTAAGTTGGGTAGGTATATAGCTTAAATCATATCGTGTGTTACTGAATTGCAAGACCTTTATTTTCAATTTTTCATTTATAGAAGTTAATGTCTTATGATCTAACCATCATAAAAGACCGTAATCTATAGTTGGTAGATACTTTTGCATCAACTTAATTGATTCTTCTCTTATGCTTGCATACTTCAAATCTATAGCTTGATGCATATATTTCCTGTTTCAGGATTCTCCAAGAACCTCTCAATAATTTCCTCGACTTAAAATATGTGTTGTTCAAACAAAGGTCACTCTTTACAACTTTTCTGTCACCTTCTCGAAGAAGAGCTCAAAGGAGACCACCTATAGTTATCCCATGTTTCAGCTGATGAACTATTATGCTAACAGGGAGAAATTAGCTTAAGGATAAGGGTATTTGATGTACTCATGTATTCTATAAACTGTCACTGTGGCACATGTTGTAGATGGCTAGAAACATTATTGAGTGCTACAAGAGAATGTTATATCCCGCATGCGTGCCGCACGCGGGCCCTTGACTAGTGTACGAAAATGGGTGCTACTTGTCCACGTTATATTAATTTCTTGAAAATGTATTTGAGTTGGTCCGAGTATTACCACTCTACTCTATAGTTAAACTTTTGGGCCTTAAATTTGTGATGAGGTCCACTGGTAGGCTTGGTAGATTACATAAATGAAATGAAATGAATAGATTATGTTTGATTAATTAAGTAAAAAAAGGTGTTTTGATACTCTATTTTAAATATAATTAAAATCAAGTTATGACTATATATATATATATATATAGAATAATGCTCTAGTGAAAGCATCTCTTAGAGTGTAAGCGTGTGGTTAAAAGACATCCGTCGGATTGAAATAAATGAATGTATAGGATTTAAAAGAAAATGGGTGTAAAAAGCTTAGATGGGGGTGTTACACTGAATCCATTCACTAAAGATTATAATCAATTAATATTTTTTATTTTAGGTAAAATCCCTTGATTTTTGGTAATGCGATTATTCTTTCCTAAAAACGTGTATCTCTCCATCTCTCCCTCATAATTCAGTTTAATTCTCTTTCTCTCTTTCTCCTTTCTCCATGATGCTTTAGGAGCAAACGAAGAACGCCGGGTAAATCTAGTACAAATCGCGATACTTTTCAACAAATTGGTAAGTGAAATTGAAGTTTTGAGTATTTGTTTATACAAAAATCGATGTTCTTCTCTTTCACATCCATGTTTTGTCAATTTTTAGTTCGAATTGCATTAATGCGAAGTTAGGTTTTTAATCTAAAACAAATCGATGTTCTAAACACTTGGATTGAATTCGTTCTCTCTTTCATGCCAATCTTTCTTCATTAATATCGTCTCACCGAATATTGTATTTATCAGATTTATTTGGCAATCGTTCTTGGCAATAGTTCGATTTCTTTGCAAAGAGCAACACAAAGGAGTAAAGATAAGAAAATTGCGGTTGGAAATAGGGTTATGAGATCGATTTCCCGGGTTCGAACTCGTTCCATGTTCGGTGTCAATGGTCTTTAATTTCGAAGATTGAGCATGAAACCAATGCGTACAGGTTTGATAGTGCGTACATGTTCTGTGAGATGTGTCTTGTTTTTCATATATGTTTGTTTTGTTTTTCATATATACTCCGCCGAAACGTGTGGCATGTTTTTCATATATTCATTCTTTGTTATTCATATATACGTATTTTGTTTTTCGTATATACGTATTTTATTTTTCGTATGGCCGATAGGAGATAATGATCAATATTATTCACAATAAATACTATGGTTTTTCAATAGTAAAGATTAACTAGATAAGCATATGAAACGAGTGTTTTTCAATATGGATAGTATGGTTTTGCAACACTGATATGTGTATGACAATTTTGCAATTGTTTTTCAAGTCTTACAATATACTTTTTCACCTTAGATGGTATGGTTTTGCAACACTGATATCATTTGTGTTTAACCGAGTTTTCAAATGGAACAGGTGATAATGATCAACAGTTGGACATTGGAGAAAAGTCAAAGCGTACCAAGGTCCTATTGAAAAGACTTCGCACCAGGGAACATGTTCCAAATGATGATAATGTTGATGTATTTGACCTCGGTCCAAAAAAAAGTTGTAATTCATAAGCATTGTAATTGTTATTTCAAAAGTAGTGTAATGATTATTGATAGCATAAAATACAAAGCATCACATCTTTTCATAATGTTAAAGATTGTTTTTCAGAAGCATTGTAATTGTTATTCAATAGTATACATTATTTATGTCAATACATTCTAATAAAACTAGTAAAAACCATTGAATAAGTTTAGTTATTCAGAATGAACAATGTTGTTTTTCAACTACCTTTATTTAGTTATTCATGGTAAGACGAATACTTATTCAACCTAAATAATGCAAACATTAAAACATGTTCAATCCTACAATTATTCAAACAATTATATTGAGTTATTCAAACCTCGATTATAAATATTTTATGATTCTATAATTATTCAAACAATCAAAATGAGTTATTCAAACAATCAAACTGAGTTATTCAAACATCGGATATAAATATTATACGATTTTGTAATTATTCAAACAATCATATTGAGTTTGAGTTTTTCAAACAATCAAACCGAGTTATTCAAACATTGGCTATAAAATTATACGATTCTATAATTATTCAAACAATCATATTGAGTTTTTCAAACGTCGACTAATAGATATTCAATGATTCTGCAGAGTTTTTTATTTGTAACGATTATTTAATTTTTCTATCCTTCTTATCAATTCCTAAAATTATGCAACTGCCATATATATAAAAATCGTGGGGTTTACAAGATTTTTTAAGATTCTGATCTTAATTTTTCAAACTATTTATTATTCTTTCCCCCTAAATTTAAGCAACCTTCCTTTTTAAATTACATGTGAAAATTATCCTGTACATTCCCCCTATTTTTCTACTTCTCACCCTTTAATATTAACCTTTAATTTGGGTTAATCCAACGCACAATATGTAACCACACATTGCACCATAAAACGTATTGTACCGGAACGCTCCCCTATATATATATGTTCATCATAATAAGGATGATAAAGACTACTAAAATATACAAATGTCAAGGTTGATGTTGGATCAGTAGTGTGTTAGAATATATACACTAATTTTTTAGGATCAGTGAATTGAGTAACGGGATAAACGAAACAAGTAATATCAAGCCGAGTACTTCCCAATCAAATGTACTAACTTTATTGATAGAATCGAACTTACAAATGCAATTATTATTTTTTTTGATCGAAGACAAATGCAAATTATTATTCCTAAGTGTACACAACTCCTAGCGTCCAACACTTGTTCCTAAGTGTTGGAAAGCTTGATCGATATCTTGGTAATTTTATATTAATCAATTAGTTATGTTGATATTCCGGTTTGATCTCCTTGTGAAAGCCCTCCAAAAAGGTGTATAGAGTACGTCTTAAGTTAGAATTTGGAATTTGGTATTTGTCACAAGCATACAAATATAACTAAAAAATGTAATGGATATGTATTTCTTTGATGGGTAAGAATTACATTTTCATCTTCTGAGATGAAAATATTAAAATTTTAAGTATTTTTTTATTACTAATCTATACTACTGTATTAAAAAATATAGATAAATAGTAATATTAGAGACTAGTGGGGATGCCCGTGCATATGCACGGGTAAAATTTTAAAAACATATATTAATGTATTTAATATTTTAATTATATTATTATGTCATGCTTGTGCATTTTGTAATATTCGCATTCCGTTTCCGTCTAGAGTGGAAAAGCAAATTTCTCGGATTACAAGTAGTCGAAATCTTGACCTGCAAGAAACTTCCAAGATAGCCTTTAATTCGATATAATTATTTAGTTAGATCAATTCCTTAATACCTTATATATATAAATATAATAGATTTTTTTCCCCAAATATATCCTAACTAATCGAACGTATATCATAGTAAGCTAAGATATTATTCTCTTAATTAATCTAACCTAATCCTTTAGAACCCACGTACAAAGCCTTACCGGCCTTTAACCTCGTTACCCCTTCTTCTAGCTTTTTCAAAACGCCGCCACCCGATTGCTTTCGTTCTCGTTCTCTCACCCCACATCCTTGTTATTTTCTCTCACGCCTAAAGCCAAGTCGTCTTCGTTCAACAACCGTTGACGTCGTCGTTCACCAACCGTTGATGTCGTTCTATCTCATCGTGAACCTTAGGGTTATCACCGAAGGAGTGTTGTTCGCTAGAGGAGTTGATCGTGTCGATTATTGTCGACTTTTGCCGCCGTCCTTGTTAGTCCACCGGTTAGTAGTTCCTCTTTGTTTTGTATAGCTATATTAGTTGAGTATGTGGTCCTGTCTCGAGTTTTTCGTCATTGATAAAGTAGTGTTTGACAGTCAAGTGGTGAGACTATTGAGGGTTGGTTGTTTCCTGGGTTCGATCCTGGTATTGGAGAGTGGTTGGGGGTCCGTCACGGGTTAAGGATCGGGAGTGGTTGCCTGCATAATTGCTTCGGGCTTGAGTCTGGCTTTGATTATAAGGGACTATATATATATTAGGAGTTGACTTACTCTTGTTCCAGTGTCTTGTCCATGTGAAAAGTTACGAGTTTTTCTATACAAAACTGGGTGTTGGTGACCGGTTTATTTTTTGTTTTAAATTTCGTATGTTTCGTTTGATGTCAAACTCGAGTATTATAGTGTGAATGGAAGGTTTAAGTCTAGTTATGGTTCAATCGTTTTAATCTGTAACAAGTTCACTTTGTGCACTTTGTGGGTGGGATATATTAATAACGAGTGGGTTGATTGAATTAGGATTAGTTGTAGATAGTGGGTCGAACCTTCTTTTTTTTTAAGTAGGAGTTTGAGTGGATTAAATGGTTAGATAAGTTTAAACTTATATTATATAGTATATCTTTGTATGGTGCGTTATTTATTGGTATGTTTAGTCGTGTTTAATTGTTAGATTCCTGGTAAGTTAGAATTATTCGGTGGGTGTCGGGTTCGGTCTTTGACTTGGTAATTCTCTTAAACTCTGAGTCTTCTACGTTGCTAAATTTATCGTTATCATGTTTAGGAGGTTCCATTTGTTCGGATTCTTGGTTTTCCGTGTTTGCTAGAAACCCTTCACTTGAGGTAAGTCGTTTTTTGACTTGCTCGGTTCTTTTCTATTCTGTTAGATTGCGTACCGTTATTGTAGGGCGGGTTTTGGGAACTAGTCCCGAATACCTTTTAAATTGTTTTGAACTTTTTGAATTGTTGTGTGCGTAAATGGTTTTGAATGTATTTTATCGAAAAGACATTTTGGAACATTTTCTCTGTGTTGGTACCGTTCTGACACGGCCCATCGTAGCTGGTGTTGAAAGAGTTGGCTACGTTGACCCGTGTGACAAGGAAACCGTGCCCCTTCAAAACGAAAATTATTATCTGTGTGTTTTGGCAAGTGCTCCAGGGGAGGCTTAGCCGGGGTTAGAATGGAGATTGTGAAGTGGAGTGGGAGGGCCTGGCTCTGCACTCGGCGCGGTGATGAGCGCCTTGGAAGTCGGATTGTGGAACAGGAGGAATTGCATTGTTATGGGATTGTGATTGTAAATGCGTATGTGGCTATGTGTGACTTATTATAACTAATTTAGGTATTGGCCTTTAGAGTTATGATTGCGATTGTGGATTTGTATGCTGACTTTAGAAATGCTTTCAAAACATTTTACAATTTCCGTATTCTCTCTAACTTGATAGATTAGATGTTGACCCTTCGGGGAATATTTTTCAGTTCCAGGTATGAACCAGGGAACCGTGCAGGAACCGAGGCTAGATGGCGGGCCGGAGCGGTAAAGAGCGCGTGTCATAGTGGGATGGGTTTTGACTTTAGTTTAATTATGATTTCTAGGATGTTGTTTTTACTATTACGTTAGAGTTGGTATTATTACTTGTCTTCTGGTTTCATTGAGTGATTTTATTATTGGTGGTGATTCGTCGGATTTGGGATATTTATATTCAGGTTTTCGGGAATTCATGCATAACTACGTTTTCTACATTTTTATTAAAATAAAGGTTGGATGTTTTTATTTTGTTTTCTCGTCGTGCCTGCGTTGCAAGATCATAAGGTGTAGTTGTCAACCTATTTAATAGTACCTAGTAAGGTCTATTTTTAACTAGCGCCTCGTCGGAAGTCAGGGTGTTATACATTTATCACTTATAAAATTGAATCTTGCATTATTCTTTCACCATAATTAAAATTTTAAAACTTTTGCTAAACATATGCTATCTAGTTTGAGAGAAGTGAACAAATAAAAAACATGAAATTAATCTAATATTAAATATTATTTATATTGTTAATGCATCTTACCATTACATCAGTTGTGCACATTTCTTCAAACAATATTAAAATTTCTTATTGTCTTGTGCAATGCATTTGAACGCTTGAAATCCATTTGAGTCTCCAACTATCAAACTTAAAATTAACTTTCTCTAATTATATCAATAAGAAAAGTTGGAGCATAAAGTAAACAATAAGTCATGTGACCAAATTAAATTCATGTTAAATGGTATCTTACCAACTTTACCTCTTTTTAAAATTGTAGAAAAGGAAAAAATATATATAAAAAGTATTGTATATCAAGAAATAAGATGTTAAAATATTAGCAAATTCAGTCGCTGATGAACTTGCACAACATGCAGTAAATCATGTTGCAACTTTTACTAGTTTTGATTTTCCCCTGTTTTTATCCTTAACAAGCTGAACAATGACATTGTAGCTCTTAATGAGCATACTTAATTACTTTTAATAAAAACCGCAGAGGCTTCCAGCCTCCTTTCCTGATCAAAAAAAAAGAAATAAGTAATTGGATCACCTCAATGATAATTAGAGATTTACCTTTAAAATTATTTAGTGCCAACTTCTTAAAATTTTACAAATTCTGGTGCACCAGCAAAATCATTGATAGTCTGAAAAAAGAAGAAAGAAGAAGAAGAAGAAGAAGAAGAAGAAAGAAGACAATGTTAGAGCAATATATCAAGGCACAAATCAAACACATATATTTTAGCGAACATCAATCATTTATTCATAGAAATAAGCTTGAGTTTAACTATTTCCTTAAAGTCTTTCTAAAACAATATTTTTTTCTTTGTGTGTCATTTTTGTTGAAAAAAAAAATGAATTAGATGGGTGTTCTTTCTGAAAATGGATTTGTTGGGGTTCTATTTATATTGCGCATTTCCTAAAGAGCACTTAATACGCCTGTTTCAATATTGCTATTGATGATTATTAGACTAAAATATATTGGCGGTTACAACTTTTGTATTTCTATCCAATTAATGAGTTTGGTTCAAATGAAACCAACCCTTAACATGAAACGGAAGGAGAGTTGTCAACCGTCGGATCACATGACCCAACGGCTCAGATTACTCCTGTAATTTTGAAAAAAATAAATAAAACAAATCAGCAAGGTGACAATTTTGTAAATACACCCAATTTCTATCAAAAAAAGCCCCAATCGATCGTACTAACCACACTCCCACGACGATTCGAATCGCCCAATTCGAAGTCTCCAAACGCTCGATCGAAGGCTCTAAACGCTCGATCGAAGTCTCCAAAGTTCGATCGAAGGCTCCCACCTTCTCGCACTCAGTTTTTCGATCCAGGAACGTGATTCGGTCTATCGCCTTCACCTTCACCTTCGATCTCACCTTCACCTGAAAAAGTTCGATCGAAATCTCACCTTCACCTTCACCTTCGATCTCACCTTCAAAGTGTAATAAGATCTTTTTTTTTGGCAGTTCTATAATTTGACCACCATCACAGAAATTTGCTCCGAGGGTTCAGAGATAGTAAAAATGACCAGGATTAAGAAGAGGAAGAAATTAGGGTCCAACGAGCTTCCAAACATAACCCTGACCCATTTCCTCAGAATGTCAAAGGAAGGGGTTTGGTAAACATCAATTTATTGGCTTTGGCTTTGGCTGGGAATGAACTTGTAAAACTGTTTCACCATTGATGGGTAGATTTGTGATATGTTGTGTTATTGACCAGCAAAATTTGTTGCTAATTGATTTCCTCCCTAACAACCTAATTCTTGTAAATTCGTACATTGTTAATAGTTATAGGAATTTGGAATTGCCATTGTTGTACTACTTCACATTGTAACTCAGCTGCTTTAGTCTACTTCATTATTTTCCATTTCCAATTGTTTCATCTACTAATCTAAACATGGAAATCTGAGGAAAAAGAAAATGATGATGATGCTGGAGCTCAAAAGCTCCACTCGTTCGTAATTTGTGCTACATTTACTTGCAAAGGTACATTTCACTATTTCAGGGGCGTTGGTTATCTTCGGATGTGAAAACAACAGGTTTTCTTTGGACGACACCATCGACTCGAGCGAGCCAAAATAGTTGGGACTGTTGTATAAGCTTTGAATGTTCATGTAAAAGTGCAAGTATAATGTCAAAAAGTGCATTAAAAACATATAAAAGTGCACTAGAAACTAATACTAGTGCATAAAAAAAAGTGCAAGTATAATGTCAAAAAGTGCATTAAAAACATGTAAAAGTGCATTATAAACATGTAAAAGTGCATTATAAATAGGTAAAAGTACACTAGAAACTAGTAATAGTGCATTAAAAACATGTAAAAGTGCACCCGAAACTAATAATAGTGCATAAGAAAAAAGTGCAAGTATAATGTCAAAAAGTGCATTAAAAACATGTAAAAGTGCACCAGAAACTAATAATAGTGCATAAGAAAAAAGTGCAAGTATAATGTCAAAAAGTGCATTAAAACATGTAAAAGTGCATTAGAAACATGTAAAAGTTCACCTAAAACTAGTAATAGTGCATAAGAAAAAAGTGCAAGTATAATGTCAAAAAGTGCATTAAAAACATGTAAAAGTGCATTATAAACAGGTAAAAGTACACTAGAAACTAATAATAGTGCATAAGAAAAAAGTGCAAGTATAATGTCAAAAAGTGCATTAAAAACATGTAAAAGTGCATTATAAACATGTAAAAGTGCATTATAAACAGGTAAAAGTACACTAAAAACTAGTAATAGTGCATAAGAAAAAAGTGCAAGTATAATGTCAAAAAGTACATTAAAAACATGTAAAAGTGCATTAAAAACATGTAAAAGTGCATTATAAACAGGTAAAAGTGCACTTTTACTTGGTCAACGAGATTGTGATCTTGCAAAATTTACAGAATTGAAATCCAACAAGATTCACACAATTCGATAGACCAGTTCAATCGATTCCGAAATTCACACGGTTCGATTCGCCGAAATCCTCTTAGATAGTTTATTAGGTAAAATTGGATTTGTGAATTCCTCTTAGATAGTTTATAAACCCTAGAATTTCAAATAACCTAACCAAATCACAAAAAGAGGAATAAATGCCGTTTTCTGCCATGGTTGGAAAGAGGAATTGCAATCGCACCATCTTCGATCTCGTTCAATAGATTCGTACCGAAATCTCTCCCTTAATCGAGAGTCGTTCAATCGATTGGGTACCAAATCTCGCTCAATTTACCCCAAAAACAAAAGAAGAGAAAAATAATTAATTAATTAGAGAGGGAAAAAACATAATTGTCCCCGTCTTTAATAAAAGGAGAAAGAAGATTAACCCTTGGATCTCCTTGATCCAAGGGCCCAGAATGCTCCTTCCATTTCATGTTAAGGGAGTGTTTTATGGTAACCAAACTCTCCAATTAATATATAAATTTATTATAATCATATTAATTATGGTTGTAAATAGCCAAAATTAATTATACCACAATTAACATAGGCAATGAAAGGTCAAAATTGTTTTTCTTATTTCATTCAATTATTTATAATAATGAGTCAAAATTAAATACCTAGAAGTAATTGGATTTTTTATTATTTATAATTTGAGGTTATAATTATATATTAAAGATATTTAGATATTACAATTCGGTTTGGCTACCAAAAAAAGAAACGGTTATGCTCCTATGACTTTTTAGTTTTTGTGCATTCAATGGCATTTAATTACATCACTTAAATGTCTTAATTGTGAATCTTTTTGAATTCTAAGAATGATCATGATCATATTACTATAAATCTTTTTGACTTCCAACTTCCAAACATATACATGACCATATTTGAGTCCCAAATAAAAAAATTATAATAATAATATGTAAAAGTGCCAAATCTTCCCATATTTAAAATTAGAATTATTTTTAATTTCAATTATAAATTTTAATATTGAATAAAGTTATAAATATAATTATCAATTGAGATGTATTATACTTTTATCATTAAAGTCCAAAACATATATCGAAGTCCAAAAAGGCCAAAAAATATTTTATTATTATTTGTGTACAATAAATTAATCTGAAAGATCAAAAAAATAATCAAAGAAATTCACTCCTTCAACCTTTTGTTGTAATAAATATTATAATATAATATATTATTTTATAGATTTTTAGCTGTTAGATATAATATATTATAGCTTTATTGTTATTATTCTATTTTTTATAGAGTAACATTAAGTATATAGTTACTATTACATTTTATGTGTGTATATCTTGCTTTTAATCCAAAATATATAGTCAATATTACATTATTGTTTGTGCATGAGATTTCTTGTTAATTATATGGGTATTAATAACTAAAAAAGCTTCTCTCCAATGTTAAATATTTATAGATATAAATTTGTTGTATGGTTGCGATAATACGCCGATGACCGGCTTCGGTAGAGGAGTGGTGGGCGACGACGATCACAAACTACGGAGCTCCACGCAGAGACCGGAGACTACAAGGCTCCACGCGACACCGATGTCGGAAGAGGAGTAGACGGGTTGTACTTCGCAGCAGCCAACAGTTATCCAATTAGATTTATTATCATGTAGAGTTGAAATGAGAGTTTTTATCTGGGAAATTTTTGAAATTAGAGTTCTAATGAGCATAATTTTCCCTCATTTCTTTCTCCATAAAATACAATACCCTCCTTTATATGTATTTTTTTTGGTAGAAATACCCTCCTTTATATGTATCATGTGCAGGCTACTAGCAGTACATGAGGACCAGTTTTGTGAGTGGCATGAATTGTTATACTATGCAAGTGCTTCCGTTTATATGAATTTTCAATCCTCTCACCTCTGTATCGTATTGTTGGGTTGAAGTGTTCTATCCTCTCAATGGAGAAGCTTATCTCCATTTTGATTTAATTCTCTTGCAGAATAAAATTTTCTATTTTTTATAACATAAAAATGAAAAAATGGATGGAAAGTTAGTGATTTTTGATGAGTTTGCTAGCCTACGGGAGCAAGATATTAGAAAGTTAAAAGGGTACCAAAAAAAATAAAAAATTTTTAAGACACCAAAAGAAAATGATAAAACTTGAAAGGTATCAAAAGAAATTTTCCTTTTTCATAAGATAAAATATACTTCTAAAATGTAGGGTATAAACATATTTCTGAATTCAATTCCATTACAAAGATAATGATAGTGTACAAAATATGATTAAAGGACATTTACCAAATCTCCAAACATAAGACCCCGAGGATAATTTTCAATCCCAAATATCAATTTAGGAACACTAAAAAATATACAAAATTGGAGGGTGGTTCAAGTGAAAATAATATTTCACATGAAAACTAGAAATAAATGAAGGGTTTTCGATTAGAAGACTGAAAGATTAAGATTAAGAGTATAATGATAATTTTAATTATTTTCTCCGCTTGTTTTTGCCATTGGAGTCGAAAAATATGGCATTTTATAAGATGTTCACATATTTGATGCACATGTCCGTCCATAATATAATAAAGTGAGGACATATAATTATTCTAAATAAATAACGTTTCATGGTCTCATACTTTTGCTCGATTATATCATTCTAAAGATCTTAAAATGCTCAAAAAAGTAAAGGCGAGATTTCTAATGTACGTGATTCATGACCTACAAAACCATCAAAACTAAGGGCTGTTTTTTCATGAAAACTAGGGGTGATGCCCGTGCATACGTACGGGTCAAAATTTTCCCTAAAGATATATTTATGTATTTAAATTATATATTTTTCATGATTGTGAATTTATCTTAATATATTTATAAATATTTCAGGTACATTGTATAAAATTTTGAAGTATACTTTTTGCATAAGTATAAGAATAATTTTAAAGTATAGTTTTTGCTCGTGCATTTATCATACGAACCAGGACTAACGGTTTTTGAAATAAGAATAATTCATTTATTTTTAAAATTAATGAAAAATTAATTTATTAAAATATGATAAAAAGAAGTAAATTAACATAAAAATATATCAACTTTAACACATTGGACAAACTTACCCTTATAATAATCATCTTTTGTTTATTATCCCCTCTATTTTAATTTAAAATTTACAATTAATTTGTGATTTATTGAAATTAAATTGTAACATTAATGATATATGGGGGTTTAGTATTGTGGTCAAATTTAATTTTAATTTTTTTGACTTTTGGTATTCTATATGTTTCTATATAAAGTACATGATTAATTAACATTTAATGCTTAATTAAAGTTGCTTATGATCTTGTAATGAAATCATATATAATGTATAAAATGTGGGGCATTAATTGTCATTGAGATTTAGTCTTATAGTATTATAGATTATAGATGAGAAGAGGGTGACAACAACAATAATAATGATAATACGTAATTTTGATCTAGGCGATACACATTCATTCATAACAATCAAATCCAGAAAGAATATTGGAGCAAACCCGAAACAAATTTCGAGCTAACAAAATCAAATAGTTTAATTTGGAATAGCAGATCATAACACCAACGGACATAAGTTTAGTATCATTGTGAAGTAATTCCATCAAAAAACACATAAAAACGGAGGAGAGAAAGAGGGTTTACCAGTGGAGAGAGCGAGGGTCAGAGAAGGATGAGCTCAGGGGAATAAGGCTCAAGGGCCTGCATTTAACCATATATATAGTTACCATCAATACAACGAACATGATAAGTTTAGTATCATTGTGAAGTAATGCCATCAAAAAGCACAAAAACGGAGGAGAGGAAGAGGGTTTACCAGTGGAGAGAGCGAGGGTCAGAGAAGGATAAGCTCAAGGGAATAAGGCTCCAGTGCCTACATTTAGCCATATATATAGTTACCATCACTACATGCTATTAAAAGTGATACCCTAATTTATATTTTTTCATGATTGTGAATTTATCTTAATATATTTATAAATTTTTAAAGTGCACTTTATAAAATTTTCAAGAATACTTTTTGCATAAGTATAAGAATAATTTTGAAGTATAGTTTTTTTCTCGTGCATTTATCATACGAATCAGGACTAACGGTTTTTGAAATAAAAATAATTCATTTATTTTTAATAGCAAAAAGGCGCAATTCTCCTTGTTCTTTTAGCAAAGAGTCTACTGTGGCATTCACTAATCTCTCAGCCGTCTCATCAAATAGCGTAATACTTGCACTATGTGTGTCATCTTCCACCTTTACACGCCCTGTTTGAAAGTTGTAATAATATATATATTAGTTAATACTTAATTTGTAGGGTTGTAATTTAGAAGGGGGAAATAAATTTTAATAAGAATAGTACTTGCTACTTTCAAAGTACCTTGGTTTTGGGAAAGAAATCGTGGTTTCGCATGACTCACAAAAGAAGATTCTAGCGCGGCGAGTAACTCCTTTCTTGCATTTCCCACTCGTACGTGCAAAGTAGTACCATGGAGTCCGCATGTCAATATATTTTATTTGTGCTTGGCATAGGAAATTTTTATCATGTTATACAATGGTTGCACTTGTCGTTATGAGGAGAATTTGAATAGAAATAAGTGTAGACTGAACTCATGTAAAGTAATGTTACCGGTTTTTTAGCTTGGCTCCACCGCGATAATTCTAGATTCACAAAGCTGGGGGATATCATCACCATCATAGATCAATGTTGCTGAGGTGCTTAACAGGTACACATCTTATGAATAGCATGTTTTCCAACAAATTATGTTAGTGTGTAAATTTTAATCAAATATATTATCAAATATTAAAAAACAAATATTGTGTAGGTTGTACCGTTGTAGGTCTTCACATTTATTCCAATCAATAGGACAGCATAGAGGTTGTCTTGAGTAGGTTTCCTTTCAAGCGACTCATTTCCTAGATCGCCCCACAATGTGACTCTTATCTTTGTGCCCCTAAATTTTTCAAAGCATATATTATTTTATGGCATAAAGCTAGAATCTATTTTTATACTTGAAATGGAGTGTGTGTTTAATGAAACTTACTTAAGATTGAGTAGATCGAAATCTACAGTGTTTGAGGCCACCTTTTGCCTTTTCCCTTTACCAATCTCCTTATGTGAAGGAGCTTCAACATTGACAACATAACCTACCACATCTATAAGCAGTGAAATAGATATTTTAGTGTTAGAAAAAGTTAAATTATAATATAAATTAACTTCAAAGAAAGGAATTGTTACCAATTAGGGGATTTGACTCATCAAATTTGATAGCTTCAATGTCAATGTGGTTAAATGCATATCTAGTAAAGCCAGGCAAAGGGTTGTGAATCTCCTTTACTAAGGATGTAACATGAAGTTCAATCATGTGCTTATTGTCCTTCACAATACGATACTCCAGTAAGTTAGGAAAAACATCAAACTCTCTAAAGTTGTACACGCAACCTTCCTTAAGCTTGTTGATGAAGCAATGTGACACATTGCTTTTCGTTGTACAATGTATGACATTACCCTTGAAAGAGAAACATAGGTAGAATGTAAAATAACCAACATGTGTTAATGAAAAACATTGAATAATGTAAATACTGATATTTCAAAAGTAGAATGGGCATCTTGAGATGTAGACATACCTTCACATCCAATAACATGTAATCGGTGCTCAAGTACGTTCCGTATGTGTTGATGACGTCCCATTTTCAAGAAACCATAGCTTGGATTTCACAATTGGCACCTTCAGTCAAGGCGTTTAGAAACATGATTTGGCTGGGCATTGCAACAACGTAGGTTCTTTGTGTAATGGATGGTTGAATTGTTTGGAGGTTGGATGTTCAATTGCCTTTGTTTTAGGGCCAATTAAGATATGAAAAAAATTAATTGATATAATTCTAGGCATTATTGCAGGTTAATGAAATTGGAAGGAATTTGGCGTAACCGATGGGCCGAAGAAAATTTGGTGGGATTGAAATTGATATTATTGTGGTCATTATTAGAGGTCTATGAAATTGGAAAGAATTGTGTAACTGATGGGATGAAGAATTGTTATGAAATTATTTTGGGCATATGGCATTAAATATGGACTCTAAATTCGAGGTGTTAGGAAATGAAAATTCACAAAGAAAGCTACCAGTGCTGCTGAACATTTAGGCAATTAAATGAGTTGGATTTTGTTTTAATATTTGGGTGGCCGATTTGAACAACCAAAAAGAAGCAGAGACACGCAATTAAATGAGTTGGGTTTTGTATCAATGTTTAATTTAAGTAGTGTGTAAGGATTATATAGATAGAGATTGAATCAAATAAAAATGAGACTTATCATGAAAACTAAGAACAAATCTGGATCATCTGATTGAAACATTAGAAATGAATCTAGGCCATCCGATTAAAAAAAAAAAATAATAATAATTTTTTTTTATTTTCTTACTTTATTTTTAAGTCTTTTTACGTATGTAGAATGATGTAAATCGAGTATGAACATAAGGCCATAAAACGTGAACATGCAGTATTAATATGTGAACATATCTATATTATATGTGAACGTATACTAAATTTTCTGAAGTTAAAATGCAATTATATGTGAACAACCCTTGTAAAAATGTGAACATGTGTATAAAATATGTGAACAGAACGTAAAATGTCAACCGTCGTGTTTTTGGCAAAAATAAGCGAAAAAATAAAAAAATAAAAAATAAAAAAATATTTTTTTCTTTTCTTACTTTATTTTTTTAAGTCTTTTTACGTATGTAAAATGATGTAAATCGAGTATGAACATAAGGCCATAAAACGTGAACATGCAATACTAATATGTGCATGCAATACTATTATATGTAAACGTATACTAAATTTTCTGAAATTAAAATGCGGTTATATGTGAACAACCCTTGTAAAAATGTGAACATATGTATAAAATATGTGAACAGAACGTAAAATCTCAACCGTCGTGTTTTTGGCAAAAATAAGCGAAAAAATTAAAAAAATAAAAAAAAATCTTTTTTTTTATTTTTTTTCAAATTTTTTAAAGTCATTTAACGCTTGTATTATGATTTAATCGAACATGAACACATGACCATAAAACATGAACAAACACTAATAATATATGAACACACTTGTAATATATGTGAACGTATTATAAAACCTCTGAACTGAAAAATGTGATAATATGTGAACATGTCTTATAATAGTGTGAACATATGCATAAAATACGTGAACATAACGTAAAAAATCAAATTTCGTGTTTTTGGCAAAAACAAGCGAAAATAAGAAAATTTAAAAAAATATTTTATTTTTTTATTTTTTTATTTTTTATTTTTTATTTATTTTTTTGTCAAAATTACCATTTTGCCCCTATCTCTTCTAATCTTAGCCATACATTTCTCAAATCCAAGGGTCCTCATTTGTTCTTAGTTTACATAATAAGCCCCATTTCCATGTGAATCAACCTCTATATAGATAACATATATTATACATAAAATATGGGAACATTAATTGCCTTTGGGATTTTGTCTTATAAAATATGGGAGCATCAAGGGTCTGCAGAAAATAAAAGGTGCTACCTTTTCAGGATCACCACCATCTTTAAACATGTGATACACTTCTCTCATTACTGGCCTTGGATCTCTACCAACCTGCAACAAATAACAATGAAACAATGCCTACTTCAGTTTTAAAGTCATACACAAAAAGCTTTTTAGAAAATGAGCCTTCAATTCCAACTCAAATTTGGTGCTTCTACATTGGATAAGCTTAAGCAGAAAGTAGAATGGATTGATATATATTAGAGAATCTTTACCTGGAGAAATAGCTTCCTTGCTTCATCAACACCATAGAGACGAGCTTCACACAAGAAACACCAGATGGACTCTTCGGTATCATTCGGATTGTTGGCAACATCTAATCTAAACAGCTCTGACCCCTCCTCAAACCTTTATGTATGATCAACTCCAAATTTCAGTACAAAGAGGTTTGAAAACGCAATTGAGAAACACAGCTCAATTTTACCTGTCCGCATAGTAAAGGGAGAGTCCACTCTGCCAAAGGTCTGATCAAGGTACACAAATACTAGACAAATTCCATCTCAATTGAACCATCGTTTTCCCAAAAGAAAAAGAAAACTAGTTCTGAAAGGTGTAGAAGAAGTATACATACATGCCTTTTGCCGAGGATCGAGCTCAATTGCTCGATCAAACTCCTTAAGTGAACCGGCAACATCTCCCTGTTTACATAAAACACAACTGAATCATCTAGGGCAGAAGATTGTAGAGCTACATAAATCGAAGGGGGAGAAACTAGGACATACTCACATACCTGTCGATAAAGCTGTGCATTCCTAGGCCTGTGCATACGCACGGGACATATATTTTACAGCAAAATACATCAACAGACACTCGAACTTGTAACTTTTTTTCAATCAGCCCCTCGTGCTATAAAATGTTCAAATCAACACCTAAACTTAACTAATTTTGTGCAAATAAACACTGAAGTTCTATCGTGAAGATCACGCGCATTGATGTGTCATTTTTTAAGCCACGTAAGTCTGGATTTGGGTCAGTTTTTTTGCCACATAAGAATACTTCCTTTATGACCCAATAAAATATATTAATTTTATTAAATTTAATGAAAAATATAAATACTTTTTTTCTTTTATTAAAATAAAAGAAAAACAAGATGAACCAATACAATAATCCACACAATGAAAATAATCCACAATGAAAAAAAAACACAATGAAAATCAAATGCCACCAGATCCGCTCAATTAACCAAAATAATCCACACATCTAAAGTTCTAGACAAATCTCAAGTTCTGAAGTCTAAACATTGACATCGAACGGAATCGAAAATTGAAAATCAAAAGCCAAAAAAACAACAACTCCTCAGATCCAAATAGATCTCAACCGGAACGACCAGACCATGCCGGATCTCAACATCTTCTTCACTGCACAGAGAAAAGGACAGAGAATGAGGACGGAACGACCAAACTAGATCCAAATATATCTCGACCGGAAAAGTCACGTCGGCGGTGAAGTCGACCAGATCCGCTCTTCCTCCTCCCCGGCCAGATCTCGGTGCCCCCTCTTGTTCTTGCTCTGGTTCCCGAGATCGTCGTTCCGTCATGGCTCTCTGGTTCTAGTTTTGATGTGCCGACGGTGTAAAAGTCTTGTCCGACTTCGTCGTTCCGTCCTCTAGTTCTTGTTCCTTGGAATGTCGGCGGTCGAATTCTTTGTCCGAGTTCGTCGTTGCGTCCTGACTCTCTTGTTTTGCTGTGCCGGCAGTGAAGTCGAATTTTCTTTCTCCCGAGTCCGCCGGTCCTTCAGATCCAAAAAAACCTAAACCCAAAAAATAAAAAGGAAGGATAAAAGAAAAGAAGATAGAAGAAAAAAGAAAAAACATTATAAAAAAAAATTACATGTCAACAATCTAAACCACTTAACTCGCTAAATTGTCGTTTGAGGTTCACTCGCCATGCCACATCAGCAAGAAGTGTTTATTTACACGAAATTAGTTAAGTTTAGGTGTTGATTTGAATATTTTATAGTACGGGGGGTTGGTTGAAAAAAAGTTACAAGTTCGAGTGTCTATTGATGTATTCTTATTTTTATAATTTTTTCATAATTTCTATATTGTATTTTTGCGATTTAATTTCGTAAAAGTTAAAAAAAAAACGGGACATTCAATTATCTAATAATTAATATACAATAAATGCATCAAATGTACATACGATTACATTTAGAATATGAAATTTAAGTTACAAAGATATTGAAAAAGAAATAATCGATATAATAATATTAATTAATAAATTTCTATTTTTAAAAATAAATTATTTATAAGTAAATACGAACTAAATTATTTGTTATTCATTATTCATATTTAGATGTCATCAGGTAGATTTTATATATATAATTTTCTTTGTAGTTATTATTCTTCACTTATTCTCTTTGATGTAAATGATTTTAATCATCTTAATCTTATCTTTGGAAGTTGTTTTTCACAATCGAAATCTTCGTATGTATATATCATAAGTGACCTTGATCAGTTAACTTATTTTCGCCAAATAAGAGTATTACTCATCTTGAACACAAATATATTGTCTCCTTCTTCAAAAATACATTATTAAACGTTATTAATGAGATTCTAATATAGACAATAGCATAAACTAAATTTAGAACACGAAATAGTAATCAAACTTTTAAAGTAGTACGTGCCACCTTTAACCTTCCATCTTTGACAAATATTGATTTTATTGTGTGTTGTGCGTGAAGATGTACCTATCACTGAATAAAGTATAAATATCAATATATAACAGTATGTAAATATCAAAATTAATTATTCAAATCAAAAGACATGAAACATAAGTAATACAAAATCTCAATTTAAACTTAAAAGATAGAGATGCCTAATCAAACTAATATAATAGCTACTGTACACATATACATCGAGCAAGCTATAATTTATTTTGAGGAGAAAGTATCTATTTAAAATAAGATCAAGAACAAATTTAGCCCAAAAGTATTTTGGGCCACCCTAATTAGGCCCTTGTTAAGCTCCCCTATTAAATTAGCTATTTGTTAAGTATATAAGGCTTAATTTTTTTTACTTTTTCATCTCTCTCCCTCCTCTCGCGTGCGACCGGTAAACTCTCTCGGTCTCTCCCATCACTTGCAAAAACCGATTCTCAACTGCAAAAAACGGTTTGAGTTCGTCGATTTTAAGTCGGATTTCGTAGTGCAATGTGTATTTGAAGTTGATTTGAAGTTCGTTCTCGAGATTCTGGTGTTTTTGCGCAACTGGATTTCGTCTACTGATCGTCCATAAGCCTCTGTTTCAGGTTAGGGTTTTTTGTTTGTGTTATCATTGATTTTAGTTCGAATTTTCTTCGTTTTTGTGTTTGAATTTTGCTGTATGCTTTTGCTTTTTCGGTTTGTTTGTTGATTCGAATATGAGTTGCATGTGATGATAGTAATGAAATGTTTTTAGTTCGTTTGATGACTTTTTGTTTTCGTGTTTGTTTATTTTCTGTGTTTGAATCCTTGTTTTTGTTTTCCATTGTTCATCTGTTGGGATGTTTTCAAGTAAAATTCTCGATTTAGAGATTATGTTTGAATAGTGATGACAAATTGTAACTATGCTTATGGCATTACGTTTTTGTGATGACAGATTATAACTATGATTAGAGCATCACCTTCCCCGATTATTTGTGATGATAGTAACATATTCATGCAATATGTTGTGATTATAGTTGTTTGTGATGACAGTTGAGTCATTTTGTATTTGCTTTGTGATGACAGTTGTAGTTATTGATGATAATATATTGATTATAATTGTGTTATATTTACATTAGTGATGACAATTGCCTTTCTTGTGTTTTATTGACATTAGTGATGACAGTTGCTTTTTCTTGTGATGATAGTTGTTTTAAATGACACTTGTTTTATATTGATGATAGTATATTGATTATAAGTGTGTTTAATTGACATTAGTGATGACAGTTGCATTTGTTATGTTTTAATTGATCTTTCTTATGTTTCTAAGTTGTGATGACACTGTGTAGGGGTTTGTGATGACAGTTACATTTGTTATGTTTTAATTGATCTTTCTTATGTTTCTAAGTTCTGATGACAGTTGTTGCTATTGATGATAGTATATTGATTATAAGTGTGTTTAATTGACATTAGTGATGACACTTGTTTAATATTGATGACAGTGCCTTTCTTATGTTTTATTTATATTAGTGATGTAAGTTGCTTTTTCTTGTGATGATAGTTGTTTGTGATGACAATGTCTCTTTCTTTTGATTTCTAGGATAAAGAATGGAGCCTAAGCAATTGCAATATATGGTACCTGTATCAAAACGATATAATGGAAGAGCAAACCAGTATCACACTCCAGATGTTTTCCACCTCATCAAGTGTCATCTTACATCTGATGAGTTTCTTAGGTTAGGTCAGGGGTGTTTTGGTGCAGTGTTAAAGTTAGGTGATACTATACCACTTCGTTACAAAGTTATGCATTATGCCATCATGTGTGAGTTAAAAACTTCATACAAGCATGAGATGTGGTTTAGAATAGGGGGTAATGTGTGTCGTTATTCTTTGATGGACTTCGCTGTTGTCACTGGTTTAAAATGTGAGAATTTAGTTGATGTTGATATCCCGAAAGTTGACCCCGTAGATGTCGTAGGTGTGGATAAGTGTGATTTGGATCATTTACGGTCTGTTTTTATAAAAGAAAAAGATCGGTCTAGGAAGTTTAAACTTGCAAACCTGTTGATCCTTGAGGCTGTTTTGCTTCCTAAACGGGATAAGGTTCCTATAGATCCAATTCATATTGCTCTTTCAAGTGATTTGGAGAAATTTTATGCTTATACTTGGGGTAGATTGTCCTATAATGCTTTGCTCGATAGCTTGTTGCATGTGAATCGTACCCCACGTGACCCGGAGATGATGAAAAAGCCAAACTATATACCTGGCTTCAATGTGTTTGGATATCCTTTTGGATTCATGGTAATGTGTTGATATATTTTTTTGATTTTTTTGTTTATTTTAGTTGCATCTGCAATGGTTTTTTATTGTTTCTTTTTTGTGTGTTGTTATAGTTTTGGATTGTGGAGACTTTTCCAGCTTTTCGATCCATTTGTCATCTTGCTGAGAGAGGAGGTAAAAAAGAATTTCCTTATATGTTGCGTTGGCGTAGCACTTCATCGCAACTTGTTGGTTGGAAAGCAATTTGTGATGCTAGGGACAAGAAACTGGTATGTTTAATTTTTTATTTATTTTGATGACAGTTGAATTTGATGACAACTGTAACTTGTAGAGTTTATTTGATGACAGATTAATTTGTTTTATTTTGATGACAGAAATGTTTATATCCGTCGTACTCAGATTATGCTGCATTCATCACATGTGACTATCCTGATGAGGTTGTTGACCCTGTGTACAATGATCTTGTGAAACGGATGATACTGAAGCAAAAAGCGATTGAAGGTGAAGGATATGAATCTGATACAGAGGATGAACTTGCTGATTTTGTTATTGCTCCACGAGATGCAGTTATTGAAAAAGCCAGTGTTGGTGGTAAGAGGAAGATTGGATGTACAGACACAAAGGCTAAAGGTGCAAAGGCTAAAGGGGTAGGGAAAAAGGAATCTGAAGAGAAACCGAAAGAGCGCTCTGAAATTGTGAAGAGGGAAGGTAGGAGATTACAACTTCCTAGAGTGGCTAAAACTAAGGTTGATGACAATATGCATAAGATTCCGAGGATTGGAAAGGATCACAAGAGCCCGAAGGATTCAAAGGGTTCAAAGGATTCAGGTATGAGTGGTCGGAAGAGTCGTGTCAACAATGTGCCTGAGATTATTGAAAAATGCAAGAGGCCAAAGTTGAAGAAAGATTCTAATGAAGCTGTAGAGAAGGACTTTCTAGAGAAAAAGGATGTGGTTGACAATGAAACTGATTTTGAAGTTGCTAGGATTTTGTCAATGACCAAGGAGAAGGCGAAATTTGATAAAGTTGATGAGGATCCAGTTTCTTCAAAGGGAAAGGAGAAGGCAGAAGAGTACAATAAAATGGAAGAGTCAGGTTGGGTTAAGTCTTTGAGGGAAAGTATGTGTTCCCTGCAAGATGATATGATTAGAATGATGAAAACTCTTCAAAGTCAAGTGCAGCGTGTTGAGATGCAAGTTGTGAAAGTTAACAGCAGGGTTGATAGAATTGAAAAGAAACTGAAATCTAAAGACCAAGATTCTGTTTCTGATGATAACAGTGATGAGATTCGCATTGTAAGTGTGGGACCAGTGAGAGAAAGTGATTGCAAAGGCATTGAGTCTTTGAGGTTGTCCCTTGATGATGACATTTCTGTTAAAGATGGAGGTGAAGGTATGAATTTGCAATTGATGAAGTTTGTTCCACTAGATATAATTTCAAGGCAAGAGCAAGGTAAGAGCAAGGCCACTGAGTTGGTTGAGCATGTGATGACAAAGATGACAACTGAGTTGGTTCATGACAAAGATGTTAATGATGATGAACCAGTGAAGGATCAAGTTGGTGGTGATGAAAGGGAAGTTAATGATGAAGAACCGGTTGTGGATAAAGGAATATCAAGGCAAGAGCAAGGCAAGAGCAAGGCAACTGAGTTGGTTGAGCATGTGAAAGATGGTAAAGAGCACGGTGGTGATGACAAAGAAGTTAATGAGGATGAACCGGTGAAGGATGAAGTTGGTGGTGATGACAGGGAAATTAATCATGAAGAACCAGTTGTGGATAAAGCAAGGGTTGATGCCAGAGAAGATGTTGATGAACCTGTCAAAGATCAAGCAGAGGTTGATGACAGAATTGATGACCCAGGTGAGTTAGGTTCAAGCTTTTTTTTCTGTCTCCTCGGATGAGTTAGGTTTTGACATGCGTGGACTTTTACAAGATGTAATGGATAATTGTTCTCAACTTACTGAGCATGGTCATTTGTTTGGCTCTTTGTTTCAAGCTTCATAAGAAGGTGCACCCTCTGAGATTGATGAAATTTTTCATAATCCAACGGTTCAATTTGATGATGATGCAAAGGAAACAGTTGAACTTAGGAGGTCTACTAGATTTTTGAAGCCAGGTGCTTCAACCACAACTCCTTATACTATTGAGAAGGATAAGAAGAAAAAGAGGGTTGTTGGATTGCCTAAGGCTCCAAAGCATTCCTTTTATGAAGATGATGTTCGTAAACCATTTTATGATTGGTATAATAATGGGTATGTTATCTGTTTTTTCATTAGTTATGTTTTCTGTTTTTTTTTGTGATGGAAGTTTGTGATGATAATAATGTTCTGACATTTTTGTGATGATAGTATTGAGATGATAGTGTGTTTATAAGGTTATGATGACGGTAATGTTATGATAACAGGGTTTTTTTTTGTGTTGATTGCATTGTGATGACAATTATGTGATGATAGTAATGTTCTGACAGTTTTGTGATGATAGTGTGTTTATAATGTTATGATGACAGTAATGTTATGATGATAGAGTTTTTTTGTGTTGATTGCATTGTGATGACAGTTATGTGATGATGATGATGTTGACTGCATGTTTATAATGCTCTGATGAAAGTCTCTTTTTTTGTGTTAGTGAAAAAATGCTATTGTGGCTGGATCTGATCAAATGCTGAACAAGAAATTTTTTAGACTGCTCAAGACTAGAGGTCTTTGGTTAGGAGATGAGGTAAGTATATGATCAAATGATATTTTATTTGTTGTCAAATTAATTATGTGACATTTCATGTCTTTTTGTAGCATTTATGCGAGGCTTTGTATTATTTGAGAAAAATTATACATGATCATGATGAAGACTTCAAGAATGTGGTTATTATGGATTGGATATGGTACAAGAGATTCAGGCCTTTTGAAGTTGAGCATTATATCGTTCGAAATGATAATGTGCCAAGCGATGTGTTCGATTATTTTGTTGGTTGGAAGCCTCGTCTATTTGGGAAATCATGGGTTCGTGGTGAGGTGACAAAGGTTTATACACCGGAAGACATATTTGAATCTTCCTTGGCTTTCAACTTCGAGGCATGTGTACGTGCCTTGGTTTGTTCTTTTGATCATGTGACAATATGAAGGGAGCATCTCATAGTTTTCTTCCGGTGATCCTCTTATCAGCACTTGTGCCCATTGTTGTGCCTTCCAAGCTTTCCAGTAGCTAATATTTTGCAAGTAATCATTTCTCATGTCATTCATGATCATACTTGGGTCTGGAACCTTGTTAACACCATCAAACCTGTGATGACAACGATGTATTTTCAGGAGGTGATAGAGATGATAGTGATGACAGTGATTACAAAATAGAAACATACCTTATTTTTATTTTCTGTGCAATAATTTGATATGGTGGTTGCATATGCCTTGAACATCTCACTTCGAATGGGCATGTATGGTTTTCATTGAATTTCTTCACCTCAAAATAACTCAAGCCTTTCAGTTTTGATGCCACCAATTGCCATTGACATTCTTTATGTACACATTTCAGCGAGTAGTAATCTTTCCTTGATCACACTTTGAAACCATAGCTCTCCTTTATTGCTTGGTTATATATTACAGTCTTTAGATCTTCTTTTGTTCCAAACAGTTGCCCTACTTGAACAAACTGACTATCTGGTGGATGATCAACTTCTTCATCACCATCATCAGATATCATTGCATTTTCATGTGCATCATACATTTCTAGTGGTTGGTAGTTGTTGCTTACACTTGATGACAGTTGCATATTCTCAGTTGCAAGCTCTTTTCCCTTCGATGACAGTTGCATATTCTCAGTTGCAGGCTCTTTTCTTTTCCTTCTTCCATTTATTGTAACATAGATAGGCAAACCCCAAGCAACTTGAGGTTTGTTGCTAATCTGGTAGAATGATTTGAGATCTTCATTTGTCTCAATTCTGAAAGGACTTGTCACCTTTTTTGTTGGATGTAAGTGTGATAGATTGATTTCTGCTGGTTGTGAGTTCATTGTAAACCTTGCCACAATCATCTTCTTTAGATCGTCTAGTGTTACATCCTCCTCCAACAGAAATGCTTTCGAATTTACATCATCCCAATATAAAGACATTCACCATTATTTGTCTTCCATCCTCCACCAACACAGACAGTTAGAACCTTGATATCCATTTGCTGTCATCATTTGTAATCACAAACATTGTCATCAACTAACATGTATCATCAAAAAATATATCATCATCTAAACATGAAATATGTCATCATGAAAGACTGTCATCACTAACATCTATCATCAAAATACTGTCATCATGAAAGACTGTCATGATGAACCATTGTCACCACTAACATCTATCATCAAAACACTGTCATCATCTAACATGAACATTGTCATCATCTAACATGAACACTGTCATCAAAACACTAACATCTATCAGCACTAACATCTATCATCAAAACACCGTCATCATCTAACACTGTCATCATCTAACATGAACACTGTCATCACAAAGACTGTTACTAACTAAACTTCACCACTGTTATCACAAACACTGTCATCATATTTACTGTAATTATGAGCAGTGTCATCAAATAGGAGATTTTTCAAAAAAATCGTTTTATTGAATTGTCATCCCATAAACCTGATGATGACAATTGTTACATGGCATATCTAACATCAAAATTGAAACTTTGTTACGTATGTAGATTAAATCTCGTGAATATGATGACAGTGTCTGGGAAACTTGCCTTTGTAGATGATAGGACAAAGGATTTTGATTGCCTTGTAGATAAAACGATTGATGTAGATGACAGGATACAGGATTCGATCTCGAAAAACGGCTAGTAATCGGTCGTTTGATGACACCTGGAATGAATTCGACGAGCTTTCAATGGTGAAATTCTGCGCGAAACTTTTGATGACAAGAATCGACTGCAAAAACGAATACCAATGCGTTCGTGATGACAACTGGAATGAAATCGACTGATTTCAATCGCGAAAACGATGACAATAGGATCGAGAAAGCGATGAGAAGCTAGCGTGAGGAAGGAAGAGATCGAGTTTCGCGGAATATGGGTGCGCGCGATCCGTTTTGCTATTTACCTAATTTTTCCAATTCTCCTAATATCCACCTAATTATCCCCCTAATTTTTGCTATATAATTAATTCGTCCATAAGATCAAATCATTTCGATAAATAGATGACCAATAAAATATTTAAAATAAATTATAAGTACTACAAAGTTACATTCACATATGTCGTATCGATCATCTATTCTTCTCTCTTTTCTTGTTTTTGTCTAAATTCCTAAATAATATCCATCTTAATTTGACGTGTCTCTTTAAAGTCTAACACATATACGTGTTGATTTAGGCTCTTCCACTTACTGTCCAATTTTTTATTATTTAATTTATTATTTGCTAAAACCTTGTCTTTAAAATAACCATCTTTATTATTTTATACCCTCTACTTCAATTTAAATGTCCAACATATTAAAAATAAATTAAATTTTAAATTTACTTCTACAATGAATTACTTATTTATATTTTTGTGTCAAAAACATAAATAAATAACTTTTTATATGAAAGAGTACGTTTTTGTAGCTAATATGAACTAAGAGTTTGGTTCAAATGAAACAAACTCTTATCTTGAAAATTAAAAAGTACATTACTAACTTGGAAAAGTGCATTACTAACTAGGAAAAGTGCAATCCGAAAAGTGTACTACAAAAAATACGAAAAGTGCACTACAAAGTACGAAAAGTGCAAATGCGAAAAAGTGCACTCTGAAGTTGGAAAAATGCACTATGAACTAGGAAAAATACATTCGTTTTATTTTTCAGGATAAGAGTTTGTTTCATTTAAACCAAACTCTATGAACTAATGCATGAAATTTGAATGATTACTGTCCTTCTTATTTTTCCTGTCCTCCTCTTCACTTTCACCTTTTGTCTCCATTCTTATTTAGATTAAAAAAA
Organism: Fallopia convolvulus; assembly: GCA_964016875.1. NCBI lineage: Eukaryota > Viridiplantae > Streptophyta > Magnoliopsida > Caryophyllales > Polygonaceae > Fallopia > Fallopia convolvulus. Next base: position 44,448,806 of record OZ024732.1, on the reverse strand, counting down.
ACTAGTTAAAGTCCCGTTATATTCACGAGATAATTTTATTAAAAAACTATTTAATTTTACAATATTAATTTAAAATAATAAATATATTTATATAATATATCATAATAAATTATGCAATAGACAAATTATTTTTTTTAGATTGTACTTCATATTTTAGTTGAATATATTTTTAAATACTTTTTCATTATTTGTAGAGATCTTGTCCAAATTTAGATTGAAATTATTAAAATATTGATTTTACTTTTTATTGAATATTTTAAATAATATTTTCTTATTTTGTTAGACACTAATATGTATAAAATACTTGGTTATTTTATAAATATATTAATAATTAGGATAGCTTATCTAAAAATCATAATATAATTTATTAAAATATTTTTATAAAGTTAATTTATTAAAATTATATATTAGGGTTCTTATCTTTTACTCTAAAATAATAAGAATGTTTGTAAATATGAAAAATACAATATAAAGATTAGTATAGAAAAGATAAAAAATCTATATTTACATAAATAAAATAAAAAGTAAATTAAGAAAAATTTAATGATTTTTTTTTATCAAAATTTTATTTAAGCAAGTATTCATCAAGATTTTTAAACTTTTCTATTTTTTTTATCAAACTTTGATTTAAGGAAAAATATTTAATATAAATGCATAAAAAGATAAAGAAAATCTAATTTTATTAATTTAACTTAAAACTCGAATTTTTACTTTTATTTGACATTTACATATAATCTTAGTCATCAACATAAAATTATATCTTTTTTTCAAAATAAAAATATATCAACATAACAAAATTTATTATTTAAAATTATATCATTATATAGATATAAATTTTATACTTGGAGCTCAACCCTTGTTAAAAGATAAAAAAAATATTAAGACTCTAAATCTTGTTAAGAGATAAAGATATTAAATAATATGGAAAATATCATCTCATAGGAATTTATGTACATAAAAATTATATAAATATGTTATCTATTGTAGTAAACTAATACATAATCCATAGATATAAAATTATATACATAAAAAATATATAAACATGTTATCTATTTAGTATATATCGCAAGATTACTATAAGTTGTTACAAAATTTATTAAAATATAATTTGACATTAATTTATTAAAAAATGCCACGTGGCATAAATTTTACAACAGACTTGGGTTCTGCTTTATAATGTATATTAGAGTAGATATGAGTTTAGAATTTGAAAAGATGAAAAGATGAAAAGATGAAGATGAATAATTATAATTAAGGCTTATTTAAAGTTGATTAGTGCATTAAAATTAAAGATTATAAACAAATATCCTCACACCCTAGTAGACTTGTACAAGCCCTGCCCGGCCCTGCCCGACCCGTAAAATATGGGACCGGGCTTGGACAACGAAAAAAGCCCGTATACTCGGTCCTAGCCCGGCCCGTATATATATTATATATAAAATTTATATTTTATAATAATATTAATATATTATATCATTAATTATTTCTACATATAAATACTTGCAAATTATATCTAGTCTAGTTACAATTTTTAGGTTATCTAGTTACATTTAAAGGTTTAGCAAATAACATTTTACATAGATTATCATCAATATAATTTTTTTATTCATCTACTTGTAATTTATGTCCAAGTCCATTTAGGCCCGTGGACGGCCCGGCCCGTGTTTATGGGCGGGTATGGACAAAAAATAGGCCCGAATTACCGGTCCGGGCTTGGCCCGGTCCGTTGATGTGGACAAAAAAATTTTTTTGGTCCGGCCCAAACCCGCCCATGTACAAGTCTACACCCTAGCGGTCAATTTTACTTTGTTTGTATCAACAAATACCCTTTTATGGTTAGTTTGTATCGAATTGTTGCCTCCAATTATCATATTTGTGAGAATTTGAAGAACTTTTTGATTGGATATGGAATCGTTTTTGACCGTGAGAAGCTGATAAGCACAATAAGTAAAGTATAAAATAAGGTAACCAATCAAAAATGAAGAAAAACGTGTAAACAGATTAAAAAAATGAATAAGTAACCTCACCCTCTAGTGATGTACGTACGTATTGCAAGAAGCATAGATAGATTTAAAAATATTTTGTATAAATGATTGGCCAAATACTTTACCAAGATTCAACCTTTTTGATTCATAGTTTAGTCTAAACTCATATCATTAAACTACTCAACAATTCTCTTACAAAAAAAACTACAGTACACAATAATGATTATTGATTTTAATATATATATATATATATAAGTGTTTTTTTAATATATTTGTAATTTTGAATGAGTGAAGGTTCTGCTAATTATAAGAGATATTGCATAAGTCTTGACAACTTTAAACAAATAATCTTGCAAAAATAATTAAATCAAACATGACATGAAACTCACCTACTCAAAGCAGGAGCATATAAATTTACTCCACATCTCTTGGTTTTATATGAGAAATCACACTTCATTCTTCAACAGCACTTCCGATCTACAAGTGAACCAAATAACTACAACCATGAAATGAAAAGAAAGAAATAAAAAATTCAGTATGAAGCTCAAATAGTAAACAAAAAGTGAATGATAAATTGATCATTGTACAAAATAATAGATTCCAATATAAACACAAACTTAAAATTAGAAAGCAAATGGACAACAAAGAAATTTGGTGATTATGTGTGTACACATATCTATATCTATATAGAGAGAAAAATATGTACAAAGAAAGCATTAATTTTATTTTGCAAAGCATTAAAATTTGTGATTACTACATTACTAATTAATACTCCGTATTATGCGTAACCGAAATTGGGATTGAGGCGTTTAGACACTCGCCCCTTGATAAATTTAGTAAATTTTTTCAAAGATAAAGATAAGTCTTGTAATTATTAATACCTTTAAAGTTGAATGTGCTATTGATAAGCACATAACGTTACTTTTGCTTTCGGACGGTCAAGTTTTCAATTTAGACTTCATATATGTAACACCCCGACTTAACGTCGGGATATTACTAGGTAGTTTAATCCTAACGGGTTCTATCTGAACTGGTTAACAACTAGAATATCTGGACCTTGTAACTCGGTCACGATAAGAAAACTATTTTAAAACATCCAACTGTCGTTCAACAAACCACATTTTTAATAATGTCATGCATGAATCCCAAAGGTCTAGCCAAATCACATTCAACACTAGAAATCTGCTAAAGCCAACAACATAGTGAAATATCCAAAACAGCTAACAAGACTAAACTGAACTCCCAACCCACTCAAGGACCTAGTGACACGCGTCAACGACCCGCTGCAGCATCTGGCCTAGGCTCCAACACGGGACCTGTGTGAGTACCTGACACTGAAAAATAAAGTCCTCGTGAGGTCAGCTACTATCCTAGGCAAGCTAGATAACACACGAAAATAGTAAGACGCACTACAGAAAAAAGCGAAATTAGCGACCATATTTATGGTCGCTAAATGCAAAATATGGTCGCTAAATGCATTTAGCGACCATATTATGGTCGCTAAAAATGGTCGATAAAAGGCCGGTCGCTAACCATGTTGCGACCATATGGTCGCTAAATTTAGCGACCACGCGACCATATGGTCGCTGATTTTAGCGACCATATGGTCGCTAGTTAGCGACCATGGTCGCTGGTGGTCGCCCCCATGCGGCGACCAGTTTGGCGACCAAAGCGACCAGGTGGTCGCTAAAATCGGCGACCAAGTGGTAGCTAAAACCAGCGACCATATGGTCGCTGGTTTTAGCTACCACTTGGTCGCCGATTTTAGCGACCATATGGACTCTAATTAGAGACCATATGGTCGCTAAAAGCACCAAATAAAAATGTGTAATATAGCGACCAAATGGTCGCTAATTGTTTTTAATTTTAAAAAAAATAATTACGAAATATTATAAATAATTACGAATTAATATAAATAGTTAATATTTAATGTTTCATTAATTACTAGAAATTCATTAATTTCCATAAATTTCAATAATTTACATACATAAATTCATTAATTTACATAAATTCATTAATTTACATAAATTCAAATAATTTACAATAACATAATAAAATTACGCTAATCTATACGGCTGCGCCGGAGCCGTCGTCATCGCCGTCGTCGTCGGGACCGGACGGGTGGGAGGTGCCCTCACCGCCTTTCTGCTGGCGCATCCACTCCTCGAACATCGAGAACTTACTCTTGAGCTCATTTACGTCTTGCCTAAGGCTGACGTTTTCCTGCGATAATTCCACCACCCGAGGAGGTGGACGACGCGGCGCCGTCAATCGATTGTCGTAAAACTCATGTGCGGCGTTGCCAAGGCCGAAGACGGCACCTCCCGGGCCCACCCCCCCGGCGGCCGTAAGAAAGGCATCACACTGGTCCTGGAAGGACGGCGGGGTGCCCGTTTCCTCCGACCTCTGGGTAAGGATCTCTTGGGTCCGAGCCTAATGAAACAATTAAAATAAAACAACAACAATCAACAACAACAACAAACAACTAAACCATTTACAACATCAACAACAAACAAAAAACAACAACAACAGCAAATCAACAACAAACAACAACAACATTAAAAATCAAGAACAAAATTTAACAAGAACAATAACAACTTCTTAATCAAATCAACAACAACAACATCAGCAGCAACAAAAAACAGCAGCAGCAGCAGCAGCAGCAGCAGCAGCAGCAGCAGCAGCAGCAGCAGCAGCAGCAACAACAACAACAACAACAACAACAACAACAACAACAACAACAACTCCTTTTAAAATAGAGAAAAAATTATTAAAACTTACAGCGATTAAGGACGACCGCTCGTCTATAAAATGTCGATCGGCACCCTGCGTGTGCGTCTCGATGAGAAGCTCAAGAGGCGTGCAGGGGCGTTGCAGGTGTTGCTCCTACGAAATTCATTAAGGGTGTTGGTGTCGAGGTGGGACCTCGAACCACTACTATGGTTCGCCGGATTGGCATTCCGGATTGCCTTCTGGCGGGCACACTTGACTTTGAACTCATCTGTGGCCCAATCCGTCGTCTGCCACTTCTCCCAAGTGGCCTCTGCGATGAAAGCCGGCCTCTTCCCATCCCGGCGGTGCTTCCCGATGTAGTCATTGTATCTCTTCTTCGCTCTCTTCTCCCACAACAACCGGACGGACTCCACGTCCATACCCGGCTCGGACTCATCCCACCTAAAGTGCGTCTAATAAAATCCAACAAACAATTAATTAAAAATAGTAATTAATTAATGCGAAAATTGTAAAAAGAAATATAAAAAATTAAAATTTACCTTCCAAGCATCAAACCAACGTTGCTTCGACGCGGCAGTGGCAAAGTCGAACTGCGACGCCTTATCGTCGGGTTGACTTTGTAGGATAGTTGTCGACCACCGCGACACCGGTCCCGACGGCTGCAAGCTACGAGATTTGAAAACACATATTATAACATTTTTAAAAGTAAGAAAAGACTTAAAATAAAAATTTTGTCTTAGAAGAAATTATACGTACCACCCGCCGGCAATATAAAGCTCATAAATGCGATTGGGATCGAACCCTCGACACGATCCCGACGAGGACGCGGACGTAGTTGCTCGGGTCGCCTCCGCTTCGGTGCCCGTGTGGGCCCCGTCGTCATCGGACAAATGTGGTGTGTCCGTGTGGGTGGCCTCGGACTCGTCATCGATCGGTATCCGGGACGAGTTCGGCTCGTCCGGACGAGGACCTCGTCCACGTCGGCGTGATCCTCCGGCTCCGGCCATAATAACACAACTAAAAAACAAACAATTCAATACAAATTCATTTTTTCCAACATTTGCACAACAACAATCAATTTCATTCAAACTTGACAAATCAACAATCAACTTGTTCTAATTCATTCAAACTCTATCAATTTCATATTTCTCTATCTCAATCAATTTTTCTCAATATTTCAACAACAACAATCAATTTAATCCACTTTTTTTTCCAAATCAAACTCTATCTCAATCAATCAAATTTTGCTCAATCAATTTCTAAAACAACAACAACAACTAACCAATAACAACAAGCTACAACAACAATTTCTCAATTATATTTTCTCAAATTCAACAACAACAACAACTAAACCATACCAATTTCTCAAATTTCACAAATTTCTCAAATTTCAACTAAACAATCTCAAATTCAATTTCACAAATTTCTCAATCAATCAAATTTTCTCTATCAATTTCTCAAACAACAACAACTAAACAATAACCCCTAAACAATACCAATTTCTCAAATTTTCTCAATCAATTTCTAAAATTTTCTCATTCAATTTCTCAATCAATTTCACCCTAAACAAAAACCCCTAAACAATACCAATTTTCTCAAACAACAACAATCCCTAAACAATACCAATTTTCTCAAAAAACAACAAACCCTAAACAATACCAAATTTCTCAATCAACAAACCCTAAACAATACAAACAACAAAAATCAATATCAAAACCAACAACAAATCCACAAATCACTTACAAATAAAGAGAGGGGTGCTCGGACGGGAGGAGGAGGAGGAGGCGGAGAGGCGGACGGAGGCGGAGGGGCGGACGGAGGAGGAGGCGGACGGGAGGAGGAGTAGGCGGACGGACGGAGGAGGAGGCGGATGGAGGAGGAGGACGGGAGGAGGAGGCGGTGGCGTAGGGCGACAGAGGCGGCGAGAGTCGAGCGATAGAGCGAAAGAGAGGAGTCGAGCGAAATGAAGAAGGAGAACTGGTGTTCTCCTTCTTATTCGCATTTAGCGACCATATGGTCGCTAATTTAGCGACCATATGGTCGCTAATTGTAAGTGAAAAGGGGTGGGACCAGTCGATATATCGGCGACCATATGGTCGCAAAGTAGCGACCACATGGTCGCTACTTTGCGACCATATGGTCGCTACTTGTAAGTGAAAAAGGGTTGGGACCAGGCCGATATTTCGGCGACCATATGGTCGCAATTTAGCGACCATGTGGTCGCTAATTGAAATATTTCGTGAAAAATTGAATTCTCAGATTTTCCCTCCACGTGGCGCCATAAATTTCGTGCTTAGCGACCATATGGTCGCTATTTAGCGACCACATGGTCGCTAAATACGAAATTTAATCAAACTACGCGCTCAAAAACCAAATTTCGTGCCAAAATTTTAGATTTAGCGACCATATGGTCTCTAAATAGCGACCATATGGTCGCTAAGAACGAAATTACTACCAATAGTGTTATCAGAAAAGTGAACAACTAAACAATAGTGTTATTTCGATTACATGTCTTCCTCATCTGTATCAGTCTCACTCTCAAACTCACCCTCAGACGTTTCAGTAGACGTCTCTTCTTGATCCTCAACGACATGATCCTCTCCGTTTGGGTCGTTTAACGGACCAAGTGGATAATTATCTTGTGTACTGTCGTCGATAACTCGTGGAAGGGAAGAATCATGTTGAAATGCCTCCTCAACAGCAACGCCCCTTGACCCACTCTCATGAGGGTCTACGCACGTACCTTCATCGGGCCACACTCGTGACTTCACTTTACAGACCGCTCTCCATTCAGCATCTGCACGCCTCACCTTTGGGTAATCGAGGAAATAAACTTGAGTGGCTTGATGTGCTAATATGTAACGATCTTTTGTTCTCAACATTTTATGTCGATGAACATCGACAAGCTTTAGGTGAGGGTGAATGCGTGTTCCCCCACGACTTCTAGTGTCAAACCACGAACAATTAAAGACAATAGGACGCTTTACGGTTGGAGATAGGTAATGCAGCTCAATGATTTCATCTAGCACACCATAGAAGTCTTCCTCGTCGGTGCCGAAGCTTTGTCCTAGAACACAAACTCCACTATTGTCTGTGGCTCTGGTTGATGCGTGTGCCCTCGTGTGGAATCGGTAACCATTGACAAAGTAACCAGGATACGTCCTCACTTTTTTAGAGGGTCCACGAGCAAGTGTTGCAATGTTAGGATCTGTAACTGCCGGACTGTCGGCCTGCATGCAATTTTAAATCAACATGTATATACAATTTCGGATGCAACATAAAAATATATATTTTGAAACTAAATTGAAATTAATATAAGAAATCCTTACATGGGAGTAAAACCAGAGGCGAAAGTGTCTTTCCAAAATGTTTTGCTCTTCAGCATCGGTTATTGTTGGATTTGACGACCGCACGAAGTTTGTCAAATAGTACCTACGATAGAGTAATTGAATGAAATACATACTTTATATATATCGAACCAACTTTAGTTGAGATTATAGAAACGTACTCAATATAGGGTTCCACTTCGACGCAGTTCATGAGAATGTAAGTTTGGATCACATGGAATTCATCATCTGTGAGGAAACGAGCACTTGATCTGCCCAGGGTTCGACCAGTTGTTGTGAAAATAGACAAATCTCCCGGATCAACCCCAACTGGAAGTGTGCAACTGAAGTTGCGGGCGTTATCCATATGAGTACTCGCCACATGGTCACTAAAATAATACGAGCAGAATGTGGACGTCTCCTTAACGAGAAAGGCACTACAAATTGACCCCTCAACGTGGGCTTTGTTGCCAACTGAGGCCTTCAGCCTTTTTAAGAGCCTACATGATATACATTCAAAACCATTAATATTTATTGTACAAGTTAATTATATGAATCCAAAACTGAACAACTGCATACAACTATACGTACCTTTCTTCTGGATACATCCATCTATAATTGACAAGGCCACAAAGTGAAGCTTCCCGTGGCAGATGAATAGGCAAGTGCTCCATTGAATCAAATAACGCAGGGGGAAAGATGCGCTCCAGCTTGCACAAAATGATTGGTATTTCCTTGTGCAACTGCGTAACCACCTCAGGCTTCAGCTCGTAACACGTCAAGTCTCTGAAGAACGCACTTAGCTGAGCTATGGGCTCCCATACTTTGTCATCAAGAAATGGACGAAAAGCAACAGGCATCAACCTTTGCATGAACACATGACAATCATGACTCTTCATCCCAAAGAGCCTAAGCTTGTGCAAGTCAATGCAGCGGCTCAAGTTGGAGACGTAGCCATCCGGGAATTTTACGGATCTCAACCAATCTAGAAGCACTTGTTTTTCATGACGATCTAGTGCATAGCAAGCCTTTGGGTACCTATTGTCCTCCTCATCAGGTTCCAACTCCGGACGCTTGCACAATTCCTTCATATCCTTTCTAGCCGACCACTTGTCTTTCGACTTCCCCGGAACATCGAGAATGGTAAAGAAAATATTATCGAAGACATTTTTCTCAATGTGCATGACATCTAAATTATGTCTTACCAGCAGACTAGGCCAGTAAGGTAGGTCCCAGAAAATGCTTTTCTTCTTCCAACCCGAACCTCTACTGACCGCGGCATTGTGCTCCTCAGCTCCCACTTCAGTTATCTTCATCAAGCCCATATTGTTTATCTGGTCTAATATCTCGTATCCATCACGAAGTACCGGGGGACCACGACGCTCCCGTCTACCTTTCTTGAAATCAGTCTTGTTGTTTCGGAAGCGATGAGCAGGTTCTGTAAACCTCCTGTGACAATCGAACCAGCACATTTTGTGTCCATGTGTTAGATAAAATGCATCGGTGTCCTCCATACAATAAGGACATGCGTATTTCCCAGAAGTGCTCCAGCCTACACAAACATATATTTTATATCACACATTAATTAAAGTTCACAACTCATATATATGCATTATTATTATATATAATAGTCTCAAATTAATTAGCACATGTAAAATTAACAACATACCAGACAACATCGAATATGCGGGGAAGTCACTAATAGTCCATATAACAGCTGCACGCAACACAAAATTCTGCTTCCTCCAAGAATCGTATGTGCACACCCCATTAAGCCACAGATCCTTCAGCTCGGCTATCAACGGCTGCAAGTAGACATCCAACTTCTGCTTCGGGCTCTTCGGTCCAGGTACAATAACCGTCAAAAACATAACCTCTTCTCGCATACACATCGACGGCGGAAGGTTGTAGGGTGTTAGAATCACAGGCCAACATGAGTACTGGCGTCCGGACGCCCCGAACGGATTGAAACCGTCCGTGCACAAGCCTAGTCTTACATTTCGTGTTTCTGATGCAAAATCTGGCCACATAGCATTGAAGTGCCTCCATGCCTCTGCATCCGAAGGATGTCTCATCACCCCATCTTGTGCGTGCTCTGCATGCCATCTCATGTGTTCGGCAGTCACCACAGATGCGTACAACCTCTGCAACCGTGGAGTTATTGGCAAGTAAAACATACGAGAATAGGGAATGAGCTTTGTCTTGCCTTGCTTCCATCTAGGATAGTCACATATCTTGCATGCCGCGTATTCTGCATCTGCACCCCAATATATCATGCAAGAGTTTGGACAACAATCAATCATCTCGTAAGGAAGACCGAGACCCTCAACCAATTTTTTCGTGTCGTAAAACGTGGCTGGTAATGTCGTCTCCGGGTGAGAAACGCGTCCGCAAAAATCCGAAATCATGTCATATCCGCGCTCCGTCATCCTCAGCTTAGACTTTATGTTCAGTAGCTCAGTCGCAGCCTCCAATTGCGTCATATCACATCCAGGCCACAAAGGCCTATTTGCGGCCGACAACATGTCGTACATACGTTGTGCATCGGGATTGGGCGCTTCATTATAATATTGCTCCCTTTGCTCATGGCTTATATCCACATTCTACACGGGATCATCAGCAGTGTAATCACTTCGGCCATAATTAAAACCATCATACACCATCTGTTCCATTCGATTATCATTGCCAACATTTAATGGTGGTGCTGGATCGGAACTGCTACAACCTTCATGTTGTCTAGACTCGGCCAACAATGCAGCGGACCTTTCATCTGTCTCCCCGTGCGAAACCCAATGGTAATAGTTCGGAACAAAACCTTCCTTAACAAGGTGATAATGCACATCATCCGCAGATTTCATTTTCTTATTCTTGCACCTACGACACGGACACCTTAATTCGGATGGGTTATAGGACGGCATAGATTTGCAGAAATCAAGAAATTGCTTTACGCCAGCTAAAAACTCGTCGTTCAAAAAACCATTTATATTACGCACATACATCCACTCACGCATTTTTTCCTTCCTGCATTTCAAAATAAGAGTACAATTAAATTAATTCAACTACATTTAGCGACCATATGGTCTCTAATTAGAGACCATATGGTCTCTAATTAGCGACCATATGGTCGCTGATACACTTTTAGCGACCATATGGCCGCTGAAACGCTTTTAGCGACCATATGGACGCTAATTAGCGACCTTATGGTCGCCAGCTTCAAAACAGTAGATTAACATTCACAACATAACCAATTGCTATTTGCGGTAAAATTCTGTAACACAATCTCTTATAAATATATAAACGAAAGCTTTCTACCTTCAATATCTTTCTAAAACAATATAATGACGGAATGAAAAATTAGGAATAAGATTTAAATACATACCTTTAGTGAGGATGTCGGTAAAATTTGACGTAATTTCTTCCTACAATCAATTCACAGTTGTGGTTGATTTTTTTCTCTTTTCTGAATATTTTGGAAGAGAGCGGAATGAGAGTGAAGTTGTGTTGAAGCGGAACGAGAGTGCATTTTTTTGTGGAATGAGAATGCAATACATGCTGAAATGGCGGGAATTTTACCAATTAAGGTTTTTCGCGACCATATGGTCGCTAAAAACGCGGGCTATTACCCGCCAAAGTAGATGTGAAGCGCCAAAACATCTGACCAAGTCTGCGACCAAGTGGTCGCAAACATCCGCGACCATATGGTCGCAGATATGTTTTCTTGTTATTGCGACCACATGGTCGCGGATTTTTGCGACCATATGGTCGCAGACTCGTTAGCGACCATATGGTCGCAGACATTTGCGACCATATGGTCGCCAATATGTCTTTTTGTTTTTTCGACCATATGGTCGCAAATATGCTCGACCATATGGTCGCTAAATGCTGGCGGGAATTCTTCCCGCGAACCTTTTGCGACTATAAAAGCCTAGCGACCATGTGGTCGCGGATATTAGCGACCATATGGTCGCTAATTTGTTTTTATTTTTTTTCCCGTTTTGACGACCAGATTTGCGACCATTGGCGTCCATATGGTCTCTAATTAGCGACCATATTACGTGGTCGCTAAAATATGGTCGCTAAAACTGCAGAATGGTGTAGTGACGTTTCAAAAACAACAATTTGCCAACAACATAACTTTTAACAAGTGAATTGAACAGAACAGAATAGGTCAACACACATTTCCACAACCTGGAGAATATGTGAAAGGAAAGGCAATGAAACATACCATAGTCAAACTAACAAGCACAAAAGTAAAACATTTGTAATAATAACCCACACTTCGACATTCAACAAATGAAGGGAGATACAATGAAACAAACAATTCATCAAGCGTAGCGAGAATTCACAAGGTCGAAAAACCAAGTAATCACACACACGCACACAAATGTGGGGGCATTAATTGCCTTTGAGATTTAATCTTATAGGTTTATATAGTATGTTTTTAAATGCATTAAATGAGTTGATTTTGTTTTAGTTTTAATTAAAATAGATTATGATATTGTGTAGGTATTATATAAAAAAACATATATTATGTATAAAATGTGGGGGCATTAATTACCTTTGGGATTTAATCTTATAGGTTTATTTATATAGTACTAGTGGAAATACCCGTGCTATGCCCGAGTCAAATTTTTTATAAGATACAATTTTTTTTTTGATAAGGAAAGGAATTTGGGTGGTCACTAACAAGCTAGTGACCTCCCAAGAGCATCCTGATGGATGAGGGTGTGCAAACCCGAGTCAACTGCAAGTGGAATAGAGGAGACGCGTCGGAACGAGCCAGCGATGTAGTCTGCTACCGAATTGCACTCACAGTTGACGTGAGCGATACTCCAATCTTGGAAACGAGCCAACAAACAGTGGATGTCCGAACAAAGCAACTCAATTTCCCACGGGCAGCGCTAGTCACCAAGAACGGCCTTGACTAGCTGCAAATATTGCCTTCAATCTGGACCCGGGAAATGCCACGACGAATGGCCTCGAGTAGTCCGTGGCGTAAGGCGATGGTCTCGGAAGTCAGAACCGACTGATGACCAATCAATCCTCCGTCGAAATGGATGGGGGAGCCATCTGAGTCCCTAAGAATAAACCCGTAAGAAGCCACGCCATCCGCATTAATTGCACCATCAAAATTCAATTTAGTAAAATCACTTTTGGGTTTTGCCCATTTTGTGGGCTTTCTCTTAGGTCTACCTCTAGCCGTTCCGGAACGTGGTTTATCCGAGGCCGAGGCTTCTGCATTTTCCAATTTTTAATTTGGTTGTGAATAAAGTCGCAAATGTTTGCGGCGTTATTCAAGTTATTGTTGTTATTGTTGTCGAAAATTCTTTTATTCCTAAAGTGCCATAGGCACTACCAGATGTTAGCGAGGATTTCCATTTCCTCTTTTGTTAATCGAATCCTTATCTCATCCAGGACAAGATGTGGTTTTTTATCCCCAGGGGAAATTTGGTTAAGGATTCGGCAGATTTTGGGATTTACGAATTTGATGGTTTCCTTGGTTAATGGGCACGAGAGTAACACATGGGTGGTGTCTTCCTCTAGGCTGTTACAAGCCTCGCAGCCTAGCGGAACCGGGATATGGTTGGCAGCGAGCCTCATCTTAGTTGGCAAGCCATTTCTGGCTACTTTTCAAACAAAAAATTTCACTTTGGGGGGGGATGTTAAGTTTGTTGATCCAAGCTAGGTTTATTTTTTGTTCGCCTTTAGATTGGTGGATCCATTGCATGGTTGAATGGGTTGAGTACCAACCATTTTTGCTAGGTTGCCAGTATAGTCTGTCTGGAATTTTGTTAATAGGGTTTATGATTTTGGATATGATTTCCATGTCGTCTGGATTAATAACCTTGCCCATTTTCTCAATGTTCCACGAATTATCCTCTTTAAGGTACTTATCCACGGTTTCGTCCCAATTAATGAGATTCTCGGCATCTGTCCTTGGGTTAAGAGGGCCCTTACCGGTCCAGTTGTCTTTCCATACTCGGACGGTTTTTCCATCCCCAATTTGCCAAATAAGTCCTTTCACGAATAGGTCTTTAAGGCCTATTAGTTTGGACCACTTCCAAGAGGTGTTATGTTGTTTCTTGTAGTTTAGGATGTTTTCCGTTTTAAGATATTTTTCTGTAATAATTTTGACCCATAGGTTGTCTGGTTCAGCTAGTATTTTCTAGAGCAGTTTCATTTGGAGTGCTTGGTTCATCTCTTCTGCCTTGGTGATTCCCACTCCACCATGTGCGGGTGGGAGACAAATGGAGTTCCAACTAATGAGTGGTTTGTAGTTGTGATCCTTGTTCCAAAAGAAATTTTTATTGATTTGGTCAAGTTCTTGCAGGGTAGCTTGGGGTAGCATAAAGGATTACATAATGTAGTTGGGTTGTGCTGATAGATTTGCTTTAATTAGGATATTACGTCCCTCTTGGGATAGAGTGTTTGCTTTCCATTTCGCAAGTTGGGATCTGGTCCGCTTTGTGTTACTTTGCCATTGATAATCGGGCATCCTAGGTATTTGTCCAACGCACCCGTGTTTGTGATTTGGAGAATTTGTTTGATTTGTTCCTTAATTGTATTACTTGTATTTTTGGTGACCTGGAAGGCAGATTTGTGGAAGTTGACCTTCTGGCCAGATACTTGGCAATAGTTTTCGACAATTTCTTTGATATTTTTACATGTAGTGGTATTCGCTTTAGCGAAAATGATGATATCATCGACGAAAGCGAGAAATGGGATTTTTGTTCCATTTCTAGTAATTTGGACCCCGATTCCACTTTTAGGGTTGGTGCTTTGCAAGTGAAGTTGTCTTGCAAGAATTTCGGATGCGAGAATGAATAGGTAAGGTGATAGGGGGTCTCCCTGTCTAAGTCCCCTTCGGGGGAAGAATTGTTCTGTTGGCCCGTTACAGAGAAAAAAACCGTTTCGACACATTCTCGGATCCAGCCCAAGAATTTATCGTTAAAACCAAATTTGTGTAGGACAATTGCTAAAAAGTCCCAACTAATTCGGTCATAGGCTTTTTCCATGTCTAGTTTGACAACAATTCATCCCTCCCGACCTTGTTTTTTCCGGAAGGAATGAAAAATCTCGTGCGCGATAAGGTTATTATCGTGGATACTTCGGTTCTGGACAAAAGCCCCTTGCATCGGATGTATGAGCTTGTTTAATAGGTATTTCAAGCGGTTTGTTAGGATTTTTGATATTACTTTGTATATTGTGTTGCATAAGCTTATGGGCCTATAATGGTTGGTGGAACTGGGGTTTTCGCATTTTGGTAGTAAGGATATGAATGTGTGGTTTATTTGTTTTAAGAGTTTTCCGGTGTGGAAGAAACTTTTAACGGCCCTTATCACATCTGGACCTACAATGTGTCAGTACTTCTTATAAAAACAAGCTGGCATACCGTCCGGGCCAGGAGATTTATCGTCCCCAATTTCAAATAAGGCCTTCTTGATTTCATTGTTTGATACTGGTTTGGTAAGTTCTAAGTTGTCTTCATCGGTAACTTCTTTTTGTATGGTTTGTGTCATATTTTGGAGCTTTCCGTGGTTAATTTCCAATTCCCGAAAACGGTTATGGAAGTCACGTTTACTTTCCTTTCTGATGTTTTCAACACCCGTAATTTGTGTACCTTCCGATGTACGAATTTCTTTAATGTTGGTTCTGTTCCTTCGCTCGGTGACAATCCGATGGAAATATTTTGTGTTTTTATCGTTTAGTCTAATATGGGTGTTTTTGGCCCTTTATTTCCAATAGGAGTTGTGAAAATCCAAGAGGCATGTCCGTTTTCTCAAAAGACATAATTTAAAGAAGTTTAAATACGTGAATCTATATATTGATCATCCACTTTTTGGTCATCCACTTTTTATTTAAAGAGGTTTAAATACGTGAATCTATATAATATGTAAAGACGTAATTTAATAAAAGTGAGGACTAATGTAGTGTATATTCGATGTATTAGTTCACTAATTTAAATATATTAATCATGAAAGTTTTAGTTGACTTGAAGATGATTGGAAACAATGCATATATTACATATTGTATATGTTAAAGGTGAACAAATTCAATGGATGAACAATGAATAAGAAATATAATTTGGTTAAATAATCAAAATTTTCATTTGGAAATATAAATTTATTTTTATTTCCTCAATGTAATATCATTTATTTTTCAATATTTTTTACTTTTCATCATCTCCTTTCTCTTCAAATCCTTTCAAGAAAGGAAAAATTGAGTACAAAGGCTATGAATGAACATTTTACGAGATTAAAGTCAAATGAATTCAATGGTAACAATAACACTTATTTGCAAAATTAAGTATATTATCAATTGTTTATTAGAAATATATACATAGAAATTCTATAAGTCATAACTATTCGTATTATTTATTGGATTAATTATTAATGAACATATTTTGTTTTTTAAATCTCTTTTTCTTCTTCTCTTTGATATTCATTATTTTTTATTAATTTTAAATGATATATAAATAAATAAATAAATAAAATTTATCAGAAATCATAAAGGGCATTCATTTTATTCAATAACATCATAAAATAACATCATTTTCCAAGAACATCATATATAAAAATATCATTTTTTAAGAACTTTATACCATAAGGATAAAAAAAATTGGTCAAAAATATTACTTTATTCCATAAAATTTATATATTTTAAAATAAAAATTACATAAAATTCCTTGCCTAATGTTTGTTAATAATAATAGGCATGATCAATGTTCAAAAAAAAATGTTAGAAGAGTTAAGGGTGAAGAGGGACCGCCTAGGCCTAAACGATTGGATAGATGCGCCCAAACATTTACCTAGACGAATTTCAAGGCTAGACGGGTTGTGACCTTTTAATGCATAGACATAATTTTTTTTAGAACAATGGGTATAATCGATCTATTTTTTTTGTTTGTGCTAAAAATATAAAATTTCATAATCACTAAAGATATATAATTTTCAAACGCGTAAATTATGAAATTTTTTGTAGTTCTAAAGTAAAAGAATTTGCATTAAGTACGGGTCTTCGCCATCTTGCTCGATCTGAGACCAATATGAGTTGTTTAGTCTAAAGAAAAATCAACAAATCTATAAGAAAAATTAACAGAGAAAAGAGACATACCGATGATTTTGATCTTGATCACAAAATATGGCCAATCACACTTCTTACACCCTATTATTTTCATTATAGCCATACACATTTGGATAGAATTAAGGGACCCAAGGGCATACTCTTTGTAGTTTGCAGTTTGCAGTTTGCAGTGCTTTTTAAAGGAAACGACTACATATATAGAAGATTTGGAAGTTGATGAGTATTTTTAACGTGTTTAATGAATACACTACATTTTTTTAAGAGGTAATAAATACACTACATTAATGGTAATGGTAAACGTTTCTTTGAAACAGTTGTTTCTAACTTTTGCTCATTACCGTTTCATTGGAAAACCAAACAAACTGGACCCGTTAAAAAGCCAAATCGTCTGCACTCTAAATGAGAGTAATTTAATCCACTTTTATGATACTGGTAAAGTGGTAATGGTAATTGCCACTACATAAATCTTAGAATATTATAAATTTATAGAAATAAATTTATGTGCAACTTGGCTAAAAAAGCTTCTCTCCAATGTTAAATGTTTATAAATATAAATTTATTATATGGTTGCTATGAAATTATAGAGTATCTTATTATTTGTATGAGCATTAATTATCAAGTTATTTAAGTTTATAGTATTATTATAGATAGATAGATAGATATATAATAATATAAGGTTTTGGTTCAAGTGAGACCCACTTTTATGGTGAAACCTTAGGTTTAAAGTGAGGACTAATCTCAACCATTAAATTTACATCATTACTATATATTGGATGGTCAAGATTTTTTTATTTTTTTTATTTTTTATTTTTTATTTTTTATTTTTTATTTTTTATTTATTTTTTATTTTTTTTATTTTTTTTATTTTTTTTATTTTATTTTTTTTTATTTTTTTATTTTTTTATTTTTTTTATTTTTTTTATTTTATTTTTTTATTTTTTTATTTTTTATTTTTTATTTTTTTTCGGATTTTTTTTTGTATTTTTTATATTATATTCTTTGTTAAAAAAAGCTTTAAAAATATTAAATATGACAGTTCAATTTTTATATACTACGAGTTCATTTTTATACACTAGAAGTTCAATTTTTTTATATTAGGAGTTCAATTTTCAATATTGTATGAGTTCAATTTTTATATTCTACGAGTTCATTTTTTATCTATGATAAGTTCAATTTTTATGTGTTTTGAGTTCATTTTTAAAATAATTCGATTTTTGCAAAACTAAAAAAATAGCAAAAAAAAAAATGAAAAAATGAAAAATTTTAAAAAAATGAAAAAAATTTGAAAAAAGCTTTAAAAACGTTAAATATGACGGTTCAATTTTTATATACTACAAGTTCATTTTTATACACTAGAAGTTCAATTTTTTATGTTAGGAGTTCAATTTTCAATATTGTATGAGTTCAATTTTAATATTCTACGAGTTCATTTTTAATCTATGATAAGTTCAATTTTTATGTGCTTTGAGTTTATTTTTAAAATAATTCGATTTTCGCAAAACTAAAAAATAGCATAAAAAAAAATTTAAAAATTAAAAAAAAATGAAAAAATATAAAAAATGAAAAATGAAAAAAATTGAAAAAAGATTTAAAAACGTTAAATAGCAAAGTTCAATTTTTATATACTACGAGTTCATTTTTATACACTAGAAGTTCAATTTTTTTATATTAGGAGTTCAATATTCAATATTGTATGAGTTCAATTTTTATATTCTACGAGTTCATTTTTTTATCTATGATAAGTTCAATTTTTATGTGTTTTAAGTTCATTTTTAAAATAATTCGATTTTCGCAAAATTAAAAAAATAACAAAAAAAAAATAAAAAAAATAAAAAATAAAAAATAAAAAAATAAAAAAATAAAAAAAATTTAAAAAAATTTAAAAAATTTAAAAAATAAAAAAATAAAAAAAATTGAAAAATGAAAAAATCTTGACCATTGAATACATAATAGAGAGGTAAATCCAATGGTTGAGATTGATCCTCATTTTAAGCAATGTGTCTTACCACAAGGGTGATCCTCACCGGAACCATGCCCTATAATATATATATATATATATATATATATATATATATATATATATATATATATATATATATATATATATATATATATATATATATATATATATATATAGAATGAGGATCATGAGAAACACCTCCTTATAGAGAAACTAGTGTCATAATAAGAGCCATTGGATTAAAAAAATTTGATGGTCTAGATTTATCCAAATTAAGTGAATTATTAAATATTAATTTTTCTCTCTCCATATCTTTTATACCAAATCAGATCTCTTCCATATTAATTTTTTCCAAATAAAAACACATCCAAATCGGATTTTTTTTTATATCAAATCAGATTTCTCTCTCGGCTCTTTGCTCTCCATCGTCGTCCATGCTATCCAGCTCGCCATTGTTTCTATCAATTGCCGTCTCCGACCTCTTTATTGTCGTCGTTCTGGTATCGTCTTTCTCTTTCCCTATCTTGTTGTGATTGTTGTCCATCAACATCTTAAAATTTCGTTTTTGTTTTGATGTCGATTTAGGGTTCGTGTGTAATATGGGTTCAATTTTCGTCTCCATCTGCTTCATCGTCACCTTTCTTAATTGTCGTTTTGAACAATTGAATTTTTCGTTTGAAGGTTATTCAGATCTGGGAATTTCAACGCTAATATACATGGATAAACATATATTCAATTCAGTTAGTAGTCGATTCGATTTTCGTAGTATAGTTAGGGTTTGCAATTGAATATTTCGTGGGTCATTGTCAGATCTGAGGTTTTCAATGCTAATATACATGGATAAATATTAAACAAGGTATTAGTATATGAAGCTGCTTAATATTGAATATGAACCTTGAATAGTTGAATATACATGGACAAACATTGAATATATTCATACTTGTTGGTGGTTTATTTAATTTGAGGCTTTGAATATGCATTCTGAATAGTTGAATATGTATGGCTAAATGTTGAACAGTAACTCCTCTACGTATGTTTCAATGAATGAATATATGCATATATTATTTGAATTCTGAGGCATTATACTTTGAATGTTTATGTGTTTTTTGTTGAATATACAATTTTGAATAGATTGACATGTGAATGAAAGAATATGCATATTAAACGATTGGATATGTATATTGAGTATATTTTATTGAATATGGAATTTGATATTCTGAATATGCAATTTGATATTCTAAAAATATTCGTAACAATCGAAAATGAGGTTGAAATGCATATATTGTTTGAATTCGTAAGCATTTTACTCTGAATGATTTTTTAAAAAATATTTTATTGAATATGTAATTTTATATTTTGAATATAGAATTTGATAATTTGAATATGCATTCTTAACAATCGAATATGAGGTTGAAATTCACGAACTACCTAATATTTGAATATGTGAATGTTAGACAAGCAAATTTGAATTTATAGTTATTTGACTCGAATGTTTATCTATATATGTTGAATATGCAGTGTTGAAGGTCAGTAAATACCGAGATGGTTGAAGAACATAAAGAAGCCTAAGGAGAATGAAAGAAGGATGATAAAGACCAAAGATGACGCTTAACACTAAAGAGGCGTCATTTTAGTCTGAATATATACATGTTGTTTGTTGAATTCATAGACATGAATTGTGAATCTAATATTGTATTCCTAATTTTTAGCCATGTATGGAATTAGAGTGTGAACGTGTAATGACCCTATTTTTTCATATTCAATATATTACAATTACTAATTCAATGTTTACTATGTTTATATTCGATATGTAGTTTATATTACTTCCAATAAGACAAAACATAATACACATTCAACAAAGTGGCTTAGATATTCAAACTATGACAAATACGAAAAACGTTTTGACAATATTCAAAAATTTTCAAAACATATTCAAACAGACACATGGCAAATTCAGATGTTTATGCACTCGAATATTGAAGCAGAACAATTGAATTTACAATGAGTAACGATGAACATGTGCAAGATTTTGTATAATATTTTCGTAAAATCTGTTCCAATATTCAAATGTTAACAAAAAAAACGCCCCCTTAAAATTAGCCTAGAATCTAGGAACTTCCATTTTAGTAAATATATTATGTCATTTTTCTTTTTTCCTATCATTATACATCCTAATCCTAGCCATCCATTCTTGCAAATCCAACGGCTCTTATTACGACTTCCGTTTCTCTGCAATTTGCGTTTCTCTGGATCCCTCCCCTATATATATATATAGAAGATATAGATGTGGAGGTTTAGGAATATAAAAAGTTGTTTAGAAATTGGTATTATTATGAAGTAATTAATTAGATCTAAACTTTAATATGTATGTTACAATTTTGTATATTATGAGCATTAATTCTCAAAAAGCTTTTCTTATTTGTTTTATAGATAGATAAATAGTTAAATAGATTGATTATAAAAAAATTAAAAAAATATTTAAGCCATTTAAATGAGTCATTAATTGCCCAAATTTTTCTATTTTATAATAGATATAGATAGATAGATATAGATATAGATGTTTTTAAATGCATTAAATGAGTTGATTTTGTTTTAGTTTTAATTAAAATAGATTACGATATTGTGTAGGTATTATATAAAAAAACATATATTATGTATAAAATGTGGGGGCATTAATTGCCTTTGGGATTTAATTCGATTTAAGAGATAAGATCGACTTTTGGTATTCCAAATAAAAAATAAGATCAAATTTAATATATAACATGATGCTTCTATATATAACATGATGCTTCTATCTATGCGTTTGTTGTGCCACCCTACCCTTTCGGCTTGGTGGTTTCGAGGTGTATACCGCTCATGATGCTTCTATCTATGTGTTTGTTGCTTCGCGACTACAGTCTCTTGATCTCCAGAACAGATTGCTTCGTCATTATAATACCTTGGATATAGGGCCTACTTGTGATTTAGCCTTGAACAGTTATTGGGATTTGTGCGGATTCGATCCTCTTGTTCTTTGCCGTGATGTACAGCCCCCCCCCCCCCCCCACCCTTTTATAAAAAAATTGGCTACAGTGTACTTTGATATAGTAGAGAAGAATTTGGTGAGTCTATACAACCCTAGTGATAGGGAAAAGGCTATCCTCATTAGCAACAAGTCAGCACACTCTTTGGACTTCTTGAGAACCCTCCCAATTGAAGGGCTAGGACAGACGATGCACCCTAAACAATTCAGATGTGTTTTGTATTATCGCCTCGCTATTCCTATGTATCCTACTGGATTTACTTGCCCTTGTTGCTCTTCTAAAATCATAGATTGTTTTGGCGATCATGCTGTCCACTGTGGGAATGACATTGGTCTTAAGTTTCGCCATAATCTAGTCCGGGACGTGTTGGGTGATATCTGTACTCAGGCTGGTGTAGTTGTGCAGAAGGAGGTACCTCTTGGATTTTTGTCCGAGGAAGGTAGAGATCTTCGACCTGCAGATCTCCTGGTTTACTCGTGGGATAGAGGGAGGAACGTCTGCTTAGATGTCACATATGTCTCTCCTTTCACGGGGGCGGGGGTTGATGCTTTTGTTCATGGAGCTGCTGTTTCTAATGCCGTTGTCCGGAAAAAGAGGAAGTATGAATCGAAGTGCACAACCAATGGATATGGTTTTATTGCTTTTGCTTTCTCTACTTTTGGAGAGCTTGGGAGCGATGCCCTTGAATTTTTGTCTCGGGTCACACGAGCTGCTTACAGTAACATGGCTAACGTTAATATTCGTTCCTTTATTTTTCAACGCTTGTGTTTTGCCTTGAATAAGGGTGTCGGAGCCCAATTAGTTGCTAGGCTCCCATCCAACTTTGTGTAATTTTTTATTAAGGAGACTAAATAAAAATAGTAAGATGAATATATAACATTTGACATTATTTAGCAACTTTTGTAGTTACCTTTAGTATACACAACCTTTAGTATTACAATATGAATTCAATGTCATTAAATTCTAACCATTGGTACTACAAATAAAAGTAAAAATAAAAGAAGATAAGATCAACATTTGGTATTCCAAACAAAAGATAAGATAAAATTTAATATATAACATTGTCGTATTCTATTGTCTTTCAAACTATATAAGTTTTTCACTTTTGCATGATCACATCATAATTCCATTCACCAAAAGGTAAAAAATAAAAGACAACTTTCAAATTGTTGAAATATAAGGATCAATTAAGAAACCCTTAGAGATAGAAAAAGTGAAAAAAAAACAATCTATTTATACTTTAAAATATAAAATATAATCAATGAGACGGGCTATCCACCTAGTAGTATCTACAAAAGGTAATAAAATACAATAAACGCGTAACTTAAAACTATTTGATGAAAAAATAAATCAACGGGGATGACGTGGACAATCTTTTTTTTTCCAATTTAAATTTAAACCAAAAAGTCCAAATTTTGGAACCCAACGTTCATTCTCTCCTCTCATAGTCTCCTTCCTACCAATTTTCGTTGCCACGCCAGGTGTAACCGTTAGCCCTAACCACTTCATTACCAACAAAACCAAAACCAAATACCCATTACCAAAACCATCAATTATTTTCTTATTTTACAATTTTCTACCCTCTCTGTTTCCTAAAAAGTTCAAATTTCAAAGTGGAATTCCCTTGACTTCTCTTTTAAAAGTCCTCTCTCTCTCCCCAACGAAATTTCCAGTCTGAAAAAGAGCAAAAACAACACACACAAAAGCAGTTTTTCAAACATTTTCTCACTCCCCCCATTCCCACTTTACAAACCCTCCAAAAACAAACCCTCACAAATTTCTCCCCCCCAAAACCGCCAATTTATAGACGTCTTCTTCTTCTCCTTCTCTCTCAACTCTCAAGCTCGTCAAACTTAAATGTATGCACAGGTTGGAGTGATGGAGAACATATGTTGGATCCTTGACAACGGGTGTTCATGCCACATGACAAGGAACGATATTATTCTATCCTCACTTCAAAAGAGCGCTATAGGAAATAGTTCCTTTGGAAATTACAAAATCAGGGAGAACTCATTGGAACATGTGAAGTTAAGCTGAATGAAAAGACATGTGTGAAAGATGTGAGCTTGGTCAAAGGTCTTGGTTATAATCTTTTGAGCATTGCTCAAATTTGTGACTAAGGAAACAATGAAGTGTCGTTCACCTCAGATAGTTGTACAATCAAGAACAAAAATACCAGTCTTGTGGTCTTGAGAGGAAAGAGGCGCAATAATGTCTATTTTATTGACTCAAGTTTCCAACCACAAGAGAATCTATGTTTTGCTACAGTCGCCGATGATACTGATCTTTGGCACAGAAGATTCCGTCATACTAATCATCGAGATATTCACAAACTCTTCTCACAAGACCTATCGATAGGAATTGTAAAAGTTCTCGCTGAGAAAGTGATAACATGCATTTAGGTATAGATTTAGGACATGTTTACTTTCGTCTTTTAGGTTTATTTTGCTTGTCTTTTGTTAGTTTGTAGTTTTTTAGTTTAGTTTGTTGTGTTCGGAGTCTACTCTTGGATTTTATGATTTCAAGGTATTTTGGAGCTCGCGAGCTTTGATTTGAAGATGTTCGGGTGGATTAGTTTGAAGGGATGAACTAAGCTTGGAAGTGGAAGTAACAAGGAGAAGATTGTCCAAGGAATCCATCAAAAAGACCTCATTTAATTACACAACAAAAGGGGTACACATGTGCTGACGCTGGACAAGAACTTGGGTTGAGTTCTTGGCTACGACGAGAACTCAGGCTGAGAACTCGACCGCGTTCTGGACCGAGTTCTGGGCCGTGTGTCATGTATTAATTAAGAGACTTATGGGATTTTCTCTCTTGTTGTTTTGGGCCCTAGTTTAAGAACTTGGAAGACAAGTTTTTATTTTTTTTATTATTCTTTTGTTAGACTTTAGCCTCTCTTTTGAAAACCCTAGGTGGAGATTGATTGGAGATTTTTGTTCTAGACTGCTTGGATTGGAGTTTTGAATCAATTTGAAGACAATTTGGTATGTTGTTTATTAAATTTGATTTGCTTTCCTCTCTTTCCATGTCTAGCTAATTCTCTTATTCTAAGGTTTGGTGAACCCAATGATAGAGTAGGTAGATCTAAATTGTGATGTTTGGTTGAATGGAAACTTGATCGATGTTTGATTTAATCCTAGGTTGCTTTATGCCCTATTTGCTTTGCATATTGGATTCTTGTTATGATTTGAGACCAAC